>OZ034819.1:7346704-8546704 GCA_964030455.1 Linum trigynum
ATTACGCTTTATCGTGCTCTGAAATGGCTGCTGTTAATCAGTTGGAGCAAATAATCAAAAATGGTCCTTGGAAGAGGATGGAATCCCAAACGCCGGCGGAAGCTTGGTCGGCGAAGACGGAAGTGAGGTGGTATACCCGTGGCACGGCCGGTAGGTTCCTGTTTCCGGATCCGCGTTGGGTCGGATACCAATCCCGGGGGAGTCGGGCTGCGCGCTCCCTGGCGGTTAGAAAGCAAAAAAATCCCGAACTTCTTGGGTGGTTGGGTTACAATCGAATTCGCCGGAGTAGGATTCTCACGAATCTCTCTGAAGGCGGGACTCCCACTTCTAATCAAACTTGAATTGGGGGAAGGGGGACTCCGAGTATCCTAGTTATAAATTTGAACCCTGTGGTGCGGTTCCTAGCACGTCCTATTTCCCAGAAGCTTTGCGAGAGTGGCATCGATTCAGAGCAGCCTAGTGCAAAAGCTGTGGCAACTAACCTGTGTTCAGGTATGGTAAATGCGAGTGCTGGGCCTATTCTTTATCTTTCATCTCTTAGTCCCCCCTATCCTTCACCTGTTAGGCGGCCTCTTCCTTTGGACCTTGCGATGGTCCAGCCTTGGTTGGAAGAGCCGCTCGGGTGTGAAAATAATAATACTGATCTGCTTTTCAATACTTCCTCTGCTTGCCAGGTGAAAATGATGGCTCATGTGTCCGAGGATCAAGTGGTTCAGTTCTCGTTAGGGGAGGTTCAATCGACCAAAGTCCGTGCATCCCGGACACTCATTGGAAGGTTGTTTTCCAGCGATCAGTTCACCAATGTGGAGCTACGGGATGCTTTGGTGGCTGCTTGGCAGATCAAGGGGCAACTTAAAGTCTCGAGGACTAAGATGGACTTGCTCGAGATCATGCTACCAAATGAAGAAGCGAAGAAATGGGCACTCTCACGTAGCCCATGGGTAATCAAAGACCGTCTGCTCACCTTGAGACCATGGACGCCTGTCATCACCAAGGCTATCTATGAGGAGATGGCAATCGCCCCATTTCGTGTTCAATTATGGGGAGTGAATGATGACTGTTGTACCAGGAATTTTGGACGGAAAATGGTGTCCGCGGCTATTGGGAAAGTCCTGGAATCTGGCGTCTTTGCTTGCAAGGACACAGACGAGCGTTTTATCAAAGTTCGAACTATTATTGATTTTGCCAAACCCCTTCGATCGCAACTTATGGCGTTAAGTGAGAAAATGGATGGCTTTTGGGTTGGCCTGAAGTACGAATTCCTGCCGAGCTTCTGTTACCACTGCGGCAGAGTGGGTCATCCGCGGCGGGAATGTACCTTTGACCCACCGCGCGAGAAAGAGCGCTTCGGACCCCATATGGCGACTAAGAAGGTGGGCCGCAAAATCTATGATGAGGATGGTGAGGGCCAGAACTTTAGGGGAGGGAGGAACCCGGTGTGGGTAAATCGACAAGCTCGTGGCACTATGCAAGGAAGGAAGAATGGGATGAAATTGGCTGCCCAAGAGTGTATTGCTGCAGAAGGAGCTAGGGGCGCAATGAGGGAGGTTGTGGGCAGAAGCTCTACGCAAGCAATCCCAGAGTATTCCATGCCTATTCCTAGTGGATCCCTCGACGAGAGGCGATCACCGAAGCCCAGGCCTAGCCCTCATGGGTTTGCAGTTCATAAGCCTCCTAAAGTTCAGTTTGGGAAGGGCAAAAGAGCTCTGCAGGGATCGGCGCTACGAGGGAACGAAATGCCTCTCAACAGCAGGCTGGGGAATCTAACTCCTATCACCATGGCCTTGTGCGACCTGCGGCGAGCCAGAAGGTGGTTGATGCTCCCAGTCCAGCGTCTCAAGTAGAGAAGGAAATCCCCATGGTGGAGATACAGGTTCAGGCTCGGCGAAGAAGGCTCATCCTCGAGGCTGATCTGGATGATGATGGTGCTGACCTGGCCCTGCCAGCGGAGCAAGCGCCATCAGGGACCCATAGGGTGGAACATGCCGCTGTTTTGCGTCCAAGGATTGCTGAGAAAAGCGGCCAGAAGCCGCGGCGAACCTCCTGCAAGCCGAAGAAGAAGGGGACACCGCTGGAGCAGGGGGGGCCTCTTTTGGTTCCTCCCAAACAGCGGCTGCGGAAAGGGGCTGTGAAGCTGGGCAGCCACATCCTTAAGGAAGAATGCTCCCAGTCGGCGGCGTGTTATTCGAAGGAGGGTGAGAAGGGGGAAACGGATGACATGGCGGGCCCTGTGATTGCGGACCCAACTCGGCCCAAAACCCCCCTGGAGGACATGGGCTCGGCGGTCTCTTCAGAGGAGGAGAATCATGGTTTCGAAGTAGTAAGGAGAGCTCCGGCCCATAACCCGAAAAAGTGCGGCCCAATTTCCTGTGGGCATGTGAACCAAGTGGTGGAAGCTTTTGAATCTGGGCTGACCATTAACTATGTTGGAGGCGACCCCACTAATGAAACTGGTGTGATTGGGGGGGTGAGGACCATTACCGAGGCCACTGATTGCGGACCGGATAAAGGGGTCGCGATGATTGCCCCGGGATTGGATGAATATGGGTCGAACTTGGTGGATCCTATTCGGGGGGCTCGTAAAAGGCCGCTGGAGGCCAGTGAGGTGGAGGCGGATGATCCCCCGTTAGCACAAAAGAAGATTGTGGAAGATGATGGAATTCCGGATATGGTGGAGGTAGCCAGCCATGAATGGCCCCAATCCGATAAATGAGGCTTCTCGCCTGGAATGTGAGGGGAATTGGGCCATCACTCACATTCCAAATTGCAGTAGGTTTAGTTCGTTCGAATAATCCGGATCTTGTGTTTTTTTCTGAAACACGATCGAGCCGGCGTGTTGTCTCCCGCCGTTTGCGGGGTTTAGATTTTGATGTTTCCCAGTGTTTTTTCGTGGATGCGATTGATGCGTCCAGAGGTCTAGTTGTAGCTTGGGACCCCGAAGTTGAGGCTTCGGTGTTTTATCATTCCGATTTTTGTATTTGTGTTCAAATTAAAGTAGGAAATTTCTCTTATATTTTGGTTTGTGTTTATATTAGTTGCAATACTCTTATAAGGGCTACCCAGTTAGCTCAGCTCCGTGACATTTGTGCTACTCTCCGGAACCCTTTTGTGGTGATTGAGGATCTTAATACGATCCTTCAAGGGCATGAAAAAGATGGTGGGGACCCGTGGAACCCGGCTCAATCTGAGAGCCTTCGTGAGTTTAGTCACCAGTTGGGTCTTCATGACCCTGGTTATCAAGGAGACCAATTCACCTGGACGAATAAGAGGATGGGCCCGGCTTGCATTCGCGAGCGCCTTGACATGGCTTTATGCTCTCATGGGTGGATCGATCGATACCCCGATACCTTGGTTAAGCATTTTACGGATCAGGGTTCCGATCATCGGGCTCTCCACTCTCAGATAAACCTTATACTCGATATAGTCGTCCTCTTTTTCGATTTGATGCTCGGTGGGCAGAAAATCCGGAAGTTCGGGCCATGGTGTATTATGTTTGGCAGGAGGAGATCCAGGGTACTCCGATGTTCCGTCTTTGGGAACGTCTGAAGAAACTTCGCCATCTGCTGTATGACTGGAGTAGGGCAGGTACCACCAACTCCCTGAGAAATATCAAAACTCTCCAGAATGAAATCGATCGCGTTAAGCTTACCCACCCAATTGATTGGGACACGATTCGTGACCTGGAAGTTGAACTAAATCGGCAATGGGAGGCTGAAAAAGTTTATTGGCAACAGAAATCACGAGTAACCTGGTTAAAGAAGGGAGATAAGAACACTTCTTACTTTCATACGGTGACTAAGACTCGTCGGAAGAGGAATTTTTTGCCTGGTCTTCGCAATGAGAATGGAGATTGGGTCACGGATGAGGTGGGGAAGGCGTCTATTGCAACCAACTTCTATACCAGCCTCTTCTCGTCTGAGACTCAGGTCTCCAATATGACGGAGAGGGTAGTTGGGTTGCCTATTGCCCAGAAGGTGACGCCTGATATGAACGCTAGCTTAACGGCTCCAGTCCTGCCTGGTGAAGTTCGTAAAACGGTGTTTGCGATCGGTGCCAAGCAGGCTCCTGGGTCAGATGGGTTCACAGGTAAATTCTTTAAATCCTTCTGGGATATCGTGGGACCTTCGGTGGTCGAAGCAGTCTGTTCATTCTTTGAGACTAGCAAGATGCTCCGTAACTTTAATCACACGTGGCTTACTTTGATTCCCAAAGTAGAGAATGTGGAAACTATGCGTCAGTTACGCCCAATGAGTCTTTGTCAGCTCGTCTATAAGATCATTACCAAGATCATGGCTGAGCGGCTGGCGGGATTTTTACCTCTACTTATCTCAGAGGGTCAGAATGCTTTCATTCGTGATAGACAGATTGTTGAGAACGTCCTCCTTGAGCATGAGTTAATGCACTATCTGAAAATCAAGACGCAAGGAAAGAAAGGATACATGGCTCTAAAGGTTGACATGGAAAAGGCCTATGACAGAGTTGAGTGGTCCTTTCTTCTTGCCGTTTTGGAAAAGATGGGTTTTAATTCGACTTGGAGGGGATGGATCTTTGAATGCCTCTGGTCAGCGTCTTTCTCAGTTTTAATGAATGGCACCCCGTCGGGTTACTTCGCCCCCTCTAGGGGCCTTCGGCAGGGGGACCCTATGTCTCTTCTCCTGTTTGTACTCTGTACGGAGGGCTTTGCTGCGCTCCTTCGCAAGGCAGTCACGGAGAATAGACTTGAAGGAATTAAGGTGGCTCCGAGGGCCCCAAGAATATCGCACCTGTTCTTTGCTGATGACTCTTATTTATTCCTGCGAGGCTCGTTACAGGAGTGTGAAAACTTTATCGAGGTTCTAAATGAATATGATGAACTTAGTGGTCAGCGGGTGAACTTGGATAAATCTGCGGTATGCTTTAGTAAGAACGTAGCACTACCAGACCAAGAATTCCTGGCTACGATTTTAGGGGTGGGGGCGGTTGGAGTCCATGATAAGTACCTTGGATTGCCCACTCTGCTTGCCCGGTCGAAAATGGATACTTTACGGTACTTAGAGGAGAAGCTTCTAAGCCGTCTCCAAGGGTGGAAGCAGAGGACGCTTTCTTGGGATGCCAAAGAAACCTTGATCAAAGTTGTGGCTTTGGCTTTGCCATTGCATGTTATGTCTTGTTTCATGCTGCCTCTCTCCCTGTGTCATTTACTAGATAAGCATGTGGCCCGGTTCTGGTGGGGGGCTGAGGAGGGCCATCCGCGGATTCGATGGATGTCCTGGCGGAATATGTGTCGTAGTAAGCATGATGGTGGGATGGGGTTTCGTCGGTTTAAGCATTTCAATCAGGCTCTTTTGGCTAAGGTTGGGTGGCGTATCATGCAGGAACCCCAGTCCCTATTGGCCCAAGTGTATAAAGGGAAGTATTTTCTGCGAGGGGATTTCCTCTCGGCTACTGCTCGTTCTCGTCCTTCGTGGGGGTGGCAGAGCATCCTGTATGGCCGGCAATTATTAACGGCTGGGCTGCGATGGCAAATTGGGAATGGACTGACTGCTCCTCTGCTGCATTCCAATTGGATCCCAAGTTTGCAACTTGATCCCCCGAGGTATAATCCCCAAGTGCTGCTGGAGGAGGACCCAAGGGTGGCGGAGGTTATGATCCCAGGAGAAGGGAAGTGGTGTGACCTAAAACTTAGCCAGTGGTTTGATCCACCAACGTGTAAAGCCATCAAAACGATCCCTCTGCCAAGATTGCAGGTGGAGGATAAACTGATTTGGCATGACACGGTTGATGGGGTATTCACTGTTAAGTCGGCCTATCACTTAGCTGTCGCCCTGGATAAACGGCAGGTGGCTCGGGCTATGTGGGATTATTCGGGGTTGGAAGCGCTGGGTGAGGGGTTGCCAAGGCACACTTTCCCTCTGTGGCTAAAGCAGCTGATGTCTTTGCTGAGAGAGCCTTCCTCCCTCATGGCGGTGGTTGCAGTCCTCTGGCGGATATGGCGTTCTCGTAATTGGGTTATCTTTGAAGGGAAGCAGTTTGGTTTCCCATCGTTGATGCGCCAGTATAATTAGCAGTATGAGGAATGGGTTAGGCTACCGCGGGACCAGGGTGCTCCCTCTGGGGGCAATTCCCAGCATCCGCTGGCCCTGGGGGGGGGCGCCGGATAGGCTCGTTTGTATGTGGGATGGAGCCACTAAGAGGGGGTCTCATTCGGGGGGGGGGGGGGGGGGGGGGGGGGATGGTTATTATGACCCTAACTAGGGAAATCCTAGACCCTAACTAGGGAAATCCTAATGGCTGTGGGCTTTCAATTCCCTGGTATTGAGGACCCTATGGTTGTGGAGATGATGGCCCTCCGCGAAGCTGTTGTGTGGTGTCTAGATCGGGGTATCATGGAGGTATGTTTTGAGGGAGATGCTAAGGTTATTATTGATAAGATACAGCAGGCAGACATCAGGGATAATCGGGTGGGGGCTATTCTTGCTGAAGTTGTTCATCATTTTGCTAGTCAGTCAAGGTTCAGTGTTCGATTTGTAGGTCGGCGTAGTCATAGGGTAGCCCATTTGGTGGCTCGTAAAGCCCTCTCTTTGTACCTGGCCATGAGTCGTTCTTTTGATTTCAATACCTGGCTTTTGTCCAGGATGTAACTATCTATTTTTCTGATCAATGAAGATTATCTTTTGTAAAAAAAAAAAAAAAAGAATAATTCTATACTAACCGTAAGATAATTGTCTTTGTTGCATGTATTTATGTTAAAGGTCAACTATAACCAAGCGTTGATTGTTATGTTTTATTCATTATATAAACTGTGAATTGATGAATTAACCGAATTTTTTCTCACTTAATGATAATGTGATTTTATATTGGTTAATCTGGTTAACCAATTAACCAAACCGATTAAACTTTAGTTTGGTTAATTTGGTTGTTGTATTAGTTTGGACGGTTTGGTTATTATATTGTATTCCATTATTGATGAAATTTAGCCTTATTGGGTTTGGTAATAACCATGATAACCATTTGAACACCCCTACTCGTTTCTACATATACAACATTTCAACTTAACATATTTTAATTATCGCCGTTAAATAAAGTAAATGAGTGATAAATCCTTTACAAAAGTCTCAAAGTCATCCAAAAAACAAAGTGATATTTGTTCTGACATATAAATAAATAAAAACTAAATTTGACAATCGAAATCAAATTATAATAAAAAATAGATGTAATCTAATTCAATTCAATATAGCTCAATTAAATAACTATCTAGTTATAATAAATTGATTTATTAGTATCGTAATTTTTCTTATTAACTATATTAAAACATGGAAGCATCGGACATGAGAAGGTACAACAAAAAAAAACAGTAAATGTAAGGAAATGGATAGCTAACAACCACATGGATGAGATATGATCAACAAGTTGTGTCTCAAAAATTAATCTAGTCCTCTACATGTTTAAGAATAAAAAATATATGACATAAGTTGTATATACGAAAGTATGTATTTTATGTGTTAAATTTTTTTATTTCTTTACTATTGTCAAGTTTTTTCTGTTAATTTCATGGCTAATCATTATAACATTTTGCATTTAAATATTTTTAAATAATTAATTCAATATACTTTATGAATATTAACATATTATTTGACGTACCAATAGTTTAGAGATAAAGTAAAATACTCGTACATAACTTATTTGTACTCTTTTTTGCTAACTACGATTCTGTAATTTGAGAGAATAATATACTAAATAACATTCAAATGGTGGTTAGATATTTAATTATTAATCTCTTCTTTCAAATCAAAACATAATTCTATTAACATATTGTGATTTGAAAACTTAACACATTATCGCTTTAAATCTTAACTTCATACGATGAAAAAAAATCCTACGATTACGAATCAGTAAAACAAAACAGTCATCTTAGTATGTTAATATGAAAATTAATATCGTTAAATCAAGCATTTTTTATTTTATAACCTCAGTCCATCAATGTACCTACTAGAAATTTATTTCTAGAGACATCACTGAATGCTTGCTCTAATCAAGATAATTATTATTTATGTTAGATGTGAGGATGCCCCATTTTGCTCGTGTTTCAAAATCTTCACACTCTTCAATCTTCTTCTTCTCCTGACTGATTTTGTTTTCTAGCTTTTATCTTTTCCCATCC
The DNA here is from genome assembly GCA_964030455.1 of Linum trigynum. Taxonomy (NCBI): domain Eukaryota; kingdom Viridiplantae; phylum Streptophyta; class Magnoliopsida; order Malpighiales; family Linaceae; genus Linum; species Linum trigynum. Next base: position 7,354,845 of record OZ034819.1, read on the forward strand.
TCCTTGGCTGTGGTTTCTCCTTTCTATGCAAAATACCAATGTTATTAAAGCCGACCCGAGCCGGTCGGTCGGATCGGTAAAGCTGACACCCGATCACCAGCCCGAGTCGAATTGTCTCCAGAACCGCAGCAGTCAGAAAGGCCGGTCGGCGAGCGGCCAAAATGGTTAACCATTCAAGCCGCTCGAACCGTTCAACCGGTTTTTGCCTTCTGACCGCCTGGTTTAAAAAAATGAAAATACTAGATTTACGGTTCGTTCAATTGTGGTTCTCAATTGAACAGTTGTCTTCCGTTGCTGTCATCACTCATCATCAACGGCGAAGGCTAATCCCGCCTACATAGCCATCGTCGTTTCCAGAAATAAAGTGAGAAGAAGTCAGATCGAGTAAGTGAAAGTTAGATCGATAGCTCAAAGAAGACGAAACAGAAAGAGGGATGGAGGGGATCGATCGTTTCTGTCGAAGGATTAGAAGAATCCCAAGAATAGAAAGAGAAGCAGAAGGTGAACAATGGAGTTGTTCGTCATTAACAGAGAGGAGAAATTAAAAGTTGAAATTGATAGAGAGAGGGGAGAGGCGAGTGCGGCGCTGCCGCTTAGGGTTTGATAGAGGGGAGAGGCGAGTGTGGGGGGAACGGATCAGGTCAGTAACCTTATGGTGAGTAACCATAAGTAACCAGCCCACATCAGCATGACATCATCATCCTCTTTCTCCTGAAAAGCCTTTAATTTTCCCCTCTTTAATCTTTGACGGACGATTTCTCACTCATTTTAAGTCGAAATTTAATTTTTTTTGCACAGTTGGATCAGATTAATTGTGCTCTTCAAAATGATATCCACTTTAATATATTTTTCGAACAAAAAAAATTGAGCTATTTTTTACCAGTCTATACCATATGGTATTGACTAGTATTGAAATAAAAGCATGCCTATGGTTTGAAAAACGTACCATGGTGGTATGAACAAACCAAGACTGTAGGATGGTTGAATACATGATAGTAGAAGTATATTAATTGTCATTTACGACTTTTAACATTGTATACCACACAATACCACCCCGTACCAGGGTGGTATTGTATGGTATTTTTTGGTCCTGTAATTTGTTCACCCAGAAATTTGTAGATCCAATAGATCATGATGAACTCGTCCCTTCTGTGCAAACGTTTTCAAAAACGAATTAAAAACGAAGAAGATACCATACAATACCACCCCGTACCAGGGTGGTATTGTATGGTATTGTGTGGTATTTTTTGGCCCTGTGATTTGTTCACCCAGAAATTTGTAGATCCAATAGATCATGATGAACTCGTCCCTTCTGTGCAAACGTTTTCAAAAACGAATTAAAAACGAAGAAGATACCATACAATACCACCCCGTACCAGGGTGGTACGGGGTGGTATTGTATGGTATTGTGTGGTACTTTTTGGTCCTGTAATTTGCTCACCCAGAAATTTGTAGATCCATTAGATCATGATGAACTCGTCCCTTCTGTGCAAACGTTTTCAAAGAACGAATTAAAAACGAAGAAGATATCATATGGTATGCAGTTGGTACCAAGAGGCCATAATTTTTTTTCTAAAAAAATATCGAAAATTATTCTCATTTGGTAGAGCACGATGAACTCGTTCCATCTGTGCAAAAAAAATTAAAATCCGAGTTAAAACGAAAAAGATATAAGCCGATTAAGAAAGCTAGGAAACATAAAAATGGTCCTTAATTTTCCATTCTTAGATCTGGATTTTCTAAATGAAGGGTACATATTTGGTTATTGATGGATGCATAACCCATGGTTATGCACCCTATCTTGAGCCGAGTGTGGGCTGTGGCCTCCAATTTTCAACCTTTCTTATCTAGTACACACGTGCTATGGTTAATTATTTTTAGCTTTTGGATTATTATTTTTTATAGTTTTTCCTTCCTATGTTATGGTTAATTAAATTGGAACATTAAGTTCGTGCTATGGTTAATTATTTTTATCTTTGGGATTTTTTTATAGTTTTTCCTTCCTATGTTATGGTTAATTAAATTGGAACATTAAAGTTTGTACTTTAGCAGTTAGTACTTTTAATTTAGTAATTATATTTTAAATTTGTTAATGAATGATGTACTCATGATCTAGTGTGCTAATATACGTGTAGTGTATAATATTCTTGTTTAGTAGATACCGGTTCATTAACGGTTTTATAACGGTCTAATATCGGTTAAACCACTAAAGTTCGAACCGTTTACTATACCGGTTCATACGATGGTTCGATTCTGACAACATTGCAAAATACCCATTATTCAACTGTCAAAATTATGGTGATTCTCCCTTAATATATATATATATATATATATATATTTTTTATATATATAAAAAGACCCTTTGGGAGTCCCTCCCTCCAGCAGGATTTCAGTATTTTACTTTTAACACCAACCTTTTGACTTTCTGACAGCTGATTAGCAGCTCCTAATAAGAACTTTGTCCTTCAAATCAAACAAAAAAGTCCCCCATAATCTAGTATTATCACAATGGACACACATTAAACTAATCAGTAAGTGTCCCAATCAGAATAGAAAGTGCTTCTTGCTTTCCTCCCCTATCAGGATATCACATGTAATGTCTGTTTGAAGATTGAATGCATAATCACTTTAAGGAGAATAATTGCAATGTATAACAAGCTACCAAACAAATTATAATCAACTTCCTCCTTTAAAGTTATATTAACAACAACCATTTCATTTCATTCACCAACAAACCAACCAACCAACAAAAACAATGAAGCATGATCCTTCACAAAATAACAATGGAGTCGTATCAGCAATCACTTCTGCTGGTTACTTACTTGCTGCAACAAAAGGGTCCCAGAAAATGTTGGGACCCGGTGAAGAAGAATCCGGCGAGGCTATCAATCTAACAGGAGCCCTTCACCACACCAGAATTAAGCATTACATTAACCCTCTACCCAAATTCACCCCACTCCTGGATCAATGCAGTAACAAAACCGGATTCGTCTTCCCCGGACAACAACTCATCATAAATCATAATCTAATTACTCCCTAGCTATTCCTAATGTCATCATCAATCACCACTCATCTCATCTCAAACCTGAATCAATCTTGTTGGCCTTCTGATGGACATCTTATCAGCTCCAATATGTTAACCACTTCCCCCATGTCTGGCCGGTTTGATGGTACTTGTGAAGTGCATATCAACCCCAATTTCATAACTGGAATCGCCTCATCTGCTGGAAAGGCACCTTGCAGCTTCTCGTCGATGCACTCTTCCACCTTTCCTTCCTCCAATGCTCCTCTCACCATGTCACATAGCACCACGACGTCGTCTTCCATGTACTCCACGGGCTTCCTCCCAGTAACAATCTCCAGAATCAGAACTCCAAATCCATACACGTCGCACTTCTCGGTGATCTTCACCGTCCTGCAAGCAAACTCAGGCGCCATGTACCCAAGCGCGCTCTGGATCTTGCTGCTCAGCACGTAGCGGTCTAGCATTGGCAGCAACCTCGCCAGGCCAAAGTCTCCCACTTTAGGCTCGCCCGTGTCGCCATCGATGAGTACATTGCTGGATTTGATGTTGTAGTGGATGATGCTCGATTGGTGCAGATGTGCTAGCCCTTTTGCGGTGCCTAGAATCAGATTGAGCCTCTCATTCCATGAAAGAAGATTCCCGCCATCGTGGAGATGCTTGTACAGACTACCTCCAGAGACAAACTCGTAGATGAGCAGCTGCAGTGATGTCGTCCAGTAGTAACCATCGAGCTGTACAAGATTCTCGTGGTGAATCTTCCCCAGCTTCTTGACTTCCCTCTCGAAATCATCCTGTGACTTGACAAGGCTTGACACAGTGAGCTTCTTGATTGCAACTGGGTTCCCATCTCTAAGAACAGTACGGTACACTGCTCCAAACCCTCCACGCCCAAGTTCACAGTCCTTGTTGAGAAGAGCATGTGTTCCAGCACTGAAGAAGTCAGGATCGCCCGAAAACATGACCAGCTTGCCAGATTTGGGGTCTGTGGTATGCGAACGGCTAAAGGAGTCATCATCACCACCCGCGGAGAATGCTGTCAATGCAGTTGCGGATCGAGAAGTTGCTTGGACTCTAAGATTGAGCACAGTGACGGCAATCACACCTACAACGATTAGAGCTGCTGCACCAATGGCAACGAGGGCTGATATGCTGAGTATGATTCTCTTGTGACCGAGACTATTCTGTGGGATTGAACCATCGGCTGACTCATCTGATGTGGCATTAGGATTGAGGACAATGGGTTTTGGAAGGACTGTATGGCAAGTCCTGTTGACAACCGCTCCACAGAGAGATGGATTGCCAGACACGGAAGATGGTGAGATGGTGTTGAAGAAACCGCCGGAAGGTAGTTCGCCTTGCAAGCGATTGTGGGAAATGTTGAATGTTGCGATGTTAGGAAGGTTGGCTAGCTGCTTTGGTAAGGTGCCTGAGAGAGTGTTGAGAGATAAGTCTACATTCTGTATGCTGGTGAGTTTACCTAATGAGGAAGGTATTGGTCCACTCAATATGTTCCCAGAAAGGATTCTGCATATAGAGATATAAGGAAATGATCTTTCTTTCAGCACCTTCAGTAAGTCAAGTTTTAAGCAGAACCAAAAGGTAAATTCTGAATCTCAAAGTTCAACAACTTGTTCAATGAAGAAAAAAGCAAGTTATAGAGCGAAGGGCAGAAAATGCTTACAGTGTAGTTAGTGAAGAGCAGTCTCCAATTGAACTCGGAATCTGGCCAGAGAGGAAGTTAGAATCCAGTTTGAGAACGTTCAGAGAAGTAGCTCCACCAATCTTCATAGGGATGCTCCCGTTTAACTTATTTGTGCACAAGTCTAGAACTTCCAGTTCCTTTAACTCTCCAATGGCGCCTGGTATAGGACCTGTAAGCGAGTTCCCAGACAAATTCAATACCAGGAGTTTGCTTTGATAATCAATGGTGGAAGCAATGTCACCAGAGAACTCGTTATCAGACAAATCCAAATACTCCAACTTCGGCGCCGCCGACGAGTGCAAAAGCTTCTCCGACCCAGATCCAAAAATCCACGCTGGCAGGCCGCCACTCAACGAGTTATGGCTAAAATCCAAGGTCGAGAGACTTCCACAGCTGGACATGGAATCTGGGAGGCCGCCAGTCAGACGATTCCCAGAAAAGTTCAAAACTTTAAGCATCTCAAGATTCCCAACCGAAGCAGGGACGTGACCAGAGAGCTTGTTCCCAGAAAGATCCAAACTTTCCATACGTTTCAGTTCCCCAATCCAGCTCGGAACTTCACCTGTCAATGAGTTACTGGAGACGCTGAGAGAATAACAGAGTCTCAAATTCCGCATTGTAGCTGGAAGATACCCAGATAGCGAATTCCGGCTGAAATCGACGGTCCTCAGCAGCAAACATTTCCCAATCCCGCCGGGAATTTCCCCAGTAAACTGATTCTTGCTCAAATTCACAGCACGCAAGCTGTTGAGAGCCTCAATCCCTGGAGGAATTCCACCCTCGAGCAAATTATCAGACAAATCAAGCGACCATAGCCCCTTCAAGCCCCAAATGCCAGATGGCAGGGACCCAGAGAGCCGATTGGAGCCGAAGTTTACAGAAACCAGAGTACCACATGAGCTCAAAGACGCCGGAATCTTGCCGGAGAATTTGTTGCCAGCCAAAGAAATTGCTCGTAGAGACCCACATTGGGCGAAAAACTCGTCGGGAATGGCGCCGGAGAGTGCATTCCCGCTCAAATCAAGGGTAGTGAGATTCTGGAGGCGGGCGAGGAGTTGAGGGGTGAAAGAACCGGTGAGGTTGTTTCTCGAGAGGGTTAACTTACGGAGGAATTGGAGCTGCAAGAGGCCCCGCCCGATCCGACCCGAGAGAGAAAACCCATCGAGGGAGAGCTCGGTGACCCGGTTAGATCTAGGGCTACATTTCACTCCCACCCAGCCGCAGGGGCTGTAGTCGTCTTGGTTCCAAGACGCGAGCTTTCCTTTAGGGTCTTGAAGGTCGGATTTGAACACAATCAGACCCAGTACGTCGTCGTTGAGGGACGGGGTCAGAGATCCTAAGCAGCAGCCTGTAACCAAGGCGAGAAGAAGCAGCAGCAGAAACAGAGGCCTTTCCATCTTCAGCATTGTGGTGGAGAAATTAAACCATTTGAGAGAAAAAAGATTGGGTCTTTGTTTCAATTATCCCGCCAGAAGTTTCCAACTGGGTAGGTATTACTAGGTAACCGTGGAAACTGGAATGGGAATGTGGAAAAGGGAGAATCTTTCTGCTCGATAGAAAGGGGAAATGACGAGGAGAAGGGTTTGGCCCTGTATTTTGTTGTTGTGTATCTGTTTATCAAACGGCTAGTCTCATGTGAACGACGGCTATGTAGGTGGACTACCAGAAGGTTGACAAAAGGCGAGGAGGGTGAGGACAAGAAGAAAAGAATAAAGCAGCTGAGTTCATCAATGACTGAAATGAGCTAAGAGAAAGAGAGGGTTGAAGAAAACAGAGGAGATTCTGCGGCGGGTTGTGAAAATGGTTGACAATGCAGTAGGTGGAAGTTGAAGAGGGGAGAGAGAAAGAACTTGGATAAGAGGGAGCAGCAAGTGCTAATGTTGCATTGTGAAGCAGTGGCCGGAGGCGGCGGAGGGGAGGAGAAGAAGAAGCTTCGGCGGTTGCCGGGAAGAGAGACGGAGTTGGGGGGTTTTAATTGCTTTGTGGTGGTCTTGTCGTGGAGTTTGTCCTCGGGGAGAGCGAGTGAGAGAGAAGAGAGCTTGAGAAAGAAAATGGAAAAGAGTAATGGAAAGATATGGCGAGGGAGTTAGTTAGATTCATTGAAGTAATGGAGAGTGCAAAGGCAGATAGGTTGGTCGGGTCTATTTATTCGTTTTTGTAGGTGGGATGGGAACGGCTACGGTGCTAATTATACAATAGTTAGCACCGTCCTAATCAAGAGAAAAACTACTATTAGTTTGAATTAGTAGAGATTTAGCTTAGATGTTGTATTAATTTTATAATAATCCGTAGTGATTTCGTTATTTTTAGTAGCGTTTTTTGCTAGTTATCACGGTGCTAACCCCTATAAGGGTTAGCACCTAATCCAATTCCACGTGGGATAGTGTGGATGAGAAAAACGTTTTGATTAGGGCATCTAATAAGCCAAATCGGATTGAGATTTGTATTTGGCCAACGTTGTCAACCCGCGGGTCGACCCACTTTGACCCGACGAGAAAAACGGGCCGCACGCAACCGTTGGGTCAACCGCTACAAGGTATCGGGTTGGAGGTCAAATTGTGTCATTTTTGTTTGTTTGTGAAATGCGCCTATTTTTCGATTTTTCTTTTCGCCTAACTCAATCTTTGGAATCCTTAGTCAAACATTTGAATATTGATGTTATATAAGTGTGTGTGAATTTTTGCTATATGCTGGATACTTGGATCTAAGTACGATATGTTACTTTGGTGTAATGTTATATGTTATTACTCATATGTTAAATGAGATTTGATATAATTTATCAGGATAAGTACAATATAATGACTCTTTTCATATTTCCGGGCTGAAAAGGGCTAAAACGGGTGACCATTTAACCCTTAACCCACTAGCTCGACCGGGTTCGGGTCAACTCTCGGGTTCGAGTTGAGTGGAGTTTAATGCAGCTAATTTATTAAAATTTTGGTTTGTCATTAATGTGATGTTGTCGATCAGGTGGATGAGGTTGGGGATTGACAACATATTTAATGTGATGTTCACGATGAGGAGAAGGGACATTTTTTAGCACATAAAATTCTCACTACTCGTTCTACACTTTACTAATGTAATCTTACGATTGCTTATGAAAGGGTTATAGGCATTGTTGTCAGAACCAAACCGGAGCATGACCCGATAATGCGAACGGCTAGCACTTTAGTGGTTCAACCGGTATTAGACCGTTTAAAAATCGTTAAAGAACCGGTACATAATAAACGTTATCAGTATAAATAGTGGACATTTCTTAATCAAAGCCCATCTCTTTCCTTCGAAATTGTGAAATGGAAATAAGGATTCAGTTTAAGAGGCCGACGTTTTTAGTTTATTTTAATTTTCTTTTTTTTTTAATTAAATTTAGTGGCTGAGTGGCAAAAACCGGACGAGCGGCTCAATCGGCTCGAACGGTTAACCGCCTCGGCCGCTCTTCAACCGCTACATAAAACCGGAATGGCTTTTAGACTGTTCCGAACCGGTTTTGTGACCGGGTGACGGTTTTACCGGTCGGGCCGAGCGGCTCGGCTCGGCTTTAATAACACTGGTTATAGGTATATAATATACCCTTCTACTATGACGTTTTATCAAACATGCCCCTCTACTATTTTTTACATCAAACATGCCCCTGTACTTTGTAAAAAATGATCAAGCATGCCATTTTGTTAAATTTTTCATCCAAAAACCATTAACCAAGGCCGAACTTTGGTTTGGGCGACACAAATGTCTAAAATATCCCTAATAATTTCCCTTTAGAATTTATATTTGTTCTTTTGCATAGCCAAATAACTCAAATAATTTCACTTTGAAGAGACTTAGAGGAATAAAACGAGGGACAAAACTATCATTTTCCTCCCATTTGCCGATGTCGGGTCGTCTAAATATCGGTTCAACCATGATTGATGATTTTTTCAGTCAAAATTTTAACAGAATGATATGTTTGATAATTTTTTCAAAATACAGGGGCATGTTTGATGAAAAGATAGTAGAGGGGCATGTTTGATAGAACGTCATAGTAGAGGGGCATATTATACCTATAACCCATTATGAAACAATAAGTGGGCGATTCCTTCTCGTTCCAATTTACCCCGGCGGGATGGGGGTGGTGTGGGACCCGATCCACGTGTCGGGTCAAGGTTTAGGGTTGGTTCTCGGGTTGGGTTTGGCAGGCTGATATGGCAGGTCAGAATGATGTGGTCGTTCGGGTCTTCCCTTTTCAGAGTTAAATTAGGTTGATTGGGTGTTTTCATTAGCCAGATCATCACTTTACATACTTTTTTAATGGAGTCTGGCGGACGTAACAGAAAGTGACCAAAAAAGTACTGTGTAACTAATTTGAGTGATTACTAATGCAATAAAATAAGTTTAGTGACAAATATGAAATTTTTTTAATAATCTCAGTTGCCTCCTGCAGTGTCTTGAGGTGTTCAAGATTCAGAACAGCCTAGGGGAATTGCAGGCGGAAATGGAGCTGGTGAGGTTTGTGCTGGCCAACGCCAGGCAGCTTCGAAGAGTCCACGTTACGGCTCTGCCTGAGTTGGAAGCAAGGAGTGTTGCCAAATACTTGATGGAGGTGGGAGATTACTGGCGTGCGTCGACGCGAGTCGAGGTTGTATACACGATTGGGACGACGATGAGCCCTGATCAAGAGGCTCCAGCACGCTCTATGTCCATAAGAGTATAGGGTAGAAGTCCATGACCAGTTGACGGCGTGTGTGTGCATCTATCATCTTAGTATGTTTTCCAATCATTTCAAACCTTCTACTATCCCTTTCTCTGTCTGCCTTTGCTTGAAAGGCCAGTAATTGTTGCTCTGGTTTGGCGCCCATCTTCATGAATGAGAGGATAAAATTTGTCAGATTTGAAGTTTTTGAACGATCATGAACCAATTCTCAGCATATTCTACGGTGGCCCAACAATTTTTGAAGCAGTCACTTATCATCACAGCACATAAAAGCTTTCTATGATCTTCAGTAACTGCTGCTGCTTATGATCCTCAGTTGAAAAATCTCTTATGGAACATTGTGCCTCAGCTCCATCATGAACTAACGTAAAACAGAGAATAAGATAACCTTTATCCAACTTACTTTCGAAGACAATGTTAAAAGTTTACAAGGAAAGTGCTTCCAAATTGGCAGATGCTTGTCAACCCAGTCTACCAGCAATCCCTGATGGCATACGTTATGTCATGTGGCTCCCATTTCCATCCACCACCATAATCATTCAACTTCACCCATTTCGTTGGCACACAACATTCAACCATTCATACTCGGCCAAAAAATAAAAACTCCTTTTAACTTCTTAAACACAAGCACTGTCTAAACCACAGCATTGTCACCTCAGTCCTCAAATACTTTACATTTACGGTTCATAGTTCGTACATCCGCAAGCCACCTTTAAGCAGCAAGGATCATTGTATATTACCACTCATTCATCCATCTGTGATTCAGTTCGATCATTTGATGGTTCCCTTTGAGATGGATGATGTGCAAGGCCCACCAGAAGTCATGAAAGGTATGCCCTTGAATGTTGCCACGCCCTTGTCATCAGTAAAAAGATTCTGCATTCCATCAAAGCCACACATCATCATATCAGAGATATTGCGTCTTACACGAGGCTTTTTATAAAAGTTTAAGACTCATTCACTCTGTTATGAGATCTCTATCCCTAAAGTACGAAGAGCTAGCATCTTACAGTGACATCATTCAGAAGAATATAAGACCCATCACAAGAATACCATCATATCATTGCACTTACTGGTGTTATTTTCTCCAACTGCTTCTTTTTCGGGTTGAGCACATCTTCTGGCTTACCTTCGATCCTAAAATGAAATCACAAACGGAGGCTTATCACAAGGGAACACAATAATGTTCTTTTGGAAATAAATTGGAGGTAGCATCCAGCTTCCCAAACTTCATGCATAACTATCCGAACTTAGTCCACTTTTCAAGCATAGTCATTTGTACAATTCAAGTCGGGTAAATGAGTTGTAGGGGCATGACTATGGCATCAAGATGCTCACCCTGAGAATGATACACGTTCTCCAATTTTGGCACCTTCAGGAGGCAGTAGAGGTTCCACAGCAGTGTGGTCTTCACTTGAAGCACATAAAACCTGAGAAGTTTGGGTTCAAAGATATGTGTTCGATGTCAATTTCATTCCTTCAGTCTTTGATAAGTGAAGATGGCAATGAACAATCCTACTTGTAGTAAAGATTGTAGTCTTTGACGATGCAGCCAATACGGAGAAGAATATGAAAGAAAGTTATGCTGAATACAGGCAAAGCAGGACGGCATGTAACAGAAAAATTATAAGAATAAGATATTGTGCCAAAGAAGACCTTCTAAGTTCTAGGGTTTGGATTTGGAGCATCAGGGCCGATCAGAAAGCACGATTGGCACTTTTTTTTATTGGTAGAAGACATTTGGGAAAGGTGGAAAATTGTTATACCCTATTTATAGGAAAATGACCAGATATTTACTTTTTTACCACAAAAACAGTAATGATTTGATAGTTTGACCATGCTAACAACATAAACAATGGAGTATCTAGAGTTCGAAGAGGAACCAAAAACAGCAAAAACATCGACTCGAAAAGGAAGAACACGTGCAAAAGGCTCCTAAACACACAATCATGCCCCTGAAGCTTATTAAATGGATTTGAAACGCTGAATGAACTCGGAAACCATACAAAAGGTAGTAAAGATGATCACATGACTAAAAAGGACAATTAGAGTTTACCAGTCCTTCTGACATCACATCACGGAGCTTTCCTGGCTTTACATTTGCAATCAGCACAACACGCCGATTCTTTAGCCACCAAAAAGTAAGAAAGGAAAGGACAGACCAAAGCAACCATCAGAAAACATGAACAAAGAGAAAATAGTCATAAACTGTTCGTCACATATATGGAGGATCTTACCGTTAACTGTTCTGGACTATAATACTTTGCCAAACCACTAACCACCTGCCTCACTTTGGCTTCCCCAACATCAATTTCCTCAACCAACAAACTGAATTATGCACAAGAACGAAAAATGTCACAATAGATACATTTCTGCACCACCAGATCATAATTCATTCTTAAAAATAGTTGAAAGTTAGAAACTTGTCACATGCTACTCGAAAAACATTAGTCATTATACCTATCAGCTGATGGATGCTTCCATGCTTTGCGGATAAGGCCAACCTGTATATTAAGCAAACTAACACTCAATTCTTTATCTTTCTCTACAACTTCTGTAGTGGCTGGTTTCTTCTTGTCCTCCGTGGGTTTCTTCTTCTCCTCATTAGATTCCTTCTTTGCTTGAACTTTTTTCTTTGAGTTCTGATGGAAGACCAAAAGGATGTCATGAAGATAAGAAAGTGTACCAAATACCAATAATTACCCAAGTGCACATCTGTGCACAATTAACCATCATAAAATATTAACAAATACAAAAGGAACTAGCTTGATAGAATTTGCTTCACAATTTAGCAGGCATTTCCGAAGTTTTTTCCCCGGATACCTATGGTTCAGACTTTACTTCACAAAGGTCGCTCTTATGCTTGCAATGTTTTAATAGCATCATGACTTGCTATTAAAATAAAAGAAACACTCATGCCCTTCCTAAATATCAAAATATTGTACTATATTCTTCATCCAACCCAGCAACACTAAACTTCTATGATTTCTAAGGGCAGGTCAGGCATAAAGAAACAAGCGAGCCAGACTCCTTGTGATCGGAGTGTAGCTTATACAAATATAGCATAACCAACTAGTAACAGTCTTAGCACCAGCTGTCTCTCTCGTGCTTTTGTTCTGTACCAGATTGTCTGGTAATGATCTGAGAAGTTGATTATTCACCCCAAGCAGCTCCATGTTAGCAGTACACAAATACAAACGAATTTTAGATTATCTTGCGAGTCTTTAAATTAGGCATGCACAAGATTATCCCAGAAGTTGGGTGAGTTCAAACTACTGTTCCCTTGTCACAGATTCTGAAATCCTGTTTTCCTAGTAAGATAACCCATATAAGCATGGATGCATAGGTCAATTTTTGTGTATACTAAACATACCTTTGCCGCTTTCACTCTCTAATCCTACAGAAGATGCAAATATGGATTTTTTTGCTCGAAACAATATAAGAAAGGATACCTCAGGTTCAATTTTGCTCGCACTTAGGTCAGCTTCCACCTTCTCTGCCTTCTTTGTGTTTTGTCCAGTCTTCTTAGCATTTGGATCCGCTTCTAATTTCCCTACACTGGGGGTGTCTCGCACCTGCAATTAAGCACCATAAGCACCAAACATAAGCAACTCAGAAACCTTAATTGAGCCACAAATCAAATAAACGAGCCAAGGAGAACAGGTAAGCAAGCAGAATCCAGAGTCACAATTGGCAAATGATTTCATCTACTTAGCAATGAGATGCTAGTTCAAGCACAAATCAGAAGCCTCATTTTCAAAACATCAAGATTCGGAGTTCCATTAGGTCCTTAACTAATGTATGTAAAAAATTAACATCTGGGAAACTACATCTAGTTATTTATCAACGGCTGAATAAATCTAATTTGCTAGGAAAAGCGCAATTGTAATAGGCATGTTGAGGTCACCTGTGGGACAAATGCATCCTTCGCCAATGGTATTTTCTCAAACAGTTCCCCAAAATCTACCCTGTGCTGGAAGAACAGTGAAAGAAACCAACTCAATTCAGGAACCAGAAACACAAGTTCAAAAGGGCCCACAGGAGTAAGACTTTAAATGCAACATGACCACGTAATACAGTCAGTAGAGAATGCAATGTACGATTATCACCGAGAAACGGCTATTTTTCATGCTTAAGACCTATATAGAAGAGGTTCACACTGATTCTACACAAGTACTTCTATGTTACGAAGTTTTAAATAGAAAAACAAATCAGACCTCCTGTGCATCATGAACGGAACATTGACTGCAAATCTAAGAGCATATGAGAAAATTATTTGAGATTCAGTGAACATGAAGCAGCTCTGCAAAAAATTATCAATGAACTAAAAAAAACTGCAACTGTACCCTCCCAAGATGCATCAGCAACCTGGTGTACTCAGATGGGTTTCAAATGGTGGCAGGAAACAAGAATGCAGGATAAACAAATGTCTCTTGTGCTGGTAAAATGCCAATAAGTTTTCAATTCAATGGGATGAAACAATTCACCTGTATGTAATCCATCCATCTGAATACATGCACAAACTTCTCGGTTTCGGACTGCGGTAGGCCAATCTAAACACAACAGAAACATTCACGGCATTAAGAAAGCATAAAATTATCCTATGAGGGGCTAAGGCAGACATGTGCCAGTATTTACAGCATCGAGGGGCAGAAAAACACACCACAAAAGAATGTATGGCCGAGAATACAATAACATCAGCTTCCGATGGCCTGAGCCCATTCCCCAAAAGTACAGCCTTTACAAGCAAATCATCGTTTAGTCCGCTGAGAGCTTGACAACACGCCTTAGAGTCTTGAGGAAAACTCTCTGCAAACCCTATCCATTTCATCACCTAAACACCAAGCATTCACCTTTTCTTAGAACAATAGAAACAAAGCTCTAGGGACAGCAACAGCAATCAAAGCCTACTGCATATTAGTTATACCTCGATAGCGAGCCAAGAGCTTACCTCATCTTGTCCATTCAATGGAGTGGATTTTCCTGATGACTTCAGGATGTTGGAGTACAAGCTCTTAACATCAGAGTTCCCCACATCACCCAATGACTCTGACTGCTGCCCATTTTCAACAAGTTCTCAGCTTAGCCAGAAACACCAGCAAGCAGCAAAACATCCATCGCAGAATAACAAAATTGCTCAAGGAGTTACTGAAAAGGGTAAGCAGCCAAAGTCAAGAGGACCTTACCGGCGATACAGAAAAGTACTTGCATAAAGCTGATGCTATTTTCCGCTTCGTTTCCACATTAACAGCTCCATTAGCAGCCATTTTCAAACGACAATCTTGTGCTGTAAGTCTCTCTTCCAATTTCTCAGTCGGGGATCGGAAGAAGATGAACGCAGATTACCCGCTGCCACCACAGAGAGGGTTTTGGAGACTTCTGCAGCTTTCCCTTCCGACTGTTTGGTTTAGTGGGCTGCGCATAGGAAAGAAGTCCGCGAAATATAGGGTGGGCCATTGAAAGCCCAACTTATCAGTTCCCGCTCATTTGTCTTCCTGATTTCTTTTTCCAATCCCCCGGCGCCGAATTTGGGGAAGAAGAAGAAAAACCCCTTTCTCACCCAAAAGCCAGAAACTTGCTTCACCCTTCTGCTCAGGCCTCCGTCGTCGTCGTCGTCGAGATGAGGGAACGGCAACTTGAGAAGCTTCGGGGATTGGTGCGCCACTGCCTCAGCAAGCACTTGTACTCTTCCGCCATTTTCTTTGCTGACAAGGTCGCTGCTTTCACTAATGATCCTGCTGACATTTATATGCAAGCCCAAGCCCTCTTCCTTGGCCGCCATTTCCGACGCGCCTTCCATCTTCTCAACGCCTCCAAGATCGTCCTCCGTGACCTCCGATTCCGCTACCTCGCTGCCAAATGCCTCGTGAGTAGCAATTTCAGAAACTCTTAATTAAGTGCTTCATTTGCTTGGTTCCTCTTGGTGATTATCAACTTTGCTACTTGAATTTGTGATTAGGAAGAGCTGAAAGAGTGGGATCAATGTCTATTGATGCTTGGCAGTGCTAAGGTTGATGAAGATGGGAATGTTTATGACATGAAGGGTCCGTCTGCCATGTACTTTAATAAAGATGGGGAAGACCGTGAGATCAGTGCAAGTTCAATTCATCCCCTTTCTTTTATCTGGTTTACTTTTGATGGGTTCTGTACTTCTGTCTAACTTCTCAGCTATTGTCTTCTGCAATTGTCTACTTTCTGCTTGAAAATTTTCCCAAGTTGTGTTGATGGCATACTAGCCCTGTATAAGAAATTTTGCATTTTAATGGTAGACTCTTCTCGTTAGAAAGATCCAGCGGACCATAGACCCACATATTAAATGGTGTGGGTATGATCAATTATTGAACTTTCCTCGCTAATCTTCAAAACGTCGCTTTCAAAGTACTCTGGAAAAAAAAAATTGTCAAGCAACTTATTACAAGAGCAGTAGTTTTCAAATAGAGTTCATAGTCTTCTTTATATGGGAGTTGGAACAGCAAGCAAAGCTTCGGCCTTTTGCAAAGCTAATCCAAACTTCTCTTCCATATCTATCTTCTCTGGCACAATCCCATTTGGCAACTTCCATTCGAACCAATGAATCAAGGAACCCAACATCATATGCAACATTCTCAATGCCAAGGGCATTCCAGGACAGATTCTTCTCCCTGCGCCGAATGGAAGCAATTCAAAATTGTTCCCCTTAGCATCAACCTTCGAACCCAAGAATCTTTCAGGCATGAATGAGTTCGGATTATCCCATGTCATCGAATCCCGACCTATAGCCCATACATTGACTAGAATTTGAGCGCCTTTGGGAACGGTGAAACCGCAGATTTCCACATCCACCCTTGCCTTGCGTGGAAGTAGCAATGGAGCTGCTGGGTGTAGTCTAAATGTTTCCTTCACTACTGCTTGTAGATATGGTAATCGAGGGACATCCGACTCTCGAAGATGAATGCCTTTTCCAATAGTTTGGTTAAGTTCTTCCTTAGCTTTAGCAAGTTTGTCAGGATTGCGAAGTAGCTCAGTCATCCCCCATTCTATCGTGCTCGAAGTTGTATCCGTACCGGCAACAAAAAGATCCTGATAAACCAATATATGTGAGCAGAAGGAATGCAGAGACACAGAGTGTTGAAAATCAAGAACTAGCCGATAATTTTTTTCCCAACAAATATGTACTTTCTTTGACTAAATTTTTTTAGGGTTATAGGTATAATATGCCCCTCTACTATGTAGTTTTATCAAACATTCCCCTAGACTATTTTTTATATCAAACATGCCCTTGTACTTTGGAAAAATGATCAAACATGCCCTTCTGTTAATATTTCCATTATAAAAATCGCCAACCATGGTTGAACCGAGAGATGTAGATGACCCGACATCGGCAAATGAGAGCGAAAATGTCAGTTTTGTTCCCCATTTTATTTTTCTAAGGCTCGTTAAATGGAAATTATTAGAGGTATTAGGCTCTACAAAAGAACCCAAAAAATTTTAAAGTGAAATTACCAAGGATATTTTAGACATTTGTGTCGCCCAAACCAAGGTACGAACATGATTGACTGTTTTTATGGAAATATTAACAGAAGGGCATGTTTGATCATTTTTCTAAAGTACAATGGCATGTTTGATGTAAAAAATAGCAGAGGGACATGTTTGATAAAACAACATATTAGAGGGGCATATTATACCTATAACTAGGGCTGTTAATGAACCAAGCCGCTCATGAACGGCTCGGTGTGCGATTCGAGAAAAACTCGTTTGATACTCGATTCGTTTTAATCGAGCCGGCTCGCGAACAAGCTCGTTAATTAAACGAGCCGAACTCGAGCCATACCATGTTCAGCTCGAAAGCTCGCGAACAAGCTCATTTAATGGTTTGGCATAAAAAAAGAATTAGAATTCATGGATTTTATGTATTGAAATTGGAATAAATATTGTGTTTTACTTTGCTACAGAGTTGAATGTACTTTTGTGCGTAGTTCTAGGTCAATCTTGAGCTATCATGAACATTTTATGAGCTGAACTTGATTTTGGGCTCGTTAAGCTTATTTGACGAGCCGAGCTCGAGCTTTCATTTTCATAAACGAGCCGAGCTCGAGCTTGCATATTAAAGCTCGTGACGAACACGAGCCGAGCTCGAGCCTGGAAATATATTAACGAGCCGAGCCCGAACTATGACAAAGCTCGACTCGGCTCATTAACAGCCCTACCTATAACCCAAATTTTTATTGTGCCATCTCGTTTATTCATCATTGGTTCCTTTATAAAAATAAAAAAATTGTACATGTCCTTAATAACTCTCACATGCCGCACACACTTCAAAATTTGCCTTTTCAACCCTCATTAGTTAACATCTCTACCTTTACAGACCGTTTGGTACCAAATGAATCGAGAATTCATTTTATTGTAAAATGAATTACCGTGTAGAATTCATTCTCAAATGAAATCTTGTGTTGGTATGCCATATTCAAATCTTTAGAAAGAAAATGAATTGACGTGTATAATTCATTGTCAAATGAATTCATGTGTTTGGTATATCATATGTATAAGTAATTTAGTTAATAAAAGAGTAATTTAGTAAATACTTGTGGAATTCATTTGGAAATTCCATTTCAATTCCTTGGAATTGCTATGACTATCTCCAATTCCGTAGAATTCAAAATTTAAAATTAAAAATGAATTCTTTTAAATACCAAACACAAAAATATTTCTTTATAGAATTCATTTATACCAAACGGTATGTTAGCTTAACTTGTCTCATCGTTTCAGTAATACCTTCGATGTGGGGTAAACGTGTCAAAACTTTTGATCAAGGATCTCTAGCTAGCTACTGAAACATCTTCGGGTTGATCGAAAGTACTCACCAGGAACAAGTGTTTGATGCGAGTTGAATCCATGGTAGTCTCTGGATTGTGGTCATCATCTCCAATGGCAAGAAGCGTGTCTAGCATATCGTTGGATGAGGCATAGTTTTCCGACTTGAGCTTCTGCAGCCGTTGGTCGATGACCCATCCGAACAAATCCAAAACCTTCCCTGTGTGACCCGTCACCCGCTTCTGTATCCCCTGCAAATCCAACTTTGCCAGAATGGGGAAATAGTCTCCCAGATTGGGCTTGCCGGCCTCTTCCATTATCCCCCTCGCAAGATCCTTGAACTCCCTGGCGGTCTCCGACCCTTCCTCGTCCGCCAGATTCAACGAAAAAATAGTCGCCGACAGAGAATTCAAAGTGGCCTTGAAAGCCGCTCTCCCAACATCCACCACGGCCTTTTCCCCTTTCTCTGACGCATTTCGTCGAACACCGTCCACGAGCTCCACAATCTTGTCATTCCGGAGCTCTTGGTTGGCATCCAGCTTATGGGTCGTGAAGATATACGAGTTGCACACTTTCCTGAGATTCCTCCACTTGGAATCCACGGGGAGCGCCGTCAAGCTGAAGTCGCTGAGGTTGTGGGCTTTCCCGGCGAGGGAGACGTGGCGGTCGGAGAGGACCTTGTCGTGCTTTTGGAGTATCTCCTTGGCGACAGCTGGGGAAGAAGCCACGATTGTGGTGACATGGCCCAGCTTGAGGCTCATCAAGGGCCCGTGGATTTTGGCGAGGTCGGCCAGTGATTTGTGAGGGTTCTCGCCGAGATTGAGGAGGTTGCCGATTAAGGGGAGCCGAGCGGGGCCCGGCGGCAGGTTGGGCGGCGGATTTCTCCTTGCCTTCTTCTGCAGGGATCGGAGGAAGGCGATGATGGTGAAGATGAGGCAGAGTAAGCAATTGAAGAGGAAAAAATCCATTCTGGAATAGAGACAGATTGAGGGAGGGGATTTGCTCTGTTATGTCTCGGTTTGAGCTGCCATTTTACTTCCCCAAAGCAGATAGATGTGTATATAAATTACACATCCATTTATTCAGAAGCAACCACGTAGCTCCTTTACATATTTTACTAGATAAATGGCCCAGGCTTCGCACCGGATATCTTGATATATCATAATTTAAATTTCCTTTGACAGGTTATTGGATTCATAAAAGTTTCCTTTGACAGCTAATACATTAATTCTTATAGCTCAAAAAGGTAACATTATTTCCTGTTAATTTCACTGATGCTGTAAGACATAAGACATTGAAAGAATCTTTAGCAACCATTAATTATTAGCTTTCTTCTCTAATACTACAAATAATAGTAGTTTACCTAGCTTCTCCATGCGTTTCGTGCTCAAGAAAGCGGACACTATCAAGCTGATTATGACAACCAAGGCTAGAGAGCCAAACACAGCACCAAAAACTACGTTCTTATTGCCAGAATAGTTAATTCAACAACATCCCTTCTGTTGTTGGGACTTGGGATGGATGGGAATTATTAGGGGTGGAAATTGGGGTGGGTGTAGTTACCCGTCCCACATTTTGCGGGTAATCACAACCACAAATTTACAATTATGCTACACACAATCTGCACCGCAGTGGTTAGTGGATAATCACTATTCATTGTGGGTTTGTGCGTGCTGGGTGTGGTTACCCGCGAAAATCCATCTTTGCAAGCATAGAGTTCTAGTTGCCACTAACGTATTTGTTGTTCGTAACTAGATTATAGTGATATACACTTGTGTTGTTCGTGGAGATACAATTTTGTACATCGATCTTAATCAACGTGGAGATTTTTCTTTTGAGTTTGGTATTCAACTTTTGTGTCAGAGAGCTGTGATTTCATATTTCCCCGACTAGGGGTGAAATATGACAATTAAATATGATCTTGTATTTTTTTCGCACAAAAGAAAAAACATACTGATAAAAGTTATAAAAGGTGTTCACTTTTGATGAATTGATTATTCTCCACTCTATCGATTATAGTGTTTATAAACTAAAAAATTCTTACATAAAACTGATTAGGTGTGTCATTCTTATTTGGTGACTACTTTAATTTTTATCCTCGCACTTTTCACATATTATATTATAAAATTACTTCACTAAATAAATATAATTAGTGTGGTTATTGTGGATTTTGTGGGTTATCTGCGGTTGGTAGTGGATAACCACTAACCACAAAATCGTTAGTTTACTACCCACATCCAACCCACTACCCACAACTTGTGGGTATGGTTACCTACAATAGGTGCGGATTGGTGCGGTTTGCGGATTATCCACAACCCGCAACTCAAACTTCCACCCCTAGGAATTATCACATATTTTGACCTGCTTTGGCAAGTTAAAAAGTTAGTTTGAGAAGCTTCTGCACTAATTTTTGCAGTTCATTTTACTAGAGCTCTTGAAAATTCTGTGGATGTGGTGCTATACACCGACTTCCTTGTTAAAATTTAGCTGCTATGCATGACTACTTATCAAGTGCAGATTTGTGCTTATTATGAATGGCCATTTATATATTTTAACCTTCTCGATTTAGCAGTGTTCTCTTGTTGTTCATTTCTCTTTTTGTCTTTGAAATTCATTTATAGGTGATCTCTTTTCTATTCTTTCCTTATTGCTTGTTTATACAATGAAGGAGTTGACTACCAGATTTTTCTGTTGAGGAGCTTATTTGATCCACCTTGTCGTATATTTCCAAGGTACAAAACAGCTGTTAAGGCTGATCCTCTGTGCTATGAGGTACGTTTCAGAAAGTTTTAGGAATCTCAGTGTCTCACTCCCATGTTGTGTTAGGATTCTGCCAGAAATTTTGGCATTTATGACAAACACAGAAAATATAAGGAAAAAGGAACGGCCCCAGTAGGTGATTAAACAACTAGTCCCTTCATACTACTTCCTAGAAATAGCTCAATGGCGCAAACTATAGCTTTGAAACATGATTTCACATCTGAGTGAACTTGAACATCAGTTTTGGGCTCACAAATGACCCTGTCTATATTTAGTATCCATCGTACATTGAAGGGGGTTCGAGAATGTAAGCAATAAATTCTTCTGTAATAGCATGCATGTGGCCTTCAAAAACCTGTTTTCATGTTGATCCAGTGAGTTTGTTTGTTACTTTCATGATCATCTCCACTCAGAGATTCATGTTTGGGTCTGTACTCAAGCAACCTTGAATGCCATCAGATGGCTAAAAAATCTAACAACCTTACTTTCAAACTGTGAAACAGTAGAACCCTCTCTTTACAAGTTTTGCTCCAATCCTTTTACCGTCTTCATTTTAACATTAGCTCCCGTTAATTTAAATTTTTAAGAGTAATTCGAAATTCATTTGTTCTCTCAAACTCAAATTGCAGGGGACAGATCCCCAGGGAAGAAAATAAACTAATTCAACAAAAAAAAAACTAGACTGAACGCCCAACGGAGTGAGGAGTGAGAGTGTCCTTCTTTCTTTAAACTGAAAAAGGCCATTGCTTTACAGTTTCAGAGAGTGTTCACAGGTTAGTAACAGTCATTAATAGATTTCCTGGGGTTTTAGCCTTCTGGGTTTTGGTTTTCCTCTTCCTGGAGCCTCATTTTGAGTTGGGTTTTCGCCCTTCTCTGTCAGATCCTCAAATGCGGCGGACGTTGACGTCGTTTCCCCGCCGGCTGCTGGCGTCGGCGCGGGAGTTCTCTACTAGCTCCGAGAAAATCGTAGCCTCCGTCCTCTTCGAGAGGTTGCCCGTCGTCGTTCCCAAAATCGAACCGTCGGTTTACGCTTTCCAGGAGTTCTCGTCAGTGCCACCGCCTCTCCAAGACTCTAACTATGGCTTCCCCTCGGTTTAATTTCCATTCTTTTTCTATTGGGCTATTTTCTAACTTGGGATTCTTCTCTAGATTTCGATGGCAGCAGCAGTATTCCCGCAGATATCCGGATGAGTTCTTGAACAAATCCAACTCTAGGTGTGTGGTTTCGGGGCCTTGCATTTCTCTGATCAATCGGAATTTCTTCGCTCGCCATAGCTTTAAAGCGTTACTCTTTTTGTTAAGGGAAAAAGGGTCATCCTGGATTCTATGTTCTTGAATTGCTTTTGCCTTGCTGCATGGTTTGAGTTCGTTGATAAGCTGCTACCTGTCATGGTTTCTGTATTCCATAATTGTTTAGTTTGACCTCCTCTGGCGAATTCAATATCCTTAATGGTGGTTGCTGTTCGAAGGATCCAGCTAATAAGCATAGTTTGGCGTAATAGGTCCTGTAACTTGAAAATCTGCTGTTTCAAACACTGCATTGGATCATATAATTCTTGTTTTTTCTTTGGCATTATTATGTCTGCCACCCTTCAGTTCGAAGCTTTTTTCTTTATCTATCCATAGTTGTTGGTCTCTTGCTGTTTGATGGTTATCAGCACGATTCCAATGATGATTTTGGTTGTGGTGAGATGAAACTTTGCCTGATATATCATGTAATATATGCTCAGTGCAGAGTGTACACTATTTCCATTTCCTGCTAGCAGACATGGATTACTGTACTGTTGATTTTAATGGCTCTAATGTTTTGTTTCAATTGTAATCAGGGCGCAAGGTGAATACCAAATGGAGTATGTTCCAGCCCCAAGGACCACAGAAGCTGACAAAGCAAATGATCGAAAGTAAGGGAAAATATGTTTTAGTCCTAACTTTATAGATCTAGATGCAAGGATTAATTCAACCTCCCCTCATCAGACAAACATTTCTACTTACTCAACTTTCGACAACCTTTGTGTTTTAGGCCTCGCGAGTATATTAGTTGTGGTGTAATCCCCCAAATGGTGTATGGTTAATTGTAGTTCTTCCTATAAATGCTCAAGTCATAATAGAAAAAGGGTTGCATATCATGTCACTGGAGTTGCTCCTCTAGAGCTGTCCAATATATTTATCACAGTAGTTTTTTTGGTTTGTATGCTTTTATAGGTCACTTAACAGGGCATTGGATAGAAGGCTTTACCTTCTTCTGTATGGAAAGTTGCATGGATCTTCTGATGGCAAACCCGTCTGGCATTTCCCCCAGAAGGTTTATGATTCCGAAGATACATTACGCAAGGTGACCAGAGTTGCTTATATGAGTTAATAGATGCCTCAAAATTCCGGATTGCTATTTTCTTCTCATGTTATTTCTCTGGAATTTGGCGCAGTGTGCTGAGACTGCATTACAGTCTGTGTTAGGGGACCTCTCCCACACATATTTTGTGGGTAATGCTCCTATGGGTCACTTGGCGGTTCAGCCTGCAGAAAAGGCACCGGAACTCGGTTACAAGGTACTTCCTTTTGTTCAGTTCTCAATGACTAACAATCTCCCTCCCATCACAAGCTAGTTTTCGTTCCTCCTATCCTATTCATATTTTTCTCTCTCCTTTTCAGCAATTCTTTTTCAAGTCCCAGGTGATTGCAACGAACAAGTTCAAAATAGGCAAGTGTCAGGATTTTGTGTGGGTGACCAAGGACGAACTGCTAGAGTTTTTCCCAGAGCATGCTGAATTCTTGAACAAGATGATTATCAGCTGATTCCCTATGATGCATCGCTCGGTTTTTGATGAGTCGGCCCCTTGTTTTGATACCAACAAGTGCGGCTTGATTTCCTTTTTTGCTTGTTTCCAGAATAAAGAATTAGGCTTTGTTGAAACGTTGGCCTCAGCTTACTAATGTTTGATTCTAAAGAATTACTCTTGATTACACGCCTAACTACGACATGAGACACACACTATGTATATACAAGAAATGTAAGTTAGTTCCGGTTGCCGCCAAGCAACGGAACATCTGCAGTGTCCTACTGCTCACACTCCACAGAGTCTGCTAAATCTTCATATTCAGATGGCTTGGCTGACAATTTCAGATTGCGAGTTCTGTTGGACTCCTTGGTATAAGAAGCAGTCTTCATTTGCTCTCTACTCCCTTATCTTTCGTCACTGCATGCCAGAGAAGGGATCCTAGTTGCATGAGTGAGGAGACTTTGTTCAATGTTTTCAGCATAATTTATCACATGAAGAGTTTGCATAATACTAGACCGTGGAATGGTTAGATTACTCGAGAGAGGACCCCATAAGAAGATTACTAGATACCTACCGCGAGTACATGTCTTGAATCTGTCGAATTGTAGCTGCAATCTTCTCGCTAATTCTAGATACCAACAGCGGCTGCTACAGGTGTATTGCAGAGCTTTCAGCTTAGTTTCAACCCAAGCAGAACTGGATAAACCAGTTCTGGAAAATGAAGCATCAAATATAAATTATTTTACAATGGATCTTTTTAGCTCTATTTCATTTCCCTTTTCCAGCATGTTCACAGCATGATCATACATTGTTTATCACTATTGCAGAGTTGGCAGAACTGCAAGTTTAGGTGACAACTGAGAAGGGAGATTATATACTATTTGTGCAGAACAGCGCGTGGAGGAAAGAAGTCGGTGTTCTTAGAATTACACCATTGGTTGTCTAACTCTGCAGAATGTTGAATCACATAGCCCCTGCTGTGTAGGAAGAGCAACCATCTCTAGCCAAAGCAATTGAACTGAGGATTGGGGAGAGGCCGCGCGAACGCAGGCCCCCGCTGCCACAAATTATGACGTAGGCTCTTCCACTTTGGGAAGACCTTAGCCCAGCACCCCTCCGGAATGTGCAATGGAGGTCACTAGCCTAGACCACAGGCCTTATTGATCGCCCGTAGATCCCGTCCAGGTAAGTATGTTGCTCGGTAGCACTTAGCTACCATTTTATGCCCCTTTCCTTCCTCTGGAACTCTATTATGCTCCCGATGTGGTAATCCCACTCTCCCGTCCATGATCCATCCTACTACCCATTCCTTTGTATGTTCAATCAACAAGACAACAACTTCCTCCCTCCATCCGGCCACATCTCACTGCAACTCTTAGCTCGTCAGTCCTCAAGCCATATTTGAGATTCCAGTCTTTTTATTATGGCCGACCTGAGCATATCTGCTCTTCTTTATGCAGCAGCTATGCTGCTATTTCTTTCTTTTCTATCAGGAGTAACTTAACAAACCCTTCATTAATGGTGAATAGTAACTAGCCTCGATGGCTATTACATCAGCAATAGAAGTAGGGATACAGCTCGTTACAACAGCTTCATAAAGCATCATTGGAGAACAGGTGGGCAAGAATTATGGTTCCTCAATTCACCCTTTACATACTAAAACTGTACAAGTATGATGCTTTAGGGGTGGGCAACAGGAAACGGGTATTTGGGTATACCCGTACACTTCCCGTTTTTTGAGGGTTACGGATACCCAAATACCCATAATATATTTTACGGGATAGGACTTGGAATCAAGAATTGCTACTTTGGGTACCCCATAATACTCTTATTAGTCCAAAAGTTAAATGAATTGAGTACATCAGAAATGGCAAAGTTTAATTGAGCAGAAGTGCTCAAAACATAATTGGGTAGCAGAAGAGTCCGAGACTCTCACTCTTACCACAAATCTCTCTTAGCTCTGGTAATTTCATGGGGAAAAACACCAATAAGAAAAGAACACTGCTTCATTTTTCGGGCAAAGTTTGCTTCACAGCATTTTGTACGAAAGGTTTGCACAATTGTTTTTTCAAGCAGTTAACGGTGCTACTCTCAACTGTCATCCATTGTACGGATATTTACGGGTAGTATGGGTACTTGTTATTCGTCCCATACGGATATGGGTACTCGTTAATGAACTTCAAATTGAATTATGGAGATTGATCTTCAAATGGAACCAAGCACCCATTTTAAACGGGACGAGTCCCGTTGCCCACCCCGAATGCTTGGTTTCCTAGGCAGTAGGCATGCATGCATGTAAAAGAAAGAGCTCTTGACTGTAGAACCTATGTGTTGGCGGGGCATGTTGGATCTACTGATCTGTAGTGTGTTTTACTACCCTTCTTTTCACCTTTAGACAAATGAGTGTGATATGTGATATATGTCTGCCTCGGGAACTGTAAATGGATTACTAAATATATATGTATCCATCTTAATGGGCATGAATTAAATTTGAACTCAGTCTGTGAAATATATGAAATTCAATAATGGATATGCCTGATGTATGAATTTTAATTTACTATTGAAACATTTTGTTAATAGTAATATTGACAAAATTCAAATTAGTTTATGATGTGAAATAAGATAATTTATATTTGGGTTGTATCTTATATTTCATCTTTGGATAAATTACAAGTTTGATCACTGAAATTACTTAAAAAAGTTCACGTTTGCCACTCAAATTAGTTTATTCCATTCATAGTCACTCAAATTAGTTCAACAATTCAAATTTGGTCACTCTCCGTTAAATTTTTCTGATGTGACAGTCAACTCTAAGAGTTGACCGTTAAATGTGTGATGTTGCAACTAAAAATTAATATAAAAAATAAAATTTCATATTTATATTTTCCACCTCATTTACCATTAGAAAATAAAAGTTATGCACCAAAAAAAGAAAATAAAAGTTGATTGACCCTCTCCCGCTCCCGTACGATTTTCCCCACCTCCTCCGCCGCCATCCCCCGCCGCGGATAGAATTTGCACAAATTCACGAACACTCCCAATAAAATGCACAAAAATGGATGAAACTAGCTAGCTCCAAAGGGTTGATAGAACCCGAATTACACTGCACTATGGTCAGTTCATAACCTCATCACACTCCGGTATTCGTTTCAAAAGTTCATCCGCAAACCCAAAAACTCGAATCTATTAGGATCCAAAACTAAGTGCTACTGATACAATGATTAGCAACCAAATGCTACCGCTGGGTCTTGAATTCTATACGGATCCTATCATTCCCTCCAACCCAACCACCACCGCTGCGGAGCACGTCGCGCAAATGATCGATGGAGTCTCTCGGGTGCTCGTTGGAATCATGGATCTCTCTCGTGTAGGACCGGCCAAGAGGGTGTGCCGGCCCGCCCTTCGGCACAGGGCCTCTAAATATTAGGGGCCTCCACTCAGATTCGTTAGTTACCGATCGAATATTGCAGGTTATTTTTTTAGTGTATGATTGATAGATTATGAATATGATGACGAATTTAATAGATAACTTTAGCTATAATAACAATTGAAAAAGATCTCATGAAGAATTCGAAAATCAGAGAGATAATAGATAATTTTAATTTAAACAATAAAGAAAGATATTACATTTTGAATAATGATATTATAATCATTTTAGTTTTATTATAGTTAAAAGTCAATTTGGATAATGTCTCAATTTTAGAATAGGGCCTACATGATCCATTAGATAGACCCGCACCCACCTCTCGATCAATTTATATTATTTTCATTTCTCCATTCAATTTTTGCTCTATATCTATTTTCTGTTTCCTCCATATTTACTTTTTTCCCTCCATGCTAGAAGTGAGAATTTGGTCTTGGTTTCTTGGTCAAATAGGAAGTGAGATTGTTTATTCATTTTGAAATCATTTTCTGAACTTATGTACTTTATAATTATTTAATAAATTTTATTTTTAATAAATTTATTGAGAGAAAAAAATAGGGGCCACATGTTAAATTTTCGAACAGGGCCTCCAAATATTATGGGACGGCTCTGCTCTCGTGCGCATGTTAAAGAAACTCCTCTCAATCTCAATCTCACCGGCTAGAAAATGAATCAATGTCCTCTCAATCCCACCGGAGTAGTTATGGGTTTGCAAGTTCATCACCGGATTCCTCATTTTCTCCACCAGCTTGTTCTGGAAGCGACATCGCCGGTCTTGTTATGGAAGCGTCGCGGCGGAGTTGCACCAGCAGAGTAGTGATAGGGTCAGAAGGTGGAAATAATAATTTTTTTTTTATTTCTTGTGATAATGACGTGGAATTTGAAAAGTTTTTTTTTAATTGCCACATCACTTATTTAGTGGTCAATTTTTAAAGTTGACTGTCACATCAGATAAAGTTAACAGAGAGTGACCAAACTTGAACTGTTAAACTAATTTGAGTGACTACGAATGAAATAAACCAATTTTAGTGGCAAACGTAAACTTTTTAAGTAATTCGAGTGACCAAACTTACAATTTAACCTTTCATCTTTACATGAAATATCGACATCATGTCATGGTCAGAATGACGTGAACTAAGCTCATTGTGCTTTAGGGTTAACACAATCCAATTGAAGTAGACCTGACAATCGGATCGGGTTAGGTGATTTCGGGTTGGGGCTTACGGTTACGGGTAGGGTCATATTGGGTTGGCTGATTTCGGGTCAAATATTGACCCAACTTATTCGATTTTGAGTCGGGTTACAAGTCATTTCGGGTTATGAGCGCTCTCAGAAACAATATCAAACATGTTTCATATTTTCTTAAAGAACACAAATTTTCACATATGTATGACAATAGTTTACCCACTTCTACTCAGGGACACACTAACCGAGAAAGATTCTTTCTTATCCAAGGTTCCCCACTACAGCCTTGCGCACAAAACGGCTTTCAAAAGTATTTTGGTGGGTGGGCTCAAGGTGGGAATACAACACCACAACCAAAAAAGGGTAGTCGCTTATGATGGTACGATCTGGTACCGGGGATCATAGTGCGTAGCCGGGAAGGAAGTTTTTATTAAGTTCGCAGTGAAAATGTTACTTGTGCCAGCAGTTCCCTTTCCTTTAGTTGGTGAAAGCTAAGGTGGAAGTTGGTGGGCGTATAAGTGAAAGTGCAATCCAAATCATCATCTGCAATATCCACATCTTAATCAACAGACTAAGCAGCAGGTAAGGGGCGAGCACAAGATAGGTTGAAATGTGTTTTTTTTCATCTTCATTCGAAAAGGCGAGAGAGAGTAACTAGGTCGAACTCGAAGACGCTCTAACACATGTCAATTAACATATTCTCAAATCCTCTCATGCTAATGAAAAGAAATACAAATTATGCAAATCATCAAAAAACAATCACAAGAGTAATTCTACTACAAGAAACTCATGAGTGATTTTATCATTTTGAGAGTGATATATAAAATGGAACGGGTCTAATGGGTCGACCTGCTAACCCACCCAACCCGACCCAAAAAATCACGAGTTATCAGTTTCGCGTTATAAAAAATTCTGCTTTTCGGGCGGGTTCAGGTCGGATCAACGGATCGGATTGTAATTTGCCAAGTATAAATTGAAGGTTGGAATTTTTTTTTTTTTTTAGAAATGTTGAAAATTCTAGATTGTCATCTACCAATTTTAGAAGGCAATGTTTTAAATGATGTTCGATATTACTGTTTGCTTGTTTTAGATGGATTTGTTTGGGATTAAGATACAAATATAAATGACATTATATCAACGTAGTATTCTCGAGATGCTTCTCTCGTTGTACAAGAATTTCCGGGTACAATCCATTTTAAGTATCAACACAAGTTTTTGTCAAGGGAAACAATTTGACTTACATAACTAGTTTATCATAAATCCTTGTGACTTACGTAATTTTGTTTGCTCATTTGTATTTTGTCCAATTTCCAAACCCTCTAATTGGTGTTAGATCATTAGCTAAAGCTATTTAGTTTCATTTGAAAAAAAAAACTTGTAGATATCAAATTTTTACGGTTAATCTCATTAAATGTATAAGGTTTGGTGGAAAAGTAACTCGTAGCAAAAAGTAAAAATAACTATATACAAACTGTAATGTTGTGTGTAAGTCAATTCCATTTTGAAGGGAGACTCAAAGAGAATATCTTGACATGAGAGTTTGGATATATATAGAGTTGTTTGGTTGATGTATCCGGTGATGGATTTGGATGTATGATAAATTTCGTGCAGTTCAATTGTTTGCTTCGTGTATTTAGGGACAACAAATACGTGGGTCTCGCATATTTGAAATTTCTTCCTCTTTAGATGGGAAATGATTATGGACTTTGAAGTCCATCATATATGACCAACCGAACCATCCTACTACCTTTTTCCTCTCATACCACTAAGGGAAATATAGGTCAATTCCACTTCATACATACAAATCTAATTAACCAAATCCATAATGAAATCTATGAAACAAACAATGGTGTTTTCAAGTCCACAATGAACCTAAAACCCTCATATATCCATGGTTTTACAAAATGCAAGTTTTACCAAGACCTTCATTTTTTCAAATCCATGAAACAAATGGCCCGTTAGTTTAATTGTGTGTTTGGAGTGGTTAAGGTTTATTGATGATGACCAACTAAGGTCAACTCTTAGATAGTTGATAATTGAATGTAGGGAAGTTCACATTAGCAAGTACTAGATCACAACCCAAAGAATTGAACTAAGAATTGGGTAGAGGCCGCGCGAACGCAGGCCCCCTCTGCCACAAATTATGACGTAAGCTCTTCCACTTTGGGAAGACCTTAGTCCAGCACCCCTCCGCAAGGTGCAATGGAGGTCAGTGGCCTAGACCACAGGCCTTGTTGATCGCCTGTTGATCACGTCCAGGTAAGTATGTTGTTTAGTTGCACTTAGCTCCTTTTTTATAGTAGTTTCTCCTTCTTAAATTACATAAGTTGTCGATGTGGTATTCACACTTTTGGTTCTACAAACCATCTAGAACCCATCCTATTCCTGAGTCTGTACGATCAAAATCTTCCTACGGCCTCTTATCTCTACAACTCTTCAATCGTCAAGTCCTCACACCATCCCTGAAGCCCGATTTCCATTCTTCGTTAATTTACTGGAAAATTAAAAAAACGTACGAGATGACATTATTTTATGAGAAGTTTATAAATTGAATATCTTAACGAAGTTTGCACCAACAAAGTCATTTCATCACTTCACCCACCGCCGTCAAAGTTCCTTTTATTTTTACACAAAAAATCTCCCCCCACCACCCAAATAATTTCCTCCTTCAACCGATTGCTTCAAAGTTTCATTCTGAAATTCAAGCTTTCCTAACTTCTCTGGTCGGTCATACTCTGGTCGGTCCAATTGATTTAAGTATTTAACCTTCCTAACGTCTACTATGAAATTGACTGACACGAATAATGGAGTAATGTATTAACCCTTCTTACTAGGCCTTGCAGACATATGCCCGAGGTTAATACCCAAAAGAATTGAGAACCAAAGAGGGACCAGGCCCAAATCAATTGAACTGATAATTGGGTAGAGGCCGCGCGAACGCAGGCCCCCGCTGCCACAAATTATGACGTAGGCTCTTCCACTTTGGGAAGACCTTAGCCCAGCACCCCTCCGCAATGTGCAATGAAGGTCACTGACCTAGACCACAAGCCTTCGAGATCGCCCGTAGATCCCGTCCAGGTAAGTATGTAGCCCAGTTGCACCTAGCTCACTCTATATACTCCTTCCTGCCTCACAGCTTTCCTTCCTCTACCGTTGTGGTATTTCTGCTCCCTCTTTTTTAATTTAGATTTCTAAACCATCATCCTTGGTTCTCATTCTTTGCCAATTCCCTGGAAGCATAATTGTAATTACTGGTCACGTAAAAGTAGAATGATCATATCATTCTTGGTCTCTATGAACACGTTTTTTTTTGTTTGTTTGTTTCAAGCAACTACTTGATCACTCTTTGTCCTCCTTGCTTTTGTTTTGTGCATTAGTCGAGCGGGCTGATTCTGGGTTTCAATTGCCTGCACCCAGAGATCATGCTACAGCTGTTTGAGGCCAGTTTAAGAAGAATCAATATCTCCTGCTCTTGGTAAGCTTCATAGTGTTCATAGCTGAAACCCACAACTTAAAATTCTTTACTCGGTTGCTCAGAATTTGAAACACTTCCCAGGGAGAGAACAGGTTTTCCCACTGCAGAATAGGTTTGTGTTGAAAAGATAGGACATTGATGCTAGTTGCATTGCAAAATAACTTCCTTCATTCTTGTTCTGCAATTTTTGCAGCACTCCGAGCGGCTGTACCGGCGGGATGAGGACTTACAAAGTTATAGATCACCAAAGCGTTTCCTAGAACGTGAGGCAGTTGTCATCACACAATGCTTAAATGGATGGTTGGTCTCTCCCTCTCGCTTTCTCGACACCTTTCGGGAGCCACCTTTGACTGTTCATATATGTTTATAGGTATGTGGTTCAGACGTTGGACAATGCAGAGAGCGTAAAATTGCAGTATTGATCCCTGGCTAAAGTTTCAGATGATTCATCCACCTCCAGGAAATTGTCGAGCAAGATGACTCCCAACTGGCTATAGTCACATATGGAACGGGGGGACTGTTACTGTACTGTCTTGGCACAGCCCAGCCATAGGTTGCAACTGGGCTGGCTTTGTATTGGAGAGCTATCCGTTGCAGATTTTGCTCCATGTCCAGAGATCAAACCATCACTGTTTAAGACTCATTAGAGACTTAGGTGTAAACAATGAGAAATATTCAAACAGATAAAACATTGAGAATCCCCTAACTCTATTGGATTGAAAGATTTCTGAAGAACATCAATCCGTCATCAAACAATTGTTACTATAAACCTTCTGCAAAGAAGCAAAATTGTCACTCACAAATCACAATCAGAGGGTAAAGTAAACATACTTCACTCATGGAAGGCTACATTTCCGCTTCTTAATTTGTATTCTGCTGCTAAATGCACAAGTCAATCCTAATCCCTATGTCAATATGATGAAGTCGATGGTTAAAATGGCAACAACATTAAAAAAAAAAAAAATATACAGAGGCAGCATCAAGAAGAGGCTCAGAAACATGAGACGTTCTCTTTTGACATGAAAAAATTGCATGTTGAATATATGGACGCTGCGGCTGCCCTCACCGCCAATTCCTTCTCAGAGCTATCAGCCTTAGGCGTTCTACAAACAAACATAAAACAAAATCATTAGAACGAGGCAGGCATATCAGGAGGAAGAGAGGGAGAAAACACAGAGACTTCAACCAAAGCATTTACCTGATGTAGCATTCTGCCGTCCCTGAGGGCTGTTGGAGTCCCATGACTGCATTCAATTGGTAATGCTGCAACCCATGATCGCAGTGCAGTTGCATCTCTTTCAGCTGGCACAGCCAACTTTCCTGAATTTTAAAGCGGCCATCATCAGGGAGAGGTTAAAACTTAAAACACAAAAGACTAGGTTGTTGAACAGCTGGCACAGCCAACTTTCTACATAGTAACACTTACAAGTTGTCTCTGTTCTTCAGAGAGTGCTTTATCCATTTGATCAAACTTCAGGGTCCATCTCGCTTGATGCATTGCAGCAGCCTGCATGTTGTAAGGGTCGGTGCTCTCTTGGTGGGAGCCGAATTCTCTTGATATCAACATAGGTAGATCAGTAGTTATGACGTCTTTCACCCTCCTCTTGCTACGCCGCAAAGCTACATAAACCTTAGTCTGTTAAGACTGAAGACATTAGCACCAAGGAATAGAAAGTGAAGATTAACAGGTAAATACCAGTAAGCCGTCCTTTGATGTCTTGCTGAACAAGCTCCAACCACTGGGAAGCAACACTGGCCGCTGAAAGCAGATGAACAAAAAATATTACAGATTAGATGCACCGTCAATTTGTCGCTAACAGCAGCTGGAATGAAGCAACAGTTCCTAATCCTGAAAGCTATTTGCGTAACAGCAACGAACAGGGAATTGCAGATTCTGCCACAAATGAGACAATATCATCCCAAGGGCTGAAAAGAGTACTCACCTTTAGCAGAAAGAGAAGAGGCATTGGTGCCATCTGCAGATTCATTGTTGGAAAAGCTGCTAGATTCTTGAGGCACTTTCATTGAAGATGATAATTTCAGCACAAGTCCATCTTCACCTACAGGGTGAGAGTAGGAAAGACTGCTTCCTCCGCACATCCCCCTAACAGCGCTGGAATCACACTCTCTACTTGATATCGTGAACCCTCCGATAAGCTTACTTTCAAACACAGCAGTTGACGAGCTTTCATTTCCACCAAATCCTTTGCTTCCAGCTTTTAGATGGCTATCCCTTCTGCTTCTTTCTTCACGATTATCCTCGTGCTTCTCGGACTTCACTAAAGCCTCAATAATGGAGCGTACCTGCTTGCTATTCCTCACATGGTTGATAATCCCCGGGTTGAGATCATTCAGCAGTCCACTTGGAGCTGCAATCTTTGTGAATCTATCCACCTGTTCTCTCTTTGCCATCTCCATTCTCTTCTTCGTGATGTCATTATTCTTGGGTTTCCTCCCACGTTGCTTGGGCACCGGTACCCCTCCATGCGGTGGTCCATGAGAAGAAGATGAAAGGAGATTGCTTTGACTTGATATCCCACCATGAGGAGCTGAGAGAAACCCATTCTGCTTCATCTCCTTCCAAACTTTCAAGGGATCTTTATCCACCACCGGACCTGTAGTACTTGCACATTCAGATACATCCCTTGAGTTTTGCCAGCTTTTGGGAGCTTTGTTCGGGTAGACCCGGTAATGGTTCCCTGAGCTAGCAATGTTTGCTGCATTGAAATCCAAGCCAATGCCAAGAGACGTTGCACATTTGTTGGCAACTTCATCACAGTTAACTGCACTATGTAGGGTATCACTTCTTGTAGAATCATAACCGGTACAAGCTTTACTATTGAGATCCAGTTGGCCATGAACAAGATTGACTTCAGCTGACTGTGTCAAAGTTGTTGTACCACTTCTTTGGACTTGACAAGAATCTGCATCTAAAAAACCCCCCCAAACACTTGGGTAACTCAGTTAAACAGCTCTGTAAGTTGAGAGCCGTGAACAAGCGAGAAATTCATAATTCTCTTGACATTATATAATGTTTTATAGTTTGTGCGGGTGTAGGAGTGTAAACTATCGCAAAAGGGCTTATTATTATATTTGAACAGATGACAAAAGCAAACCCAATTACCCAACTGAATGTATTTATCAAATTCAAGTGAAGCTATCACGATGAGTACAGGCAAATTGCAGTAAAGAAAGGTTCATACTTTGAGCTAGAAAAAACTGAGGGATAAGAAGCAACCAACCAACCTTGAACCCTCAACACGGCGTCGAGATTTCTCGTTTTAACCCGCTTGTGCGTAGTTTCCTGCTCCTCCCCCATGTCGTCACAGCCTCGTTTATCGCCGACAATCTGAGGAAATCCAACCCATACATACCCAGATAGGGAAGAAAGAAAATCAAAACGCCAAATAGAAAGACGGAAAGAGAGAAGAATGAGATGTACCATGGAAGCAGATCCAGTAGGCAACCCAGAATCGGCTTGATCTTCCATGTTTGCTGAAAGCCCTTTTGCGCCAAAACTCCAACAACCGCAGACTCCCGGTTCAGATTCGCGACCTTGTCCACAAAACCCACTTAGCAAATTTTTGCAGGGTGAGGAAGAAGAAATGAGTGGGAAGTAGGGGATTGGGTGGCGGGGTAGGGTTTTGGAGAGGGAAGAAGGAGGCAGTCTGAGATAGATCTGTTGGACAAGCAGAATTTTGGATTTTGAATTTTGCAGCGAGACGGAAAGAGAGAGAGAAATAGGAGGGAGAGGGAGAAGGCGCGCTTACAGTGTTTGTTTTCTTTTTATATTTCTTTCTGCAGGTCCAGGGTATAAAAGGAATTGCAGTGGGTGTCTGTGTGATAAATAATAAATTAGTAGATTACTGATTAGCTTTGAATAAACAATTAATTAAATTGCTAATTAAAATCTCAATAATCTGACGGACTAGGAGAAAGTGCCGAATTGAGAACGTGATTTTGATATTCCCTCTCCCGGGGCGCGCTCAGTATTTCAAATTCAATTTCGCTCCAAGGCCCAGGCCCAGCAAAGCTCCTCATTTTATCATTTCCCTAAACCGTTCGTCCACAGTCCACACATTTTCGAATGCAACAAACAAAAGCAAAATAATTATTTATAGATATAATGGAAAAACAAAAGCAAAATAATTATTGGATAAAAGAGAATTAAATATTAAATGAAGAGAGAGGGACAACTCCATAAATAGGTCAATAACTATTTTTTTTGGTAAAAGAATTGTCCACCTTGACAATTTGAGATCTCTCCAATTGCTTATGTGGCAAAAATTTAATTTTGAATTGTCATAATATCATGTATAGATAGATAGATAGATAGATAGATAGAGATCCTAATAGCTCAATCTAGGGATGGCAATCAAACCCATGACCGCGGGTATCCGACCGCCCCCGACCCAGTCAACGCGGGGAATCCCCGCTTTGACCGGGTATGGGGCAGGTATGGGTAAAACCCGCAAAAAGTTTGATGGGTATGGGGCGGGTATGGTTTTAGCCTCCCCCGCCCCATACCCATCCCCATACCCGCCCTACCGAGATAATTTCTTCATATATAAAAAAAATATGTGCATCAAATTATAATCTATCAATGATGATGAGGATAACTTGAGAAAATAAATAGTAGAAATGCAATTGATTGACCACCTTAATCAAAATCTAATTCATTTCTCTCAATTCTCATTTCACTCTTTCACTTTCCCCCTTGTCAACAAGATTATGTTAGTTAATTGTTATTTAGTAGATATATCAGAGTTAGAACATAATAATTTGAAAAATATTATACTCTATATTATGCATTAATGGTGATTTTAGGATCATAATCTTTGAACCATATTAAAAAATGACCGTGTTTTATTGACTTCATGATATAATATGTTCGTTTAGAATTATAATTAGAACTTTTCTTGTAAGTTTTAGGTATAATAATGTTGGATGTACGGGTATGGGTATTACCCATGGGTACCCGAAACCCACGGGTATGGGGATGGGTTTGCAAAACATTCCCCCGCATGGGTATGGGGCGGGTATGGGTTTGGGTATTTGAAGATGGGTATGGGGATGGTTTAAGCAAACCCGCCCCAAACCCGCTCCATTGCCATCTCTAGCTCAATCTCTCGAAAAAAGACAATGAAATCAAAACGCTGAATTGCCAAGTTTGGTATGGTGATGCATAGGTGTGCGCGATAAGGAGCATCTACAAAATTGCACTTCGTGATGGATACTCTCAATAGGCGGAGGGAGGCCAATTGGACCTTGTCTCGGGCCAGGGGTAGAATAAAAATATGTCATATATATGTATATTTGTGATGCAAAACAACTCCTATAGGTAGTATTAGAGTATTTTTGTCACTACAGTTTACAACACAACTCATTACTTATTCATAAATTGACGTCAAATTAATTTATTATACTATAAACGAATTCTAATTGCAATAAAGACCTAATCGGATTTTTTTTCTCCTTATGCCTATTCGATTTTTTTTCCAACAACCCTTAAATTGTCTAGCGACAACGACAATTCCACTAGTTTTGATTCTACGAATTACAATTGCAAATGTAAAAAGAGCATTTTTCAGTTTTGAGTTATATTAAGAACAAGTTTCCAAGTCGATTTGGTGACCAATTTGCTAATTCTAATTTAGTGAGATACATTGAAAAAGACTTATTTTTATAGTGTAGACGACGAATGTTTTTGCGTTTCTTTCACAATATGAGATCTCTCCGTGGTTGTTAAAAAACAATGATTGTATAATCAGTTATTTTTAATCTACGGATGGATTATGCAAATATAATTATTTTTAATTATTTTTTATTAAATTATCTTTATTTTTAATTAAATATTTAAATATTTATATTATAAGAAGATGACAGAGGTGATTTGAAATGCTGGCTCCGCATTTGGATTAGACCGGATTTCTCCAAACTCGTATATAATTTCGGTAAATATCCATTGAATTCTGAAAGAGAAGATTTTTACACAGGTGAAAGGTGAGAGACCACAATTGGAAGGAATAAAAAATTTTACAGGAAGTTACAACCCAGAGTGGAGATCTCTCTCTAATCAAATATGGTAATGATCAAATAAAAGTTAATTAACAATTTTTATCCAAATTCCTTACGAATTGGATGGATTCGGTTCCTCTCAGAACACGCGATCATACTGGGCCTGCAACAGCCAACAATTCTTGAGCTGTGATTTGGCACTCTCCCTGAAACCCTTGACCCGCATCAAGCAGAAATGGGTGCAGCACAGGCCCACACCCGACGACCCGACCCGGCTCGTCTTCAGCAGGTAGCAAACCGGCCCACACTCCGCCCCTTTCCCTTGGACCACAATCCCCCACGCCTTTGTTGCCTCCTCCTCTGCCAATTCTTTTTTCTCCGCCTCCTCCGCTGCCTCGGCGGTTCTGACGCCGTCGTGGAGCTGCTCCACGAAGATCACCCCCTCCGGCAACGGCGAATCCCGCTTCTTCCACTTCTGGATCAGCCTCTTCCAATCCCCTTCCTCCACGGCCTTCTCCGTCTCCAGCTTCTTCCCCTTCTCGTCGGAGTACACCTGGACCAGCAGCGGCGCTTCCGTCAGGTTCTTCACGATATCCGTCACCGAGTCCCTCATCCACTCGTCCAGCTTCTCCGCCACAACCCCCCTCTCTCCACCGCCTCCTCCTCCTCCCGCCGCAGTGGGCAACAAAGAGAAACTATTCCCCTCGGGCGCCTCTGCTGTCGCTGTACAAACCCTCGGCGTAAAGATTCCCCCGTCGCCGGCCGCAATCGGCGTCCTCAGGGAGGTCGATGTGGAAACCCCCAGCTGCCGAAACCTCCGATCGGAGACATCGGAACTAAATCGCGCCATCTGAATTGAACGGAGTCCCGCCACGAGACGGCGGCGGCGGTGGTGATTTCTCAATTCAGCTGCTGCTCCGCCGCAGCCAATGGCCGTAGACGTAGAAGACGAAGCCATGATCTCCGATGGCGGCGGTTCTCGATTGGATTACAAGGTTGAGACGGCGGCGGTGGTTTCCCCGATCACCCAATCACGCTGCGAATTAACTTCAATTCTGGAAAAAAGAGCCGATCAAGAAATCGATTATTACGTTCTTTGATTGTGGCAGTTGCTTTTTTCCCTCCTCTATTCCGATGCGGAGGAAGCAGAGAGAACGAAAACCGCTCTTGTTTTATAAAAAGAGAATCCTACGAGGCAGAAACGATGTACACGTCAGACTTAGAGGAATCAAATCTGGTACGCTAGCGACCATACCAGACTATCGTGGACAGGTGCGGCGGTCGTTATTCTCGTGCCACGACGTGGTTTCTTGTCCGCCCAACGGATCGGAGGGTCGCGTTGGTGAGATGTATGGAGGGATGGTGTGGGCAGTTGTAGGGGATAGTTTTGGGAGTTGGGAGGGAATGATCGGGTGGTGGTGCGGAGTACGTAGGTGCGGGAAATGGGTGGATAAGGACCGTTAGATGTGGGAAGCGGGTGGAGGAGACGAGCATCTAACGTGGAGTATGCGGGGAGGTTTCCAAAAGGCGTGTGTTGGCAACGCAGTGGGTGCATGGCGGAGCAATGCTGACACGCGCTTGGCGCGAACGGAGGCTAAGCTGGCACGAGGCAACTGCCACGTCGTCGTCTGCTTGCGTGGCGTGGCAACCTTCACCGAAAATCCAAAGCCGTTTTTTTTGTCCCGTTTCCTTCTCAGCTCTCCCAATCACATTACAATCGTCGCCAAAAATAATTGCTCATCAACCGTAAGAAGAAAAAAAAAACTGCTCATCATGGAGACAAATTTGGGGCGGTTTTCTCCAAATTGTACAAATGAATTAGGGCATTGCTATTCGTCGCCCTAAAATTCATTATTTGTCGCCCTAAACTAAGTTAAATTTACTCTAATGTCCTTAGTTTATTTATTTATTTTTCAAATACTTAAACGCAAATCAAATTAATATACTACACCAAATAACAAAATACAAGAAAAAGGAAAACAAACAATCCATAGTCCACTTCATCGGAGGCCTAATCGTCATCGTCATCACCATCGCCGAAATCCGACCACTTCAACCCGTCCGGCGCCTACAAATAGAAATTAGAAAAATCCAGCGTACGCCTCTAGTCGAGTGCTTCTTCCTTCTTCCTGCTCGACGCCAACAGAAGGAGCAGTCGTGGCCTTTTCTTCGTTCTTCTTTTGCCTGCTTGGCAGGATATATACAGAAATTAGGATTCCTAATTACATAGTGGGGATGAACGCGTAAGGCCTTTAGGTAACAAAATAGCAACCTCCAAGTGAGGTTGTGTATGCGGAATAATAAAAGAGAAGAATTAAAAATAATTTTTCTTTTACTTCTCTAATAGGCAGCGTCGGAGATAAGAATCTGGCAACGGCAGCAGCGGTCATGGGACGGAGGAGCGCTGGGCAGGGGCTACGGGGTTTTTTGTTTTCAGGTTTAGGTTGAAATTGGGACTATGGGTAAGAGTGTCAATTTGATGCATTTTAGGGTGATAAAATTTAAATTTTAGGGCGACAAATAGCAATTCAGATGAATTATAGGGTAATTAGCATAAATGGTCACAAACCTTTGCACTTAGTACAAAATAGTCACAAACCTTTAATTTGTAATCATTTGATAGCAAAACTTTTTACTTAGAACAAAACGGTCACAAATTAAACAGTGTGACCATTCCATACCCGTTCAAACTTTTGTTACCGTGTCGTTGCAAATTAGACTTTTGGTGACCGTTTTGTACAAATTAAGTTCAAAAGTTTGAACGCTCAATCACCGTTACAATTCGCTCTAGTTGTATGGTGGTTTTGTTAATGTGTGTGAATGATATGATCGTCATAAAGGAAGACAATGAGATAATTAAATGGCTCATAACGGGTTCCAGACTGCTTTTTAGTTGAAAAAACTCTGTCTACTTTCTTGGTATCGAAATTTGTTTTTTATAGATTGGTATCGAAATTGAAAGGTCAACTTAGGGCATTCTTATTTGGCAAAGCAAATATGTCGATGAACACATGAGCTGACATCTTATATGTCGTTCAAGTGATTAGTGTCATATACTTAACGAACAAACTACCCGACCTCAAAACATGACAAACATTTAATTTGTAACGATTCAGTAACAAACCTTTTCATTTAAAACAAAACGGTCACAAATTAAATAGCGGTGACCA
This sequence comes from Linum trigynum, assembly GCA_964030455.1. Taxonomy (NCBI): domain Eukaryota; kingdom Viridiplantae; phylum Streptophyta; class Magnoliopsida; order Malpighiales; family Linaceae; genus Linum; species Linum trigynum. The sequence goes on from OZ034819.1 coordinate 7,395,858, forward strand.
TTTTATACAATTTCAAAGTTTTGTTACCGTATTGTTACAAATTAAAGGTTTGTGACCGTTTTGTACTAAGTACAAAGGTTTGTTACCATTTATGCTAATTATCCATGAATTATAACATTGTTCTGCTGCTCATCATTAGGTTTCAAAATGATTTCATTTGAGCTTTACCTCTTAGATGACAAAATTGCAACAAATGCTAATTTAATCCTTTGTGATTTCATTCCCGCCCAACTTTTCCACATTTGCGATTTCAAATGTTATTTTCCAATTGTGTTAAAATTAATATAATTTTATTGATTAGGAATGACTAATCATCTAATCAACCTAAAACTAACCAAATATTATCCTCCTAATACCATCCAATTAAAATAAGAAATAAAAACTACCACCAACAACCGTTCCAGTTAAAATGGGTGAAAGGAAGGAAATAAGTTGGAGGTTTCACGAGTGAAACGTGGGTAGAATGTAGATGCATACATGATTTTATGTGAGAGCAGTGGTCGGTGCATGGCGGAAACCGATGTATAATGCACATTTTTGTTGACTCTTGCACGAATTGGGGAATTACATAAGGGCGTGGTGGGTGGGCTGGGTATGAATCGCATGATTGACGCAATTGCACGCTTCTTTCCTTCTATCGATCGTTTTCATATAAATCCCGGCCGGCCGGCCGGCCAACCTATTCTGAATTAGAAGCAATGCACGGGTTAGGTGGATTTTGGTCTAAAATTGACCCACTCACTTACTAGCGGGTTGGAATATATGTGACCCACAATCCACCAACATATTTATGCGGGTTGGATGGGTGGCGGATGAGTGCGGTTGGGTCGCGGGTTAACCCGCAAAAGCGATTCTCCAACTAGCCATTAAGAAAATTGACTAACATTTATAATAAGTTCATAGTACATTAGTAAGATTATATCAATAATTTGTGATTTCGATACAATTAATAATTTATAGTTTGTATCCCAATATTTAATGGATATTAACAATAATTTGCATACCAATATCCATTGCAAATGGATATTGCACAACACAATAACCAATAATAGTAGTCAAAATTATTTTTTATTCTCCACCTTTTGCAGTATATGGTCAGACTGTAGTGCATTTTGAAAATATGATGAATATTCGATACTATAAGAAACAACATTTTTCCATGTAGAAAATAAAATGCGGGTCATACGGGTGACCTGCAATCCACCCGCCATCCACCCACATAAGTGCGGGTGGGAGATTTAACAATCCGCAATCTACCAACATCCATCACCCATTGCATGCGAGTCGGGTTATTTGGGGTGGATCGATATCAATCCGCGTATTAGCAGCTACCCTCCCAACGCCATAAATGCCGCCGACGTTCTAGCTATCTCCGCCCATTCCGACTTATAAATGCCCGGACATTCGCATCCCCATGCATCCGCAAGATCCCTTTCTTTTCTGTTTCCTGAAGCCATCGAGATGTTTAATGTGTTTTGCTCTTCGGAGAGTTTCGTACTTTTCACTAAACGTTGTTATTTTTAGTATTGTTATCGCTAAATTTAATAACATTTACATATAATACAAGGGAAATTCTACGGTGCTGTTTCTGTATCGGTACCGACAGTAACATTACCTGGTTCAAATTTGTTAGGTCTGGTTTGGAAAGGTTAAAACATGAAAGATATTCCAAATCAAATAGTATAAATGTGCCCGAATCATGTCCCTTTCATTATTTATACTCCAACAAGAGGCTTCTTTTATTAGGGGTGTTGCTTTTCACACTAACCTTCTAGAGGCTAGAGTGGTTTAATTTCTTCATTGAGACAATATCCCTATCCTTGTGTTTGAAATACTTACCCTGCAAAACCTTCACCTAGAGCTCATTTTCTATATTAAAAACTTGCCAAGCCAACTTGATCATGAAATACATGTCAAGGCACCATGCAGATTTAAGGCCAAGCCCTCCTTGTGCTTTGGGTTTACGAATCGTGTCCCATCCCACAAGGTGATCCTTTCTTTTCCCCTTATGGGATCCCCAAACAAACCCCCTAACCTTTCTATCGATCATATCACACACAAACACGGGGATGAAGGTTGTTTGCATTGCATAAGTTGGAATGGCATTCAGGACAACACTTGCCAGGGTGACTCTGCCTGCCATGAAGATAGTCCTGGCTTTCCAGGCCGTCAAAGTCATGTCCATCATGTCCAAAATATACTTGTAGGTATTCCTTGTTAACCTACCATGCAAAACCGGGACCCCTAGATACTTTCCAAGATAATTAGTTTCTTGTATCCCAAGTCTTCTCCAGATTTTTTGTCTAGTAGGGTTCTTAACATTTTTGGAGCTAACATCCTTCATTTAGTCATTAATTCTGTTCTTTTACCTATTTTCTGTAACCGTGGTCAAATTATTTCTTTAATTTATTCAACAGAGTCGAATCTAGAATATTTTGGATTTTTTTCTTACAAAATAAAATTTATTGAATACTTTTATCCTTCATTAATATTGCATCACAAACTCATAGATTACCAATCCAAAACTATTGCGCAGACTAATTATCCAAATAGGTTATTAATTTTAGTATCCAAAACTATCCAAAGCTTTAGTTTCTTTTCTCCTTACATGGTTCTTTCTTTACACTAATAAACTGAATAAGAATAAATCGATTTATACACATTAAGAGAGAAAACCTAAAAGTTTCGACGGCAGAGAGGACATGGAGGTGGCTGTGACCGCTGACCGGTTACCCTGCATCGCCCACCCAGCAATGCAAGCTTGGTGGAAGATGTGGTGGCAGCCGGGAAAGACAGTCACGACCCTTGTCTCTATGAACTCCTCCAAGCAGATAGTGCAGTCAGAGTTCGCTCTGGAACCCTGTTGCTCTGCTAAATCGCAGCTCCTCTCACACAGGAAGCTCTAGACACACCTCTGCGCTTGTGACAACAATGTCGCTCACCTGTGGATTAGTTTCCTGAGCTTGCTGATGGCGGAAGTAGCAGCGCCTTAGGAACCAACTCACCCCGCCGGCGAAAAATACATCGAAGATGACAATGATGAGGATCAACACTCCCGACAGTCCTCGCCCCAAGTCTGTCTCCCAAATCCGTGTAATCTTCCACCTAGCTTTGTCTTATCAACCCGTGTGATGCATGGAAAGTGTAAAGTGTTGTATATGTGTACAAGTTGGCTTCCGACCAGGTTGATGAGTCGGTGCACATAATTTAGGTATCCATTATAAAAAAAGAATTATATATGTATGAAATATATTTGTAATTTTTATATAACATGTGATTGTTATACATGTTATATTTATATGTTTATTGAATAATGGTTAGGAAAGGAAAAATTGAATGTATAATGTATATAATTTAATAATTTTGTAGTAAAACTATACCAAACAATGATCTTAGAAAAATAAGCTATTAGGGTCTACTAGTATGCTCTTTTAACAAAAAAAAAAATGTGTCGTTGACTAATGTATCTAACTTATGTAATCTTAGGGAGAAGACTTTGGGTGCCCTAATCCTCGTCAACATCTTCATCGGAGTACTCATTCTCAACGCCGATTCGGGAGACCAACCTGTGGAGAGGATTGTCCGGAGCATTGATCCTAGTGATCGTCTTCGCCGGAGTAGTCGTCGTCGGTGCGGTAGGATGGTTTGCTGAGGCTTTGCTACTTCAGCCACCAGCAGGATGCGACAAATGATCCATAGGCGAGCGATCATGGATTAGGTAATCATCAACCCATTATTATTAATATTAATATATATATAAAGCTAAATGTCAATTACTATTCACTAACATATTTACTTGGTTGGGCTTAAGCCCATGAACACTTAAAAGATACTTCAATCAGTTTCTACAAGTGTTTTTCACCAATCTCAGCTTTAATAATTGTTTTGGGAAGGAGAGAAGAATTGGAGGAATATAAAAGGAATGGGTGGTGGCGAGACACTCAGTATGATTAGGCTGGCAAATCAGTTCGTTTGATTATAATTTAAATCATTTACTCAGTTCTTGATTAATTGTTAAATATTTTATGTTTATCATCAATCGCATCATTTAATGTTGTATCATTGAAAAACAAATAATTTATTAGATATCAAGTTATAATCAACTCAATCCAACAGAAGTGCACAATAGCACAATTATATCATAATTTTTTTTAAAGAAGCATACAAAAAAAAAAAAAAAGACCCAGCAACTATTAGTCCTGTCAACTCATACATGTTACTGATTGTTGTTGAGCTACTGTGTGCAAGTCCAATTTTCTATTGTGTTCCTTCTAAATCTCATTTGAACTTAAGTCACTATTACAAGTTACAACTAGGGTAGACAAGGGATCTTGTAGGTGTTAAAACTTCTCATTGTTATATCGATCGATGCATATTATTTTTGGCTCTAACTACAAGGATGACGATAATCGATTACTAACAGTTTAATCATCGGTTAGTAATTAGCAAAATTTGGCTAACATGAATCGATGGTTAATTATTTAATAAGCTATTGGCATAGTTAGTAAAATACGGTATGGGTAAGTTACGTATAAAATATGTACGAGTTTGTCAATAGTTAGAAAATATAAATAAATAATTATTTAAAATTAATTAATATATAAATAATAGTTAAGTTAGCAATTTAATTCATTAAATATATGGATATTAAATGTGTTATACGAGTTTTATAAGTGTTTAGTACGAGAGTCATCTAATGAACGGGGAAAATGAAACGACTTGACAATAAACGGATATGGAAGTTTTAAATGGATAAAAACAAATACGACCACATATACGGGTATTAAACGAATTTACTAACTATCGTGATTGGTGTAACTGTTAACCATCAGTTCCGATTCGGTTATACGGCTTCAAGATAACCGTTTATCAGCTCTAAGTCGACCGTATCCACCAGTACAAGCAATACAAAATTTCCTACTAACAGAAAATTGGTTTCGTAAATTGGGTTGAAATTTTGGGTATGAAATTGCTAATTTGTTAAGGGTTGAGTTATTGATGAAAACATATTACTTGCTCATGAACTGGTTCAGAAATATAGTAGGAAAAATATCTCTCCGAGATCCCTAGTAAAAGTTGATCTAATGAAAGCTTTCGACTCTCTGGATTGGGGATTTCTTTTCAATGTTCTTCAAGCAATGGGACTCCCTCACGGATTCCTTGCTTGGTTAAGAATGTGTTACCACTCCAAAGTTAAGTATTGGCTTCAATGGTGGTTCAGTTGAGTATTTTTCTGCCAAAAAGTGTTTGAGGCAAGGGGACCCCCTCTCCCGTTATCTATTTATTTTGGCTATGGAGATTTTTTCATGTCTAATGAATAGAGATGTCCTCCAGAATGTTATGTCGTTTCATCCTATGTGCAATAGACTGAAATTGACTCACCTAATGTTTGCTGATGACCTCTTACTTTTCTCCGATGGTTCAAATTCTGGGATCCAGTGCATGAAAAATGTATTATCTGAGTTTAGATATATGTCTGGACTTCAATCTAACTCTTCAAAATGTGAGCTATATTGTGGGGTTGGGATACGGTCACATCCCCTAAGAGGGATGCGAGATTCACATCCAAGGGCAATTTGGGTATGAAAAAAAAAAACAGAATTTATTATTTATTTATTTTTGTATTAATTACAGATTGGAAATTAAAAACCCAGATTAAATACTTTTTTAATTCAAATCCTACAATTAATACGCTTATATCTCTCTCTCTTTCTTTTCCAGCAACCTCTTCACTCCGACCACCAAAGTTTCTCTGGCCGACGAATTTTTCCGGTGAAATCCTCCAATCAGACTCGATCCGGCCAACTGCAAAAAAACCACTCCGTCAGTGTGCTAGTGGTACTGATTTTCATCTAGTGGTACGCTACCAGTAGTTGTGGTACGTACTAGTGGTAGTGGTACGCTACAAATACCACTCGTACCGCTACCAGTGAGTAGTGGTACGCTACCACTACCACTGGTACCGCTACCAGTGAATAGTGGTACGATACCACTACCACTGGTAGCGTACCACTAGACAGAAATCAGTACCACTACTCACTGGTACCGCTACCACTGAGTACTGGTACGCTGCCACTACCACTGGTAGCGTACCACTAGACAGAAATCAGTACCACTAGAGAATAACATAAAAAACAAGATCTGGAATCTGGAAAATCCCAGATCTGGAAAAAAAAATTAAGGAATGAGGAAAGGAGAAGGAAGGGGAGAGGTTGTTACCTAGCGGCGGCGGCTGAGGAGGACGGCGGGAGAGAGATGGCGGTGACAGGAGTTGGAGGGAGGAGAGAGGGTTGCGATGGTGGGAGGCGGAGGACGCGACGGCTGCGGAGGGAGGGAGAGATGGTGGCGGTGGCGACGGGAGGGAAAGACGACGACGGTGGCGACGGGAGGGGGCGGCGGCAGCGGCGGCGACGACAACGGGAGGGAGAGACAGAGAGTAGTTAGGGTTCTCGGGAGAGGAAAGAGTGAGAGGGGAGAGAGGAAGAGTTTTTTTTTTTTGGAAATCAGATTATATAGAAAATGAGAAAGGATCCTGTGTGGTAAGTTTTTCTCTTCCAAAAATATCCTTCATTTAATCTAAACCGTTAATTTGAAAAACCAAGAGAGAGGGTGGATCTAATGGCTGGGAAGTGGGTTGTGACGCTATCCCGTGCCTATATTGTGTGTGTGTGGGGTTGGGAAGGGGGGGGGGGGGGGGGGTCAGTGACCAGTGGCAGGTTTCGATGGCACATTACTTAGGGTATAAATTGGGTACCCTCCCTGTACGTTACTTGGGACTTCCCCTGTGTTAGCGGGAAAGCTTACTGTTAAGACATGTAAACCCCTGATTGACAGACTTGTAGGCAGGATAACTAGTTGGAAGTCTAAGTCTCTCTCCTATGCTGGTAAACTCCAGATGGTTGTGTCTGTTCTATATAGCGTCTCGCAGTTTTGGATGTCGATCTTCATTCTTCCTAAGGCTGTTATCAGAGTTATTGAGAAATTCTGTAGTGATTTTCGATGGGGAGTGGGTGAGGGTACTCGGAAAAAAGCACTGGTAGCTTAGCCTAGAATTACATTTCCAAAAAGGGAGGGTGGCCTAGGGCTCAGGGATATGGTCACTTGGAACTTTGCTTGTGTCACAAGACACATTTGGGCTATACTTTTGAAACAAGGATCTCTGTGGGTTGCTTGGCTTTGGGAATATCGCATCAAATGGGGGGATTTCTATACTCTAACATCTAAAGCAGGTTCGTGGTTATGGTAGAAGTTACTGAAAAGCAGAGATAAACTTAGAGCATGGATTTCTGTGGCATCTAATGGTGTCTATTGTTTAGGAGAGCTGATGGTTAAATACAGTATCAGGAAAGTATGGGAGGAATTCCGTCCCAAAATAAGTTATGTTCCTTGGCACTCCCTGGTTTGGAAGGGCCCTAGCATCCCTAAAAATCAGTTCCTGGTGTGGCTAATTGTAAATGATTTTATCACAACTGGGGACAAAGCTCAGGGATGGGGAGGAGCTGATAGCTATGGGTGTGTGTTCTGCTCGAGTAGCTTAAAAACAAGATCTCATATTTTTGCCGAATGTCAACTGTTTAAGCAGATGTATGCAGCTCTGTTTGTCAATTTTGCAGATAGAATTAATGGAGATCAGTGGTCATCCGAGCTTCAATGGGCCACTCTCCAGTTTAAAAGTCGATCTATTTCTTCTCAAGTTGGGAAACTTATTTGGCAGGCTATGATTGCTTCAATTTGGAGGGAGAGGTGCCTTGTTAAGTTTGGTGGAAAGAAGTTAGATATGAATGAATTGATTCTGTTAGTTAAGAGAGATATTAGGATGGTTTTAGTTTTGAAGATCCTATTATCTTAGTTCAGTTCTTTTAAACCCTTTGATAGTGGCTGCTGAAACTTTGATTGATAGATAACCATGTACTCTGATGTATTGGTAAATTAGTTTCCAAGCTCAACTGGCAGAGTTTTGTTGCCAGTAAAGTCCTTGGTGTTTTTGATGAAATGATAATCCCAACCGATTCATAAAAAATTGCTAATTTGGTTTGGTATTCGGTAATTTCGATTCGATTGACTGCCACAATAAGATTTCTTAAACATTGAATACCATCTTTTGATATAATTAATTATCATTTCTTCTTTTTGTCTAATTTTGAATAATGGCAAGCTTCATTGAAAAATACACTATCAAGAAAATTTTTAATATAAATAATGTAAATAAATAATTGAACAGCTACTGATATAAATCAGATCACGTCTCCCACCATGCGTAGCAAAGTGCGAGTACTTTTCTAGTATATATATATACTAGCGTGGCCCCGGCCATTTGGCCAAAGGAAGGTGAGGTATGAAATTTGATAATCTAATGGGGTGTATAGCTTATTGTTTTTTTTTTTGGGAAACACGTGATAAAAATAGTGAATTTTAGTAGGAAAGAGACATGAATGATGCAACGAATCAAAAATCAGCCTTATGAACCAAAATCAAGTACATGTTACCTTGTGAAACAATATTGTTTCTGGTAATATAATGAGATGGAGTAAGTTTTATAAAAATCGAATTCCAGAAATTCGAATAAAAAATCGCATATCCCGCCGGTTTTCGGGAAATGAGCATCTCACAATCGTTGCTAGCTTTTACTCGGCCCGTTGGCCGATTAATTTGTTTTATAAAACTTTCGTCTTGTCATCATTGTGCTTTCTGGTTTTTGCCAAGCCATGATAAAATCTAAAGAAATCAAGAATGAACAACACGATTTGGGATAGGAACCACTGTTCCTGTATCCCTAGAAAATGGTGGTAAACATGGACTCACCTGCCAAACTGGTTTGGATTGAGATTTTTATTGGGTATCATGGAACCATGTGATTATAAATTAGACTTGATCAAAACGGGCCAAAACTTGAAATTCAGTCTGTTTGACCGACCCATGCCAAACTCTAATTATTCTTTACTTTTAAAATTTCTATTTGAAAATAAAAAGTAATGAAATAAAAGAGATGACTGCAATTCGCCATTTGCACATCACTGATTCGGGAATAAAACTATAGAATTTTGAAAGGAAACTGAAAATGTTTAGGATCGTTTTAATGTTAAAAATAACCAAATAGATCTTTTTGTTTAGTTTTTTACTAACAAATACCAAACGATTCCCTATAATATACACTATAATTTAATCATTATGATATCAAATAATTACATAATATATATTTGAAATGATAAAAATTGAACTAATTGGGTTGGTCGAGGTTGAACCATTGAATAACTTTAAAATACATTACATTTTAGCCACTAAGATATAAAATAATAGCATAATATATATTATACTAGAGAAAATAGCTTGTTTTAGAATGACAAACCCATGATGTTCATTTGTTTTACTTGATGGGCAAATCCCGTGTAGGTCAGGCCCATTTAACTCTTTTATTTTATGATTAACGGTTAGCCCATTAGAATCCATGCATTAGTTTATTGTTAATTTTTTTCTTTTTAGCAATAAAAATGAGTATTGTTTTTGCCTTTTCATATATATTTTACCACCACAGAGAAATAAAATGACTTAAAAAAAAATTGACACTCCTGGACCCGTTTAAATCTGTATATGTACGGTAAGTTGGCCCGTTCCACAGAGGAAAAAGAAAAAAAAATTGACACTCCCTATTCTATCCTTCCTTAAACGCTCCTAGAGCAGGAAATTTGAAATAGGGGAATGATTTTTTCCTCTCTGCGATTATATGTTTTTACTTTAAAAAGATACAACAAATGTACTTAGTGTGATTGGTTATGATCTTTGCTTTATTTTAAAGTGGTCATGGTTCAAATCCTAGTAAGTGTCTTTTTAATGAATAAAAAAAAAGTAATTGTGAAGACCAAAATATTCTTCCTACTTTCACTCTGGATGCAGGAAATTTGAAATGTGGCTTCAAGTTTTCTCATTTGACTTTTATTTATTGTGTAGATATTTACAGAAGTTGATATGTGGAAACTGTCACATGCGAAGGGACATTTTTGCCAAACTGAATTAGCAATTTGTGAGACCAAAAAAATTAAATTTGGGTCACTAAATTGGGTTTGCGTCACTTGCATTATTTACGGTTAGTTGATAAAAAATATAAGAAGGAAAAAAACATAACTTTCTAATTGCAAAGTATAAGTCACTCCGTAAAAAAAATATATAAATCACGTTTGAATCCTATCAAATCAATAGTCAATCAATCAATAGATTACTTAATGGTAGAGTTTTGCAGCATTTTCATCATTTAAAAAATGGAGCTCTCCCCTTAATTTTCGCCAGGGGTAAATTGGTCCATTAAGTCCCTCATTTTTTTTACTTCCCGCCCACACCGTCATTAGCTCCATGGTGGTTCCCCAGTTGGCTTTTCTAGAAAAGAGGATCAGGCCCGATATACTTACAAACGATTAGGGTGTAGATTCCTGCAAATTTGGAGGGACAAATGCATCGGCCGCCGGGGAAGAACTCCTAACTGCGCTCTGTGTGCCGCTGCCGACAATGGGGAAGCACTTCACAGCTTCAGTTTCACGGTTTTCGGTTAGCTACAAGCACCCTACTCCTGCTTTCGATCTTATTTAGTTGCAGTTCATTTAGGTGGTCCTTTCGGAAGCTCTATTTCCTGGAGCTCCTCTGTACCAAATTTTGACAGCATCAGGTCCAAACGCCGGACTGGACGAGTCAACAACGTACGGCAAATGCGAGGACTGCTTACCGAACGCCAGAGTAGAGGAAATAGGTGTTTAGTGTTTACCGAGGACCATCTCATTTTGGGTGCCTCAATCCATGAATCTCTAAATTTTCATCTCTTTTACTTAATTTGTATAACGTTGGCCGGCACCATGATGCAAGAAGGACCATTTCATCACATTAATTCTTAATGTAGCATAGTTTTTTTTAGTTAACCCCCCCCCCCCCCCCCCCCTCCTTTTTTATTGCTTGCTATTTGGTAATATTTATTGTTTATGATTTTCATTGATCTTCAATAATTCTAAATTGGGTAATTCTAGAAAGTGTAGGTGTTAAGTTTTTATTCACTTTTTTGTATTTGTGAATTACGATAAACTTAAAATAACGTGACATAAACATTGTCAAATGATGAAGGTTTTTTACAAAGGAAATGCCTACAAGGTTAAGTTAAGCACTTAACTTCTTTGCCAGCCATTATGGAGTCGAAAATCTATATAAGTTATACATGTGCATAGCCCAACTTATAATTCTTGAATTTAGGTGATCGAACGACATTAATTTTGAAAAGATATGGCTTTTTCTTAATGCACAAGAGGGATGAGAATACCATGACATTACTGAAAAACGTACTCATAATATGATCAAGACTTAAAAAATTTACGATTAAAATATTCAATTGAGAATCCTTAAAAAATATTAGTTGGGATTTTTTATTAAATAATAAACTCAAATCTTCCAGCCAACCGGCCGGGTACATGCTAGATCAAGGGGAGCAGATCCGGGTAGTAACCTTGTGGTGAGTAACCCCATGCATAACCCAATAAGAGTCTGCCACATCAACGCCTCCTTCTCTCTCCTAGAAAAATCATTAATTTTCTTTCCCTTAATCTTTAACGGACGATTTCTCACTCGTTTTAACTCAGATTTTTTTTTGCACAGTTAGATCAGATTAATTGTGCTCTTCAAAATGATATCCACTTTGATATTTTTTGGAACAAAATTTTTTTGCCAATTATTACCAGTCTATACCGTATGGTATTGACTATACCATATGGTATTGATTGGTATTAAATAACAGTATACCATATGGTATGAAAATACCAGTCAATACCATATGTTGTTATTTAATACCAGTCAATACCATATGGTATTAAATAACAGCATACCATATGGTATGAAAAATACCACCTCATACCAGGGTGGTATAGTATGGTATGGAGTTGGTAACGAGCGGTTTGAAATTTTTCCCCCATAAAATTTTGAAATCCAATCGATCATGATTAAATCGTTCCTTTTGTGAAAAAATTTCCGAAAATGACTAAACCGAAGGAGATACCATATGGTATGGAGTTGGTAACGAGAGGGATGGAAATTTTTTTTCTCAAAAAATATTGAAAATGGATATCATTTCGTAGAGCACAACGAACTCGTTCCATCTGTGCAAAAAAAATTGAAATCCGAGTTAGAATGAAGAAGATATGATCCGATTAAGAAAACTAGGGAAAATAAATTCTTTTAATTCTCTATTCTTAGATCTGCAGTCACTTAAAAGAATGGTCCAAATTTGGTTACTCATTGTTACTCATTCTAAGGTTAAAATAGAGCCAGAATCAAGGAATAACAAGTTGGTTAATGATTAAGTGCAAAAATAAAATTATAACAATTCGGATTTTGAATACAATCAAGGACCAAAAGGATGGCTAATGGGTAAGTGCAAAAATAAACCCTAGAATAAAATCATAACAATTCAGGGGTTACGGTATTACGGATGGCTAAGTGTTGTAGGGGTGGGCCGGGTTCTTTGTGTTTGTTTGGGTCTTGTTTCTTTCGGCCCATCTACTGGTTTATTGAACGGAGCCCATCTGATAGTAACTAGTTTATGAATGTGGACCGTGAAGTGTAATTTTTTTTTTTTTGGTTTTCTGGGTGTTCCTCAACCAAATAAAAGGGGGAAATCAGTAAATTATCTTATCGTGGATTTAACATCATTCAATTGCAGTATTAGAGAAAAAAAAATAACATTTATTTTATTCTTTTCTTTATTTCTGTTCCTATTCTCTAGCCATCTCTTCCTGTACATTCTCCCCACTCTGTACACTATCCTTTTTTCTCTCAACAGAACCTCTTGTAACAGTGTATAAAACAGAACTGTCAATAGAGAAGGAGATCACGTTTTTTATTCTCTCCAAATTATTCTCTTAGCAAATCCCTCTAACCAACATGGTATCAGATCTAGCAACGATCAGCTAGTTTTCGATCCAATCTCCTTCTCTACGTTACCTTTCCTCCTCAGTCACTCTGTTTTTTTTTTCTCCTCCTCCGCCACCATGTCTGGCGGCTCTGAAGTCCACGACACTACTTCCTCCATCACTGTCCCTGCCATTGTGACCTTTAATCCCGCCGCTCAGCTTCCATTGAAGCTAACCCCGACCAACTTTGCCTCCTGGCGCTCCCAACTTGAAACACTTCTTCTTGGCCTTGATTTATTTGGCTTCATTGACGGCACGACTGCTGCCCCTGCGCGTACAATCACAGAAAATGGCTCTGAAAAATCCAATCCAGCATATCAATTGTGGTTTCGCCAGGATAAACTGATCCTCCACGCCTTGCGTTGCTCGATTTCAGAGTCCATCTATTCATTTGTGTCTGCTGCCTCTACCTCACGAGCTGCATGGCTGATTCTTGAGAAACTTTATGCCAGCAACGCTCAATCCCAGGTGATTTATCTCAAAAGAAAATTGGCCAAAACATCAAGGGAGATCGAGATATCTTGGCTTTTGTGAATGATTTGAAAAGTACTGCGGCCGAACTTGCTCTTATCGGCGATCCTGTCTCTGACATTGATCTCAATGTCTACTGTCTTCGTGGCTTGGGCGAAGAGTATGGCGCTTTTGCTGCTGCCATTCGTGCGCGGGGACCCGGTCTAGCTTTCGAGGACCTAGTCGACTCCCTCGTTGAATACGAGTCTGATTTGAAGGCGCAGGTGAAGCACTCGGTTCCAACGGCCTTCTTCTCCCAGGGGCAGCGAATTGGCGGCGGTACTTCCTCTATCAGCCGATCTCAGCAGCGTGACTCCTCACCGCGGGCCTCCTCTTCACTGCGGGCCCAGGCCCCTGCTTCTCCCAGGGCCCATGAAGGATTTCAAAGAGCTCCTGCTCCGCTGGCCCATGAGCACAATTCTGGGTCATTTTCGGACCTCTCCAATACCCAGCGCCGACCCACTATAATTTGTCAATATTGTGAGCGTACTGGCCATTCGGTACGCCAGTGTTTTAAGCTCTTTCCCCAGGCCCGCTAGGCCTATCAGGCTCGTCAAGCTCAGGCCTATCACTCCACTGTCACTCGTGCGTCTCCATCGGCTCCCTGATTGCTTGATTCTACTGCGTCACATCATGTCACTCCTGATCTCGGAAGTTTATCACTTTATTCGGACTACAATGGTCCTGATGAGATTCTTGTTGGCGATGGCTCAGGTTTGAAAATCACACACATTGGGACCTCTACGCTCCAAAATTCTACTTTACAATTGAATGATGTGTTATGTGCTCCTGCCATCAAGCGAAAACTTATCTCTATGGCTAAACTGTGTCGTTCTAATCCCATTTCGGTGGAATTTTTTGCTGATTGTTTTGTTGTGAAGAATCTTCACACGGGGGCGCCGCTGCTGAAAGGGGAAAATAATGGGGATGTCTATTGGCTGCCGGGCGATGTGGACACGGTGCGCCTGGCTCTTATCACCACACGTACATCATCTTTATCATGGCACGCCCGCCTTGGCCACCCCTCCACCCATTCTCTCAACAGTCTTCTTCGCACACATTCCCTGCCAGTATTATCCTCACTCGTCAATAGTCATTGTTCTTCTTGTCTTTCCAATAAGAGTCATAAACTCCCTTTTGTTGTTTCCTCCTTGTCGAGCTCTAGACCATTTGATTTGCTGTATACGGATGTTTGGGGCCCTGCTCCCGTACCCTCCATTGATGGTTTTCGGTATTATTTAATCATTGTTGATCATTTTCCCCGATATACGTGGTATTATCCTTTAAAACGTAAATATGATGTTCTTGATGTGTTTCTTGCCTATCGTAAGATGGTTGAGAACTACTTCTCCACCACCATTCGTCGTCTTTATTCTGATGGTGGTGGTGAATTCCAAAAATTGTGCTCCACACTGATTACTCATGGCATTAGTCATCTTCTCACTCCCCCACACACTCCTGAGCATAATGGTCTTGCTGAACGTAAACATCGCCATATTGTGGAAACGGGTATCACTCTCTTGCATCATGCCCACTTACCAGCGATTTTTTGGTCTTATGCTTTCTCTACTGCTGTCTATTTGATTAATCGCAGGCCTTCCTCTGCTATGCGCGGTCAAATTCCATTCACCACTCTCTTTAACATTGCACCCAATTTTCACAAGCTTCGTATTTTTGGTTGTCTGTGCTATCCCTGGCTTCGTCCGTACTCCTCCCATAAGCTTGCTCCCCGCTCCCGTCCTTGCTTATTTGTTGGTTATTGTCCTCAGCGCAGTGCCTATCGATATTTTGATCCCCAAACACAACGTGTTTTCCTCTCCCGTCATGTCCACTTTGTTGAGAATTCGTTCCCTGGCTATCTCTCTAATCCTCCTGTAGGTTCCTCCATGGTGGATTCGTGGTTATATGATGTTGGGCCCACTATCACAACCATTCCACTGCCTAATGCTTCCACTAGCTCGACAACCCCTTCTGCCACTTCCCCCGCAGGCCAGGCCTCCCTGTGCGCAGCCCCTCCACGCAGAGTGTCGGCAATGGGCCTCACCTCCCCACCTGGGCCCAAGCCCCCTTCCGCCTCAGCCACCCCTGCAGCGACCAGGCCCGTGCTTCCTCCTCAGGCCTCCCCAGGCCCATTCATCTCCCCTGGGCCGTCCAGCTCGCCCACTCGGCCTCCTCGCTCCAACCTGCTGCGGCGACCGGGCCGTCGCCACTTCATCCGGCCTCCCCTGCCCAGCCGGCCTCCTTGCCCCAGCCCCGCGTCCACTGGGCCCCGGCCTGATTCTCCAGCCTTCCAAGGCCAACTGCCCTCCCTGGGCCATCACAGCTTGCCCAGCAGGCTCCTAGCTCACCTCAGCCCACTGTTGAGCGGCCTGCTGCCCCTCCTCCACTTGTTCGCACCCACCGAATGACCACTCGTGCTCAATAGGGTATTTACAAATCCAAGCGTCTGTTCACGGCAAATTTGATGACCCGGACTCCCCCGCTTGCGCCTCGCTCTGTCAGGGAGGCCATGCAATATCCCGAATGGGATGCTGCTCTTCACAAAGAACATACTGCTCTCCTGCAAAATCACACCTGGGATCTTGTACCACGGCTCCCCCATTACAATGTCCTGGGCAACAAATGGGTCTATCGCATTAAGCATCTTTTTGATGGCTCCATCAACCTCTTCAAGTGCCGCCTTGTTGCCAAAGGTTTTCATCAGCGCCCGAGTGTAGATTTTCAGGACACCTTCAGTCCGGTGGTCAAACCTGTCACAGTTCGTACGGTTTTCTCCATTGCTTTGTCACAGAATTGGGCCATTAAGCAGTTTGATGTCAACAATGCCTTTCTTCAAGGGCCCCTCGAGGATGAGGTATACATGGTTCAACCTCCTGGTTTTGTTGATCCTAAATATCCTACTCATGTTTGCAGACTTCGTCGCGCTATTTACGGTCTACGACAGGCTCCGCGTGCTTGGTATACCGCCCTCAGCTCTTTCTTACTTGATTTTGGCTTCCAAAAGACACAGTCTGATGCCTCTCTCTTTGTCTATCAACGAGAGGGCGTTCTCCTATATTTCCTGGTGTATGTTGATGATCTTGTGCTCACGGGGAATGATGCTCACACTCTCTCCATCTTTCAACAAGCTCTAGCCCAACAGTTCTCCCTCAAGGAGTTGGGCGATGTTAATTATTTTTTGGGCATTGAGGTCATTACTACGGAGGCGTGCTACATTCTATTGCAGCATAAGTACATGGTAGATATTCTCACTCGGTTTCATATGTTGGATGCGGCGGCAGTATCCACACCACTTGCCTCCCCTGTTACTCTCTCCTTACGGGATACCACTTCTCCCACGGATGCCACCCGCTATCGTCAGGTCCTTGGGGCTCTTCAATATCTTGTCTACACGCGTCCTGACATAGCCTACGCCGTCAACAAGTTATCTCAATACATGCACACTCCTTCTTCTCATCATTGGCAGTGCCTCAAACGTGTTCTCCGCTACGTATGTGGCACTATCTCCTACGGTCTCGCTATCCGGCGCTCTTCCCTTCCTCTTCAGGTCACCGCGTTTGCAGACTCCGACTGGGCGGGCAACGTTGATGATCGCACCTCCACCTCAGCCTATCTGGTTTACTTAGGGCCCACTCTTATCTCATGGCGATCTCAGAAACAACGCACTGTCGCTTGCTCCAGTACTGAGGCTGAGTATCGGGCGATTGCACATGCGGCTGCAGAGTTGGCATGGGTACAGAATCTGCTGCACGAGCTTCATCAACCGCTTACTTCGTCCCCAACACTCCTCTCCGACAATCTTGGGGCCACGTATTTTAGTGCCAATCCACTGTTTCATTCTCGAATGAAGCATTTGGCTATAGACTATCACTTTGTTTGTCAGCTCGTTCAGGATGGCCGTTTTCATGTCCGCTACATTCCGACTGCTCATCAACTCACTGATATGCTCACCAAGCCTCTGCCTTCCACACGATTTCTCCTGTTACGATCCAAGATTGGAGTCGTTGACACCTCCTCCATCTTGCGGGGGCGTATTAGAGAAAAAGAATAACATTTATTTTATTCTTTTCTTTATTTCTGTTCCTATTCTCTAGCCATCTCTTCCTGTACATTCTCCCCACTCTGTACACTACCCTTCTTTCTCTCAACAGAACCTCTTGTAACAGTGTATAAAACAGAACTGTCAATAGAGAAGGAGATTACGTTTTTTATTCTCTCCAAATTATTCTCTTAGCAAATCCCTCTTTCCAACATGCAGAAGGCCGCGCATATACATAAAAGGAAGGTGCCCTTGAAAGTTCTTCAGGTGACTAATAATAAGATAACAGCTACTGTGTTCAGATGTTACAAATAAGTTTGAACATTCTCTCTAGATGTGTTAGATTATATAGATGATGATCAAAATGTAATTTTTTTAATGTAAATAGTGCAGTTATTTGTAATTTATATTATAGGTATTAAATTAGTAATTTGGTTTACATGTATAAAAGGGTTGTATAGTGTGTACAGACAAATCAACACAGTTATCTCCCAATACATGAATTATTTTCTTCTTCCAAATTCTTGGAATCTAGCATGGTATCAGAGTCAATAGCTCGTTCTTGGTTTCTTCTGTCGTTTCGTTTTCAAATTCTCGAAGTTTCAATTCCATGATGGTAGCTCCTTAAGTAGCTGGTCCGATTCCTTAGGCGAGGTCGATGTGCATGTCGTTGTTGGCCAAGAACAAGATCGTTTTCATCAACGGTGAAGAGTGGCGTCCCGAAGATGGCGATCCGCTACTTCATGCTCGAGCATGAGCAAATCACATGGTGCTCGAGTGGATCTACCGCTCACTGGAGCCAACAATCGCTCAATTCATTCTCTGGTTTTGGATTCCGCTAGAGAAATATGGCTTGATCTTCATGAGCGATTTGGACGGTCGAACTTCGTGAGAATCATATCTGCCTTAGGAGATCTACGGCTTTAGACACCTAAGAAGATGCAACCCCAAATGTTCAAATTTATTAATTGTGCACTTTATTCATTATCATGAGTTATGATGGTCAATAAGGTAATTAACTTGCTCCAAAATATCGGCCGCAGAAAGATTTCCATCTCCCAAGTTATTTTAATCACTCTCTCACTTAGACCACGAAACCAAAAATTCTTCTTATCATAAGACATGTCCAAACTACACTGTTCATTAGTGTCCCATCAATGGGTGGCATTACCGTAATTCTTTCCTGCCGTTAGTTTCGTTGTTGCTGTAGTTAGTTCTTTTTCTGCCGTTAGTTCCATTATTGCTCTAGGGAGGAGAAACGTCAGCCTAGAATCCCTACCTATCCTGTAATTCATTCTTTAGTATTCTTCTTATGGCTAGAGAAAAGAAACGCCGGGCTAGAGAACCTAGAGCCAGGGGAGGTTTTGCTGTGAAAGCTTGTTTCTTTTCTATTCCCAATCCATTCCTATTCCCAATCCAGTACATGCCCAAATGATCTCGGGTGTTTTTCCTCTGCTCTGTGACGACCCTTGCTCGTGGCTGGCTCTCTCTTCCTCCACTTTTCGGCCGCCGCTGTTTTGGGGTTTCCTCGAGGTCAAATTTTACTCTGCCAATCTTTCCTATCATCTCTTTTCCTTCACGTATTTCTCTCTCTTGTGTTAGTTTAAAGGAAAATCGATGAAAAATTTGTAGCCGTCGTGCGATGGGCGCCGGCAGATCTGACAATGGCGATGGCTCTTGAGTCTTGACTAACCTAGTATATATTATATCCACCAACCCAAATCAGCCGCCATACTTCACTCCCATATTTCCATTCTCCTATTTATGAGATCCCAATCCCGCCAATCATCACAACATAACACATTTCCAACAGTCTCTGTTTCCAATTTCCCCTGTTTTCCTCCTCCTCCTCTGCCAACCAAACTAATGGCCTCACTCACCTTCACCCCTCTCAGAACGCCATTCACCGGCGGCAACAACCCCCCGCCGCCGCTGCCTTCTCTCCCCCTCCGCCTCCACCGCCTAATCCCGGCCAGAATCTCCTGCCAGAAAACCCACTCCGAACCCCAACTCACCACAACCAAAACTCACCATCTCCCTCCAGGCCCACCCAAGCTTCCCCTGATCGGAAACCTACACAACCTCATCGGCGCACTCCCACACCAAGCCCTCCGCAACCTCGCCGCCGAATACGGCCCCTTAATCCACCTCCAGCTCGGCGAAATCTCCGCCGCCGTCGTCTCCACCCCGGCGATGGCCCAGGAAATCATGAAAACCCACGACCTCAACTTCGCCGACCGGCCCCGCCTCCTCGCCTCCGAGATCGCCACGTGGGGGAGCCAGGACATCGCCTTCTCCCCTCACGGCGAGTACTGGAAGCAGATGAAGCGGATTTCGCTGACGGAGCTTCTGGGTCCGAGAAAGACCCAATCTTTCCGCGGGATTCGAGAAACAGAGGTCTCCGACATGATCGCGTCGGTGAGGAATTCGGTGGGGAAACCGGTGAATTTAACCGAGAAGGTGCTCAGTCTGACCAATACGATTACCTGCAAGACCGCGTTTGGGTACCAGTGTATGGATCAGGAGGAATTCGTCGGGTTGATGAACGGGGCGGTTCGGGCGGCGGCGGGGTTCAACATCGCCGATTTGTACCCGTCTCTGGGGTTTCTTCAGGGGCTTACGGGGATGAAATCGGAGCTTCTGAGGATCCGAAACGGGTTGGATCGGATCTTCGATAGGATCATTAAGCAGCACGAGGAGAAGAGGGCGAAAGGGGAGGTGGATTTGGATGATGAGGATCTCATGGATGTTCTTCTCCGGCTTCAGGGGAGTGGCGGCTTCAAGTGTCCCATTACTAGCACCAATATCAAAGCCGTCCTTGTGGTAAATCATTAAAATCTATTTTAATCGGTACTTAACATAGTATCAGAGAGTCGTTATTTATCGAAAGATTTTAAGAGTGGAATATATTGATAAATTTGTGTAACTGATGAATGTGTTATGAACAATTTTATATAATACCTAACACACTCGATTTCAGGATCTCTTTATAGCTGGAACAGACACCTCATCAACAACAGTGGAATGGGCAATGTCAGAAATGATGAAGAACCCCCGAGTGATGAAGAAGGCTCAAGCCGAGGTGCGAGAAGCCATGAAGGGCAAATCGGTAGTCACGGAAGCAGACATTCAGAACCTGCCATACTTGAGTGCGGTGATCAAAGAAACTTTCAGACTACACCCACCAGCACCGTTGCTGCTTCCGAGGGAAAGCAAAGCAAATTGCGTAGTTGCCGGGTACGAGATCCCCAAGAAAACGAAAGTGATCGTCAACGCCTGGGCGATCGGGAGGGACCCCGGAACGTGGAAGGATCCGGAGGTTTTCGTTCCCGAGAGATTCGACGGAAGCGAGATCGATTTTAAAGGGATGCATTTCGAGTTGATCCCGTTCGGAGCAGGAAGGAGGATATGCCCTGGAATCGCTTTTGGGATGGCCAATGTTGAGCTCCCTGTAGCTCAATTGCTCTACTATTTTAACTGGGAGCTCCCTGAAGGGCTTGCCGTGGAGGATTTCGACATGGAAGAGTCATTTGCAGCCACCATGGGGAGGAAGAACGCTTTGTATTTGGTTCCCAGGGAGTACAATGTGCCTGATGGTCAGCCGGCTGTTAATGGAAGTTCTTCTGAAATGTTGTCGGCTGCTGCAAATTAATCATAAGCTAGCCCAATAATAATTGAAGGACGCCAATGTAGGTGATAGAGTACTATTTTTTTCCTTGTCCCATTATAAAAATTAATTATTGACTGATTTTTCCATATAAGCTGATGGTTGGTGTAATTAGGGGTGTACATGGGCTGGTTTTAATCATTTTAATGACCCAAATCATGAGTCTCGGGTTGAATAATGATGAACTCAAATCCACCCATAAATTTCAAGACTCTACGGTTTTCTTGAGTTGCGGTTTGAGTCGGGTTGGATAAAAATCCAATCCATTACATGAGAAGAACATATTTACTTTCATAATATAATACTAGGGCTGGCAGACGGTTTCCGGTTAGCAGTTAACCGGACGGTTTCAACCGAACCGACCGGTTTTCGGCTAACCGAAAAACCGAACCTGAAGAGCACGGTCGGTTGACGGTAGAGCAAATTAGGGGGCCGGTTAGCCGACTAACCGAGGTCGGAAACCGGCGGTTAACCGGCTAACCGACCCCCTGCCCTTTCCTTAAACGACGCCGCATCCAAAGCCATCTTCCCCCCAGAGACCCGACCCTCTTCTCTTCCAACTAATCCCAAATCAACCAAACCCTATCCCAAATCCATTTCCCCTTCACCATTTTCCGCCTTCCCCTTCACTGCCCCTATTCCCATAAAACCCATTTTGCTCCCTCCTCCGCCTGAACAAGCTTCTCTCTACTTCACCCAGCTTTCCCATTCATTCCCATCACCCCAAACAAAACCCAAAAAAATGCATGCCAAAACCGACTCCGAGGTTACCAGCCTGGCGCCGTCATCGCCGACCAGATCTCCCCGCCGCCCGGCCATAGGCGGGATATTCGTCGTGATTCAGGGGCACAAACAAAAGGTCGACAATGGCGGATGATGGGGCGCGGCGGTTGCAGATGGCGACGGCAGATGTGACTTTGGTGGAGGTGAGGGCAAAGGAAGGCCCAATGGCAAAGTGAGTAACGGAGATTAGAGAGGTCTACAGGCAAAGAAAAATGATGGATGATGGGAAAGTGCAAGTGAGAAATGGGAAGGAACTGGTTACTTCAAGAACATAAGAAGGAAGCAGAGAGAAAAAGGGATCGAGAGAGAGAGTAGGGAGAGAGAGAGTCTGGGTCTCTGGGAAGAGAATCGAGAAAACGGAGGGGAAGAAGAATCGAGAAACGGAGGGATTAGGTTAGGAGTGTGTGGTTAGGGATGGCAATGGGTCGGGTTGGGGCGGGTTTTGTCAAACCCGAACCCAAACTTATGGGTTTATCCGCCAAAAAGACCCGGGGTAAAACCCGTTGGGTTTGAAAAACTCAAACCCAACCCAACCCGCTGGGTATCCGCGGGTTCATGGGTACCCGTGGGTTTTTGTGGTAAAAAATTTACAATAACAAGTTTTTTCAAAATAAAAGTTTAACATAAATTTTCTCATACAAATTAATCATACAAAAAAACACCAATCTAGAGCATACAAGCAAACTGCAAATGATCAATACAAATTGTTCAAAATTAAAGATAAACATCTATAAACAAAAGATTAATTGAAAACTTCTTCCTCGTCAACTAAGTTTCTTCACTCTCCACTTCATAATATCAACTTCATTCTAAACAATTAGAAAGAACAAATTATACATGTCTCCACAAACATAAAGAATATTAATTGTTTAAGGAAAATATATTATTTAGAATATTAAATATACTGGGAAAGTAATTATATGGGTGTGGGCGGGTACCCATGGGTCGGGTTTACCTAAACCCAAACCCAACCCGACCCGGTGAATAGTGTAGCGGGTTTAAACCCGAACCCGGCCCAAAACCCGTCAACACGGATTTTACCCGCGTTGACCGGGTTGGGTCGGGTGGGTACCCGTGGGTTCGGGTTTTGTTGCCATCCCTATGTGTGGTGCAGATTTTTTGTTGCTTTTTTTTTTAAAGGTAGTTTCCGGTTGGCCGGTTAACCAAGTCGAAACTGGAAACCAGTCGGTCGGTTTGCGGCTAATCGAGGCTCACGGACGGTCGGTTGGCGGTAGCTCTGGTCGAGGTCTCGGTTTGACCGATAACCGACAATTCGGTTTTCGGTTAAACCGAAACCGACCGAGTGACAGCCCTATATAATACGACGAATAATACATATATGTAACTATATGAAATAATAAAACAAATGAGATGTTTTAGTATCATATAACATTCATACTAGAATATACAAATTAAAATATTTTACTTATTAGTACACTGTAGTAAACTCAAAAATTAAAATTTAAAGAGTGGATGCAGAGATAAGTGTATATATGTTAAGATAATGTTATGATAAATAATTGAGTTTCAATTTATCAAACACTAACTATGTCAACAAATGACATAAATAATAATTAAAGTATGAAATTTATGATGGAGGAATCTATATTAAATATATAATATGGTATGACGGGTCGGTGTGGATAATCTTGGATTGTAACCATCCAAATCCAAATTCAAATCCAATTATAAAGCTACGATTTTAAAAAATCTAAAACCGCACCCACCCATAAAATTTGATATTTACGGATATCGCAGGTGAGTCGCAGGTGAGTCGGTTTTCAGTTTATTTTATTCACCCCTAGATGTAATGGCGGGGAAGGAAAATAAAAGAATGTTAACGGTTAAGAAAATTTTGTAATTAATTATGGGAGGACAAAAGTTGTGGATTATCCGGCTCGTTGTTATTCTAATTGATCCCAATTGGGCTGATGCAGAAGTTGTCATCCTTCGAGATTATCGTCTTTTTCTTGAGTCTTTTTTCATTGTATAGAATTTAGTGTGGTTTCGTGGACTGCCAACGCCCCGCTTATAGAGTGGCACTTAAAGCCCTGTTGTTGTCTCAGTTAGAGTTAACTTCTTTTTCATTTTGTAAGGTAATTTGTTAATGGGATAGGGAGGGATTGTGAGTAGTAGTTCATTCTAATTATTGTCTTGGCATCATTCTGGAATTTTTTTTTATTCCAACTTCCAAGGTTAAAGTTTTGATTTTTGTTCCTCGGGAACTAACATGAACTCTACTTCTGAAAGGTTAATCAATTGTCAGGTTTTTTATTAATTATTATGATAAAGTTACAATGATGTTATATTGTATGAATTATTACGTCGGGTTTGAATTAGGGCTAATACCACTAGAAAACCCGAACTATTAAGAATGTGTCATTTGTGTCCTAAAGTATGCAATATGACATTTGTATCCCAACCTATTATAGTTGTGTGTCATTTATGTCCTGGCGATTTTGTTGACTGTTAAAGTTAACTGTTGACAAGACGGTGGTCAAAGTGATGTTGACTTTTGTTGATGTGGCAAAAATCAAAGAGCCACGTAGATACTACATAGATGCCACATCAGATTATTATAAATTTAGATTAACTTAAAATAAGAAATATTATATTATATAAAAATAAATCAAAACAATAATTAAACCCACCCTCATCATCTAACTCCACCGTCTCACCAAAAACAAAAATCATCTAACTCCACCGCAAAACCCTACAAATAAAAATCCCACTGCCGCCACGCAATAAGCACTACCTCTTCGCTGACCCAACTTAACTTCCTCCGCCAAGTCTCAGTCTGTTGACGCTCACCTAACCACCACCACAACAATTTTCCGTTCTCACTTAACTCCAATCGTCCTCTATTTAGATGGTCCTCAGATCTGGAAGAGCAGAGAAGCGTTGGATCGAGAAGAACAGGACCTCCCGCCCCAAATTCACTCCCTCTGCCAAGCCTCAAACTCCGTCGCCAAGAACAAGACCTTCACGCTGACGGCGGTGAACTGATTCAGCCGCGAGCAGCTCAGTTGCTTCTCCTCCCCCCGCCAGTTTCTCTGTTCAGAAAAACGATTCGCGCCGTTGACCGGTTGGTCAAAACACTCGCTGATTGCGTCGGGCAGTGTAAAGGCAAGATGAAGATTGGTGACGAGGAGTTGGATATCACGAGCAGTCGCACCCCGGCGACGTCGAGATTGGTGGCCACCTCTTCGATTTCCTATTCGCGGCGCTGGACGCGTCGACATCGTCACTTCTATGGGCGGTCTTGCTGCTGGATTCTCTGAGCGAGGGTTGAAGGGAGATTCAGAAAGAGCGGGGGTTGAGTTGAGCGACTCTTTGGTCTTTGTCGATTGCAAACCCCCATGGCAAGAACAGGTTCTCTAGGTTTCGCCGACAATGGCGGCGGCGGCCGATGAAGGGTTGGAGAAGCGGGGTCGAGTGAGGAGAGAGGAGACCAACAATTTTTTTCCTTTTAATTTCTGTTAGTTTATTTATTTTTAATGAAAAATAAATAATAAAATTCCACGTCAGATGCCACATAAGCGCTTACTAGATTTTCTGTTAAAAACTAATGGTCAACGCTAGTCAACTCTATAAGAAAAATAGTTTATGACACAAATGTCATATCGAATACTTTAGGACACAAATGACATATTCTTAATAGTTCTGGTTTCCTAGTGGTATTAGCCCTTTGAATTATGATATTCATGGTGATTTGTGCTCTTTTGAAATGTAAAATCACATGTAAACATTATTCATAAAAGACAAAATCACACAGTCTACAATGAGTCAATGATACACACAATTGTATTTCATTGAGCTCCAACCAGGATATGGTGCACCATTTGAATATTGGAGAACAGTTCATTCCATCCAACAGTTCACAAAAGTGTCATTTTAAATGAAAGGCTCAGATCTATTAGAGCAATAGATAGTGGATTATGGGACCCACGACCTGAAAAAGTAACCGACATGTGTACCATTTATTTTTAACAAAATAAAACTTATACATACTATTTACAAGTGGTATATGTATATTCTTGTTGAACTAAAATCATATTTGTATCGAACAAAATACATATTTGTATTGAACAAAATATATATTTATACTGAGCAAAATTATATTTGTACTGAACAAATATACACATTAGAATATCATATTCGTATTAAACAAAATATGATATTTGCATTGAATAGAAAACATGTTCCATATATGTGATTTCTATATTCGTAATTTTCACAACTCTTATTCAAAATAATATACCACGCATTAAAAACCATATTCTTACTAAATATAAAACATATTGCTACTGATCACAAAAAATATTTGTACAAAAAAAAATTTATATTCAGCATTTTCAAGAACTTGCATTCTCTACTCTCTCTTGTGTCAACTCATTTTCAGTCCGTGGGCCTCGTAAAAATAGTTTTTTGTCAGCTCCTTTTCAGTTGGTGACCTCACTCTCCACTACTACATTTTACCAACAAAATTTGACCCTTAATTAGTGACCCATTTTTATGGACCATTGGATGTAAGATGGAGAACCGTTCTCCAAAAGATAAGTGGTGCACCATATCTAAATTTACTGAGTTTTTGACTCAGTAATCAATATACATGGTTGGAGCTCGAGAGCTAAGGATTGAGTTCTTGCCTCGGTACAATTGCATAACAAGGTGATTCAAGAGTTTTTCATTAAGAAAGCGATTCAATAGTGTGTCCAATGGATTATAGTCTATAGAGGCTCTATTCTAGATCTGAAATGTTGCCAAATATTTTTGTATTCTATAATCATCATCATCGTTAACATTAACGTTTTATTATGTCATGCATAAGAAAAATATGAATTTTACTATTTTAGAACACAAATAGAACTTTAACGATGAACCAAAAATCAGAATATTTACCAATCATTAGTATTAGTATTAATTAACAAATTTAAACACATCTTCATAACCGTAACCAATCAACCATACGCGACAAGTTCATCACATAATATATGATTTAATTAACTAATAGACCTATGATGGAGACCCCCTAATACTCGAAGGGTCTGTGTCGAAAGGCCTCCTAGCACACATCATATGAAAAGTTTTATGTTACCTAGTTGTTTGGAGGTTGTGATTTCAAGCGATGTATTAAGTCAATGCATGTAATGTCAAAATTAAGTCATTTTTTTGTTAAATTTGTGACAGAATACATGTATTACCTTTTTCTGGGTCCACCAACAATCACTCAAAATAAGTGATTATCAATCTCTACCTAAAGGTGAGATTGTGACCAAGGGATCTACCCTCTATTTTTTCATTTATAACAAAGCACAATGTAACCCTTCAAACAATGTATTTTTCAAATTCATATATTTCACCAATACATCAAATTACAATATACAAATTGATTAAATACTTCAATTTGGAGAATCCCAACCTCAAACAACCCTTAGTTTATGTTACAAAACTAGATTTGGGCCCGCCCATTTCTTTTTTCTTATATTTTTGCAGACTTTATTGCTCAATTTATAAATATGAATCAAGTGGGGAGTATCATGATCATTCTAAACTAATTTTAGAAAGATTGGGAGGTTAGTCAAAGTTCAGTCAACAAGGTAAGACTCACTTTCATGAAGATCTAACATAAAATTGATGTTGGGAATATAATTAGGAATTGCCATAGTTCATGAATGATGTTATAAATAATGCTATAGGATGCTAGACTAACTTTTTTTATTCCAAAATTTGTCTAAATGAACATAGTTTTATTTAGTATAATTAAATCTGAATTTTTAGTTAAAAATTTATAATTTGAATGAGAACAAATGAAATATGATTAATTAAAAACTAATAAGAGAGTGGTTACGCACCTTGAATTGGCTTGGGATACGGTTAGTAACCATTGGCCACTGACATATGAATAACTAAATCTGGATATATAGATCTAAGTGGGCCCAGAAAATTCAGATCTAACGATTGTGAATTAAAGTCATTTTGTTTTCTCTAGTTTTATTAATCGGCTCTTATCTTCTTCGTTCTAACTCGGATTTCAATTTTTTTACACAGATGGAACGAGTTCGTTGTGCTCTACAAAATGAGATCAATTTTCAATATATTTCAAGATTTTTTTCATACCTTCCGTTTCCAACTACATACCATATGATAACTTCTTTGTTTTTAAGTCATTTTTGAAAACGTTTGCTCAGAAGGAATGAGTTCATCATGATCTATTAGATCTACAAATTTCCGGGTGAAAAATACAGGACAAAAAATTACCATACTTTACCACTATGGTATGTGTGTGGTAACTTGTGGTAAACAATGATGAAAGTCGTAAATGACAATAAGTATACTCCTGCTATCATGTATTCAACCTTCTTACCATATTGGTATGTTCATGCCATCAATGTACGCTTTCTTTCCATATGGTATTAAATAGGAGCATACCATATGGTATTGACCGGTAAAAAATGACTCAAGTTTTTCCCCTAAAAATATATCAAAGTAAATATCATTTTAAAGAGCACAATTGATCTGATTTATCTGTGCAAACATATTTAAATTTTGACTTAAAACGAGAGAGAAATCGTCCGTTAAAGATTAAAAAGGAAAAAATAAAAGGCTTTCCATGAGATATAGGGATGCTGATGTCATGCTGATTTGGATGGGTTACTCATGATTACTCACTATAAGGTTACTCACCTAATCCGCTCCCACTTGAATCATACACCGGTTAATAAACTAACAATAAGCTAAATTACCTAAATGGATACAGTAAAAGACAATTGCTAATAATAATTTTAATAAATATATATAGAAATTTTACAATGTTTCATATTTGCTCTATATCTTATCATACAAATTTAGTTTGTACCTATATCTTTTTTTACAAATTCATTTACTATACAATACAAAAGCATACTTTTTACGATACAGTATGCACATATATATTTGCGTAGAAATTATTTTATAATACAAACTAAACTTATATCTTTAGCATTGTGGATTCAAATTGTATTTGAAAAAAATCCCCCTTGGCCCTTACTATGCCCAGGCGGAACCTCTACATATTGTTTGGAGGATAAGTGGGAATTATTATATGTGACCAACCATGAAATAAATACTGGTCGATAAGATTGCGTAAAAAAGTTGATTGAGTGAGCAAACTGAAAATTAATATGTACATGAATTTATGAGAATAATTAGTGAACCTTTTTTTTGTCAAAAGATATGATATATTAATTGGTGAACCAATTAATATATTGAAAAGAGAAGAAAATACTAACCCTACCAAACAAAAAAAGGGATTGGGAACTCGTTATGGATTTTGAAAATTCAACTCTGGAGGCTTGACCAATTTCCACTTTTTCTTTTTCTTTTTAAACCAAAAGGCAGCTTATATTGCAGCTTCCACTTTTGGCTGATGAGTCAAAACTCAAAACAGGCATAATCATTTGACTTTTGTCTTTTGAATTAGGATGTTAATTGAAAATGCAGGCTTAGGTTGTAAAATGAGATAAACATTTATCCTTTTCATGATTGTTGGGAATTTTAATGTCATCTTAGCATCTAATGAAAAGCAAGGGGTCTTCCATGGCGTCTGAGTCATTGTGCTAATTTTCGGGAATTTGTTGATGATTTGTGGCTTCATGAGCTTCCTTTTAAGGGTCTGACTTTCACCTAAACTAACAAACGGGATCGAAGCTGTGTGGTTCAAGAGAGGTTGGATTGAGCGTTTGTCTGAGAAGATTGGATATTAAAATACCAGGATCCATGATACATCATTTATCGGATCGTGAGTCGGATTATCGTGCCCTTTTGTTTGTCATTGAGGACGTTAAGAGATTAGGGAAGTCGATGTTTCAGTTCAATGTCCGATGAGGAGATAATCCTGAAGTCCGGGCAATGACCAGGTACGTTTGGGAAATGGAGTTTGAGGGCTCTCTTATGTACTGATTGTGGTGCAAGCTGGAGAAACTACGACATTTGTTGTATGACTGGGCAAAAGGGGGCACCTCAAACTCAGCTAGACATATTCGCACTTTGGAAAAGGAAATTGATAGTCTGCGATTGGAAGTGAGTGTGGATTGGGGGAGGATAAGGGAATTAGAAGCGGAACTTCAAATTGCTTGGACAAATGAGGAAATATATTGGAAGCAGAAATTCCAAGGTGGAGTGGTTGCAGGAAGGAGATAAGAACACGTCTTACTTCCATCTGGTGACACGCTCGCGTCAAAAGAGGAATTTTATCTCAAAATTATTTGTGCCAGATGTTTCATGGGTTATGGAGGAAGATGAAAAGGCGCTAGTGGTGAGTGACTTCTATTCCTCATTATTTTCTACTGATGGGATGGATGCCCAGTTTGTCAGAGAACATGTTATGAGTTTGCCGATTGGGGAAAAAATGACAACTCCAATGAATGTGAAGCTATCGACAAGGATCTCGCCAACAGAAATTCGCACGACTGTCTTCCAGCTTGGCGCAACTCAGGCTCTTGGTTCAGATGACTTTATTGGGTTTTTTTCCAGGAAGTTCCGGGATATAGTTGGTAGGGATGTTACAGAGACAGTGGCTCACTTCTTTGAGATTGAGGGTCTATTGAAGAATTTTAATCATACTTGGTTGGTTTTAATTCCCATAGTGGATAATGTCAAATATATGAAGCAGTTACGGTCGATTAATCTATGCCAATTTGTGTACAAGGTAATATCGATCATCTTGGATGAGAGGCTATGCTCCAAATGAATTAATTAAAAGAACTAACAACCGTCGTTTTCCTAGAGATTGGTAAAAGAAATGACCCAATTTCACTGTTGTCGATTAGACCATCAAACCTCAAACCAGTTATTGCTTAATCCAGTTTAACAACCTTGATAATACCTCAAATCTCTGTTTTCAGAACTGAACTGAAAACTGCTGAACCAAAATAATTAGTGGCTTATGATTTACCATTAATTGTTATAGTACCGTTGGTTAACCTTAAAATATAACCGTTCATATACTATAATATAAAAGGCATATACAATACACTAATTTATGACTAAACTTATATGAACAATTTCAAATCCATATCATCCATCACCAGAAGTTCTATCAAATCATTTAAACTGTCTCACAAAAGAAATCATAACAAGTTTCTTAAATTAAAAAATCATAACAAGTTTCTTAAATTAAAGTTTGTAATTAGGATGGCGATCGATAGTGGACCACGTAAACCCAACAAGAAAGGTAGAGAAAGAAGGAATAAAACTATTATTTCAGAATGAATGGTCTAGTTTACATTAAAGTGTTATTTCTAATTTTGTGTGTGGTTAAAATCATGAAACATTAAACAGTCAGACATGAATTATTCATATGATTTCACGTCCAACTGTTGAAAACTTTCTCGTCCAATCCTAATCTTCCAAGCTAACGCGCTAAACCGCTATCATAACTAGTGCGATAATTCTACTAATCCATCCTCTAATCCAATTCGGTTATTATAACAAACTAGTTGTGCCCCCGCCCAATGGGCGATAAGTGTCACTTGTTTGTACTTTTTCTTCTATTATCTATTATTTTTTTTCCAATGGTATCAGAATGCTACTTTTCATATCTATTTATTATTGTTATCTATTATCCATGTTTCATCTAATATGAGGGGCGGTACATTTAATCCAGGTTTTAATCATGATCAACAATAATGTCAAACAATGATGTAACTTCATCACTGCTTGAAAATAGTATTCATGACCATCATATCCTTGATTGATCAACAATTTTCAACTTCATAAGTTCTACATGGTTTAAGCTAGTTTAGGTCACCTTACCGTACTCCTATCGAGTTTTGCTATCTAGATCATGAATTAACGGAGTTTGGGACATGATACTATACCATAGACGGTAATGGGTGAACCCTAGTCTCTAATTCTCTAATCCAAATCGTACGATTCATTTAATGCAAAAATAATAACCAGTGATTCTTATTTGTCAAAATATATTAAAGTACAACTAATAGGTGCGAAAGAATGTGTATATTACACCTTGAGTGTACGTTAGCCTTTGCCACCATTATATTAAAGTACAACCAAACTATTCTTCTATATTACCTTCAACATTTTATAAATGATATGAAAACAAAATGTTAGTTATAAAGACACTTTGTCTTCGCTTCACATTATCATCCAATATTAAATGTGTGACTGACTACGACTGAAATTGTGTAATAACTTAATACAAATGTAAAGGTGCTATGTTGTGCGATCAATACAGTAGATGAATTTATAGTACATCGGTCAAGAAATGATCCCCTGTTGGTTTTATAGGACACCAGTTCCGGTACGTCCCGTGCTGGTATACAGGACATCGGTCAGGGTATGATCCCGCAGGGGATTTATAGGACACCGATCTAGGTGTGATCCATGGTGGTATACATGACATCTATTATACTACCAGGGGAGTGTATGACTTGGCAAATTAATAAGTACAAAGCACTGAATCAACATAACCTTTCGTGTGATTGAATCCTTGTATTAAGATTACTTATGATGTGGTTACGTGATGACTTCCTATGATGTGATATACGAAATGTGCAAGTCGATGATGATGGTTATGTGATGGTTTTCTATGGTGTTTTATATAATGATTTACCATGAGACGGTGTGATGTTTTCCTATGTTGTGATGACATTACATGGTAATGGCAGTATGTTGTGATACTTGATGCATACATGTTTATACAGTGAGTCATCAAGAAACTGGGGGATGGTCCTTATGTTGTGAATGTATGAAGTCTTTGAGTTTGAGATGACGAAAGTGACATGTCATGTGTTGATGAATGGATGTTTATTTGACTGAATGAGATATACCATATCGGGTGTATCTTAATAATGAAGTTAAGCCAGTAAGGGTTGAGAGGTTGGTGAGGGAAAATCGAATACTCCACGTTCTGCCATGGTCACTGGGAGGGACAATAAGTCCTTTCGAGCTCTACTCCTAAAGTTAATGGATTTAACAAAGAATTAGATCATTATCTTATGAGTCGGGTATCATATAACTGTAGCATATAATTGAACTATGTTTATATATTTCACCAATCTTAACATATAGGAACATGTGAATAAGTAATTAAGACTATGCTTTTTACTTAGCAAATGGCTAAATTACACGTTTGGTCACTCAAATTATACAAATCTTTCATGTTTCCACCCGAATTACTTTTCTTTCTTATTCGCCACTAACTATACGAATCGTTTCACCGTTAGTCACCGGTCGTTACCTCCGTTAAATTTGTCCTATGTGGTAGTCAACTATAAAGTTTGACTGTTAACTAGATGACATGGAAATTAAAAAAAAATTAAAAGATGAATTTGTTTTTCCACCTCATCATTCCACTTACTTCATCTATATAATTTATCATATTAACTATTAAATAAAAATGAATTAACTTAAAAAATTTACTTATTAGCGACATTGAGGAAGAGGATCATCCCGTCTGCGATTGTGATCGGCAATATCCACACACCGGAACAAGTCCCCTTCGAGAGGTATAGGGATCTCTTGGCGGAGCTTCGATCGGGAGCGCGCGACTCGAACGAGCAGTGGAGGATTCGAAGGAAGAGGCAATGGAGAAGAGCGTTGGATGGGAAGTTGGGAACCCGAAGAATCCAGCAACAACGCCGTCGGAAGGGACCGCTACGCTCCGATTGTCGGCGAAGAAGCTAGATGAAAGGGGAACGAGTTCGATGATGCTGACGAAAGCCACGGTAGACGAATTGGGAGAGTGGGGGATGAAGCAGATTCTGAGCAGGTCGCGGGAAGCGGATCTCGGAGATGAGCGGTTGTCGACGGTGGAATCCGCTTGAAAGGGGCAGGGGGTTGCAGGAAACTGGGTTCACGCTCGCACCACTTTCAACGGAGGTGGCGATGCCTCTGGCAACCAAGTTGAATAGTATCCCTGATTCCCGGGTTCAATTACCATCTCAATTTCAAAACCCAAGTTTCAAAAATCCCTAAATTGTGGGATTCCACTGATCAATTTTTCCCCCTTCATATTCTTTTCAAGGGGAGCTTGCGGTTATGGAAATCTTTATAGTCAAGGCTTCGACTTCAAGACGGCGACAATAAGCACATCTTTGTTCAATAATCGCAGAATCCACTTCATCCCCCACTCCCTCGATTCGTCTGCCGTGGCTTTCGTCAACATCATTAAATTCGTTCCCCTTTCATCTAGCTTCGTCGCCGACAAAGCGACGGATAAATTGGAATCTCTCAGCGTTGATGAGTATGGGAAAATGGTGGAATATGTCAAGTCCAGAGTTATTTGTCGAGAAAGCTCAATACTTGGTCATCTGGTGGCGGATCCGATGCAGGCTGGGATTGCTTTACAACTTCAATCAATCGACATTTCGCTGGACCGGGTAAACAAAGATCTTCAGGCCTTCCTGTTTACTTGGGCTAATAACAAGTGTACTTAGCTGGGCAGAGCACAATCAACCTAGCTACAGAGCCGGAGAAGAAGCAGAAATTCTCAACTTTGCGCATACGGGATGATCCTCCTCCTCAACGTCGCTAATAATTATTTTTTTAAAGTTAATTAATTTTATTAAATAGTTAATATGATAAATCATATAGATAAAGTAGGTGTAATGATGAGGTGGAAAAACAAATTAGTATTTTTTTAATTTTTTAATTTCCATGTCATCTAGTTAACGGTCAAATTTTATAGTTGACTGCCACATATGACAAATTTAACGGAGGGTAACGGCCGGTGACTAACGATGAAACGATTCGTAAAGTTAGTGGCGAATAAGAAAGAAAAGTAATTTGGATGGCAAACGTAAAAGATTTGTATTATTTAAGTGATCAAACGTGTAATTTAGCTATTAGCAAATCATCATTTTTACTTCATGCTATTATCTATTAATAACCTAGTAAGCACACAACATTTTTTGTTATTTTTCTAGTACATCGCAATAAGAGTGTATTAGTTCGGATATTTATAGTAGTTCTTTTCTAACAAATTGCAACATAACTGTATTGGTTCACATATTTATAGTAGTTCGTATTAGGGGTGAACAAACACACCCACAAACCGACCCACCCGTCCAACCCGACCCAACCCACCCGTATTTATCGTTAAAACTAAGGTTTTGGGTTGGGTTAGGGTTTTCTTTTCTACAACCCGCCTTTTTGGGTTGGGTTTGGATTTTGGATTACACAACCCGTAGAACCCAACCCAACCCGTGTTCCAACTATTGATATGAGTTCGAATCCAAAAAATATTTATGTCGTATATAACCATACTTATTAGAAAATTAAGATATTTCACCATATTTTTCTCTCATGGTCTCACTAATCTAATGCATTTTCGGGTTAAAGTTTAGACATAGAATTAATATAGCTATGATTCACGTAATCATTTTTCTTGTGTACGATTTTAATAGAATTATATATTATGGATGCGTTCGTTTATAACATTTTTATCCTATTTCAACAAATGTCGTGGAAAAAAACTATATATATGTTGACGTAAATCACATTTTAATAAAATTTAAACAACATTTGTGAACTTTGATATCTTTCACCTCGGTTTATTCGTTTGAAATTTTAATTAGTTATAAAATATTTTTATGGTGTAGAATAATTGCATATTTTGTATTGGGTTGGGTTTTTACTTAAAAATATCGCCAACTCGACCCAACCCAATTAGAAACAAACCGTAGGGTTTTAATTTTTTTGGGTGGGTTTGGGTTTAATATTTCCCAAACCGTAGTGCATGAGTCGGGTGATTAAAATGGCTAAACCTGGACCACCCGACCCATGTACACCCCTAACTCTATGCATTAGTTCCAAGCGAAATCGAACGATCAAAGCTAGGCATGTCAAATGTAGGGGTGAACAAACACACCCGCAAACCAACCCACCCGTCCAAGCCGACCCAACCCACCCGTATTTATCGCTAAAACGAAAGTTTTGGGTTGGGTGAGGGTTTTCTTTTGTACAACCCGCCTTTTGTGGGTTGGGTTTGGATTTTGGATTGCACAACCTGTAGAACCCGACCCAACCCGTGTTCCAACTATTAGTATGAGTTCGGATTTAAAAAATATTTACGTCGTATATAGTCATATACTTATGAGAAAATTAAGATATTTCGCCATGTTTTTCTCTCATGGTCTCCCTAATCTAATGCATTCTTCGCCTTAAAGTTTAGATATAAATTGAATGTAGTTATGATTCGCGTAATCCTTTTTCTTGTGTACAATTTTAATAGAATAACATATGATGAATGCGTTTGTTTATAACATTTTTAATCTATTTCAACAAATATTGTGAAAAAACAAGACATATGTTGAAGTAAATAACATTTTATTAAAATTTAAACAACATTTTTGAATTTTGATATCTTTCACCTTGGTTCATTCGTTTGAAATTTTAATTAGTTATAAAATATTTTTATGATGTAGAATAATTATATATTTTATGTTGGGTTGGGTTTTTACTTAAAAATATCGCCAACCCGACCCAACCCAATTAGAAACAAACCGTAGGGTTTAAATTTTGTTGGGTGGGTTTGAGTTTGATATTTCCCAAACCGTAGTGCATGGGTCGGGTGATTAAAATAACTAAACCCTAACCACCCGACCCATGTACACCCCTAATTCGTATATGCAAAATGTTAAATTCTTCGTGTTATAGAATACAAAAGAAGGTTATTGTTTGCTTTTTCATTTTTCAATTTTAAAAATAAAATCACATGTCAAGTTATGTAAAATTTTAGAATTGTGTACTATGTCAAATAAATTCATGCTTTTTGGATTTTTAATTATTTTTAAAATAGTATAAACGATTATCAAACATATAACATAAAAATTAAAAATAGGTTATTTGTAATTGTTAGTGATTTTCTATCATTGCTAAAAAATAGAATACAAAATTTTATCCATGATAGTTTTTGTTGTGTAATGTACAGAAGTCAACCATTAAATGGAAATAGAATGTTATGTGTTGTCTTTTTTTTATAACATGAATATTATTTATTGTGATTAATTGCATCAAAGAGATTTTATTCTATTGGTTAAACAACTGAAATGTTTACCGTTCGAACTCTTAGATTGCATGTTAAATTTTAATTATGGTGATTGATATACATGTTTTTATTGTGATTAATAGCATCGAATATACTTTATCTTATTGGTTGAACATTTAAAATGATGATAGTTTGAACTCATAGGTCACAGGTTCAAATCTTGGTCATGACGATTGACATACATGTTTATTTAGTTTTATTTTAATATAATCAATAACTTCAAAAATGTTAAATGATAAAAATGATATGTAAAATTATGGAGCTTTCTTTTTCCTATGTGGCGAAAACTTTCTCTACAACGGCCATAATATAAGTTAAAATCCCCTACATCGTCCCAATTCGGTAAAAATAGACAACTTTAACCGTAACTTTCAACAACAACAAAAATAGCCTCAACTTTCGTTAGAATAAATGAAGATGCTCTCCATTTATTCGCTCCAAAACTCGTAGGATTGACCCTCGAAGATTGGAATCTGACTGGGGGTATTCACTAACATGGTGTTCGCTTGGGCTGTTGCTAAGGTGTTTCGGAATTTTATGAATATGGAATATATGACTGATTTAGGAGGATCGGAA
Organism: Linum trigynum; assembly: GCA_964030455.1. Lineage (NCBI taxonomy): Eukaryota > Viridiplantae > Streptophyta > Magnoliopsida > Malpighiales > Linaceae > Linum > Linum trigynum. The sequence goes on from OZ034819.1 coordinate 7,433,420, forward strand.
AATGATATCAACTCTGATACAAAAGTTGTTGGGTACTACGGAAATGTAGTTGGTTTAGAATCAAAATTTGAAAGGACTTTATTATCACTCAATCACTTAATTATTGCCGTTGACTCACACAAGAGCTGCTGCTGTTTACACTCTAGCTTTGGTTGTCGTCAACTATTGTCCCTATTAGCAACCGAAAACAAACGGAATGGGAACGACTACAGTGCTAATTGTACAATAGTTAGCACCGTCCTAACCAAGGGAAAAACTACTACTAGTTTGAATTAGTAGTGATTTAGCTTAGATGTTGTATTGATTTTATAATAATCCGTAATGATTTCGTTATTTTTAGTAGCGTTTTTTGCTAGTTATCACGGTGCTAACCCCTATAAGGGTTAGCACCTAATCCCATTCCAAAACAAACCGAAACTTCGGTGTACTAATATAATTGAATTCCCCGGGAAGAAGAATCCCAAACTGAATCCTTCTTCATTGAGGACCATAACTTGGCCTTCAGGAAGATATTCGTCAAACATTCATCGTGTCTGTAGATGAAAAACATGGGAGGAGGCAGAGGAGGGTAACTTGGTCCGTCGTATATTGTATGCTCGTCGAGTTATACTGTTTAGAACATGAATTAATCAGAATTTGAGGTATAATACTATACTCTAATCTCTAATGGATGAACTTCAGTCCATAATTCTCTAATTCAAAAAATAATAACCGATGGTTCCGATTCAATGAAATATATTGAAGTGCAAAAACCAAGTGTGAACACAGGCGTATGTTGTACGCCTGACGTACGCTGCCTTCTACGGTACCCCGGGTGAAATCTAGGGTACCGTATACCTTGAGTATGAAATCTCAATCTAGACCTCGAATTAACAGGATTTTTGGACCTGATACTATACCCTAACTCTTAATGAGTGAACTCTAGGTCCTAGTTATCTAAATCATAAACTATAAACCCTAAGATGGGGCATTCATTTTTTGCCTATTTCTGGGCGAATCATAACCGTCGATTATTGTTTCTAATTAAATTGATCTCAGGGTATAGGATTTAGAGAATTAAGGCCTAGATTGTGATCTTTAAGGGTTAGAGTATAGTATCATGCCCGAAAATTCAATCAATTCAATGTCTAGATAGCATTTTCATACTCAAGGTATTTGGTACCCTGGATTTCACCCTGGGTACCGTAGAACTGCCCATATATATATAAAAGCTAGGTACACTTTTTTACCAAAATTATTATTTCAATTTTTTTTCTTTTAGTGATGATGAAAGAACTTGTCATCTTACCCCATACACTCAAATATATTAAAAGAAAAAGTCTTTATTATTTGGTCAATGATATTGTATGTATAACTAGGGGGAGATTGCTTTGTTTAACTGAATTGAACCAGAAATAAAACCGAGTAAAATAATTTCCTTAAAAACTTTACTATTTCAATTTTTGTCTTTTAGTGAGAAAGAAATAACTTGCCATCTTACCCCATACACTCAAATATATATTAAAAGAAAAAGGTTTTATTATTTGGTCAAGGATATTGTATGTATAGTATAACTATGGGGAGATTGCTTTGTTTAACTGAATCGAATCGGAAATAAAATTGAAAAAAATAATTTCCTTAAAAATAAACTGTTAAGAGGTTTAAACGGTTCAATTTGATTTCAAGAAAATGAAACCTGAGGCTTAAGCGGTTCAATTTGATTTCAAGAAAATGAAACCCGAGGCTTAATTGAATATTGAGTGTTTGTGGATTGGTTGTGATTTTATTTTTATCGGTTTTCAGTTTTGACCAAACAAAAAACGAGAAGCACAAAGAGTTTGAGACTGAAATAAAAAAAAAACGATTAAAGCACCTTATTTGTTCATTTACTTGAAATAAAAAAAATTGAATCCAAAGTGATAGTCCTATGTATGGCACACTTTGCCATCTTTCATTTTGATCTTCAGATTATCCAAAATTTCAATTAATTGATTCTTTCATTGTTGCTATGAGGGAAGTAGACATTGATGATGAATTCATTTTCTTTTAATTATACATTAGGTCAGGTGTCAACTACTTTCAGGAAAGCCCTTTGTGCGGTTGGGTTTAGCCATTGAAAATCTATAATAGGATACCACAGACAAAAAAGAGATTCAAGTTCTTTAGGTTTGATGAAAATATAGTAAAAAATTAATGAACTTTAGTGAGGATGAAAGAGTTTGTCATCTTACCCCATCCCTCCCATACACTCAAATATATTAAAATAAAAAGTCTTTATTATTTGATAAAAGCTATTATATGTATGCCTAGGATGGGAGATTGCTTTGTACAACCAAATGGAATTGAAAATAAAAACTGAAAAATTCGAACAAGTAATTTCCTTAAAAGCGAACTATTAAGAGGTTTAAATGATTCAATTTTATTTCAAGAAAATGAAACCCGAATGAATTTAATTTTGAGGAAAATTCATATGCTAATATATATTGCTCACTAATCACTATGCGCATCTTATTTCTTTTTCCCATTTACAATGTGGTCTTATTGGTGGTTGTTGGTCATGAAACTTAGTGCTTTATATTGCTATGGATTTGGTCAATTTGTTCCACGGGTGAATTGTTAAGTTTTGCTACTTATATAGGTGATTGCTACAATTCTATCATTTTGTTTCCATCTTTACTTGATCGGATTTGTGTATCCAACGAGTTAAGTGATTGATAGAACTTGGATTCAAAAAATTATATTATAAATGTTCTTTATTTTTTGCTTAATAAATTGGGCTTGCAAGACACAACGATTAGTGGTGTCTTAAGTTGTATGGACAATGAGAATTTTTTTTTTGTTAGTGAATTAGAGGCTAGGTGTTGTACATATTAGGCTTATGAATAATAATCATATGTATGTGTTCACATTTAGTGTTGAATTCGCTTATTATATTGATATGAAATCGCTCCATTTAGTATTAATTCATTGTATGTTACATAATCCAAGTCAAGGCTGTACTCGATCGATAACCTTCTAACTCTCTTCCTCGCTCACAACAAGTTGAATGTTATTATTCAAGGATTTTTTTTTAATTTTACCCGTTTTCTCCAAGAGTTTTTATTATGAGTTCTTATGGTTAGCGTAGCTTTCCTATTTATGCATTGTTCACTCAATACACAAACTTAATAAATATGTTCATTCCCATTTTACTGGTGATTAGGTAACTAAGTATTGTTGGAAATCATCACCAACTACAAAAATGGTTAATAATATAATGGATGTCGAGATATGAGGTATCAATAGCTACTTCACTCCCCGTTTATCGAGAAAGGCCAGCTAGATAACAAGCAAATAATTTTTTGTTCACAGTTTGTTTGGACCTACCAAGGTTCTAATAAAGCATGATGATGTTTCTTACACTTATGTCATATAAATGTAAAACAAGCTTTTTATCAATTTTTAATTTGTTTATGTTGTTTGACATTTATTGTGTACTTCATTGTTTTTCTTTCCTTTCCTTAGTTTTAATGAAAGGAGACCAATAAAATGAACTATAATTAGGGGTCTACATGAATCGGGCTGAGAGTTTTGAACCCTCTCAAGTCTCAACCATGCAACTCATTTATGCCTCAGGTCTGGGAGAGTTCAAATGGTTACCATGGTAATTACCAAACCAAATAAGTCTAAATTCTATTGACAATGGAATACAATATCACAACCAAACCGTCCAAACTAATACAACAACCAAATTAACCAAACTAAAGTTTAATCGGTTTGGTTAATTGGTTAGCCAAAATAACATCGCATTATCATTAAGTGAGAAAAATTTCCGGTCAATACATCAATTCGCAATTTATATAATGAATAACACATAACAATCCACATAATTATAGTTAACCCTTAACGTAAATACATATAACAAATACAATTATTTTATAATTGACTCTTGAATGGTTGTGCAAAGTATTAAGTATGTGTAATTAATATATATAGACATATGGCTAATTACTTAACTGGTTAATTTGATTTGATTGGTTAGGAGTGTCTGAAACAAAACCAAACCACCGAAACCGAACAAGCTAAATTTTTTAACCAAACCAAACCAATTATCCAAATTAACCAACCCAAATCAGCCAATTACTAGCGGTTAAAATGGTTACCACGGTAACCACGCCGTTTGAACACCCCTACTTAGGTCAAGTGATGCTACCCAAATCAAATTATAAGACACATAAATCCATGTGTTTGGGGTGATGCGCGGGTCGAATTGGATTGATACTAAACATGTCTATACATTAACCAAATAGGGTTGAACCCCGGTTCAGTTTTTGTTAATCAAACCGAATTCGTTGGTTATCCAAAATCGAATTATTGACATTTTAGCAATTGTAATTGTTGTTGTTGCGGTTACTTGAGAATCGAATATTATGATTTTTGTTATGTTGCAGTTAACCGCGTTCAACCAATTAACCTATTTGTCAATATTTTTGGTTTAGGTTACCTAATGGGGTGGGCTTTGGGCTTTGGGTAGTTTAATTTTGCGATTATCTAGGGATTTTATTTTGCAGTTTGGTGCGCGGTTACACCAAACATCAAGATTATCTAAAACCAAATCTGCAACTATTCATTCCTTCATTTTATTGTTCTGCATTAACTATTAATCGTAGGTTAGCTTGCATGATCATAATCAAATTTTTTGCCCTATAACCAAATACTCCTGCAGTGTAGCCGCGAATATTGATTCTGAGTAACAATGGGTTCATGGTTGTATTTTTCTTTACCGTGCGTGTTCCTTTGGTTAGCTGAAAGAACAAATCATTCCCCAATAGTTGAATGGGGAAAGGGCTTAAGATCCTAGCTAGATTACAGAGTCGGTGCAGTTAGTTAAATCTCTGACACTTTCTATGCGTTAGCGAGCTTCCATTGTAGTTATTGACACTTGATTGATGGAAGGATTTGCAGGTCTAACAGCAGCTGGCGCTTGTAATTCCTCGCATCTGCTTTGGATAACGAATGCCGGCTTGTTGGGAGATGGAAGACTGGTTTCGTTACCAAACATGAAGACAACATTTGACATGGTCGGGCGATCTGATGTAGATTCTTGGACGCATAAAAGACCTATATGAATACACCTTATCACATGATCTGTGGAGTACGGTTCGACCATGGTTGATGGGTTCACGATTTCCATGGCTCTTCCTTCTCTCCACAAGTCCCAGACCTAACAGGCGTACAAACTAATTAAGCTTTAGTTTGGATAAAGTGGTTCATATCTCAAATTTTATTTTTGTTAGCGAGGATGACTGTCAAGGAGTTAATAACTTCCTAGTTAAACCCTTGGAGTGATAAGCTCATTTCAAAGGAATCACTTACATGAGCGATCAAGCTAAATGATGAACTTTCCTGGTAAGATTGGTTGCTTCTCATGCCACTAATGATCTCGAGTGTCAATACCCCGAAGCTGAATACATCTGATTTCGTTGAGTATAGACCTTTCATTGTGTATTCTGGTGACATATACCCACTGCAAACATTTGACACACAAACCCAAGAATCATTTTATATTTCTAACCTTGTTAAAAAAGAAGTAAGATAGTGAATGACTTGTCTCACTATGTCCCGACAACTCTATTTGTATTGGCCTCGGTTTGTTCTTCTCCAAATAACCTAGCCATTCCGAAGTCCGAGATTTTGGGGTTCATTGCAGCATCAAGCAGAACATTGCTAGGTTTTAAATCTCTATGGATGATTTTTAACCTTGAATCCTGGTGTAGGTACAATATACCCCGAGCAATCCCAATAATGATATCAAATCGTCTCTTCCAATCTAGTGACGAATTTTTTGTTTGATCTGCATCAAAAGCACACAACATCAATTCATAGTGTCATTATGGTATAATTTAAAGATTCGGCTAGTAATTAACTTTCTCAAATAGCCGAAAGAAAATCTCTATGGATTGAATTGAGTTGGGGAGAAAATGAACCGAAGATGAAAAAGTCCAAACTCCTGTTTGGCAAGTACTCGTAGACCAACATCTTCTCCTCTCCACGAATACAACAACCATATAGCCTCGCTAAATTCTTGTGTTGGAGTTTAGACACAAGTCTAACTTCATTCTTGAATTCCTCGATTCCCTGTGTTGAAGTATGAGATAGTCTTTTCACAGCGACTTCTCTACCATCACGTAGCAAACCCTAAAAACATAATATTTTTGTATAATGAAATCATAACCAACGTCTAACTAATAGTATCTACTATATTTTCACTTAATATATTTTCAGAGAGTATTTGTGGTACCTTGTAAACAGAACCAAATCCACCTTGTCCAAGCTTGTTAGTCAAAGAGAAATTTTCCGTGGCAGCAATTATGTCATTTGCTTCGAATATTGGTACAGATGAATCTTTATCTCCGTACATGTTTTCCTTCTTGGCACTGTACTCTGTTTCAGAGCTAGCAACCCTGTTGCCTCGTCTACTTCCTACAATAATTCCAAGATCGATTTGCTTACCTTTTCTTTCCCTTTTCAGCAAGTAAAACACAATTGAAATCCCAACAATGGTGGCCGCACTCAGAGATGCCACAACAACGATCACCTTCTTCCGCTTATGTGCTCTCAACTTTGTATTGTATTCACCTGAATTGCAATCATATATGTACACATTAGTCTAACATTAGCTTCAAAACAAGGAAAACTTTGTGGGACGAAAACGACATACCTAACTCAATTGCATCTACTCGGACGTACAAGTCCTGTCCACCGTAAGTAAACACTCTAGTATCCATCAAATCCCCATAAAACGTCAAGCACCCGATTCCCGTAATCAAGTTAGCACTTGCGTAAGCCATACAAGAACAATTCATCAAACACTCTCGTTCGCACTTGTTCAAATCCAGGCCGACATTCAAGCGCCCGAACGCCATGTCGGGAACTTTAGCATTTTCCACTTTCACAAACCCGTTACCATCTCCACAGGTCGAATTTCCTCCTATGCGCTTACCGACGCACCCTCCCGAACCATCTCTCAGATTCCAGTCGTTCTGGGATCTGGGTTCGAATCCCGGAAGGCAGTCGCATTCGAACACCGCCGTATTATAAGGATCGCATTTCCCATTCGGACCACAATGACCATAATAGTCGCACGGCTCCTTGGGGACGCTCCAAAATTCAATCCATCGTTGATCCTTATCGTGCCATGTGACGAGCTTGACATATCCCGATGGATCCACGTACAACCTATTAGAGTATGAGTAGTATTGTGGAAATTAATAAGTTGTACGAGATATAAAATCATCAATGAATTTCAGTAATCCTTGTATTCTAACATGGTATCAGAACTTTCCGTTGGGTAACAAAAACCTTGATATGATGGTGGGATCTAGGAGTCCCAAAGCAATGGTGGATTCACTCCCGTCGTTGACAATACTTATGCTGAAGAAGTGAGTACGAGACATGTCAGGAACTCCACTCCAACTGATTCCGTTCCTTGGGCCGCTTCTCCACCTTTTGGTCCGACCATTGTACAGCACCAGCTGAGGCGCGCCCTTCGGATCCAAGTCGTAAGACCAGACCCCTGCCGCAGGATCGGCAGGGGATTTCCAGGATCTAACCGATCGGTTCAATCCTGTTCTACGATCCGACCCAAACTTCGTGTTTGGGAAGATCGTGTCCGACAGATGATCCAAGCTCTGCCACAGAATCGTCGTCCTACCACCACCATCCGATCGAAGCAGCACGAAATTCCCCTCGTCGAGCAGCCGAGCCATCGTGTCGTTCCCTCCTGCAGGGACATTTGCAGACCACACAGGAGCAGAGGAAGACTTCATGCTTCCCTGTGCCAAAATCATGTCGCCGCCTTGGCCAGCGATGGAGAGGACTCCGGAGGTGTCGTTGATGGGATCGTCTCCATTGGCAACCCAGACGACAGTTTGTACCGAGACTTTGGTGTACCAGATTCCGAGGTAGCGATTGGTTGAATTCACGGGGCTGAAGAAGCCAAGGGTGTACCTTTCTCCATTGGAGACCAGCACCTGACCATCTGCAAGAGTTTCGTTGAGATTCAAGGTGTCTGTGGTGGATGAAGTGCAAAGGTGAAGAGAGATTATGAGCTGAAGAAGCAGCAAAATGGCTTGGATCTCCATTGTACCGCTGACTGCAGGGTATGAAGGTGTGTTTTTTTCTTCTTCTTCCACCTTCCCCTGTTTTCTTTTTCCCCCTGTGTATTATATACTTCACTTTTGGAATTTCTGGATCGAGGGGAGAAACAGGTGGAGCTTTAGGGGTTTTTTCCCGTGTCTTTCTTTTGTTTATCAGTAAAATCAACTTCAACATTATAAAAATAATTATTAGTTGCTAATTATTGCACATTCAAACTTCAAAGTCCAGGGTGATAGCTGGCAGTGCATTCTTGGCGAAATCCTCCAATAATGAGTTGACAGATAACATTAGAAACTATATTTTCAGGAATTGGTCAATTTTATGTATTGTAAAATTCATCAAAAAAATTGGTTTGTAATGTAAGGAAAAATAAGAAGTCAATGGTTAGCAGGGTAATCAGCCTATACGTCATGGTTGTCCAAGGTGTTAGGGGTGTGCAAAGTACACCTGCCGACATGAGAATATTGAGGATTTTCCCCACAGAATCTATGTTGCACTATCAAATTTCCATAAAAGAATACTTGTCGGAGAAAGGATTGGGGCAGGTCGCGGGTTGGGAACAAGGAGTCTCAGGTTTTTGTACATGTCATGGATTGAAAAATGGATTGGCTTATGATTTTAATGATGTAGCGGGTTGGATTCAGTGTTTTTTGGGTGAAATTCGACTGATTATTGTTATGTTATACTAACCTCGTGAGCCATTGGCTGTTGTACAATCGGCTGGGGATTTCCACCCCACGTCTCATTAATAATATAGGGTAGGAGCGCCCCTTCTTGCGCTCTGATTATTACAAAAAAACAACCCCGTGAAGGGTATTTTTGAATACATTCTCTCTCTTGTCTCTTTCTTCTGTTTTTAAATCGATGGTTAAGATTACACGAAGGGTATTTTTAGATACCCTAATTAGATCCCCCTCTCTCTGCAGCCACCACCACCAGTTCTCCCTTCTTCTTCTTCTTCTTCCCATCCGCCCCTATCGTCGGCGCCACCATCATCCAGCCCTCCCGCCACCCTCCATCGCCACCCCTACCGTCGACGCCACCACCATCACAGTTCTCCCCGTTGCAGCCCTCCCGCCGCCTCTGCCGCTACAACTTCCTCCCACGACCACCATCACCAAAGTCGCCTCTACCTCCCCCTTCTCTTCTTCCTCCGCCTCCCACCACCTCCTGTCTGCACACCGCCGCCGCAAGGTAACCGCCTCTCCTCTGCCTTTCCCTTCGCTCATCCCCTATTTTTTTTCTAGATCTGGGAATTTTCATATTCCAGATCTGATTTTTCTGTATTAGTCTCTAGTGATACACTATCAGTGGTAGTGGTACGCTACGAGTACTCATTGGTAGCGCTACCACTAGCACATGTAGAGTACCAATACCAGGTACCATGTTGAGATGACTTGAATCAGGCTATCAGCCGCTACAACTGGTCTGTAACCATTTCCTTTGCCAGATTGTATTAGGCTTAGACCCACATGGAAAAGTATACATATTTCTCATCTCCTCTATAATATGTAATCTCCTCGATATAGTGAAACTGGCTCTCTCTCGCCCGTGGACTAGCTAACACACATCGTGTTAGTAAACCACGTAAATAGTGTGTCGTGTTTTCTATTCTCGCTTTCATATTCTTGCTTTCTCGATTCCGGCAATTTCCCGATCCATAGCAGCGCGTTTATAACAAGTGGTATCAGAGTCACAGCTGGAAATAGGCTAAGATTTCGATTTTGAAGAATGACGTCGGTGAACATGAAGATTGAGAAGTTCACGGGGAAGAACAGCTTCGCTATATGGCAAATCAAGATGCAGGGTTTATTGAAACAACAAGGGTTATGGGGGTCGTTGTCTGTGAAACAGAAGAAGGCAGTGGCGGATGACGACTAGTGGAATACCCTGGAGGAGAAATACCACTCAACCATCATGCTATCGTTGTCTAATGATGTCATCATTGAAGTCGCTACTGAGAAGACTGCCGCGGGCTTGTGGTTGAAACTAGAGAGTCTGCACATGACTAAGTCTCTAACCAACAAGATGCATCTCAAGCAACAGTTGTTTTGAGGATGCAAGAAGGTACGCCTTTGAGGTAACATATGGAACAACTTAATTCTATTTTGTTGGATTTATGCAATATAGATGTGAAAGTTGACGATGAAGATGCTGCCCTAATCCCGCTGGTGTGTTTGCCGAGTTCATATGAGAATTTCGTGGATTCTTTTATTGATGGTAAAGATAGCTTGTCGTTGGAGGATGTCAGATATGCTCTTCACACGAGAGAGATCAATCATAAGGCGTCTGGTACAGGTGGTGAGGCATCAGGTTTGGCTGTTACAGGTGGAAAGGGAAAGAAGAAATCTGATAAAGGGAATTCAAACAAGAATTCCAAGGGTCCCGGTCCACAACTAGGTGATGCTTGTCACAACTATAAGGGAGTGGGGCATTGGAAGTACAATTGTCCCAGGAGACGAGGGCAACAGAAGAACTAAGGTTCGGTTGCCGTGGGAGAAGTGGACAACAGTTCTGAAGATGATCTTGCCTTGGCTGTAGATGAGAAGGCACATCGTGACGTGGTGATGTGTGGTTTCTGGATACTACAACCTCATACCATATGTCTCCAAACAAGGATTGCTCCACAACCTACGAGCAGATAGATGGTGATAACGTGGTCATGGCAAATGGAGCTGTCTGCAAGGTTGTTGGAATCAGGTCCATAAAGGCTCGGACACATGATGGTTCATTCTGTACCGTGAATGATGTCAGACATGTTCCACGAATGTTAAAGAACCCGATCTCCTTGAGTCTACTCGACAGCATGGGCTTCAGTTTCAAAGGAAAAGGTGGAGTTGTGTATGTATGCAAGGGTTCGAGAAAGGTACTGAAAGGCGTGAAATGTGGTACCTTGTATGCATTACAAGGAAATGTGTTGTCAGGTTCTGCTGCAGTTGTATCATCTGAGGTTCATCAAGAAGATATGACCACTCTCTGGCACATGAGACTGAGACATATGAGTGAATGGGGGATGCAAGTTCTGTCGAAGAGGGATCTTCTTTGTGGGCACAAGGTGCAAAATTTGGAGTTCTGTGAGCATTGTGTGTTTGGGAAGCTACATCGCAGCAAGTTTCCCAAGAAGGGTGTCCACCGGACGAAGGGGATACTGGATTACATCCACTCCGACTGTTGGGGTCCTTAACGAGTTGAATCCATTGGAGACAACATGTATTTTCTGTCTATTATTGATGATTATTCGAGATTTACTTGGATTTTCATGATGAAGTAGAAAGGTGAGGCTTTCAGGAAGTTCAAGCAATGGAAGACAGTGGTGGAGAATCAGACCTGGAAGAAGATCAAGAAGCTGCGAACAGACAATGGTATGGAGTTCTACAATTTTGAGTTCAACTAATTCTGCAAGGATGAAGGGATTGCTCGTCATCGAACTGTTAGAGATATACCCCAGCAGAATGGTGTTGCAGAAAGGATGAACCAAACATTATTGTAGAGAGCACAGTGTATGCTGTCTAGTGCTGACTAGAGAGAAGATTCTGGGAAGAAGCAGTTTACATGGCGTGCTTCCTGATCAACCGTGGACCTCACACATGTATCAAGTGTAAGAATCCTTATGAAGTGTGATATGGTAAGCCTGCTGATTACTCTTCACTCAGAGTTTTTGGGTGTCCTATTTATTATCATGTGGATGAGGGTAAACTGAACCCAATGGCAAAGAAGGGTGTATTTGTGGGTTACAGAGATGGAGTTAAGGGATTTCGAGTCTGGTCACCTTCCGAGCATCGATTTATACTCAGTATAAATGTGATATTTGATGAGAAGTCTATGTTTAACCTCACATTGAAGGTTACTGTTATTGAAGGTAGCAAGAATGTTGATAAGCAGGTGGAGCTGCAAACTCTCAATGAGAGTGAGTTTGAGCACCAAGGTGGAGAAGATCAATATGAGGATGTTTCTGCAGAGCCAGAAACTTCAGAATCCAATGCACGAGCTCAACCGTCTATGGCTTCCGGTAGACCGAAGAGAGCGACTGTATGAGTACCTCCATAGAGGTATGGCTTCGAGGACATGGTGGTGTATTCATTTCAGGTTGCTGGAGAAGTGGGTGCAGGTGAACAACAATACTATTGAGTAGCCATTTCGGGTGGCGAAACTGATCAGTGGCTTGCCGCAATGAGAGATGAGATGGAATCCCATGATAGGAATCAGACTTGGGATCTGGTCAAACGACCACAGGGAAGGAAGATTGTTACAAACAAGTGGATCTACAAGAAGAAGGAAGGAATCACTTCTAAAGAGGACATGAAATTTAAAGCTCGGGTGGTTACACGAGACTTCTCGCAGAGGGAAGGAGTTGACTACAATGAGATTTTCTCACTAGTGGTTAGACATACTTCGATCAGGGTGCTACTAGCAATAGTGACAGATTATGACTTGTAGCTCGAGCAGCTAGATGTGAAGACAACTTTCCTACATGGAGAGTTGGAGGAAGAAATTTACCTGACTCGGCCAGAAGGATTCCAGGTTTCAGGAAAAGAAGAAAATGTTTGTAAGCTGAAGAAGTCCTTGCATGGACTTAAGCAGACTCTGAGGCAGTGGTACAAGAGATTTGAAAGCTACATGCTTGATCTAGGCAACAACAGAAGTCCATATGATTGTTGTGTGTATCACGACAAAGTGGAGGATGATTCAATGATCTATCTTGTTTTGTATGTGGATGATATGCTCATAGCTGCGAGGTCGAAGTCTGATATCCATAAGTTAAAGGGGCTTCTCAGTGCTGAGTTTGAGATGAAGGATTTGGGAGTTGCTCAGAAGATCTTGAGTATGGAGATCTACAGGGACAGGTCGAAGAAGAAGCTTTTCTTGTCATAGAAGAGCTACATCCAGAAGATACTGTCGAGGTTTGGCATGTCTTCAGCAAGGCCCTTAAATACTCATAGTGCTTCAAATATTCATCTATCCTCAACTTATGCACCGCAGTCAAAGGCTGAGAAGAAGCAATGCAGTCAAAATCGCGCTTTAAAACTTAAAAACTTACGCTTTTACGTTTCTAGGTCACCAGAACGCTTCCGTTTCCACATAAAATCTTTAGTGTATAAAATCTATGTTTATGAATTTCTTGTTAAGATCTATGTTTATGAATTTATTGTTAAGATGTGATGAGTTGCTCTACTTTAGACCTTAATTGTAGGTATTTATTAACTTATCTAAATTCTATGCACTCATATTTTACATAGCATATGTCGTACTTAACAGATTCTTAGTTTTTACAATATGCGTAAAAAACTTACGTTTTTACCGTTTGATTCTACGCTTTACGATTTTACCCATTTTCCGCTTCTAGGTAGAATCGCGCTTTTGACTGCATTGAGAAGGAGTATATGTCGAGAGTCTCATATGCTGGTGCAGTAGGTAGCTTGATGTACGCTATGGTATGCACTAGACCTGATCTTGCACATATTGTTAGTGTTGTCAGCAGGTTCATGATACAACATTGGAAGGAGCATTGGCAGGTTGTGAAGAGGATCTTCCGGTACCTTAAGGGTACACCTGATGTGGGAATTAGCTTCGGAAGTGATACAGAGTGCTTGGTGTCTAGGTATTATGACTCATACTATGTTGGAGATGTTGACACCGGAAGATCGATGACCGGTTATGTATTCACTCTTGGGAGTTTTGTAGTGAGCTGGAAGTAAAGTATACAGTCGGCGGTGGCATTCTCTACTACTGAGGCTGAGTATATGCCGTTGACAGAAGCTGCTAAGGAGGGAATATGGTTGAAGGGACTGGTTGGTGATCTGGGTCTACATCATGATCAGTTAGTGGTGTATTGTGACAGTTTGAGTGCAATATGCTTGGCCAAGAATCAAGTCCACCACGAGAGGACTAAGCATTCTTGAGGACAGAGAAGAGGATTAAGGTGAAGAAGGTTGGCACCGCGGAAAATCCTGCTGATATGTTCACGAAGCCGGTTCCACATGGCAAGTTCCAACACTGCTTGGACTTGCTGAATGTCTTGAATGGGTGACTCCGCCCTACGGGGCAATAATGGCGGGGGAGAGAGAAGGAGCAGAGTACATCAGATATTTTAGAGGAAGAGGATTCAAGTCAAGGTGGAGATTTGTTGATGTGACTTGAATCGGTCTATTAGCAGCTACGACTGGAATAGTTGGGGGTCTAAATACTTCTCATCTCCTCTATAATATGTAATCTCCTCGATATAGTTAAACTGGCTCGCTCTCACCCGTGGACTAGCTAACACACATCGTGTTAGTGAACTACGTAAATAGTGTGTCATATTTTCGATTCTCGCTTTCGTATTCTTGCTTTCTCGAATCCGGCGATTTCCCAATCCGTAGCAGCGCGTTTATAACATACCAGATGTTAGTGGTACCAAATGATAGTGGTACACTACCATTACCAGCTACCAGATGGTACTGGTAGCGCTGTACTGTTAGTGGTACTAGTGGTAGTGGGAGCGTACTACTAACACACTGACAGAGTGGTAATTTTTGTAGGTGGTCGGAGCGAGTCTGATTCAAAAAGTTCGCCGGAGAAAGTCTGTCGTTCGGAAAATCAGCCGGTCGGAGTGGATTTGCTGCTAGAAAAGGAGAGAGATATAAAGAGAGAGAGAGAGAGAGAGAGAGAGAGAGAGAGAGAGAGAGTTGTATTTATTGTAGAATTTAAATTTTAAAAAACATGTATTTAATATGAGTTTTTAATTCCCAATCTGTAATTAATACAAAAAATTTAACTAATAAATTCATTTTTTGTCATACCCAAAATGACATTGGTTGTGAATCTCACAACCCCATTAGGGAAAGTGACTGTATCCCACCCCTCTCTACACCTAATATAGTTAAGTTACAATAAACCCTTAACATAAATATTAAATTCCAACAAATTCCATCAAACAAGGAACCCACCAACTATCTTAAGCTAACTCCCCCTAAGAATGATATGCATCCTAGAACTCATATTCTGGAGATGGGACATAGTCTGAGATGGCATATTCATCCTCCAGCATCTGATTCTTGCTGCTGCTAGCTTCCCCCTCCTGCCTGAACATGACTCGAATAGCCTCCATGGGATGCACCATTGGTTGTTTACCATTGTCCCTAACCACCCCAACTAGATCTGCTATATCCGGTGCTTCTTTAGCTTCATCCTCACCCAGATCTGCAAGACTGAGTCCATCCTCAAGTGAAGGAACTGCATGACCAGCTGCTTCTCCCCCTAGAGCATTGACCAGAGGGCGACGGCGGCCGACAGATGCATCGACCTTACGGAGCACAAACTGAGCACGAAGAGAGCTGAGCAGATCCACACGAGCCATCTTCAAACGCAAATCCAGGCCCAAGGCCAGCAGGATTTGAGTGATATGAGGAGCAAAGGGAAGTCGCCATCATAGTGGTCGTCATGATAATTCAGCATATGAGCAAAACACCAGATGGGGATAACTAATGACTCGATTCTCCTTAGCTCTAGCAAGGATCCACAAATCCGAAGGATAGATTGTTGTGAGACCATGAGACCGATGGAGAAAGAACCGAGTTATATAGAAGTGCAAGACTTTGAGATCGTCAGGAAGTCTCCCAGAGTGGAAGTCAGAGGGATAATAGCGACTAGTATCACGAGTATACAGACGAAGAGAATCACCCTCGTTGAAATCAACAGAGTGAAAGTCAGATTCATTCATGACTTTAGCACCAGGAATGGGAATCCCAAGGAGAAGAGACAACAACTCCACATTGATAGTTATCAGATAGTTATAAACTATCGTAGTAAAACAGGGCGGAGAGATGTGATAGCAGGGTTTCATGTTCGCATAGAACATCCTCACCGCCTCAGGAAGAAACCCGAAGTTCCTATCAGGAAGTATATCCCCCCAGCCAATGGAATTTATCAGGCGAGGAATATCCATCCCATACCTGCTGAACCTGGAAGGATCAAGAGTGATGGAGGGGCATAATGGACGATTTTGGAAATTGAGAAGGTAACGAGCATACTCAGCAGCATCCTCAAAACCTTTTCCATTGAAAATGGCTGCTTGAGCCAATCGAAGAGGTGCCATATTTTGATTTGGACCAGCCATGATCCCTCGGATGTGGGGATAGTTTGAAGAGAAAGAGAGTTTCAGAGATGAAGAGAATGTCTCAATTCCAAGGCTTTTCATAATCGGACACAAAATTGATACAAGGAAAGAAGTATGGGAATATGGAAGGACATGGATATGGAAAGACTTGACCCTAAAGAATAGACTCCCTAAACAGTGCAGGTAAAACGGGAAACCCTGCTTTCCTACTTAAGAAAGATCCTGGGGTAGGGCAGAAAGATCAATAATGTCACTTAACGAGAATATACCCAGCTCCCGCCTGATGTGGAGGAAAGATTCAGAGCCCAAAGGCTTTGTAAATATATCAGCCTATTGAAAAATTGTAGGAACGAACTCAAGATGAATTTTTCCATCTTGAACTAGTTCTCTAATGAAATGGAACCGAATATCTATGTGCTTCGTTTTAGAATGTTGAACAGGGTTTTTTGACATATTTATTGCACTAGTGTTGTCCAAAGCACAGGAATTGAACCAAATTATAAACCATAGTCAAGAAGTTGGTATTTCATCCATAACAACTGAGTGCAACAGGCAACCTGCTGCAATGTATTCTGCTTCTGCAGTTGACAAAGCAATAGAGTTCTGTTTCTTGCTTAACCAAGCAACCAGAGAAGATCCCATAAAATGACGTCCCAGAAGTGCTTTTCCGATCAACTATGCACCATGCATAGTTTGAATAAGAATAACCAACTAATTCTAAGCTAGATTCACAAGAATACCAAAATCCAAATTCCACAGTGCCAGCCAAATATCTAAAAATCCGCTTGACAGCAGATAAGTGGCTCTCCTTAGGTGCACTTTCAAATCTAGCACAGACACACACACTTAAGAGAATGTCGGGTCTGCTCGCAGTCACATACAAGAGAGATCCTATTAACCCACTATACAATTTTTCATTAACTGGAGTGCCGGACTCATCTTTATCTATTTTTAATGAAGTAGACATGGGAGTAACAACAGTTTTTAGGTTCCCAAAGTCAAATCGTTTCAGCATATTTTGAATGTATTTAGACTGACATATAAAGATGCCCTTAGGAGTATGTTTTCTCTGTAAGCCCACAAAGTAATTTAACTCACCCATAAGACTCATTTCAAAGTTAGTTTTCATAAGTTTCTCGAATCCTAGACACATCTCTTTACTAGTTGCCCCAAAAATGTGCTTTGCTTGACGTGATCCTTTTGCTGTGCCAAATCTGCCACCCTTGCAATTGATATTTCTTTCCAACTGCAGAAACTTGATGGCCACGGCTTCCTTTTCTTCCTTTGTGATTGATGACTGGCTTCCCTATAACATGTTGTGCACAGAAAATAAAATAGGGAATCGCGAAAGATTGGTTTGGTTGGTTGCATGAAATTATAAATAATTTTGTATATTAGGTGTATCATTAATTGGTTTCATTGGTTAGCAGTGTTGAAACCAAACCAAAACCACCTAAACCAAATAAGCTAAATTGTTTAACCAAACCAAACCAATTATCCAAATTAGCCAAACCAAATTAATCAAATTCTACTGGTTAATATGGTTACCACGGTAACCAATCCGTTTGAACACCCCTAGGTGTACATGTAGACTTTTGGGAAACAAACATGGCTTCCCAGCTAGAGTTATCCAGCCGTAGATAGCAGCCAACAGGGGCGGACCCAGGGGGTTTTAGGGGTGTCCCCGGACACCCCTAAATTTCGGGAAAATGATTATCCAACCCCCGGTGGTAATTTACGTATAGACAAAAAAATATAATTGATAGTGAGGGACATCCCTGAAATTTCAAAAATGATTATCCTACTGTCATTTGTGTATAAAAATATAAATGGTAGGTTGGGTAATTTAAATCTAGAACACTATTATTATTATTAATAAACTTAATTTCCGTTGAGCTACAACTCATTTGGTGTTCGATTTTGAACAATGTGTAATAGTAAAAAGTCATTCCCTATCTCTAATTATTTCAATCTAAACTAATTTCAATCTGCCCTTAATTTGTATTGATTTTATGATTGTACGGCAAGTGTTGAAATGTCTTTCAGCTTTGGGTTACATCAAGAACAAGTTTACAAATCGAATATGCGATAAGTTCCCGAATGATTGTCTAGTAGGGTGTATAGAGAATTTTTTTTAACACTATAAACACCAAGTGTATTCTACAACTATTTTTGAATATGAAAACACACCATGGACTTTTTTAACATGTACGAGTAAGCTATTTTCATATTTACGATTTTATTTTTATTAATTATAATTATTTATTTTTAATTTATTTTTTAAAAGAGGACACCCCTATGAAAAATTTCTGGGTCCGCCACTGGCAGCCAATGACTACGTCAACATAAATATGAACTCCAACCTCCAGCGTATGAAAGACATTGTGCCTGATGTAAAAGCTATCTAACAAGAAGCTGAAGCAAAAGCTAAGATAAGCAAAGGCCGAATCTATGGCTTCATCAATACCTGGAGAATCAGTATCCAATGCAAATGGAGATGCGGGTGCGATTTTGAGGTTGTAGGAGCGGAGCCAGGAGGGGAAGAAGAGAAAGAGAGAAGAGGAGATGAGATGAGTGACTGGAGAATGGCAATTGGAAGATGGTGGAGGGGAAGAAGAGGAAGAATGGAGAGAGAACGGAGCAGTCGGCCGCCACGAATGAGAAGAAATGATGATTAGGATTTTTTGAACCTTCATTTAGTTTATATAGTAAGGGTAAAAAATGACGTTGTTTTGAGAAACGAGGCAGATACCACGAGATCCATCGCTACCCGTTTCTTGTTACTCACGGATTTTAGGTATGCCCGAATCCGCCCTTTACCCACGATGGACGGGTAAAATGCTCACCATCTGAGTGGATTTCGGGTGGGTATCCGACGAGTGGGTCAAGGTTTCCATGCCTAGGACATGGGCTTGTTTTTCATTCTATATCCTTTTGTTCGTAGCCAAGGTTGTCAAATCGGTTTATACCGTTGCGCTGGTTTAGCTAGTGGAATGGTACGACCAGTGTACAACCGATTTGTGTCGGTTCATGTCTGGTTAATAAAATACGACATTTCAAATAAAATAACAAATACTCATATTTAATGACAATATTTAACGTCAATACTTAAACATTGTATACATTAATCTAATAAATTACATCAACTTTTTATTTTTATATTCATAATATATGCAATAATTTCATTTTTTATTAATTAAATTCACTAAAATGATGTCATTTTATTTAGAATTAATAAATCAATCATGTCGGTCTCATACCAGTGGTGTTCATGCAGGTTTTATGACCAGTACCGGTTCAATCAGGTTTAACCGACCGACATGTTACCTGCAGGACAACCATGGCGGTAGAACAAAACTGGTCGGTTTGGGCTTGTTATCTGTTAAGTAAAATGACCATGAATGAATGGGCTCGTTTTCCATAAACCCGTTTACTGGAACTCATCTATTGAACTATTTTTTTTATTAGGAGTTAGTGTGATGGTATTATCGTTTACTTTTTTTTTTTACAATAAATTTTGAATTTCAGCTCCGTTATTTTGTCATCGTGAAGGGAGACGATGACAAGGTTCATTAGAGCTTTTTCTTCAAACATTGGAGGGAGTCGATTACTCGTGCCGAGCTGGCTGCCGGCAGGTATAGTGCATGAGTTAAAGCTCACCTAGGAAGAAGGGCTAGGAAGGTGATTCTGTAGACGGATTCGGCAACAACCAAGTCTTTAATAGAGTCCGCCGCTCCACAGCACCCTCACTACTCTTGTGTTGCATAGATTCGTCTATGGTTGATCGCCCTTGGCTAGTTAGGATTCAACATGTATACAAGGAGGCGAATTATGCTGTTGATCACCTTGCTTCGATTGTGCACTCATTACCTGTAGGAGTCCATGTATTTGACCAACCGAGCAGCATGTTGTTAACTGCTTGTACTTTGATCCTACAGGGGTTGAAACACCTCGCTTAATTTAGTTTAATAAAGGTTGGGCGCCCTAAGCGCCCTGTTCAAAAAAAAAAAAAAAGAGCGGAAGAAAAATTATGAGCTTGTTACTAGGGCTGTTAACCGGTCTCCGGTTTTTCGGTTACCACCGAAACCGAACCGTAACCGTCGGTTTATTGACCAACCGAAAACCGTCGGTTTCTTACGGTTTGCGGTTGCGGTTGGCTGTCACCGACCGTGGGGCGAGTCTGGCGGTTAGCGGTTAAAAACCGAAACCGTAAACAATAACCGCAAAAACCGACCACACCAACCCCCAACGTCGTCGTTTGGCTTTGGCCTCTCCAGTCTCCCCAATCCCCTCCTCCCCTGACCTAAATCGAAATCGCATTTTTAGGTTTTGTTCCGCCTCTCCCCAGCCAGAAGCCCAGAACCTCTGACCCGCCGCTCCTCTCCTCCCCATTTCTGACCTAATCGCCGCCAGTCGCCTCGTCCGGTCGTCCCCTCGCCGCCAGTCGCCTCGTCCGGTCGTCCCCGTCGAGCTCGTCGGCCGTCAGGCGTCGCAGCGCCGTCCACTCCTCTCGCTCCCAGCCTTCGTCTCATCGCCGCCGTCCCGCTCCCAGCCTTCGAGTCGCCGCTGTCCTCCAACAGAAGTCGTCGTCGCCGCCGTCTTCTGCCCCGGAATCCCGCCGTCTTCTGCCCTGTTCTCCCGCCGTCTTCTGCCCTGTTGCCTCCGAGTCTGCTTTCAGCAGAGGAGGTCGGGTGCTATCCTCATTTAGGTCTTCCTTGACCCCGAAGATGGTGGAGGCATTAATCTGTGCCGAAGATTGGATACGATTCCCTGATTCCCAATTGGTTCATGATGAAGAGGATTTCGAAGAGCTAACTGAGTTTGAAAGTGGTAATATATCATTTCTTCCTTCTAATTATGCTTTAGTTTTCATCTTTTACAATTTGCCTATCTTAGTTTTCTCATTATAATCTATTTTTCATGTAGTTTATGAGGTTTTACAAGCTCGAATGGCTAATCAAAGTGGGAGTGACTTTGATGGAACCCAAAGTTTTTCAGTTGATCCTACTCCTACCCCCATGGTTGATGGACTTGATGATGTTGCTGAATATGATTCCGATGTCAATCCTGATGACGAGAATGAAGATCTTGAAGTAAATGATGACATTGGGCTAGACGATTTGGAGCGAGATCCCCGAATTTAGGTTGATGATTTGGAGAATGAACTTGTTATTTGTGGCTTGTTGTGATTTGTGAACTTGTGACTTGATGAATTATTGGCATGTAAAAGATTTATGGTGTGGATGAATGATGACTTGACTTGTGGTTTAATTGTGGTTGGTTTAGACTTTATGTTATGATTTGATAATAGAGCAGCAGGTTTTTAGAAAAAATGCAACAGCAGGTTTTTAGAAAAAGGCACCAGGTGATAGGTTTGCTGTGTGCAATTCACGAAAATCGGTTTTATTGGTCGGTTAATTGGCGGTTTCTGACCGAAAACCGAAAACCGAAAACCGGACCGACTCCAACAGTTTCGGCTAACCGTCCTCTTAAACCGAAACCGTCGGTTACGGTTGACGGTTAACCGAGGATTCATTCGGTGTCGGCGTCGGTTGAGGGAAATGGTCTGCTCTCGGTCTCGGCTAACCGACGGTGCGGTTCGGTTAAACCGAAACCGCACCGACTAACAGCCCTACTTGTTACTAGTATAAAATTATTTATTAACCAAACATACATGTTAAATATAAATATTAGTTATTTTATTTGGGATGTTGTATTTTATTTAAATATATTTTTTATATAAATAAATCATTTGATGCTAATTGTTTTTTTAATATCTTTACATATTTTTCTAAACCAACACTAACCTGTACAATTGATTATACCACTAGATTAACCATTCCATATAGTAAACTGAACATCTGTACAACCTGGTTTGACAACGTTGGTCTATATATATTATATATTATATAAAGAAGCGGAAAAAATCAAGATACGAGGAGTTAAATAAAATTAAAATAAAAGATAATTCCCTCCCTTCTTGTTCCGTATAATAATTAATAATAGCCTGCGTCGCCCAATCAATGCCCAAGTCGTGCTCTTTTCTTGTTCCTCCTGAAAAAAAAATCTCCTCCCACGCTCTTGTTCGAATTTTTCTCCTTTCCTTCTTCTTCCCTCTTTCTTTCCTTCTTTTTCCTAGTTTCCTTATTTCAAATTCCCAATTATGAATCAAAACAGGACCAATTTTTCCTAACCCTAACCCCTCTTTCTCCATCTCACAATTGCCCATCTTCACTTCCTCTTCCAACTTGATCCGCCGGCCTACCTCTGCCGTGCACCTCACCGACTTCTGGTAAATCTTTCGCTCCCTCTCTCTCTCTCTCTCTCTCTCTCTCTCTCTCAATTTTGTTCCTCAGATCTAGGCTTCAATATGATTTTACTTCGTACTATTTGGATCCGTGGATCGTGGCCATCCGGCTGCAGTTCTCTGCGCGAGATCTCGATTCGGAGGCCTACAGAGAAGTCCTATGGCGGTTCCCAAGCTTGCCTGCCAAGAAACGAGCTGGCCGCTTCTAATTTTAGCCTTTTCTGTTTCGAATCTGGTTTGACTTGAGATACCGGCTCTCTTTCTCCGTTCTCACAGTTTGAACGCGTTAATTTGTTTCTTAGCTGAATTTTTGAATTTCATATCGACGGTGACCTAATTGGTCTTCTTCTTCTTGTTGTGCAGGGAAAGAAATTTTGTGGATAGGAATCAAACAGTTCGTGACAGCTATTAGAGTTCAAGTAGATAGTAAAGAAGTAAGATGAGCCACTTTGTGATCCAGCAGAGTGCTTTCTCGAGGAGGGAGCGGACCTCCGCCGCAGCTCCAATCTCCGAGGAGCGACGGGAGGCGGCGGTTGTTTGTCCTAAGCCACGGCGTCTCGGTCTGTTCGCCGACACTGCCAACGACCACCCGCTTCGATCTCTCAGATGGCAGCTCGGGTGAATATCCAAACAGTTTCTTTATTTCATTGTTGTATTGTAGTTCAATTTTTAAAGGAATCTCTGTGTCCATTAATTCCAATAGTGATGCTAAAATTGCCTCTTTTGGGAATGGCGTTCTGCAGCCACCAAGCGGAGATCTGCGATTCAAAAGCAGGAAACGATCTTCTCGACATCATCCTTGCTAAGGTAAAGCGAGTTTCCCAAGTATGATTCGTGATGAGAGGATTCTTTGTGAATTTAATAGGCCGTTCTGTCTTTCGATGCTAGCTGAACAAAGTACCCTAATGATCAGAACTGTGTGTGGCAGGGTGATGGTAATGTTGGCAGGGAGCAATCATATCCACAACGAGTAGCGGCGTCGCCCCCTTTTTTCTGTGGGTCGCCGCCGAGCAGAGTAGCTAACCCAGTAATTCAGGATGCTCGATTTGGAGGGGAGGAAGAGGAGGATCTACTGTTTTTGACCCCTTTCTCGCCGCCTGTTCCCCCTCCGTCATCGTTTTCGTCTCCAAGGAAAGGCGGTGGATGCATTGTCCGGTCGAATTTTGGGAACAAACCGGCGGTGAGGGTGGAAGGTTTCGATTGCCTCGACAGGGACAGCAGGAACTGCAGCATCCCTACCCTGGCATAGACAGAGGTCCTTCATAACCCACTTCCCTCTCCTCCACAAACTGAAAAACTTTTGGTACATATAGGGCTAAAAAGGTTTAATCAATAGAACAGGAAACAAGTCAAGTGAAACACATTTGGTAGTCGCAACGAAGAGCTCAGCAGCAAGCAGCAAGCAGGCCTTTTTGGTTTGTTCATAGTTTCTCTCAGCAGGGTAAGATCAGACGAATCCTTTTTTTAGTTTATGATAGTGTTGGTGTATATATCTGTGCGAGAAGGAAGGGTCAGTTTTTGTATGTAAATGCCCATCAGAAAGTGTCATTGTGAGTAAGTAGAAGCCATTTTCATTGTAGAATAAGAGATGGACATTGGAGGGGGCATTTTCCCATAATCCTTCACAAGTGGTTCCTCTTTTGTTACTTTGGGTTGCTGAGTGCGTCCTCTGAGGCGGTGAAGAAGTTCGATCTGTACAAATAGGACATGGTTAATCAATCTGGAGTGTTTTATACTATAATGAATGTAAATGGGGATCCCTTTTTTTGGGTAATGAATGTAGATAATACAGCTTTTCTGGTTCAGTTTTAACTTAATTATATGGATCGTGCTATCACAAATTACCAAGAATTGTAAAATGGTACCGGTGGTTGTATTGGAAAAGTCTGTGGTATGATATTTTATACGAAAATTGTGGTTCAATCGTTTCATATTGCCTATTAGTTTTGTTCCGGTAATAGATTTTTCCGGTTGAAACACTGGTAGGATATGTTATTTTAATCCTTGCAAATAACTTATTCTGGACCCCCGAAATGGCAGAGACTGACCGTGGCACTTGTCTCATGTCCTCTGTCAAAAAGGGCCTTTAAAGGGATTGTATTGATTGCACATGAGGATTGCATATTATTATGAGCTGTTTGTTTGTGGCAAGCACGAGGCAACTTGCAAGTTGCAACCAGATCCGGGCGGGGTGAGTTCTGTAAAGATACGCTGACCAGATCTGCGGGTTTGATTCAACGCTTCATTCTCCCCAGTTTTGGGGTTCCAGACACCAAGAGGTCGTTTGCTTGTAGGATTTTTATCATGGATTTTGGATTAATATCTCATACCCATGGGATTATGCACAAAGTCTATGTTTGTCGTTAAAGTGGTGGTTGATTATGGTGTATAAGCCCCATGTATATGAGATTATTTTGTGGTCAAAATTATTGGGGTCCACAGATTATAAAATTCCATCTATTTAGTTGGAATTTTGTGGGAGGCTAAAATCCATAATGATAAATGACGGGTCTATCCCCATCTCTTTTCAATATTTTCTATATTGAACATTAAAGACACAAATAATTAAGGATATAAATGTAAATTCAACCCATAATTGATAAATCCCATGGACACAAATCCAATATGAAATCCAACAAGCAAACATGTATTTTTTTAAAATCCAACACAAATCCAAACTAACAAAATCTCGCATAATTCTTCATCCATAAAATCCAAGGTTTTACCTAAATCCTTCATTTTCTAAAATCCTACAAGCAAACGACCTCTAATTCTTTAGGTTTGGTTCAGTCATTCAAATACTTTAAGGGTGCGTTTGGATACAATAATTTGGATTTGGTATATGTGATTTGGATATTAATTATATTTGGTATCTGGATTTGTGTCAAATTCATGGAGTGATTTTCAAATACATGTATAGTGTATTTTTTTTCAACTTCAAATGCATTTCAACAACTAGTGATTTGAAATACCTCCTAGCAAAAGATTGGACCTATTTGTAAAATATTCAAATTTAGGTACTATAGTGTGAGACATATATAAAGGTACCAAAATGTAATTTTACCATCAAAATTTCAGGACATTTTTGTAAAATTTTAAAGTTTAGGTACTAAATTGCAAAAAAAAAAATTTGGGATACCAAAATGCAATTTACCAAAATTTGTGGTAAGTGACCAGAAAATTGAAATAAAAAATCATAAAATTCAAAATACAAATAAATTACAAATGAGTATCCAAACAACGAATTTGAATTACATGTATTTCAGATACATCCATTTCAAATATCTTACATTTGAAATACACTTATCCAAACGCAAAGGGATCGTTTTGCTTTATGGATTTGGCTCTTAAATCTAACATGTGAAGGATTTTTCCAAAAAGACATTGTTTGTTGGGAAAAAATAAGAGTACCAAATCCTTGTGGCCCTTGGATTTGGAGATTTTTTTGGCTCTAAATTTGTGGACAAAACGAACTTGTAAATTTCACATTTTTTTTATAATGGTGACGATTGTATTAGGAGGAAAGAAATACAAGGAAGGGATCAAGAGCATTAATCCCAAAAACCCAGAGTCCGAAACGGTAGCAAAAGAAGCAAGAAAACAAAGAAACAGGGCAGAAACCCAAATCACAGAGTAGGAAAATAGAGGGGAAAAAGACAGGGAAAGGAAACAGAAAAGCACAAGAGCACTAGATGGAGCAGACCACCCCTGAGCTCAAAACAACGAGAAGGAACAAACAACACAAATTGCAAGATCCCAACACAATTCCACCACGCACAGGGAAATAATCGCAGCAGGCTGGCCCTCCGGGTTAAGGAGACCAAGCAGCACCCACCAAGGAAGAAACATAGACCACCCAGTCACAGCACCTCCAAAGGCAAGCATTGGCGCAGAGGCCTCATGTTCGGAGGCAGCTGCAGGTCTTGGAAAGTTCTTCGATTTCGTTCTAACCATATTTGCTAGCAAGTAGCATGGAGAATGCAGTAGCAGACCCAACCATTCGCGTTGTCCGGGATATCGCAATTCCATCTATGAATAGTACCGAGGACGTCGCTATTGGGAGGAGTGATGCCACTGCAAGATTTGGCATTCTCAAACCAAACCTTCTTGGCAAAGTCGCAATCCACGAACAAGTGGTCTACCGTCTCTTCACACCTGCCACACAAAACACATCTATTTGCAATAGACCACCCCCTCTTCTGCAGGTTGTCCAAAGTCAGCAATTTCTTGTGAGCCACCAGCCAAATAAAGCTGCAAATCTTGGAAGGAATAGGCTTTCTCCAAACTGACTCAGCCGGGAAGTCATCTACTCCTTGGAATTGGTTGCTAACAATTGACCTGTACATCAACTTAACAGAAAAGGAAGATTCGGGACGGGAATTCCAAACAATTCGACTCGGTCCACAAGCGGCACAACGATCAGTAGAGATAGAAAGTAGAATAAATAAATCAACCCTCTCCATCTCTGTCCCCCCCCCCCCCCCCCCCCCCCCCCCCCCCCTCTCAAATTGACATTAAAGATAAGATTTCAATGACCAGTCTCACCTGTCCTGGTTACGATGTCGGCGACCCAAGCATCCGGGGAAGAAGCGGCAGCGGCGACGCGCGGGAAAGCTTTAGCAAGGGTCACGTTCGGGATCCAGCAATCCTTCCAGAAGGAGACCCAAGCACCTCCTTCTGGATCAATATGGACATGCTTCCAGAAAGTCTCGTACTCCCTAGTGATATTGGCCCAAACAAGCCCCGAGAATCCGCTTTTACAGCGATCACTTTGCCAAATGGACTGGGAATCAGAATACTTGGTGTTTATAAGCTCCTTCCACCAAGAGTTATTCTCAGACGCGAACCTCCAAAGCCATTTGGCAAGCATGGCTTTATTAAAGCTCTTAATGTCTACAATGCCAAGGCCGCTGTTATGCTTCGAAACCTTGCACAAATCCCATCTCACAAGGGGAATCCTTTGATTATCAGTCGTACCACTCCAAACAAATCTCCTTTGGATCTTTTCGATTCTATTCACTACCTCCATTGGAGCCGCAGAAGAGAGAAATAATACGTGGGCTAATTTGGTAAATCCCACATTTTTATTTGAGATTTGAAGAACACAACAAATTCTACATGAAAAATGATTTATATATCCCCTTATAATTTCTTTAATCAAACTTTACCCCTTATTAGTTATTCTTTGTACTACTACAATTGCCTCTTATAGCTACAAATTATAGTCATGAAAAATAATATTGTAGCTAATAACATGTTAATGACTACATAATCCATTCATCGTGGCTATTTTTGAATGTCTTTGTCACAAATTTATTTAGACATAAGCGTATAATTATTTTGCTTCAAATTTAGAATTGGATGGCAAATAATACCATTTAGCTACAAACCACATTTGTTGTTACAACAAAGATTATACAAACAAATTTTAGCCACGAATTGTAAGATTATAATGATATATTTTGATTACGTACACATTTTAATATTTTGTGGCTACTAATTTTATGAGCTTGCTATAAAATATCAATTTTAAAACAAAAATTAACATTAACATGGCACAAGTATAAAACTAGAAACACAAGTAAAGTTTTAAATTTAATAGGAAGAAGAGTAGTAAGGTAATATACATCTTAAAGATATAAATCCATAACCGCAAATCAATGACCAAATCAAGTAAGCAAATAATGGACTCTTCCAAATCCGTAATGCAACAAATCCCAAACAAATCCTTGAATTTTTAAATTAAAAAACTTTTTTTTTTAAATCCATAAAGCTGGTTATTGCAACTTCAAAAAAACCCCTCGCCTCTCTCATGTTTCTTTTCATCTATTTACCTGTCTTTCTTTTCTTTGTTGCTACTTGCATCTCCTACTGGGACTTTCTTTGTCGAGCCTCTCATGTATATGATTGTCTCTTTTTCTTTCTCGTGCCAGATTTTAGATATGTTCATTTGAGATGTTTTGTTGGTGATAAAGGATGTTGATGTTTCCTTAGCCTGCCTTGTTCTTCATGTTTTCTGATCCTCCTCCTTACCTCACCTCTTTAGTTAAGTATTTTAGAGAACTCTCGGGAATCCTATTTTGACCTTCTTGTGGTTTTAGAATTGGTGAAGCTTCAAGGCGAAGTTCATCTCAGTTGGCTTCTAATCAATCGTATGGTTGCATGAGCTTTCGCTGTGAAGGATGTGGCTCTCTTTAGTTCCGGCGGGTCTGTGTGTTTGGTGTTTTCAGACCATGTAATCTCGCTCTCCCATCATCGGTAGATGCGGATGCTGCTCTTTAAGTGTGGAGAATGATTTTTTTTTTTCGCTCGTGGTTCAAAGGTCTCCTCCAAAAGGAGTCTGATGCCCTTCTTTTTGGATGATATATTAGTCTGCTAGGTTTTCTGGTAGGGATGGTAATTGGTTCGGTTATAATCGGAACAGGTTAGTGGGTTCTCCGTAAACCGTTAAACACTTTGTGTGTACCATTAATAGCAACGTTGATATTAATCGGTTAACCAGAACCATAGAGCCACTTCTCGGTTATTTTATCAATTAACCAGATAATCGTTAAGCAAGTGATTAGAAAATTTTATAAAAAAATAATCGATCAATAGTTTAACCAACAGAAGACATCCTTTTTTATCTTCACAGATAATGAAGTCTATTGATCATATCTTCTACCGACGATCAAGTCCATTAAGCACCGATTTGGGCGGATTTATTTTCAAGATGACATTTTCATAATTTTTTGGCTGTTTTTTATTGGATATTCTCCTCGTATTTTGAAGGATACAGACCACGCTTCGGCCTGAGGCTATTATTCACTGATGATTAAGTCCATTAAGAATCGATTGGGACAAATTTCTTCTGGGTCTATTTTTGGTAGAGTCTAAAGGGGTACCATCACAGTTTTTGGGCGATTTTTCCGGAATGCCATTTTCTTTAAATTTTGAAGGCTACTGATCATGGATCTGCCGTAGGCTATTCTCCACCCATGACGAAGTCTATTTATCCTATTCTTCACCGATGATTAAGTCCCTAAGCACTGATTTGGGCAGATTTATTTAGAGATGACATTTTCATAATTTTTTAAGTGATCTTTTTTGCAATGCCATTTTTTAGGACTTTGAAAGCTACAGATCACTGATTCGGCCTAAGGCTATTCTTCACCTAAGATTAAGTCCGTTAAGCAACGATTTTGGCGGATTTTTTCCAGGTCCATTTTTTGTAAATACCAAAGGGGTACCATCACAGTTTTCGGGAGATTTTTCCGAAATACAATTTTCTTTCAATTTTGAAGTAGGGGTGGGCATTCGGTCGGTAAGGTTTCGACCGAAACGAAATTATGAATATAGTGTCCCCGAATTCTCTCAAACCTCAAACCTCAAACCGAATTCGAACCGAATTATAATTTGGTTTGGTCGGTTTAAACTGAATTATAATTCGGTTTGGTTCAATTTTTCACCCAAAACCGAATTTGTGAAGCTACTTGTATTTTCTCACTTTTAAATTATTTTTCACCCCTAATATAAAAACTAAATATCAATTATATGCATCATCAATGATAAAATCAAACTTTTCAACACATAAGTCATAAAACATTTCAAATATTTAAGTCTAAAAACAACTACAAACATAAAAATCCACCATTTGGAGCTTGCAATTATAGTATTTCGGTTGTTCGGTCGGAAATTCAGTTCGGTTGAAAGAACCCTGATTTCCGAACAATCCATATTTTCCTTCCGAATTTCGAACCGAATAGCATTAATTCGGTTTCAGTTCGGTTCGGGTTTACCGAACCATTTGCCCACCCCTATTTTGAAGGCTACAAATCACGAATTCAGGTCGAGGCTATTTTCCACCGACGATGAAGTCAATAATCCTATTCTCCGTCGATGATTAAGTCTCTTAAGTACCGATTTGGGCATATTTTGTTCCGAATGTCATTTTCTTAATTTTTGGGCGAGTTTTTTTAATAGGCCATTTCCCTTGGATTTTGATTTTTGAAGGCTACATATCAAGGATTCGTCCTGAGGTTATTCTTCACCGATGATTAATTACATTAAGCACCGATTTGAGAGGATTTCTTCCGGGTCCATTTTTGGCATATGTCAAATGGGTACCATTAGTGGCGGACCCAGAATTGCCGGAGAGGTGTGTCGCCGATAAAATAATGTAATAATTCAAAAAATTAATTAAAAAATTATTAAGAAATTAATAGAAATTACTAGAAATTAATTCATAAAGTTCACAATGTCATGTTTACTATAAATGTATGTAAATACATTCATTGCTTATGTTGCGAAGCAAATCCTTTTCGATATACACAACTAAACAATGATTCATTAAATTCGTAACTCAACCGAATTCGAAGTTCATTCTTGATTATCTTCATAGCTGAAATCTTTCGCAGCTTTCAATTGCAACAAGTAAAGTCAACACCAACTTCCAAAAGCAAGTAAAACTAAAGGGTAAAAGAAAAGGGAGATGTGGTAGTGGCTCTCGGTAATTAGAAACTAAAACGGGGTAAGGGTGAGTTTTTTATTTTTAATAAAGGAAGGGTCAAGGGGTGGAAACGGTGAGTTTCAAAGGATGGGGTTATATTTATTTTTTCCATTGTTGGGTTGTGGTAGGGATGACAACCAAACCCATGGTCGCGGGTACCCGACCTCCTCCGACCCAGTCAATACGGGAATCCCTGCATTGACTGGGTATGGGGCGAGTATGGATAAAACCCCCCAAAAAGGTTGATGGGTATGGGGCGGGTATGGTTTTTAACTCTCCAGCCCCATACCCATACCCAAACCCGCCCTACCAAGGATATTATGTTATATACATAAAATATAAGGAGTGTATGGTAACTTGTCAATCGAATGAAGAGTAATTAAAAGAAAAAATAAAGTGTTAAAATGTATTTGATGGCAATCAAACCTTAATTTCATCCTCTTATGTATTAGTTCCATAATTTTGGGTGGGTAGTATCCATATTTGTCACCATATTCTATTACTAGCATGGGGCCCGGCCTATTGGCCGGGGAAGTTTTATCTTGGCATTTGAAATTTTGTACTCATTTTGGCAGCCTGTTTTCTTTTCATGGAACTCTCCGGAATAGGAAAGGGTTGTATGTGATGGTGTGTTTTGCTTCTTATTTGGCAAAATTTGGGGTGAACACTTTTTATAATTTCTTTTTGTCAATGCCCGAGTGAAATTTGGGTTGCATCCAAAAGATTTTGATAAACATTTTTGGAGATTGAACCCGTTAGGCATAAAACAATTTACCTGTGAACATTGGTGGAGAATTGTATTAATCCAAGACATTGCAGCCAATCCTAATTCTCGTTTGCAGATAAATGAGGGGGCTTTAAAGGCTAAATCAACAATTGAATTGATGGACTCGAAGGAGTTCAATGATACGATTAGTTCCTTGAAGGCTTAGGCATCCAATCCAGCCGACTCTTTTTATTATAAATACTTGAGTCTCCTAATAGTGACTACCATGTAAGTTCCTACGGTTATGATAATTGTCAAGTATGAGCCCCGAATAAAATAACAACTATCAGTTGTCATAAGCAATGAGGTCTATTTGATTAACTTATCTACAACTAAAATTGTTGGATTTCTAAATTAGACCATATTTCTTTTATCTCGCTAATTCATTCTAATTAATTGGATTATAATCGAGGTAGCCAATAAATCCAACCTAGACACATATTAAATATCACTAACCAAGTCAGTTGGTTGGTCAAATATTTTGACATAAGATCTTTTCCACAATAAGATCAACTTATATAAGGCTCAAAATCGATGACTTCTCTCTCTAACTTTCCTCTCTCTTCCTTTACTCTCTACTCTCTCCTTGAGATCAGCCACATCCAAAATGGATCTGAATGCAATCTTCTAATAAGACACATCCGTAATGGATCATTCTACTCACCTCTTGATTCCCAAATCACACCCGCAATTACTGCTAGCTCTTCGTACCCACTCCTTCCGCCTTGCATTGAAACTGGAAATCACCATAATGGCTACTGGAAGAGCCATAGAGCCCCAAAATGGAGTAAATGCACAATCCACTGCTCAGAACTTTCTGGCAAAGAAGGGATGGATATCTACTCCATATTTATTGATTACACAAAGCTCATTACTAACTGGAAGGAAAGGTGGGTATTCAGTATTAGTCCACATCTTATAATGGGATGGAACAACTCGGCTATACACAGAGGAGGAATGTACATTGATGTCCAGATCTTCTACTCAATCCCTCCTACCTATGCGATCTCTCTGCTGGAACAATTTACTTCCAAGCCAACTACTTTATTTTGGCAGAGTTACCTCGCCCATCATACATGCAGCCCAGCTTATATAATCCTTAAACTGCGGTGGAAAGCTCCTTATCCCAGTCCAAACAAAAACATACCTTCTGGAAAATTTCTCATCTCTGCCTCTTTCTGGGAAATCATGGCTGACCAAGAAATCACCGAAATTCTTCAAAAAACAGAATCCCTTGGAATCTCTGACTCTATCCTCCGTTTCAAACCCAAAAAGAGTGGTATCGAGAAAAAACTTTGTGAGATTCTGGTGGGAAAATTGATCTCTGAAAAGAAATACTCAGCTGGAACCATGGAACTCACCTTGAGTAGAAACTGGAGAGAGATCAAGCAACCCTCCGTGGTGGAGCTGGGCACCAACACTTTCAGCATCTCTTTCAAATCAGGGGAAGAGAAACAGAAGATCTGGGAATCGCGCCCTTGGAAGATCGCTGATGCTCTTCTAGTTCTCATTGACTGGAAAGGAAAAGGCAAAATCAAAATTGAAGAACTCAACTTCAACAAGACCATCATCTGGGTTCAAATCCATAACTTTCCAGGTGAACTCAGATCTGAAGAAAACGTAGCCACCCCTCTAAACGAAATATTCAAAGAAATCATTAGAGGAGATGAGATGGGAGTTGCAGAAGGAAAATATGTAAGCTTCATCAGGGTCTTGGTCGGCATAGATCTATCTGAGCCCCTTGCTCCGGGCTTCTTCCTTCAAGATGATGCCCCCCCTGACATTTGGGTCGAGTTTAAATACGAGCGGCTTCCGGAAAATTTCTGCTACTCCTGCGGCAGAATCGGCCACTCCCAACTGATGTGCAACCACCCAGAGGAAAGAGTTGAAGGGAGGTATGGAGAATGGACTCGTGCTGGCCACCACTCTCCGCCATCTCCCCTATCTTGTACCCCTGTGTTGACGCCGGGCACGGCAGAAAGTAAAACCGGCGATAACTTTTCCTCTTCCGGCGACCGCTCGGTTGGACGACTCCTGGACGGGAGACTATCCGGTGGACGGGGTCCCCGAGGCAAAGGAAGGAGAGAGGAAGCAGATGTCAGAACCAAGACCCCTCTTCACATGGGTACAACGGCTAGATTGCCTGACTCGAGGAAGGAAACTGATGGACCTCCGCCGGGTTTCGGGCTGCCTAGACCCACTGGTGCTGCAGACCAACTTTTACGGATGAAATATGCAGACGATTGCTCTCCTTACCAACCTAGAAAGCTCTCTTTTGGAAAAGATCAGACTGACGAAGAAGGTGGGTGCACGCAGAATCAAAGGGAGGCAGGGCAAGGCTCTGGCTCTAGGGTTGATGTAGGTATGGGAATGGGCTTATCCTCCCCAAGCCCATATCCGAACCTCCTCAACCCTCTGATGGGCCAACAAAGCCTATTTCCAAGCCCAAACTACCTCAACATGTACCAGGAAAACATGTTTCTCAACCAAGCCCAACTCCCCTTTCTGATGTGGGATAACAATCAAAATAAAGCCCAATTCCTAAGCCCTTGGGGCCTAAAGAGTGATCAGCCCAGGAAAAAGATCAAAGTTACAAGGAAGAGGAAAAATGGCGGCAGTACACTGGAAGTTGAGGGGCAATATGGAAGTCAAGCTGCTGCGAGGGAATTCACTGAAGAAGAAGATGGAACTGGATATTCTGAGGAAATGGTGGCTGAACCAAAGCCATCAGGGCATCCATGACTACAATCTGCTGGAACTGTCGAGGATTCGGGTCCGACTCGGCAGTTGACTATCTTAGGGACTTGCATCGATCATTCAAGCCAATGATAATTTTCCTTATGGAGACTAAGCAGCCTGAAAATGAAATGGAGAAAGAAAGAAGAAGGGCTAGATATGCTAACAAATGGTATTGCAATCCTCAGGGTATTAGAGGAGGGTTAGCCCTTTGGTGGGTTAAGGGTCTAGAAATTGATGTTTTAGATTCCTCGGATTTTTTTGTTCATGCTTTTGTCAAGTTTAAGGGTGGGTTCTTTGTAACTTTCCTCCATGCCCCTAATGACTCTATTGAGAGAAGGGCTTTTTGGGAGGAAATTAGTAGTCTCAAACCACCTAATGATGATCCTTGGATTCTGTTGGGTGATTATAATGCGGTATTAAACGAAGTTGAGAAGGAAGGCGGCAATCCTCCAAGACGCAACTCTACCGAACCTTTCAAAGAGTTCGTCTTCAACAATGATCTTATTGACATCGATTTCAAAGGACCGAGATTTACATGGTCCAACATGCAACAAGGGCTTAGGAGAATCCTGGTCAGACTTGATCGTGGTCTTTGCTCTCTTTCTTGGAGGGAGACTTTCAACAAAGCGATCATTTTTAATGAACCTATGGTGGGATCGGATCACTGCCCTTTGAGACTCGAAATTTTGGGACTTCACAACTCTAAGAGAGCTACCTTCAGATTCGATCATAGGTGGTTCAACTATGGGGAGTGCGAAGACATCATTAGAAGAGTTTGGGAGAGAGGAGGAAATCACCAATCCATGTTAACCAATTGTACCCGTGAGCTTGTTATCCGGAGCAAGGCTAATGTCAATAATGCGGCATTGAGAATCAGGGCTATTGAGGAGAGACTGAAAGTCATTCTGGAATGGACTCGCCTTCAACAATACGCCGAGGAAGAAAAGTTGTTGAAGCTCGAGCTTACCAAACTTTGGGTTGAGGAGGAGATTTTTTGGAGACAACAATCTAGAATTCCATGGATACGAGAGGGAGACAGCAATACGCGGTTTTTCCACAACTCAACTATTCAAAGAAGCCTCAGAAACAATTTTGCTAAACTGTTGGATGAAGACAATAACTGGATTGAAGACAAAGACCTCCTACAGAATCATGTTGTACTTTTCTACAAGGATCTATTCAAGAAGAGTAACGAGAGGTTCAATATCAGCTTAATACATGAGATCCCTTGCCTGGTGGATGATCAAATCAACCAGTCGCTTTGTAAGCCAGTTGAAGACTTGGAGATCAAGGAGGCTGTCTTTGAGTTGGGATCGTGCAAGGCGCCAGGGCCCGATGGATTTCCGGGATTGTTCTACAAGCGCTATTGGGCCACGATTGGACAACACTTGTGTGAAGAAGTCAAAAACTTCTTCCTGGAGGGGAAGATGGCTCAAGGTTGGAATGATACTCATCTAATCCTTACCCCAAAGGTTCTTAACCCAGAAAGAATTTTCCAGTTCAGACCGATTAGTTGCTGCAACTTCAGATATAAGGTGGTTTCTAAGATCATGACATCCCGTCTTAAGGAATGGATACCAAAACTTGTGTCTGAAATGCAATCGGCTTTCATGGGCGGTAGAGCTATCCAGGAAAACATCATTATTGTCCATGAGGTGTTGCACCATTTCAAAACTCGCCCGAAAGGTGGGAAGTGGGATATGATGATGAAGCTAGACATGAAGAAAGCTTTCGATATGGTTGACTGGGACTGTCTTGATGAAATATTGAAAGCTATGGGCTTCTCTCATATTTGGTGCTCTTGGGTCAAGGAGTGCATCACCTCTGTGAGATTCTCGGTTATGTTCAATGGCAACCCTTCCCCTTTCTTCATGCCCTCCAGAGGCATTCGTCAGGGAGATCCCCTTTCCCCTCTCCTTTTCATTCTCTTAACTAATGCCTTATCCTTCCTCATTAACAAGAATGTTGATTGCGGTAATATTCAAGGTATTACCCTGTCTCCTTCTTGCCCTAAGCTCACCCATGTGTTGTTCGCAGATGATACCATTTTATTTGGGAAAGCCTCAATGTCGGAAGCTATCATTATCAAAAAAGTCATTGAGGACTACGGTAGTATGACGGGGCAGGTGATCAACAACGACAAATCCGCTATTACTTTCAGTTCCAATGTCCCTGAGGCCCTTAAGACTCTTATTTCCGAGTTCATGGGCATCCCTCGCGCTGATGGAATGGGAAAGTACCTTGGAGTCCCGACTGAATGGGGGAGGTCGAAAAAAGAAGTCTTTGCTGGCTTGATTGCTCGTATGGAAGGTCTGGGTCAATCATGGAAGAGCCTTGCCCTTTCTCAGGCAGGCAAAGAGACTCTCCTCAAGGCAGTGTATCAGAGCTATCCTACCTACCTAATGTCATGCTTTCTCATCCCCAAAGGCACAACTAAAGTCATGGATGCTAGATTGAGGGCTTTTTTCTGGGGAGGAAATATGGACAAAGGATCAATTCACTGGAGAAAAGGGAGTGTCCTTACGGCGGCTAAACAAGAAGGAGGAATGGGATTCAAAGACTTCCACCAATTCAACCTTGCTCTCCTTGCCAAACAAGGATGGAGAATTATCAACGGTGGAGATGAAACCTGGGTACACCTCCTCAAAGGCCTTTATTTCCCTAACTCCGACTTTATGAATGCAGGAAAAGGCAGGAAACCCTCTTGGATCTGGTCTAGCATTTGCGAAGCCAAAGAGATCCTTAAGCTTGGGGCTAGGAAAAACATGGGAAATGGGAGGAACATTGACATCGATAAGGACCCCTGGATTCCAAGCCTCCCAGGTTTTAGACTTCAACCCAATCAAAGACAACAACTAAAAGTCTTCGAATGGGTTATGAATGATGGAAGTGAATGGAACCTGGACCTCGTGGAGCAATCTTGCCTCCCAGAAGAAGTGGAAGCTATTAAGAGAATCCCTATTGGTTTGGCTAACTGTGAGGACAAGTGGGTCTGGCATCCTGAGAAGTCTGGTACTTTTTCAGTCAAGTCTGCCTATCACCTTTTCAGAATCAATGAACGCACCAGGACAGGCTCAGAGGACCCAAACCACCCTGATTGCACATCTAAAGCCTGGAAATGGCTCTGGAGCCTATCCTTGCCTCCTAAGATTCGGAGCTTTGTGTGGCGCATCACCAGAAATGCCATGGCTACTAATAGGAATCTTTGGTTCAGGAAGGTGATTGCCTCGCCTGTTTGCACCCTTTGTGAGGGGGAGATTGAAGATCTGTGGCATAGCTTCTTTGGTTGCCCTCACTCTTCGCTCATCTGGCAAAGAAGCTTCGTCGGCCTCTCTCTTCCCTCTCCCTCTCAGCCTATCCTTATGTGGCTTTTCCATCTAAAAGATGTGATCGCCCTCAGCTCAGTGGTTGCTATTATTGCCAGCCTGTGGGCAATTTGGACCTCCCGCAATGGTTGGGTCTTCAGTGGTGTCCGACCTCTCCACCATTCCACTTTATCCAAGGCTCTCGCTGACTTCAATGATTGGAATGGTCGTCTCCCACCACTGCCCGCCTCCACCCTTACCCAGCCTCCCCCATCCCGTTCAAGCATTGATCCACCGCCTTCCCCTCTCCAACAGGAGATCCACTGTGATGGAGATTTCGTCTCGGAATCACAGGTGGCGGCTTATGGTGTTGTCGTCCGCAATCACCATGGACAAGTAATTGACGGAAAGGCTAGGACTTTATTTTGTTCTTCAGCGATTGTGGCTGAAGCTCAAGCCTTGTTGACTACTCTTCGTATGGCCGAAGACTTGGGTCTACCGTCCGTGATCTTCTCTGATTGTCAGATCATCATCAACATCTTGCTAGGACGAAGTAGATCCTGGCCTTGGCAAGTGATGGCATGGATTCATTCTATGAAGCAGATCCTTGCGCTTAATGCCCGCATTACTGTGGCTTTTACTCATCGTAGATATAACAAATGTGCTGACTGGGTTGCTAAAGAAGCTAGGATTGGATCTCTCCCTCCAGAGTGGATTCAGATTCTGGACTTGATCTCACCTCTGTTGTAATAGGCCGAGCTTGTACCTCAATCGTTTTGGAATGAAATCTACCAATTGTAAAAAAAAAATTAGGTAAACAATCCTACTTCTTCGGATGCATAATACCTAGAGACCATAAAACATAAACATAATTGAATAAAATTGAAAGTATAAAAATATCATGTTCATCAAACTCAAAGGAACAATTATAACCCAGTGATTAGAACAATATGTTTTTAACTTAGTCCATACTCAACTTCTCTTTCATATATCATTTAACTCATACTCAATCAAGTTGCTTGACATTAATAATCACACAAAATTTTAAATAACAATCCAGGTATTTCAATTGTGAAATAAATATCGAAGGCTATTAGAGGCACAAAATAAAAATGAGATTCCTATTTACACTATAACAAAAAGTTTTAAATCTGGGAGCTAATTGGCTCGAGTATGAATACAGCCAAGCGGATAAGACGGAAGGGACGGGACGGGAGAAAGGGGCGAGTGGGCTGTGGGCCTCATGACCTCATGTTGATTCTAGTTGAGAGCAGAAGTGAAACGAAACGTAATAACATGGCAAAAGAAAACAATGGGCTTTAGCCCATTTGGCAGTCATCATCTTTGATATGTGGAGGCCAGTGCAGCGACGCGACCTGATGCAGGGGAAGGGGAAGAATAAGAAGATAACTCTAACTCTAACTCCTTATGGATTAAGAAGTTGGTTCCTCCAAAATCAATCGAGAAATTGGATCTTACAATCTCGTCTCGTTAGATCCCGTGATAATCAATATGAAGAAAAATAGGTATATCGAG
Source organism: Linum trigynum (assembly GCA_964030455.1). Taxonomy (NCBI): domain Eukaryota; kingdom Viridiplantae; phylum Streptophyta; class Magnoliopsida; order Malpighiales; family Linaceae; genus Linum; species Linum trigynum. The sequence goes on from OZ034819.1 coordinate 7,472,774, forward strand.
AAAATAACGGCATGGTGCGCTGTGGAATCACATCTAAGGTGGCCAAATATTCAGCCACTGAATTGGGTGCCCATTGCATTTGCGATGATAAGAGATGAGTGAGGAAGGTGAGGGAGAAATCTTCAGGGTCGGACTCCACAAAAGCTAAGAGAGAGAAGATGGGCAGAGAAATTGAGAGAGAGAGAGACATAGCGATGTAGTTTGGGTTTACACCCACTTCTCCGAGGCAGCCGGCGGCATAAACGAAATTGGGAATTGACAATAAAGGCCCTCCGTACTGTGCGGCCATTTCAGGAGAGGCTGATGTGGCAAACCCTGTTTTTATACATTGCCTTATAGTATTTTGTTGATTAATGGTGAGTAGTTGTTGGGGCGGTATTACCCATGGGTATCAGAAAACCACGGGTATGGGGATGAGTTTGTAAGACCTTTCACTGCATGGGTATGAGACGGGTATGAGTTTGAATATTTGGAAATGGGGATGAGGTTGGTTTAGGCAAACCCGCTCTATTGTCATCTCTAGGTTGTGGTGTTGGTTACTCTAAAACAAGCATACTTATTTGAATTTACTTATTATTGTGTATTACTCATTAAGATAAATAACTTTATAACAAGAAAATTATTCTCGTATAATGAAGGTGTGTCGCTCACAATTATTTAAGGTGTGTCGGAAGTCCCGAATTAAAAAAATTTGTACAAAAAATATATAGATACTTCACAAAATTCCTGGGCGAGGGTGTGTCGGACGACACACCCTGCCCTTTACTAGGTCCGCCACTGGGTACCATCACTCATTTCAGGAGATTTTTCCGCAGTGCCATTTCTTTCAATTTTGAAGGCTACAGATCACTAATTCGGTCCGACAATGTTTTCCACCGATGGTGAAGTCTATTGATCCTATTCTCCACCGACGATTAAGTCCATTAAGCACCGATTTGTACGGATTTATTTTTTGGATGGACTTTTCTTAATTTTTTGCCTTTTTTTTTTCGAAAGACCATATTTCTTGTATTTTGAAGGCTACAGGTTACGATTTTGGCCTGAGGATATTCTTCACCGATGACTAAGTCCATTAAGCACGGATTTGGACATATTTCTTCCGGGGTTTCCCAATATGCCATTTTCTTTCGAATTTAAAGCCTACAAATCACGGATTTTGCCGGAGGCTATTCTCCACCGATGATGAAGTCTATTGATCCTATTCTCGATCGACGATTAAGTTCATTAAGCACCAATTTGGGGGGTTTATTTTTGAATGGAATTTTGGTAAATTTTTGCACGATTTCTCTCGAAAACCCATTTTCCTTGAATTTTGAAAGATACATATAATGGATTTGGCTTCAGACTATTCTTCACTAATGACTAAGTCCATAAAGCACTGATTACGACGAATTTCTGCCGGGTTCATTTTTGGCCTACTTCAAAGGGACGTCAAAGACTTTGGATGATTTTTCCGTAACGCCATTTTTTTCGATTTTGAAGGTTAAAAATCATGAAAACGGCCCAAAGCTATTCTCCACCAATGATGAAGTCTGTTGATCATATTGTCCACCGATGATTAAGTCTATTAAACAAAGGTTTGGGCAGATTTATTTTCGAATGACATTTTCATAATTTTGCAGTCATTTTTTTCAAAATGACATTTTCCTTTGAGTTTCACGGATGATTAAATCCATTAAGCACCTGTTTGGGCAGATTTCATCGGGGTCTATTTTTGACATATTCCAAAGCGGTACCACCATAGATTCGGGCGATTGGATCGAAATGCAATTTTCTTTCGATTTTGAGGGCTACTGATCACAGATACTGGACCAGGCTATTCTCCACCGATAACGACGTCTATTGATCCTATTCCCCACCAATGATAAATACAATTAATCAACGACTTGGGCTAATTTATTTTCATATGACATTTTATAATTTTTGGACGATTTTTCTGAAAGACCATTCTCCTTGGATTTTGAAGCTAACAGATCACGAATTCGGCCTAAGGTTATTCTTCACCGATGATTATGTCCATTAAGCACCGATTTGTGAATATTTATACTGGTCTATTTTTGCCAAATTCCAAAGGGGAACCATCACAGATTTTGACCAATTTTTTCCGAAATGCCATTTTCTTTCGATTTTGAAGGCAACAAATTACAAATTTGGTCCGAGTCTATTCTCAACCAATGATGAACTCTATTGATACTATTCTCCATCGATGATTAAGATCATTAAGCAGCGATTTGGGATGATTTATTTTCTAATTGCATTTTCATAATTTTTTGGGCGATTTTTTTCAAATGAACATTTTCCTTTGATTTTGAAGGGTACAGAAGACGTATTTGACCTGAGGCTATTCTTCAACGATGATTAAGTTCATTAACTACTGATTTTAAAAGATTTATTCCGGGTCCATTTTTGGCAAATTTCAAAAGGATCGTCACAGATTTGGGCAATTTTTTCGAAATGCTATTTTCTTTCGGTTCTGAAGGCTACTGATCATGAATTCGACCTGAGAATATTCTCTATCAATGATGGAGCCTATTAATCTTATTCCTCATCGAGAATTAAGTCCATTAAACACCAATTTGGGCGGAATTATTTTTGAATAACAGTTTCATAAATATTTGTGCAATTTTTTTTCGAATCCCATTTTGCATGGATTTTTAAGCCTACCGATCGCGGATTCGGCCTATCGCTACTCTTTGCCGATCATTAAGTTCATTAAGCACAGATTTTGACGAATATCTTCCGTGCCCATTTCTGGTCGATTTCAAAGTGCTACCTACATAGATTTCATACGCTTTTCTAAAATATCTTTTTCTTTCGATTTTCAAGGTTATAGATCATGCATTCAGCCCGGAGCTATTCTCCACCGATGATAAAAGTCTATTGATCCTATTCTCCATCGATGATAGAAGTCCATTAAGTATCGATTTGGGGGAATTTATTTTCGTATGGCATATTGGGTGATTTTTGGAAAAGTCATTTTCCTTGTATTTTGAAGGCTACATATCACGGATTCGACCGAAGACTATTATTGACTGATGATTAAGTACATTGAGCACCGATTTGGGCAGATTTCTTCCGGGTCTTTTTGGACAAATTCCAAATGGGTAACACCATAGATTTGGGGTGATTTATCAAAATGCATTTTTCTTTCGATTTTGATGACTACAGATCACGAATTTTGTCCGAGACTATTCTCTACAAATAATGAAGTCTATTGATCTATTCTACACCGATGATTAAGTCCATTAAGCACCGAGTTAAGCGAATTTCTTTTTTTTATGGAATTTTAATTATTTTTGGGAGATTTTTTTTGGAAGACCATTATCCTTCGAATTTGAAGGCTACAGATCACGTATTTGGCCTAAGGCTATTCTTCACTAATGACTAAGTCCATTAAGCACTGATTTGGATGGATTTTTTCAAGGTATATGTTTTTACAGATTTAGTGTGATTTTTCCGATATGTCATTTTCTTTCAATTTTTAAGGCTGCAGATCACAGATTCGGCCCGAGGCTATTATCCACCAATAATGCAGTCTATTTATCTCATTCTCCACCGATGAATAAGTCCATTAAGCACCGACTTGGACGGATTCATTTTTTGATGGCATTTTCGTAATTTTAAGTGATTTTTTTAGAAAGACCATTTTCCATGAAATTTCAATGCTACAAATCACGGATTCGACCTGAGGCTATTCTTCACTAATGATTAAATCCATTAAGCACCAATTTGAGCGGATTTTTTCTGAACCATTTTGGAAGAATCCAAAGGGCTACCATCACAGATTTCGAATGATTTTTCGAAAATATCTTTTTCTTTCAATTTTGAATGCTACAGATCACGAATTCGGCCGAGGCTATTCTCTACCATTGATGAAGTTTTTTTATCCTATTCTCCACTGATGATTAAGTGCATTAAGCACCGATTTGAGTGAATTTATTTAAGATAATATTTTCTTAAGTTTTTTGGCGATTTTTTTTCGAAAGACCATTTTCCTAGAATTTTGAAGTCTATAGATCACGAATTTGTCCTGAGGCTATTCTTCACCGAGTATTAAGTTCATTAAGCAGCAATTTTGACAGATTTCTTCCAGTCCATTTTTGACATATTCTAAAGGGGTACAACAAATTACGTACGATTTTCCCAAAATGTCATTTTCTTTTGATTTTGAAAGCTTCAAATCAAGAATTCGGCTTGAGCTTATTCTTCACCGATGAAGAAATATATTGATCCTATTCTCCACTGGTGATTAAGACCATTAAGCACCGATTTGTGCATATATAATTTAAGATGACATTTTTGTAATTTTGTGGCGATTTGTTTCGAAATGCCATTTTCCTTAGATTTTGATGACTATAGATCACAGAATTGATCGAAGGCTATTCTTCACCGATGATTAAATCCATTAAGCATTGATTTGGGCGGATTTATTTTCGGATTGTATTTGTCATATTTTTTTGTGCAATTTTTTTCGAAATGCTATTTTTCTTTGATTTTGAAGGCTATAGTTCAAGGATTCAGCCTGAGGTTATTCTTCAACGATTATTAAGTCTAAAGAGCATAGATTTGGATGGATTTCTTCTGGGTCAATTTTTGGCATATTACAAAGGAGAACTATCACATGTAGGGGTTTTAACCGATAACCGGTTAGTGGTTAACCGATAACCGCTAATTTCTTATTGGTTCCGGTTAGTAGTTAACCGCTAACCGACTAATCGATTAGTTGTTAACCGATAAGAAAATTGATAACCGCTTACTAGTGTGACTACATGGTTTTGGACTTTGGCTAAAGGAAAATGTTCTAAGATTCGAAACCAATCAAAGTCGCAATTTCAAACATCCCAATTGTCTCCTATTGCAAAAAACCCTCCATCAAGAGTCTCAAATATTTTTAAGAGTTAGAACTCGAAAGTCACCCCTCTCTAACTCCCATTTGCACTCGACAGTCGAAAGAGGGAACCTTAAATTGATGACAATGGGCTAGATGAATATCTTGATCTAAATGATGACTATGAGCTAGATGAATTGGAGCGAGAACCTCGAATCATTTAGGTTGATGATTTGGAGATGTTGAACTTGTTATTTGTGTCTAGTTATGATTGTGACTTGTGGTTGAATTGTGGGCATGTAGACTTTATGTTGTGGAGTTGTGGTTGAATTGTGTGGTTGCTTTAGACTTTATGTTCAATTGATTTAGATGACTTTATGGTGTGTGATTTAGAGGCTGAAACAAAAGTAGGTCACTCAAAATTGGGGCTGAATCATTCAAAAAGGTGGCTGAAATTCAGTTTTGGGGGTCGGTTTCTGACCAAAAACGGAGAAAGCAAACAGAACCTGCGGTTTTCGGTTAGCGGTCTTTGGACAATTTTGATTGCGGTTAACCAATATTTCGGTGCTGTTAAACCAAAACTGCACCGACTAACACCCCTAATCACATGTTTAGGGCAATTTTTTTGAAATGCAATTTTTTATTTATTTTAAAGGATACAAATCACAGATTCAACACGATATTATTATCCATCGATTATGAAGTCTATTGATCTTGTTCTTCACCGATGATTAAGTCCATTAAGCATCAATTTGGACGGATTCGTTTTTGGATGACATTTCCTTAAATTTTTGGTGATTTTTTTTAGAAATGAAATTTTCCTTGGAATTTAAAGGCTACTAATGATTACGGATTCGGCCTGAGGCTATTCTTCACTTATGATTAGGTCCATTAAGCATCGATTTGAAGGAATTTCTTTCTGGATCATTATTGGCTGATTACAAAGGGGACCATCACAGATTTCAGGCGATTTTTTCGAAATGCATTTTTTTTTATTTTGTAGGCTACATGTCACGGATTTGGCACGAGGCTATTCTCCATAGATGATTAAGTCCATTGAGCGCCAATTTGGGCAGATTTATTTTTGGAGGGCACATTTTTATATTTTTGGACATTTTTTTTCGAAAGGCTATTTTCTTTGGATTTTTAAGGTTATAGATCACATATTTGGCCTAAGGCTATTCTTCATCGATGATTAAGTCCATTAATAACAGATTTGGGGAATTTCTTATGTGTCCATTTTTAGCACATTCCAAAGGGTACTATCATAAATTTTGGGTGTTTTTATGAAATGTCTTTTTTCTGAAGTCACATTCCGAAGGCTATTCTCTACCGATGATGAAGTCTATTGATCATATTCTGCACTGATGATTAAGTCCATTGAGCACCGATGTGGGCAGATTTATTTTTGGATGGCATTTTCATAAACTTTTGGGCTATTTAATTATGAAGGCCATTTTTCTGAAATCACAGGCGAAAGTTGATTACTTGGGTATAGTTCGGACCAAAATAAGGTATTAACCCATTTATTTCCTTTTGGCATTTTCGTAAATTTTTTGGCAGTTTTTAACAAAAGGCCATTTTCTTTTGATTTTGAAGTCTATAGATCGCGTATTTGGCATGAGGGTATTCTTCACAGATGAGTAAGTCCATTAAGATCCGATTTGAGCAGATTTTTTCCGGGTCCATTTTTGGCATATTCCAAACAGGGCTGCAAATGAGCTGAGCTGCTCGCGAGCGGCTTGGCGTTCGACTCGAGAAAAGCTCGTTCGAAACTCGACTCGTTAATAAACGAGCCGAACACGAGCTCACCTTTGTTCAGCTCGTGAAGCTCTCGAGCTAGTTCGACTCGGTGGCTTGTTGAGCTAAACTCGTGAGCTGGTTCGTTTAGAGCTCATGATATGTCTTAACATGTGGCTAGAGAGCCAACTCGATTACCAACTTATGGACGAATCAATCTATATCTTATGATTTTAATTCATCTGGTTGTTAAATTATATATCTCACCATATATAAAGTTTAACACGTTGAGTATGTGAGCAAATATATCTTATTTTCTACTTTAAAAATAAATTATTCATCATAGATTGCTTCGATACTATGAAATAACATGATTTGGAGTAGTTAAAATTTATTAACTAAATGATATATGATACCAACAAAGTATAATATGAGATTAGCTAACAAAATAAATCATATGTATCATGATATACAAAATGAAGTACCAATTAAAAGTTAATATTTTAATAAACAAGCTAGATAACTCGACTCGACTAGGCTCGTTAATAAACGAGCTGAGCTCGAACTCGACTCATTTATTAACGAGCCGAGCTCAAGCTAGGGTAAAACTTGACTCGACTCGGCTCATTTGCAGCCCTAATTCCAAAGAGGTACCATCACAGTTTTAGGCGATTTTTCTGAAATGAAAATTTCTTTTGATTTTGAAGGCTACAGATCACGGATTCAGCCCGAAGCTATTCTCCACCGTTGATGAAGTCTATTGATCCATTTCTACCGACTATTAAGTCCATTAAGCTCTGATTTAGGCATATTTATTTTTGGAGGGTATTTTCATAAATTTTTGGGTGATTTTTGTCGAAAGGCCATTTTTCTTAGTTTTTGAAGGCTACATATCACAAATTTGGCCTGAGCTTATTCTTCACCGTTGATTTAGTTCATTAATCACTGATTTAGGGGGAATTTCTTCATGGTTCATTTTTTACAGATTCTAAAATGGGTACCATTTTAGATTTCGTGTGCTATTTCTGAAATGTAATTTTCTTTTGATTTTGAAGGCTCTAGATCACGGCTTTGGCCCAAGGTTATTCTCCACCGACGATTAAGTCCATTAAGTATCAATTTGGGTGGATTTATTTACGAATATCATTTTCGTAATTTTTTTGGCGATTTTATAGAAAGGTCATTTTTCATGGATTTCGAAGGCTACATATCACGGATTCACCTTGATCCGATTCTTCATTGATGATTAAGTCCATTAAGAACCGATAGGATGGATTTCTTCCTTGCTATTTTTGGCAGATGCCAAAGAGGTACCGTCACAGATTTCAGAAGATTTTTTCGCAATGTCATTTTTTTCGATTTTGAAGGCTATAGATCACGAATTTGGCCCGATGCTATTCTCCACCTATGATGAATTCTATTGATCCCATTTTACACCAATGATTAAGTACATTTAACAATGATTTGGGCAGATTTATTTTTGGATGACATTTTCGTTAATCTTTCGAAGGCTGCAGATAGAGGAATTGGCCTGAAGCTATTCTTCACCAATGATTAAGTCCATTAAGCATCGATTTGACGAATTTCTTTCGGGTCTATTTGTGGCAGATTTCAAAGGGTACCATCACAAATTTCAGGTGATTTTTTCAAAATGCCATTTTCTTTTGATTTTGAAGGCTACTGATCATGGATTCAGCCCTAGGCTATTCTCCACCTATGACGAAGTCTATTGATCCTATTCTTCACCGAAGATTAAATCCATTAAGCATCGATTTGGGCGGATTTATGTTCAGAGGACATTTTCGTAAATTTTTTATCATTTTTTTCTTTGAAAAGCCGTTTTCCTTGAATTTTGATGGCTACAGATCACGAATTTGGCCTGGGACTTTTCTTTATCGATTATTAAGTCCATTAATAAGAGATTTGGTATGATTTCTTCAGGGTCCATTTTTGGCAGATTCCAAAGAGGTAGCATCACATATTTCTGTCGATTTTTCCGAAATGTCATTTCTTTCTGATTTTGAAAGCTACATATCACGAATTCGGCCTGAGGTTATTCCCCACCGATGATGAAGCCTATTAATCCTATTAACCACCGACGATTAAGTCCATAAATCACCTAGTTGGGTGGATTTATTTTTGGAGGGCATTTTCATAATTTTTTGGACTATTTGTTCGAAAGGTTATTTTCCTTGAATTTTGAAAGTTACTAATTACAGATTCGGTCTTAGGCTATTACTCACCAATGATTAATTTCATTACTCACTTATTTGGGGGGATTTCTTCTAGTTCCATTTTTGGTATATCACAATACAAAGGGTTTTTTTTTACAATTGTTATTTTCATTCGATTTTGAAAGAAACAGATTACGGTTTTGGTCCGAGACTATTTCCACTGGTGATGAAGTCTATTGACCCCATTCTCCCATGATTTTGAAGGCTACATTTCACCTCAGGTTTCTTACTACCGATCGTTGTCTCTTCTTCAACGTTATAGGTTTGAGTCCGATGCGATGACTATTGAGGGGAAGGAGGTGGATGACGCCGGATCACCGAAGGTCCAATTGGAAGAGCAAAGAGGTGGAGTAGCTTGAATGCAGGTCGATTATGATATAAGCGGTGGAGATTAGTAGCGGGCTAAGAAGGAGACGATTTCATATCTGCTGGCTGGAGAGAGATTTGGGGTTTGCGGTTTTGAGATTTCGTGGTTTCTAGCTTTTCGGGTGAGAAATGGACTTACGCGAGAGAAGAACCCGTGAGTGAGATTTCAGTTTTTTTTTTGCTTTAGGAGTGGAGTGTCGAAGAGAAACGACTGGAGTAAACTTGAGGGAAAGGCCGCTGGGAAACGAATGGGATTCGGTGATTTTGGTAGATTTTCCTAATGTTGGACTCAGAATTAACAGGGGAAAGAGATGGGCGATGTCGATCTGGGTATCAATTGGTTTGGTTGGGAGACCTGGGGTGTTTTTTAGAGGAAAGTAAAGGTGAAAAGATGGGAAGTAGGGGTGGCAGTTTGGTTATTTCGGTTATAACCGATAATCGATCGGCCGGTTATCAGTTTACCAAAATAACCACCTTTTCTACCGAAAATCAACCGAAATAGGCTTCGGTTTCTCGGTTATCTTGGTTGTCGGTTAACCGAACCACTTTTAAGACCAAAAACCATTTTGTCCAGCCTCCGATAACCGACCGAAGTTTGGTTACTTTAGTTACCGGTTAGTGGATAACCGACCGGTTATCGGTTTAACTAACCGGTTAACCGGTAACCGAACGACCACCCCTAATGGGAAGTCAGAATGGAAAGATCTAATGGGTTTTCCCAACAGCCTTCTTGCCTTCTTTCTCACCGTTTTTCTACGGCTCCGGAAAACTTCTGAGACCTTCTTTCTTCAGTTTAGCAATTGGGGATCTCAATCGACAATTTGGGAAATAAGGCGACGACAGAGAGGGGCGGTTAGGTGGGAGAATTGTGGATTAGTGGGGATAAATTATCGCCAACTCATCATTTCTGCTAGTCTAGTCATACTATTAAGTGACATCGTTAAAGAGATGGATGAAAGTGGTTAATCTGTGTATTTCGAAAGTTATGTCTATACATGTCACAAACGTGAAACCTGTGCATATGAAAGTGTATTATGCCTAAATAATAAAATGGTCAAGTCATTATGGCAGGACATGTGATTCGGGCAAGGGTTGGGTCGGATTGTGTTGGATCATATAGGATTAAAGATTGGTAAAAAAACAAATTTGTTAACCAATGAATGTAAGGAAGTGGTTAAATATCTTTATATGGATCTCTCCTAACAACTCGAGTTATTGAGACCAATTGGTTTAAGTCATGGTATCAGAGCTGATTTTTCCTTGATGTCACATGTTCAAGTCCGCACAACCATCAATATTAACTGTTGTCTTAAAGCACATAGTCTTCTGTGCTTGTGTAAACTTTAAGCCCATGAGTTGGCTTTCATTTTGGGGGCGTGTAAAATATTGGTCAACTACCATACATGGATCTCTCTCAATCGTACAACAAGCAATCTCCACCATTCATCTCAACGGTCAACATAAATATGACGATCTCCACAGTATGCGTCCCACAATGATACTAACCATACGGTAGAGATTGCCTAGTGTACAATATACACCAGTTTTTGCTAAGGGTGGGATTCGGTACGTCGGTAAATGGTTTACCGTTTTACCGAACCGTTTACCGGCGGTATCGGCGGCCGAGCGGCGATTGGGTGGGTCGGTATACCGAATCCGGTATCGGTAAATACAGACAGTAAATCGGTAATACCCATACTGAACCCCAAAACGACGTCGTTTTATTAGGCAAAGATTTCAACCCTAGTTCTAAAAACTACCCGCCCAACACTGCAGCAGCGACCCGCCGCCACCCTTCCTTCTTCGTTTCGAAATCGCAGAGGCAGAGAGAGAAGCCCTGCGCGGAGCCACCTCTCCTCTTCTCCTCTTCGCCGGACGCCGCTCCTTCTGCTGACGACGACGGCCCTGATTCCTGAATCCCTCACCCGCTTCCCTTCCCTCGCCGACGCCGCGACCAGCACTTCCCAATCCTCCGCCGCTCCGCCACCTTCCCGCTTCCCCGCCGATGGAGACCTGGCCCTGAAACCCTCACCCTCCCTCCCCTCCAATCGGCGACTTGGTCTCCCTTCCCAATCGGCGATTTAAAACCCAAACCTAGTCTCCCTTCCCAATCGGCGACTTGGTCTCCCTTCTCAATCGACCAACACTTCCCAATCGGCGATTTAAAACCCAGACCTAGTCTCCCTTCTCTCGGCGACTTGGAGGTAAGTTGTTGTGCATTTTGAATTTTTTGTTAGCATTTGTAATTTGTATAGTGCTGCTGCTGATGAGAATTGAATGTAATTGTTGTGTTTGAATTTTGATATTCAGAAATCAGAATTGAATGTAATTGTTGTGCATTTTGATATTCAGAGTTGGTTAGGGAGCTAGTTGGTTTGGGGAAGAGAACTTGGATTGTGCATTTTTTAGAGCAAAGGGCCGAAGGAGGCTGCATACAACAAGCCAACAACAGTCAACATTCACTGAATTCTGAATATGTATGTTAGTGAATTGAGCAATAGCAATTAGCCAAAATCTATATATGTATGTTAATAAGTTAATTGAATTGCAGTTTTCATTGTTTGTATTGAATTGATGAGAATTGATTATTGAGTTTGATTGACCTAAAATTGATGAGTAATTGTTGTTAGGAGGTTTATGTGCTCATTTTGTTGTTTTTTTTAGGACGAAAGCTTCTGCTGGCAGCCATGGAGGAGGTAGTAAGAAGAAGAAAGCTATTTCTCTACCTCCTCGAAGCTCTTCAAAAAAAAGGGAAGGCTTCAACTAGTAGCACACCTTCCACTACTGCAAATCCACCTGCAGCTGCAGCAAATCCACCTCCTGAGGCAAATCCTCCTCCATCTACAGAAAATCCTCCTCCATCTGTTGAGGTACCTGGTGTACAGAAGAAAATTGACAAGGGGAAGGGGAAGAAGTCAAAATCTAAGTGGTGGATTCCTTACACCCGTGTGTTGGTTGATGACTACCCATACGGCAAATGCAAAAGGTGTGGGACGCTGATCAAAGCTCATTCAACCTTCAATGGGACTAGTGGTTTGAAGAGCCATCACCTAATGTGCGAGAGGAAGGCAAGGGAAGCTAGTGGTCAGTCTGTATTGAACTATCAACCTGGAGCTGGAAGTGGAGATGGTGAGGCAGGCTCTCTTACTCCACGGAAGTTTGATCAGAACAAATCTAGACATGCATTAGCTAGGATGATAATCTTGGACGAGCTTCCGTTTAGATTTGTTGAGCGGGAGGGGTTTAGGAGATTTATGGCAACAGCTCAGCCTTTGTTTGTGATACCTGGAAGGCAAACAATAAGATCTGATTGTTATGTCATTTTTCTGGAGAAGAAAGAAATATTGATTGAGTTTTTTTAAGGCAAAATTCATCTGTATAGCCAAAACTTTGACGTTTGTGACAATAATAGCCACTTTTGGCAAATTACCAAATATAGCCATAATTTTGAAAGTTTAATGACAAATATAGCCATTTTCATTAGATATTTTAACGTCGTCGGTAACACCTTTAATCAAATTAACGGAACAGTTACCTAGCTTCCAACTCACCGGACACATCATCCACAACTCAACAATACTTGCCATGTCATATTTTAATTTAAAAATAAATTAAAAATCACAACTCTTTCTTCTCCCTCTCCTCCTCTCCTTCCACCACCGACCCCAACCCCCAAACCCAATCCTCTTCTCCCACTCCGGCAGCGTTCCAGATCCAATCCACCACCGACCCCTCCGACACCGCTCCGACAACATACGGACCCTAGCTCATGGCATCTGATGGCTAAACCCGTCCATGAACATCTGAACCCGAAGTGCAGGGCAACTCGGGAAAAGGGAAAACCAGAGAGTGGGAATCGCGCACAATCATCGAATATCAACAGTTTTCGGGTCTCTCACAAAACAACGAACCCAGAAAGGTTGATCGAGGAAAGAGGAAATCAGTCGGAGCGGCGTGTCCAAGAAACCGAGCAACGACAGTAGGTGTAATCTGAGGAACAACAAGAGTGGTGGTAGCAGCAGTGGGAATCCTCCCAAATCCACAAATCCAAAATCTCCACACGATTTTTGTTTTGATTTTGCAAAGCTTCTAAACTGGCGAGAATTGTGAAAATTGCATATCTACGACTGGAGAAGAGAGAACACAAATTCGAATTTCCAGAATCGTTGAGGAAATTTCTGGGGATGAGCTCCCCGAGGCACATGGCGAAGAAGTAGCCGATCTTGTTCACATACACAAACCATTGGTCAGGCGTGGTGGCGGCAGCAGCGAAGGACGAATAGTTGTCGCCAGTGTGGAGAGTGAAGAGGATCGGGAGAATGATGCAGGCGATTTGGCGGTGGATCTTGGTGGTGGATGCGGAAAGGGAGCGGAGGAAGGGGTAGAAATCCATGCCAGGGAGAGTAAATCAGTTGGAGTTGGAGAGGTGGTGGTGGGAGAGCGATCATCGAAAGACACAATTTTTATGCTCGGAGCTGTAATGGAAGGATCAATCGGGAATGAAGAGTGTTTGATTTCCGATAAAAATCCATGCGAGGGAGAGTAAAAATTTCTGGTCAGCGAATCCAATCCAATTTTAATTTGAACGAGAGTTTTGGTTGGGGAATGGAAGGGGAAGGAAGAGAGATGGGAGAGAGAAAATAAAAAAATAATTTATTTATTTATTTTTATTTTCCACCGCACATTTTTAATTGACTAATTGTCGCCAACTCAACAATGTCGTTAGTCCAGTCAGCCCGTTACTTGACACTGTCAAAGAATTGGACGGAAATGGCTATTTTGTGTATTTCGGCAAAAGTGGCTATCATTGGCTAAATCGTCAAAGTTTTGGCTATACAAGTGTATTTCGCCTTTTTTTAACTCAAAGTGCAAAGGAAGAATATCTATCACTACAGATACATGGACTAGTGATAATAACCAGAATTTTATGTGTGTGACTGCACATTTTATTGGAGATGATTGGAAGTTGCAGAAGATGATTATTTGCTTTGTTCCCATTACTAGTCACACGGGGAAGGATATTGCAGATACTTTGGAGAAGTGTTTACAAGAATGGAAAGTGAAGAGTTTGTTTTGCATGACAATGGATAATGCCAGTTCGAATGATGTTCTTGTTGAGTGCATGAGAATGAAGAGGTGGGGAACAGATTTGCTAGATGGGAAGTATTTGCAGTATAGATGTGTGGCACATATCATCAATCTGATTGTTTCTGATGGATTGAAGGAGGTTGGAGTTGCTGTGGTGAGGGTAGGGATTGTGTGAAATGGGTGAAGTCATCCCTAACTCGGATGGGAAAGTTCAAGAAAGGCATTGAGTATCTAGAGATGGATGGGAAAAGACTGTTGTCTTTGGATGTTCCGACTAGGTGGAATTCCACCTATCTGATGTTGGATTCCGCGGAGAGGTTTGAGCAGGTTTTTACGTTCATGTATGCTAGTCCTACTGATTCTTCCTTTCGAGAGTATGTGGATTCAAAGAAGGGTCTTCCAACTGAAGATGATTGGAACAGTATTAGGCGGCTCATGAAGTACCTGAAGTTCTTCTATGAGCTTACTCTTCGTGTATCAGGTATATGAACTAATAACTTTCAAATTTTAAAATTAAATTGAATGATTATGAGTTATATTATTTATACTAATTTCGGTAAATTTTTCTTTGTATCAGGAACATCATATGTCACTACACATACTTTCTGCAAATCCATTGTGGATATTCATGAAGTGATAGCAAAATTGAAGAAAGATGCAGATAGACAGATACAAAGAATGGCATTGTGAATAGAGGCAAATGTGAGAAAGTATTAGTTTGAGAATGATGTTGCTGACGAGGAGGACAACTTTAGGATAAATAGGATAGTTTACATGGCCTGTGTGCTGGATCCCAGACGTAAGCTAGACTATATGACTATGATGTTGGAGGAAATGTATGGGATCTCAAAAGGGGAAGCTTTGGCAGATGAAGTAAAGAAGGAGATGATTGCATTGTACGATGTCTACAAGATGAAGTATGCAACTTCATCCTTTGTTTCTGTGCCTACTACCCAGACTACTACTCCTACTGAGACTAGTGACGGATCCTTTGATGTGGAGTCCGCATTTGAAGCTCAGTTCCAACAGAAGAGAAAGGAGCAAATTGAGAGGGGGGGGGGGGGGGGTCGAGGTTCTGGTGAGTTGGAGCAGTATTTGAGAGATATTGGTGATGCTATTAATGAGGAGATTGATGATCGGAAGTTTGACATTCTGAAGTGGTGGGCTCGGAACAGTGTTAGATATCCTATCTTTCAGAGATGGTTAGGGATATATTAGCAGTTCCAGTCTCCTCTGTTGCATCGGAGTCCGCTTTCAGTTGTGGAGGTCGAGTTCTTAGTCCTTTCAGGTCCTCTTTAAGCCCAAACATTGTGGAGGCATTGATATGTGCTGAAGATTGGATAAGATATGAAAATGGAAAGACTGTAGATGAACTGAATGATAAGGAAGAAGATCAAGAGACAATCGATTATGAAAGTGGTAAGAATTCAATTTATTATTCTAATTTGTCTATACTCTTTACTATTTAAATTTTAAACTATTCCATTAGTAACATACTAACATTTGTGTATTTTATTTGCACTAGTTACTAATACTTTCCAATCTCGAGTGAAAACTGCAAGTGACATCCCAAGTGGAGCACATGGATCTGTTGTTGGGTTGATGAGGAAGAGGAGGAGGAGGAGGAGGAGGAGGAGGGTGATGATGAAGAATCCACCGAGTCCGACGAAGACATGAACCAAGATGCCGATAATGATCCCGATGATACTCTTCTCAGGACTTTGAAGAAGAAAGGTTGTGCAAATGTTGGTGGTGCTACAAGTTCTACCGGAGAAGGAGGAGCATGAGCTCTTGGTTATTAACTTATTTGGTTGTCTATTTTAATTTTTAAGTTTGGACTTTGAACTTGTGTTGAATTTAGACATTATCATTGTCCCTTTGAATTTGACGATGTTTGTTGAATTGTCGTTTGATGAATTTGAATATTTGATGAATGATGATGCTTGATGAGAGTTGATGTTGATTCATGAATCATGATTGTTGACCCTTTGAACTTATGTTAAATTAAATAGATTAATAGATAGCAACTTAGTGTTTGAACTCAAATATTAAGTTATGGCATTAAGTATTAACATATAACATATACTTCATTATTCACAAATATTACATACATCATGAAGAAAAATATTATAAATAAGAGTCACAAATGATACATAAGTATAGGTCTAAAAAATGTTATAAATTATTAATTACAAAAATGAAGAAAAAAACTCAGAAAAATAAAAATATTACAACATCTTCCCCACTAACAGAATTTCGGTTCGGTAAATGGTCGGTAAACCGAACCGAAAAACCACCCCACTTCGTCCTTTGCGGTAATTCGATAAACCGGTTTGTAACCGTTTACCGGTAATTCGGTAATCGGTAAACCGGTTACAAACCGGTATCGGTAAACAGTTTGGCCACCCTCGGTATACCGAAACCGGTAAATTCGGTAAACGGTAAAACCGTTTACCGACCGATTCCCACCCCTAGTTTTTGCATGGTTCACGATAGAACCATTTATATCTATTATAGATTTGTTAAAATTTAAATGTTGATAACCAATTTGTTGGTATCCAAAACGTCAATGAGCGTTTACGTACATTGACACTCAACATCGACATACCAAAGAGGGGAATAGAATCAGAGGCCAGAATTGACCCTCAGCATGCGTTGGTGGTTTTGGGGTGGGGAGTAGAGTAGACCAAAGTGAAGGAGTCGGCCAAGATGACAACAAAGGAAATCAATTCATAAGAAGAAAAGACGTGGGGGACATAACAGCACATCCAGATTCCTCAGTAAACCGGGGCCCTGCCCCTTCTCTCTTTAAAAAACCCAACTCCACAACTTCCCTTGTATTTTGCTACTATAAATATCAACCAACCAACCCCTTGGTTTCCACAGCAAAGAGAAGGTTTAACACAAAAGAGCTAAGTTGCGCAAAAAAAAACAGAACATGAAAAGGCAGAGGATCAGTAATGGGGAGAAGAGCACTACTACTGATCATGCTGCTGCTGTTGTCACAGGGAAGTCGACGAAAAAGATGATGAGAAGCAATGCGGTGGGAGCAGATCCTGATCATCATAATAAAGACGGAGGAGGAGGAGAAGGAGGAGGACTGGCCAGTGTGACCACCAGTAATATTTACAAAGCTATAGCTCCAATGGGTACTTTCGCTTCTGCTGCTGCGGTGGCGCCGGCGGTGGAGAGGGAGTACTTCTACTACTTGTACAATGGAGGTGAAGCTGATCATCATCACGTCGGGGTGCTTGATTACGAGGAAATGTGGTGGAGCTCGATCTGGCTCCCCTGTTTCGACGTGGACAACTACATGGTTGACGATGCTGCTGCTGCTGCTACGGATGATTGTGTGCTGTGGGATATTGATGATATTTGGAATTTGAAGAGCATCAAATAGACGGGAATCAGGAATCCAAATGAGGAGAAGTTATTTGAATCGCGTAGTAATTGGAGGGCTAATGTCTTACCATAATTAGTATTAGTAACCCCATTTTCAGTTCTTAGTTAGCGCTTCAATGGTTTCCTGCAGAATGGGCTCGATCGATCTGTCATTTTCTGCAGCCCACCTAATTAATCTTTAGATTTGCGCATGCGCTTGTGTTTACTACTGTTTAATTAGTCGTACGTTACAGCTTTAGCTTTATCTGAATAAATAGTTAAGCGGCTCTGATGGCGGCAGGTGGTTGGAGGGTCTTTCATGCCAAATTGTTGTTATTAATAGTTTGAGTGTAAAAGACCAAAATTGGCTGG
Source organism: Linum trigynum (assembly GCA_964030455.1). Lineage (NCBI taxonomy): Eukaryota > Viridiplantae > Streptophyta > Magnoliopsida > Malpighiales > Linaceae > Linum > Linum trigynum. The sequence goes on from OZ034819.1 coordinate 7,490,783, forward strand.
AATCCCCTCCACAGCTAGCCGCATATACCCCTGTCGACATAGAATTAGAATAAATAGACTGTTCTTCTACTGTACTATCTGTCAATCTCATGTCTCTTGCTACAACCTGGTATCTGATTGGAAAAGCAGGGGTGCATGCATGAATAAGACGCTTTGTCTGATGTCACTTTCATCAGAACCTTAATTAAAATCCCATTTTAAGCGACATCCCCGGTTATCATAATTAAAGTAATCGGTTAATGAGAGTCATTATTGTAATCAAGTATATTAGGGCTTGGCTTAAAAAGTGTGATCTATTTAATCAAGTGTATTAGGACTTGGATCATTCTAATAGACTGCGTTTGGTTGATTTGTAAGTTTCATCGTAGACTTGATTCGATGGAACAGTCAATGAATGGGTTGTGCAGCTGTGAATTACATAGGAGAAAGATAGGTCCATCCAGTTATACAAAAGATCACTTGTGTTCGAGGTTACTAACAATTTGGTCACTCATGTTTAAAATTACTTCCGGGTCCAGTTTTGGCGGATTTCGAAGAGGCCGCTACCATCATAGGTTTTGGGTGATTTTTTTGAAATGAAATTTTCTTTCGATTTTAAAGGATACAGATTACGGATTTGGCAGGAGGCTATTCTCCACCGATAATGAAGCCTATTGATATTATTTTCCACCGACGATTAAGCCCATTAAACACTGATTTGGGTGGATTTAATTTCTGAAGATATTTTCATAAATTTTTGGGCTATTTTTTTCGAAAAACCATTTTCCTTGCCTTTTTTATACAAATACTCTTACTTGTATTAATTAAATGGTAGGTTTGTTACAGTAACATCTTTTTGTAAGAGAGATAAAAGAGGGACAGGTGGTCTATCTACCCATATAACTTCCCCTTCCCAATCACACTTAGAGTGGGCCATAAAATGGGCGGGTTCATTAAGTTTTCCGCCCACGAACTTCCAAGCGAACCGAGCCACCTCCACAGCCTGTTTCTTGATTTCATCACAAACCCGACCCAGCTCCAGCTTCGTCTGTCTTTCTCCTCGTAGAATTCTCTCCACAACCTGGTTGTCCATCTGAACTTCACCGGGGAGGAAATGATATCGACCGGCCAGCTCAATGTCGAATCCCACCGCCATGGCTTCAACAATTTCCGAAATCCATTGTCGCCGCGAGCGTCTGACTGCCCCCAAATGAAAGGAACCCACTCTGTCTCTCACCACAATCCCCAGTCCAGTTCCTTGATCGGTCAGGCATGCAGCGTCGACATTGATTGTGAAATCGGTCGCAGCCGACGGGGACCAGCTCGTAATTGCGGCGTGGGGCAAGGGGTATCTCATCTACTGCGCCTCAAGGTACTCATCAAACCATCTGCTTGCTCGAGCCATAATCTCCCACTCCTCCATCTTCCGTTTATTCCATAACTGACAATTTCTCTTATCCCATATGAACTAGAGATTTTCCTTTCCTTTTGAAAAGTACAAATGACGAATTCATCCTAAGGCCATTTTTCACTGATTATTAAGTCCATTAAACAACGATTTGGGTGAATTTCTTGCAGGTTCAATTTTGGCATATTTAAAGGGGTATCATCCTCTGTTTTCATAACCGGACCGGAAGCTGAACTGGAAAAGTTAGTGGTTTAGGGTTCAGTGGTTAACTGTTACCAGAGGCGGACCCACCTTGTAGCAAGGTGTGTCACCCGACACATCTTGCTCCAAAATTTTTGTGAGGAACCCATATTTTTTCTTTGTCAAAAAATTCGTACACGGGACCTCCGACACACCTCCAGTAATTATAATCGACACATCTTAACCTTATTACATTACAAAACATTTGTTTTGGTAATAGTATCAAAACATTAGTTGGTTGTACAAGAGTAAACAATTAATTGACTACTTACTATGTAGTGAGTATTCATAAAGATAACTATCACTTAAGAGATAACCTAAATAAATTGAATGAAAATTAAATTAATTAATAATCTGGTTGAGTCAAGTAGTTAGATAGTGAATTCCATATTGTCTTTCCCGACAACTTCTTCCATGGATTCTTCTTAAGTTAACTTTCTACATGCTTTCTAGTTTAGCTATTTCTTTTTACGTTGATGCCCGTCACCACCATCTAATTGTCGGCATCGGCCGACGACATCCTCATTCTCATTCAAACTTACACATTGACGCCTGTGGCCACCCTTCCGGCTTCTTGTACCAGCTTTCTCATATTAAATTAGTGTTAACTTTACTTATTGCAATTGCAAGCTACAAAATGACATTTTCCATATATGAGTTTAATCGAGAAAAATCTTTGGTATAAGTCGAGTGATCAATTTATGAATAATTTTTTAGTTGTGTACATAAAAAAAATATTTGATTTGCAACCTAATGAGCAAATGTAATTAAGAAATTTTTCAGAATATGAAAACTCGTCGTGGTTCACTATAAAAAATAATGAAATTGATGAACTAATGTATAAAACTTTTATGTTTATTTTTAAATTAATTAATTAATTAAATCTTTATTTATTGGCAGACACACCTATACCAAAATCCTGGGTCCGCCACTGACTGTTACAAAACCGTTGGTGAACCGTTCATAGAATCATTCATGATATATAACGTATAAGACTTTTATATTATACTAATTTAAGAATAACGTTATTATTGACGATAAACCATTTAATATTCATATCATCACCAAAGTATCTAATAAATCATTCAAATCATCTCACAAAAGAAATCATATTTTTTGTAGTTCAAATTTAAAATTATGGTGCCTGTCAGTAGTGGACAACGTAAAGTTGACAACAAGGTTAAAATGATGAGAGGAAGCATATGTAAAATTTATAATTATGGTTTGATGGTCTTAGTTTATGTTAATTTTTTTTTTTTGTTAAAATAGTGAACCAGTTAAACCGTGGTAGTTCATCTGATTTTATGTTGAACCATGAAAAATCGTTTGGTCCATCAATAACCATTCAAGCAATGAACGGGACCGTTATCATAACTGATTTGGAGGCTCTACTGGCCCGACCGTTGATCCGTTTCGGTTCCTATAACAATGATATCATCTTAGATTTTGAGAGATTTCTCCAAAATGCTATTTTCTTTTAATTTTGAAGGCTAAATATTATTGATTTGGCTTGAGGGTATTCTCCACCGATGATGAAGTAATTTGCATTGTTATCAAAACCGGACCAGACCGGTCAGTAAGACCACAACTAACCGATTCCGGACACAAATCCGATGCCGGCTGCCTATAAACGATAGACAAACAGCCTATTAAGTGCCTATTTTGGCGTATCTATTTCATAGGGCAATTTCGTAATTTTTTAGTTATTTTTTGGAAATTTAATTTTTCTTGGATTTTGAAGGCTAAAGAACATGAATTCGGCTTGAAGGTATTCTGCACCGATGATTAAGTCTATTATGAAACGGTTTGGGGGGATTTTTTCCGGTCCCTTTTCAATAGATTTCAAAGGGGTACAATCACATATTTCGAACGATTTTTTTCAAAGGCCATTTTTTGGATTTTGAAGGCTACATGCATTACGACACATTACCACCATATATATACTCACTTTTCTGGGTGCATTCACTGCACTCGGCTCGTAATCGTCATTATGAGAAGGCAATTCAAGTCAAAATAGTATTGATCGTCACTTGTGATATAATGAACAAGAAACACATGAATTTATAAAAAAAAATCATTCAAGATTTACTTTAATTTTAAGGATTAAGAGTTTAGGGATTTAGGGTTAGGATTAGGCGGGTGTTCAAAATTGAAGGTTTAGGGGTTAGGGTAATGGATTGATTAGTTGTAATCATAGTTATATCATCATTTCAGACTAATACTACCAATTAAAATTCAAAATTTGTTGTCTTAAGGATACATTTAGAGTTGAGTGCATTGAATACACTCATTTTTGTGGGTGCACCGAAGTAGCCACCATATATAAATATATATATATATATATGTTAAAGTCTAGCGTACGCCTGTGTTCACACCTATTATTTGCACATGAATAATTCCAACGAATCAGTACTGCTGGTTTTTATTTTGAGATTAAATGAATATTATTGTCCGGGTTAGAGAATTGGGGACTGGGGTTCATCCATTAGAGGTTAGGGTATAGTATCATGTCACAAACTCTGATTAATTCATGGTCTAAATATCAAAACTCGAAGGGCGTACAGTAAGGTAAGTGTACGCCAAACATAAGAGAGAGAGAGAAAAAGGGAGATGAGAGATGAGAGAGAAATCTAGAGAGAGCCCGGGTGAGTGATCGGGAAAGGGGTAGAGCGTGTGAGCCGTTTTCTTCTTGCAGGTACACAGCGGTGAGTCGGGATTCAGGTGGACACTGCTTCTTGGGTTCTCTTCAGTACAGGTCGGAGGAATTTCGGTTCAGGCAAGGCAGCGAGTTCAGAACTGTTGTCATTGAGGACTATGTTACGAGAAAGAAGGCATTTGTCAGAATTACTGTTGCGGTAAATGGTCGTCGGAATAGGTTTGTATACTTTGAACCCCCTCAAGCGGAGTGGCTTGGTAACTCGCTCCGAGAAATCTCGCGGAAAGGGTGGGATATGAAGACAAACCGCCAGAAGAAGGGATCAACTCGCATCATTCAAATTGCCAGGCTTGCTTGTCGGAAAGGAAACTTCATCAAAATATCGGAAAGGCTGATCAATGGATATTTGTCTTTCATCCTCATCCCCTTTGCCCCAAGTGAATGGGAAGGAATGATCGTTAGACTCCGCCGACCAACAACCAAAGTAACCATGAGGAACCGCATCATGCGTAGCGCTTGGGTGGCGCAGGGTAAATCCTTCGCAGACGCTGTCAAGTTGGGGTTCCCTTAGGAGCAGGGGAAAAGCATCATCAAATCTCATAAATCTCAGGCTTTTCTGGAGGTGGAGGAAAACGGAGTCAATAATAGGTTGCAATTCCTGGATCGGTACCTAATGATAAGCTTCTTCGATAGCCAGAACCTGGGGCTCCCGTCCTCTTTGACCGAAGATTTTGTAGCATGGGCGAGAGAGCGGTGGGGTTTATCAGACGGATCAGTGTTTTCTAACAGGGCGGGGGACCTCTGGTATTTAATATGTGATTCTCTCTCTGAAGCTATTAGGGTTCAAGAAGACGGTCATGCAAAGTTTCGGGAATGGAACGTTCTGTTGCGATTCTGGAAAGAGGACGACGGGCGCTGCTTTGCCCCCCCCCCCCCGGTGGTCTGCAGTGGATCATGTTATTCGGAGTTCTGCCGTTCCTCCGCTCATGGGATGTCCTGGAAAACATTGGGCGAATCTGTGGTGATTTCGTTGACGTTGATCACGGCTCGTGGTCGGACCCGTGCGTCCGCGTCAAGGTTAGACCAAAGAAGAAGGTTCCAACGTCGCTGCCGCTAAGATTTGGGACAACGGTGTTTATTGTCAAAATTCTGCCGGAGCCGGAAGTGGTCGGCCCGATGGCGGATCTGAACCGTCGCCGCCTTATAGACAAGGTCTTTGAATCCTACCTGGCTGGGAAGTCGATCAATGATGAGAGCTCACGAACTCCGAGCACTTTGGACTGCGCCACAACCTCGAGGTTATCCCGCGACGCCTCAGTTTTCCCTGGCCCATTAATCCGCAAGCATGCGCCGCTGTTTTCTGATCCCCATGCTGCACAGGCAATTAATGCGAAGATGAAGCGGGTTTGGATCCACAAAGCAGGCCCACTGCCCAAAACTAATTCCCTCTCTTCCCCCTGTCCGTACCTTAGCCCACCCAACACCCCTTGTACCTCTTTATTTAAGCCCACCATTCCCAGCCCACCTCCCATCCTAGCCACCTCCTCTCTTTCCCTCGGGCCGGCCCACCATACCCAGCTTGCATTATCCCCCCCTGACCCACCCCCGAGACCCAACCCCTCCCTCATACTGCACAATGTATCTGCCTACTCCCCAACTCTTATCGCCGATGCAGCCCTTACCATCCTCTCACTTTCTATCCCCCCCTTCAATCACTCCCCATTGTCCGCTATCCCTTCTCTTCCCTAATCTGCCCCTCATCCCGGCTTCCTTCCCACCACTCCCACCAAATTCCTTCCTAACCCCTACTAATAATCCACTTCCCCATACCGACTGGTCCTCTGCAAACCCACAGCCCGATCCTCTCAACCCTCCGTCACCTAACCTTGACCCTGATTTCCACAATTTCTCCCTTTCTGACTCACCTGATACCTCGGAACCAGAACAATTAGCCATTATCCCGTTTAACCCCCTCAGTACCGAGTACCTCAAAGTCTAGCGCAGTGAACAGGATTGCATTAAGTTGATTGAACAAAGTCTAAAGATTTGCGATATTCTCAAGCTCTTGGACTCCGTCTCTTCTGAAAACGCGAAGCAGAAGGTTGCTCTCATTGCGGCCGATTCTCAGCGCAAGAGAAAGAGGGAAGCGAGATCAAAGCTGGATATGGAACTGAGACGTCTCGGCCTTAATCATCCTCCCCCAACACCCAGGTCTCGAAGCCGCTCAGCTCACACAAATTAGGTGTGTGGTCCTTCTCACTGCCGTTGGCGATTATGATCATGCCTCACTCTTTCATTTCCTGGAATGTGCGTGGGTTGGGAAACCCAAATAAGAGAGCAAAAATTAAGCGGCTTCTGAAGAGATGGAGACCTTCTATAGTGGGTCTCACGGAAACTAAATGGCAAAAGTGCGAGAGAAATCTGATCTCATCAGTTAGTGGTAGCAAATCCAGTGATTGGGTTGCCAAAGACTCTGTTGGAGCTAGCAGTGGCATTGCTATTTTTTGGGATTCTACCATTTACAGATGAAGGTAATTGAATCCAAAGACATCATCTCCTTCGTAGTCGTTTATGGCCCTCAGGAAAAGAAGGAAAAATTAGAATTCCTCAAGGAAATCGAGTCAGTCTGCAGAGAATACTTGGCTGCATTGTGTATAATTGGTGATTTCAATCTTGTCAGATCAGAGGAAGAATTCATAGGGTGCCCTAGAGACTTGGAGATCATGAATGAATTTAACAGCCTGATTAATAGATGCAATTTGGTGGATATTCCATTACAAGGTGCCAGGTTCACGTGGAGTAGAGGAGGCGGAGAGACTTCTGCGTCACGAATTGACAGAGCGCTCATTAATTCAAGTTTTGAAGACCTGCTATCCCCGGAGACCCTGATCACTCTTGATCGTGTGGAGTCAGACCATAATCCGATCCGTCTACAGTGGGGTTCAATTGAACGGTTCAGCCATCCCTGGCGGTTAGAAAACATGTGGTTGCAAGAAGAATCTTTTCTGTAGAACTTGGTGGGGTGGTGGAGCATCCCAGTCAATGGGACTAGCTATTTGTTCAGATTCGGGCAAAAATGCAGGCAAACCAAACTAATGATCAAGCAATGGAACCGAGACCATTTTGGGAAAGTTGAGAGGCGTATCGCGGATATTCTGTTGAGGATTAAAATTATTGATGATGCTGAAGAATCTGAACAGCTTAATCCGTTGTTAGTGTCTGAAAGAGCTATTCTCAAATGCGAGCTTGAGAAGGTCTTAATCATGGAAGAGATCTTCTGGAGACAACGTTCGAGAGAAATATGGCTAAAGGTGGGAGATAAGAATACTGGATTCTTCCATAGAATTGCTAAAGTAAATAAGAGGAAAAGCAGAATTAAGAGGCTGGTGATTGAGGGCAGGGTATCGGATGATGTGAATGAGATCAAAATCGCTTTCCATAACCACTTCTCTGCCAAGTTTGTAGAAGGGGAAGAGGATAGACCTTTTCCAGCCAGGTACAGGGACTGTTTGCTCACTCCTATCGATAATGAAGACTTGGTGAAACCATTTTCGGAGTTGGAAGTCTGGCAAGCAATTAGGCAGAGTAACGGGAGTAAAGCTCCGGGGCCGGATGGTTACTCGTTTGAGTTCTACAAGAAAGCTTGGGATATCATTAAATGCGATTTACTGAAGGCATTCGATGAGTTTTTCCTGGTTGGCACCCTTCCGCAATCGACAGCTCATGCCTTCATTTGTTTATTGCCCAAAAGGGATCCCTTCGAGACGGTATCTGATTTCCGCCCGATTAGCCTACTTGGAAGTCTAAATAAGGTCATTACAAAGGTTTTATTCAACCGCCTTCTGCCTCAAATGAACACACTAATTTCTGACAACCAGTTCGCAGGAAAAAGAGGCAGAGTGATCCATGAATCTTGTTTGATTGCCAACGAAGTGATTGATAGCCGTAGAAGAAGTAGAAAACTGGGGGTTGTTATCAAACTAGACATCGAAAAGGCCTTCGATTCTATCAGCTGGAAGAGCATATTGAAATCATTAACTCATTTGGGTTTGCACTCGAGGTTCCGGAAATGGCTGGAAGGACTACTGTCATCCTCAAGGCTCTCAATCCTTGTCAATGGTGAATCTACCGGTTTCTTTGGAATGACTCGTGGTGTCAAACAAGGGGACCCTCTCTCGCCCTTCTTATTTAACATCGGCATGGACATATTATCTTTTATTCTCTGTGAAATAAGGAAAGAAGGGCTCATCACGGGTTTCTATATCAATGAAGAGAGTCGTATTGGAGAGGTTACACATCTACTATATGCAGATGATGCTATATTATTCTGTGAAGCAAATGAAGCCGAGTTCCGCAACTTACTGGCTGCCCTGATATGTTTCCAAGCAATAACTGGCCTACAAATAAATCTTGAGAACTCGAGAATTTTCCCAGTGGGGGAGGTTGCTAATATTGAAAGATTGGTCGAAATCTTCGGCTGTGATTGGGCTTTCTTGCCAACTACTTATCTTGGGCTGCCTCTCGGGTGTCAATCTCCACCCACTGCACACTGGAACAACATTGTGGCTAAAACTCAGTCAAGACTAGAGGGATGGAAAGGGAAATTTCTATCGCTGGGAGGGAGAATTGTACTTATCAACGCGGTGCTTGCAAGCCAGAGTAACTACATAAGCTCGTTGTTCCTAATCCCCAAGAACATCATCAACTCTTTGGAGAAAATTGAAAGGGATTTCCTTTGGTCTGGTACACGAGAAAAGGGAGAAGCTACATCTTGTGTCCTGGGAACTTTGTAAAACGGCCAGGAACAGGGGAGGTTTGGGTATTCGTGATTTGGAGATAAATAACCGAGCTCTCCTACTCAAATGGCACTGGAGATTTGCGACTGAAAGAGGATCTTGGTGGAGGGAGATGATTGTTGCCAAATTCCCTAATCAACAGTCTGAATGGTTCTCGGGCAGGTCATCGGGCAGCCTTGGAGGCAGTCTATGGGCCAGGATTGTCAAGCTGCAGCCTGATTTCTGGAAACTTACTCGAATAGAGCATAGTCAAGGGTTTTGGACTTCGTTCTGGTTTGATACCTGGATCGAGGGCATCCGACTGGCTGAAGAATTCGCGAGAGTTGTAGCTGCTGCCGAATCCCCGAACTCCACCGTTGCGGAATACCTTTCCTTTTCTGAGGGAAACTGTCAATGGGATATTCCATTGACTCATTCACTTTGGGGTGGGGCTGAAAGAGAGAGGGTGAGGTTATTTGAAACACTTAACTCTATTCCATATCAAAACTTTTTTGCAGGACCTGAAAGACCAAGGTGGCTCCCGTCCCCTACAGCTGGTTTCAGCGTTCATTCGGCATATGATCACTTAGCTGCGGAAAGATATCTGGGAATCTCGGAGTTTCCTTCAAAGGTGATTTGGCTTAGCATCATACCGAGTAAGATTTGCATCTTCCTATGGCTGGTCTTCCACAAGCGAATCCTCACCATTGACAACTTGAAGAAGAAAGGCTTTTACATCCCGAATCGGTGTGTCCTTTGCAAGAAGGAAGAAGAGTCCCCGAATCACATTTTCATCACTTGCACTTTCTCAAATCAGGTTTGGGGCAGGCTAAAATGCTTTGTTAAATTGGAAGGAAGTGCTGTAGTGAGTCTGGATATTTCAGAAAGAATCAGACTTTGGTCGCGTTCGAATCCGGTAAATCCAGCTCAGTGGTGTTCAAGAGTAGTCCTACATGCTTTCTGCTGGTGTGTTTGGCTGGAAAGAAACAATAGGATATTCAATGACCAAGAAAGCCACGTTGCTGCACTTGTAATGAAGATTGGATACACTATTTTTTGGTGGTTGATGGCAGCAAGGAAGGTTGACAAAGAGATTGCAGAAGCATGGATCAAAGAAATGAAGAACAGGCTGTTCCCACATAATCCGCAGCAGCAGACTTCGAATTCTCATTCACAGCCTCGTGAGGAAGAATCATAGGCCTCTGGTTTTTGGTTTTTCGGTTTTTCGGCTTCTTGATCCTTCAGGTTGGCTTTTGTGTTTGCTCTGTAAGCGTGCCGAGCACTGCCCCCCCCCCTGTTTGCTATCTGCTTCTGTTTGATACGAACTGTCTTGCTTTGTTAGGTGGGTTGGCGGGGGGGGGGGGGGGGGGGGGGGGGGGGGGGGGGTTTCCAGTTTTCTTTTTTGCGAGCTAGTGTTCTCTGCTGGTTTGGCGTTGAGCAGGGGTGGGTGGATTCTTCTATTTTCCCCCTTTCCCCTGTCGGTTTTTGTTTTGTTTCTGACCATGGAGCCGTGTTTTGATTTCTGTGGTCTTGTCCTTGTATTATTCTTTGTTTTCAATTAATATATATCACCATTAACAAAAAAAAAGGTAAGTGTACGCCTGAACCATATACATATATATATATATACATGGGGAGTTCTACGGTACCCAGGGTGAAATCCAAGGTACCACATATCTTGAGTATGAAAACGCTATCTAGACTTTGAATTGATTGAATTTTTGGACATGATACTATACTCTAACCCTTAAAGATCACAATCTATGCCTTAATTCTCTAAATCTTATACCCCAAGATCAATTTAATTAGAAACAATAATCAACGGTCAACATAAATGCGATAATATATTGTAGGACTTTGCTACGGTAACATGCATGTCACGGTGACATGCACTTTTCGGTCGACCTCATATAGGATTAGGTCGGCCTAATCTGTTGTTTCAGTGTAAAAACAGTTTCATGGTGCCTACTTTGGAGAGTCATATATTACAATTGGTTAGATGGAAATTGGAGATCAATGGCTTGTTTCGAAGCCGAAGTGTCCTTCTACACATTAAAGTACTTGGGAGCTCAATAAGAAGTCCAGAACACCATTTTTGAACCTGATCAAAAGGCTATGCCAAAACTTGGAAACTGCCTGAAAATGGCTAAGTCTGGGAACATGTTTGTGAAGCCTACTTTTGAACTCAATTCAAGAAGCATGGATACGAATCGAGTCCAGGGGCCTCTACCACGTTAAATTAGGTATGTTTTTATACAAAGTCAAGGCATTGTATGAAAGATTGGATATCTGTAAGGCTTCAAACAAAAGGGTCGAAGTTGCTACAAAGACTGTTTTCTGGCAGACTTCGACTCTTTTGTTTGAAGCCTTACATATATCCAATATTTGATCCAATGACTTGAATTTGTATAAAAACATACCTAATTTAACGTGGTAGAGGTCACTGGACTCGACTCACATCCATGCTTCTTGAATTGAGTTTCAAAGTAGGCTTCACAAACACGTTCCCAGACTTGGCAATTTTCAGCCAGTTACCCAGTTTTGGCACAGCCTTTTGATCAAGTTCAAAAATGGTTTTCTAGACTTCCTATTGAGCTTCCAAGCACTTCAATGTGTAGAGGGACACTCCAGCTTCAAAACAAGCCATGAATCTTCAATTTCTATTGAGTCAATTGTAAGATATGAATCTCCAAAGTAGGCACCATGAAACTGTTTTTACACTGAAACAACGATTAGGTCGACCTAATCCTAAATGAGGTCGGCCTAATCCTACATGAGGTATTGAGGTCGACCTAATCCTAACTGAGGTCGACCGAAAAGTGCAAGTCACCGTGACATGCATGTCACCGTAGGCGCACCCTATATTGTATTTACCCTTTATTTTATAATCTCACAATTATATTGAGAGAAATTTTACAATGCTATATAGTATTGGTGCTTTAGATTTTTGCCTTTATGGAACAACTTTACCTATACTTTTTGTACAAATTCTTCAATGGTACAACTTAAACTTGTACCTTTATGTGATGGTACAACTTCAAGTTGTAAAGTTGTACCATAACATAATGATACAAATTGCTTTGTAGTACAACCTAAACTTATACATTTAATGTTATGGTACAACTTTAAGTTGTACATTAAAACACCAATGCTATATAGTATAGTAGAATTGCTCTTATATTGACCGTTGAGATGAACCGCGTACGATGGATATTATCTGATATACGACATACATCAACTTACAGTAAAATTCGATTTGTTAACATTTAATTATTGATAACCAATTTGTTGGTATCCAAAACGTCGATGAGGTGAGTTTATGTGGATTGACCCTCAACATCGACATACCAAAGAGGGAAAGAATCAGAGGCCAGAATTGACCCTCAACATGAATTGGTGCTTGGGGTGGGGAGTAGACCAAAGTGATGAGTCGGCCAAGATGACAACAAAAGAAATCAATTCATAAGAAGAAAAGACGTGGGGGACATATAGCACATCCAGATTCCTCAGTAAACCCAACCCCCCAACCACCCTTGTAGTTTACTGCTATAAATATCAACGAACCAACCCCTTGGTTTCCACAGCAATAGAAAGAGCTAAGTTGCAAAAAAAAAAAAAAAAAAAAACAGAACATGAAAAGGCAGAGGATCAGTAATGGGGAGGAGAGTGTTACTACTGATCATGCTGCTGCTGCGACAGGGAATGCGACGAGGAAGATGATGAGAAGCAAGGTGGTGGGAGCAGAGCCTGATCATCGTAACAAAGACGGAGGAGGAGGAGAGGCCACCAGTAATATTAATGCAGCTGCAGCTACAGCTACAATGGGTAATTGTGCTTCTGCTTCTGCGGTGGCGCCGGCGGTGGAGAGGGGGTACTACAACTACTTGTACAATGGAGGTGAAGCTGATCATCGTCACGGCGGGGTGCTGGATTACGAGCAAATGTGGTGGAGTTCGATCTGGCTCCCCTGTTTCGACGTCGACCACTACAGGGTTGATGATTATGCTGCTGCTGTGAATGATTGTGTGTTGTGGGATATTGATGATATTTGGAATTTGAAGAGCATCAAATACACCGAATCAGGAATTTGAACGAGGGGAACTTATTTGAATGGCGTAGTAATTGGAGGGCTAATGTCTTACCAGCTACTCTCGATCTGTCACCGAATAGTTGATAATTAGTAACCCTCATCTTCAGATCTTAGTTAGCGCTTCAATGGTTTAATTACCTGAGTCGATCTGTCATTTTTTTTGCTCACCTAATCTTTAGATTTCCGCATGATGCACTTGTGTGTTACTGTTTAGTCCTACGTTACAGCTTAGCTTTATCTGAATAAATAGTTTAGCGGCTCTGATGGCGGCAGGTGGTTGGAGGGGCTTTTAGGGATGGTTATTTTGTTTGGACTTTTTGGTTTTACCCGAAACCTGAAGGTATAACCCAGATCGAGACCGGACCGGATAACAAACAATCCAATTTAATTTTCGGGGCTAGATTTGAGGGAAAAAATCTTTTGGGACTGGACCGAAAACCGGATACCTTTCAGGCCTTAGGTCACTCAACACCTCCCCCCACCCCCCCACCCCCCACAACCCCCCCCCCCCCCCCCCCCCCCCCCCCCAAAATTCCCACAAGTTCAATCTAAAATCAAGATCGAATTGGGACCGGACCGGTTAAAAACCGGATTGTATCTAATCCAATCTTTGATTCTTATATTTTCGAAAAGACCGAACCGGGACCGGATCAATTCGGAGAACTAATACTTTCATGGCAATTGTTGTCATTAATTGTGAGTGTAAAAGAGTAAAATTGGCTAGAACTCCTCCACAGCTAGCCGTATATACCCCTGTCGACATAGAATAGAGTATATAGACTGTGTTGTTCTACTTTACTATCTGTCAATCTCACGTCTCTTGCTACAACCTGGTATCTGATTGGAAAAGCAGGGGTATCATCATGAATAAGACGCTTTGTATGATATCACTTTCATGAGAATCTTACTTGATTAAAATCCCATTTTAAGTGACATTTCATATGTTCTCGGGTATCATAATTAAAGTAATCAGTGTATGAGAGTCGTAGAAGAAGCATTGAAGAATCATTGCGAAGTTGTTCTTGGCTCATTATGAACTCACTGTTACTTAAGAGCAATAATTTAATCATGTCTTTGATTCAGGAAACAAATAATGACTACTAATATATTTGACTTCCATAATTTGTTCTTATCAAATCTTGGGTAGGGGAAGTCATCGAAATTTTTCATTGGCAAAAGCTGGCCTTCTCTTTTATTATTAGAGAATCATTGGGTGGTAACAGCTGGCCCAATTAGCTGAGGAAGCTTATTGGTTTTGGTGGCACCTAGATTGCGTTTGGTTGATGTTTTCCCGGCGAGAAAAACTAGAAGAACATAATTGGATTTTGCACTTTTGACTTCCAAACAAACGATCAAACAACACAGTTCACACCTCTTTGAACAAAGTTCAAACAAGGGTGTTCAATGTTTTGATGAACTACGAGGCAAATCTACATTAAATTAGCCCTACTCCTATGGAGGTTCAGTGAGAGCTCCAAAAACTACGACTATGGCTAAAATCTGCAGAGGAAAAGATAAAAATTGACAAGTGGTGTCGAGTTGTGATTTTTGCGAACCCCTTCTCTGTCATCATCACCTCCTATTTATAGCCATAAGAAGTAACTGCCACAAGAAACTGCTATGCTGACGTGGAGTGACAGTTACCCTCTCAACTGCTTCGACGGTTACCTTGACGTTGGATGTAGACCAATCTTGGCCTCTCCTCTTGAAACCTCACTCCATGCTCTTGGTATCTCCTCCGTAGCTTTGCTTGTCTATAGAGAAAAAATGGCTAAGGCATGAAAGCAGACCACGTGCCACATATGGGTGGGTACTCGAATCACTTGAGTCAAAAATGGCAAAAACACTTCACCATTACAGGAGTAGGGAGACCACGTGCCCACCTGACACCCCTTGACCACCTCACGAGGGTGATGTCTTGGTAGCCCCCCCTGGCAACCTCATGGGGGCGATGTTGACCACGCCCCTTGGCCATACCATGGGGCGAATGCTGGTGACCCCCTGACCATCCCATAGGGGTGGATATTAATCACCGCCCTGATCATATCATGGGGATTGCATGCTCATGGCGGGGTGTGTTGATGGCCACCCCCTGATCATCTCATGGGGGGGTGTCTATTTGCCATCATTGGTGATCACCCTCCCTGATCATACCATGGGGCCCCCATCCTTCTCCATACTTAATCGTATTTCACCCCCATGGGAGTTGGCAATATGACCCCCTCACTACGTCCTGAGTCACCCCCTTACCACGTCATGGGGGTGGCGATATGGTACTCACCCCCTGGTACCTCCTGGGGGTGGCAGTATGATGTCTACCCCCCTTACCATGTCCTGGGGGTGGTAATTCTTCCCTTAGCCAAATTCGGCCATCACCCCCCTCACCATGTTCTGGGGGTGATATGATGGTGGCCACCCCCTTGGTACCTCCTGGGGGTGGCGGTATGATGCCCACCCCCCTTGCCACGTCCTGGGGGTGGTATGATGGTGGCCACCCCCCTTGATACCTCCTGGGGGTGGCGGTATGATGCACACCCCTCTTACCACGCCCTGGGGGTGGTATGATGGTGGACACCCCCCTTGATACCTCCTGGGGGTGGCAGTATGATGCCCACCCCCCTTACCACGTCCTGGGGGTGGCTTCACCATGTGGGTGGTGGTATGATGCCCACCCCCTTTGGGTGTCATGGGAGTGGCTCCCACACTTAGCCAAATTTGGAGATACATGGCGCGCGTGGTTGCACGGAGTAATGGGCCCAAAAAACCCAATCTCCATGGCCCACTCAACTGATTTAAACTGATATGATTAAGTTGGCCTTATAAAGCCATTTAATTCCTTGTTTTTAACCGATGTGGTACAAGGTTAATTTTTATGGGTGAACAAATGCCCCCCAACTACTTGGTGCATAAGAATTATGGACTAAGTAGTTTCACACCAACTAGGCCATCAAACTCAAATAGTTGGCCATACAATTTAAATGACGAAAACAATCCCAATTTCTTCTCCTTTGCTGCCATGTGGGAGGAAGGAAGGGAGTCAAACATAATTATTCCATAGTCCTTCCATCTCGACACAACCGTGCCCCCCCCCCCCCCCATGCCACTGTGACCACCAATAGTTATGGTCACTCTTAAATCACACGGCGTGGTATCTTTTGAAGTTATTGGGCTACAACATCATCCCCCCCCCCCCCCCCCCCTAGTTAATCCAAACTACTACTAATCATACCCCATGCCATTCACCATCACCTCCATGTCTTGTCATGGGGTATATAGTTCACACCTTACAAAATTTTAAAGTTTGGCATGGTTAGGCCACCTTAATGGCCTGACAATACGAGTAATGATTGAGGCTTACCAGTCGTGGTAAGATTCTCACATAAAAACCTACTAACTTCTTCTGAAACTTGCCACTTTGGGATTTTAAATATATATAGCCATGATTGGCTTTTCTATATTAATTAATTTTTTTTAATTTTTTTTATTGTATATAATAAGTAGTTACAAGCATCATTGATCTCCACACCCTTTGGCAATAACTAAAGTGCCAAAGGTATACATCCACTGCCAAGTCCATGTATTAAACCAAACAAGCCAACCATACACCATATGGCCATGTTTGTTCAAATGAGATGATTCTTCACAAGCTGACTTTGAATCACCCCCTACACCATTTTTTCCCTTCTGACCCTTACCATCACTTTGGACTTGGGCATGCTTGCCATGGTCAGACACTATCACTTTGGAACCCGTGGTCATAGAGTTGTCCACCTCAATACTAGCATGACCATCCTCATTTTGTTGTGTTGGTCTCACCATCTCACCAGGTACTACTGGGTATTGCCTCTTTCGTGCTTTGGCATTCTTACGTAGGAATCTCCTCCTTTGAGTCTTTGTCATCCCCCCAATAGCTACTGGTTGACTATGCATATCATAAGTATGCCCCCCTCCTTGTGGTACATTGGGCATCTTAGAAGTCCTTCTCATGGGAAGAGGGCCATGTGCCACCCATTGCCGTCTTTGCCCCCATGTCGGTTGAATGACCCCGTCTACTTGTCTTTGATAGGATGGGTATCTCGGCCTATGGGGTGGACCAATTCTTTGTTGGACTGGTCGATTCGGTCTCACCTCATCAAGTCTAGAACTCCTTTTGCATTGGGCACATAGCTTCTCCACCTCACTTGAAACCTTAGAAGCGGCCGAGTTTGCCTGCGTACCCTTCGATGACTCTCCCTGCTCGAACACCATGGTGGGGGTCCCTTGTTGCGTTGTTGTATCCAACACCAGCTTGAAACGGGGGAGCTCAATTTTTGAGAAGTCTGGGTTAACCATGTTGACACCAAGCAAGTTCGGAAATGGGTTGGTATCCACCAGCATGGCATCTTTCTTTGGCTCGGGGAGCTTGATGCGACCCTTCTCAATGGCATCCTGCAATATATTGCGAAAAACCACACATGAGTTTGTGGAGTGTAGCATGTTGTTATGCCACTTACAATATGTTTTCCCTTTTAATTTTTCGGGTGGTGGGATGTTATGCCCCCCTGTCAACTTGATTTGACCATCCTTGTAGAGTTGGTCAAAAATCAAATCGGCTTTGGAGATATCGAAGGAATACCTCCATGGCTGGATAGGGGCACGATTTGGTCTACCCCATTGTGGTTCATTGTCCATCTTAGCCAAAGGAGCACATACATATGGCTTCCCTGGAGTTAACTCGGCCAGGTCTACCTCCACCTCATTGGCCTCTTGGCCAATATGGTTAACAGGGTAGCCGATGTTGGGGAAGTATTGCCCCCTTGAGGCACTCCTCCTATTCTCCTCTTCTTTAAGAAGAGAGTCATATCTCACCGCACAAGACATGAGTTGGAACAAGTAAGAGAATTCTCTATCTTGGAATTTCTTCCTTAACTCAAAACTCAACCCCCCTTGTGCTAACTTGACTAACTCTCTCTGTCAAGTTGACAAAACAACGGTTACGAGCATTCTTGAAGTTTGTCAAGAAGTGCTCCACCAACTCCCCTGGCTCTTGGCGCATGCGCGCCAAATCAGCCATGGAAACCTCATGCTCAGATCTATAGAACTGAGCATGGAAGATTTGCTCCATCTGCTGCCATGTTTGGATGGAGTTGGATGGCAAGTTGACATACCAAGCAAAAGCAGGTCCTGTCAATGAGTTTACAAATACTCTTAACTTAATAAAATCTCCTACATCCCCACACTGGACAGTAAAACGTCCAATGTGCTCCACAGTAGACTGGTCCCCTGTCCCAGTGAATGTGGCAAACTCGGGCACTCTAAACCCCCTTGGGAATGGGTAGAGTCTATCCACCCACTCAGGGTATGGTTTTCGATAAACAGGTGGCATGGTGGGTCTCACTCCCATGCCAAATTGCTCGGCAAGAAGTTGAGTCACCTGATCCCTTAGAGTGTTGGGATCATGCCCCCCTGGTTGCCCCCCTTGGGGTACGAAACCCATGGGGTCCATGCCATGCCCATTGAAATGGGGTGGCATGGGTGTTGGGTATGCTCTGGGAGGAACTTGATCTCCCCCACCTAAGCTTACTCCCCCTCCCATGTGAGCAGGCACCGTATAGGGCCTTGCCACTGGTAAGGGTATGGGTGGCGGTTCCACTGGAGCAGAATGTGTAACTCCCAAATTCTCACCACGTGGGGGAATTTCTCCAACTCCCATATTGGGTATCCCTTCCACTTGAGAAGTGGCAGGAATCTCGCCGCGATTCATGCGGTGAGGAGTTGGTTGGTTTGTCATCGGCGGAAAGAGGTTATCTTGCCGTGGCTGACCATTTCCGCCGCCGACGGGAGATGAACTAGAATTTACAGCATTGTTAATGGGATTTGGATTCCCGCCATCTAATGGCAGAGCTCTAGATTGGATTATTGGTGTGGTTAAAAACCTTCTGAACTCATCAAAATCACTTTTATTCTTATTAACCACTTCAAATAATTGACTTAGACGTCTATCAACTCTAGAATTAAGACAGTCCATTTGAGAATTTACCTGATGAGAAGCAGCTCTAGCCTCCTCCATCATTTGGCGGTTCTCCTCTGTGGCTTGACGGTTCTCTGCCACCAGCTTGCGGTTCTCCTCCATCATTTGACGAAGGACCCCCACTGCTTCACCAATATCTCCACTAGGCGTCGCCGTTGGTAGGATCTCCGCCCCACCATTGTTTCCGGCCACCGCCTCTGACACTTGGCCATGTTCAATGTTGGCCACTTGCTCCTCCACAAAACCAGCCGGAACATCACCTTCTTGATTCCTCCGCCTCTGAGCCATCAAATCGAAAACACGGGTCCCACCAGGTGTGCCAATTTGTTTTCCCGGCGAGAAAAACTAGATGAACAGAATTGGATTTTTCACCTTTGACTTCCAAACAAACGATTAACAAACACGGTCCACACCTTTTTGAACAAAGTTCAAACAAGGGTGTTCGATGTTCTTTGTGATCTACGAGGCAAACTAAATTACAATAATTCTACTCCTATGGAGGTTTAGCGAGAGCTCCGAAACTACAACTATGGCTATGACTACATTTGCAGAGGAAAAGGTAAAGATAAAAGGATAAATTTGATAATAGGTTGTCTGGTGTGATTTTGGCGAACCCCTTCTCTATCATCTTCACCTCCTATTTATAGCCATAAGAAGTAACTGCCACAAGAAACTGCTATGCTGACGTGGAGTGACAGTTACCCTCTCAACTGCTTCGACGGTTACCTTGATGTTGGATGTAGACCAATCTTGGCCTCTCCTCTTGAAACCTCACTCCATGCTCTTGGTATCCCCTCCGTAGCTTTGCTTGTCTATAGAGAAAAAATGGCTAAGGCATGAAAGCACACCACGTGCCACATATGGGTGGGTACTCGAATCACTTGAGTCAAAAATGGCAAAAACACTTCACCATTACAGGAGTAGGGAGACCACGTGCCCACCTGACACCCCTTGACCACCTCACGAGGGTGATGTCTTGGTAGCCCCCCTGGCAACCTCATGGGGGCGATGTTGACCACGCCCCTTGGCCATACCATGGGGCGTATGCTGGTGACCCCCTGACCATCCCATAGGGGTGGATATTAATCACCTCCCTGATCATATCATGGGGATTGCATGCTCATGGCGGGGTGTGTTGATGGCCACCCCCTGATCATCTCATGGGGGTTTCTCCTTGCCATCCTTGGTGATCACCCTCCCTGATCATACCATGGGGCCCCCATCCTTCTCCATACTTAATCGTATTTCACCCCCCATGAGAGTTGGCAATATGACCCCCTCACTACGTCCTGAGTCACCCCCTTACCACGTCATGGGGGTGGCGATATGATACTCACCCCCTTGGTACCTCCTGGGGGTGGCAGTATGATGTCTACCCCCCTTACCACGTCCTGAGGGTGGTAATTCTTCTCTTTGCCTTAGCCAAATTCGGCCATCACCCCCTCACCATGTTCTGGGGGTGGTATGATGGTGGCCACCCCCCTTGGTACCTCCTGGGGGTGGAGGTATGATGCCCACCCCCCTTGCCACGTCCTGGGGGTGGTATGATGGTGGCCACCCCCCTTGATACCTCCTGGGGGTGGCGGTATGATGCCCACCCCTCTTACCACGTCCTGGGGGTGTTATGATGGTGGCCACCCCCCTTGATACCTCCTGGGGGTGGCAGTATGATGCCCACCCCCCTTACCACGTCCTGGCGGTGGCTTCACCATGTGGGTGACGGTATGATGCCCACCCCCTCTGGGTGTCATGGGAGTGGCTCCCATACTTAGCCAAATTTGGAGATACATGGCGCGCATGGTTGCACGGAGTAATGGGCCCAAAAAACCCAATCTCCATGGCCCACTCAACTGATTTAAACTGATATGATTAAGTTGGCCTTATAAAGCCATTTAATTCCTTGTTTTTAACCGATGTGGTACAAGGTTAATTTTTATGGGTAAACAGTTGATTTGTAAGTTTTCTCGTAGATTTGATTTGATGGAACAGTCGATGAGTGGTTGTGCAGCTGTGAACATGGGAAAAAGATAGGCCCAATTTTACAAATTTCACTTGTGTTAAATCAGGTTACTAACAAATCGATTGCTCATGTTAGAAAATGTAACAGATCAGTCACAAACATATTAACTAATTAACATTTTGGTTAATCCCCGTTCATTTTGCATCCTCATTAGCTAGCCATATTAGCATGTCACGTCAACCAAATTTAATACGAAACAGACCATGTCAAATAACACAAACTCAACAAATCAACACAACCAAACCCTCTTGACCGACATAACATGACCCAATCTCCCTCCTCTTCGATTCTTCTCTCTGTTCCCTCAATCTCTAAAGCCATGTCCACTCCACATGGCTCCTTCATTGGGTTACCTATAAAAATCCTCCCAGAGGTTTATCCCTAGGAGATCATCCGACACTCAAGTTAGTATCAGTAACTTGAAGATGAGTTATCCCTCAATTTTTGTTGTTTGACCACCATAGATATGAGAGGAGTGGATGGGTGGCTAAAGCTAGCACTACATGAACTTTTCATATTCAAAATGTTTGTCAAAGTAATTGCATTAATATTGGATCCAAGTTTGTTGCATTTAGGTTTTAAAGATCCAAGATGAGCAATCCCCAATCTATAAAGTTTCGGGTCAATTTAGAAATGATTTGATGGATGGCTTGGCCAAGTACTTCATGATCCTTGCATAGCGTGGCTATCTCATTAGTGGATAGTGAGGTAGATTCAGTAGTGTAAGCCTAATCTCGAATGCTTCGATACATTAGTTGGGATGGCGAGACCTCGAGTTTCTCTAATTATTAGTCGATAGGAGCTCTAATTGATCGCAAGTGAATTAGGAGTTCAATGTAGAGATTTTTCTTAGAGAGATAAATGCATCAATGCATTTTTTATGACTATAAGTCTATAATCCTTGGCAAGCATTGAAAGGTAGCTTTAAATCTAGCCAACAACTGCTCTTATATTATGATCCTCCCTTACCTTAGTTTCTTTATTTTATAGTTTAGGTTAGTTCAGTTAGTTCGTTAACACATAAACCTTGGTTGATCTGATAACAATTTGAAGTTGAGTTGTGACAGATCCAAAGGTCCTAATGGAATACGAATTAAGCCACTATACTGCGATCCTATTTTGGGTTTGCTTGTCTTGCTAGGTGGAGGAGTGTCTGATTCGATCTACTTAATTAAAACACTCATCAAGTTATTGGTATTGTTGTCGGTGATTTTTAGGTCATTATGAAAGGCTTAGAATGGCTATTTTAGTTGAGTTTTTTGTGTTTTTCTTCGTGTTTCCTTATATGTGCATCCCCCAACACAAACCCACAAATTATCAATCACGTACCTACTTGTCTGTTTGTTTATCTGTCTATTAACTTCCTCGATTAATTTTCCTACCACAAAAACAGAGTATGAATGTTTGCAAGAGAGGAGGGATGATAGGATGACACAGGGGGAGGTTACGTGGCAGCGAGAGTTCAAGCCCAAAAAATAGTAATTAGCTAGCTATACACTCTGCAGTATATATCCATCTTCTTTGAGAAATAGAGAAATGTTTACCTGTGAGTTTTCATCATCACTTTCGCTTTCAAATTTTTGTCCTGGAAAATTCTGAACAATGAAGTTCTCCATTTTATCCATTTTCTTTTCCATCCCCTTCATTTGTCGCATTAACATCGTTACTTTTGCCGATTCGGATGCTGAGCTATGAGAAGTCGATGCAACCTCAACCTGTGTGTATACGCTAAAATATCTTGTTGGGGTTGGCCCCATTCCAAAAACTCGAAACCGTCCAGCATGCCTGAACTAGATACTTCTTGAAAATTTTGATCATTCATATTGTTATCACTTGCATTATCACTATTGCTTCTCGCAGCCTGAAGTGCTCGGGCTCTCTCATATAAATACATGAAAACCATCAAAGAGAAACATAAGGATAGATACAAGAAATAAAAAAAAAATCTTAGTGGATGATTTCAGTTTTTTACTATGAACCTTTTGGTGTAATCATTCACATAGTGTCCATCATTTCTTGTATGTTTAAGTTCGAACAGTTCAAGTCTATCAAGTATCAGGAGCTTTTCCGGTGGCCATTTCCTACAAGCATATAATTAATACCAGCATCTCTTATAGGCATATCAATGCTTACGAATTCTTTTGATGTCCTCGCACGCTCTTTCTTCCAGAGGTATGAGGCATTTTCATCATCTTAGCATTTGCTATATTTATCTCGCTTATTCAATGCACAAGAGAAAACAAAACAAAAACAAGTAAAATAGCAAGATGATAGATTCATATCTTTTATAAAAGGGAAGGGAAATCCAACTGGTCGGCACCTTGTTTCCCTCGCTATACCAACTAGCTGCCAAAGTATACCAATGGGTGGCATCCTCTGGAACTCCTCTTTCAAATATAGATTCCACCGGTAATTCGGGGTTGAAGTGATGGGCTTTTAGTTCCTTCTTGTACTCCCTCCACTTCTTGTCCACTAACTGCAAAATCCATTTTTCTACACACGCAGGATAATGGAACTTCGACTATAAAATGAAAACACATATGTTAGCTTTGGAGGAAAACATTTATAGAAACACAACATCATTATTGAGCTAAAAGACCAAGCATATACACCATTATACCTTAGTAAGAGCCAATATTTGTGCATGGTAGGGTTTGAACTTCATCCTTCTCCAATTAGGAATCGACAAGGGAGTGAAAAGATTGTTTCTTGCAATGGTCCCCAGAAAAGATCCGAATAGAGCTGTTTCAGGTCCGCAAGGAACTCCATATTCATTTACTTCAACATTAATATGCTCACTTGCACTAAGATTCCACACGTCTGGCACCCTTGTCTTACCTCGCTTAATATACCTTCGGCCAGTGTTTTCATCTACAAAATCAAATTGTCATAGTTTTAATGAAACTAGCCATGTGTATGTATATATATACTATGATGAATATCATGTAGAGTTCATCATTACTAGCCCACCTGTATGCCGCTTGTCCTATCTAAGTAGCATGCATGGAACCCAACCTCACTAGTATGCCACATGTAATATCTATTTAAACTCTCTCAAACATGTATCCCACAATTCAATCTCCACGCCATTCAAACATATGTACTTCCATCAATATTTGAAAAAATAAGATCATATTACCTATATAGTTAATGAATTCATCTTCTTCATCTCTAGTTTCCCTTTCCTCATTCTCATTTGAATCCATGTTTTGTTGTTGAACTTCTCGATATCGACTACCACTTGAAATGTCAGATTCTGTCACAATTCTCACTTTCTTCAAATTCCTTGATCTTATAGTCATCCTGCAAAATAAAAAAGTACAAATAGCCAAAAAGGTATAAGCATACCACAACAATAGAAACATCCAGGAAAAAAATAACGTTAAAACACCCAAAATCCTCTTGGGAACAATGCTCACCTTCATTTGGGAATATGAAAATGGAATCCACAACAACGGATAAATTCCAGAATCAAACATCCATTCAAAGTCAACAAAGTTCAAGACAAGATCACACAATCTCTTCATCATCCATATCATTTCGCAGCCAATTGGGATTATCTAGGACATTTAAGCTTCCAGAAGCATTAGGAAAAGCATTTTCCAGATCCTCCAACTCATCCATTCCCATCTCAAATATATCTCTAGGCTTAATTCTAACAACAATAGACTAATCAACATTTTTATGATCTTCCACGTAAAACACTTGGTCAACTTGAGAAGAAAATACAAAAGGATCATCTTCAAGTTTTGCACCAATATGAATCAGCCGTGAAAAGTTAAGGAGGGTGAACTCGAACTCATCTTGCTGGATTCCCGTACTGTGATGGATATCAACCTAATCACATCTGAATAGAACAACCTTGAAACTACCATAGTAGTTCAGTTCTATCATTTTTTGAATTTTCCCACAATAGTTCACTTCTCCAACTTCTGTAACATTGACCACACCACTATTTTGTGTAGATTTACCTTGGTCATGTGATATTGTATGAAACCTAATACCATTGATCGTGTAATCTGAAAATTTTCTTGCTATTATGTTAGAACCCCCAGCAAGGACTCGAATATCTTCCGAAATATTTGGATCGTTCTTGGTCAACACCTAATAAATATGCAATATTTAGTGAGACCTAGTTGTTTAATACAAATAGTAATCTAACATGTATGAGTTATACAGACAATGAACCTTCTCTTTCAACCAATGGTGAAACTTTTCATTCACTAGTTTGTCTGTGTTGTTCGCATTAAGGCAGGTGTGACCTCAACGCTTTCTCTTCTCCTCATCAATGAACACTCTTAATTATGAAATTATGTTAGGCAAAATTGCAAGACTTAAGTACTTTGGAAAACTACTTATAAAACTATACTTATTGTCTTAAGTTTTTTTTTATCTCATCACAAAGCCTTAGCACATAACGATGTGCTTGCTCTTTTTTCTCATTTAACTCAATATTATTAACTTTTCCTATATGTTTCCCTCTACAGTTGAACTTGAATTCAATGGCTTCATCATTCACAGATGCCTCTGGATTTCTCAGTGGGCGATTGAATCGAGTTTCCACTCCTTCCATATATCGGGAAATAAATTACATACATTCATCCGCAATGTGACCTTCTGAAATTGACCCTTCAGGAGAAGTTCAATTACGTACAAAAGGTTTCAATTGACCAAAATACTACCAAACACAGGAGATATAATGATTTCCATAGACTTAAAAGAATCATCAGCTCATAGTTTGGAGAATTACCTTTCTAAAGGGTACATCCATATAGAGTGAACCGGTCCACCGAGTTTTGCCTCTTCTACTAAATGAATTAGAAGATGTACCATAACAGGGAAGAATGATGGCACAAACGACTTTTCCATGTGGCAAAGAGTCAAAACAACTCGAGTTTGCAGTTTTTTGAGTTCATCAACATTTAACACCTTGGAGCATTCCTTATTGCTATTATTCAGCCGCCTTGAATATGTTGATTTACTACAAATGTGGCAGCCAAACGTTCCTTTTGTGCTCGATCCAAATAAATTTCCATAGGCTAGGAAATCATTTATGGTCCACATCATGGCAGCACGTACGAAAAAAGTTTGGTCGACACCAAATCTTCATCAAGTCATCTATTAGCGGCGGTAAATATGTGTCACTATCATTTCCAAGACCTTTTGGTCCAAGAATGATCATTGATAGGATACAAGATGATTGTTTTAGGTACATCCACGGAGGCATGTTATAAGGTATGAGCACCACAGGCCATATACTATGATTCTTGCTCATACTTCTATGTGGACTAAAACCATCGCTATTGAGACTGAATCTGATATTACGTGAATCACTAGCAAAACTAGGATATATATTATCGAATTCTTTCCACATTTCTCCATCAACTGGATGTCGCAACAGTCCGTCCTTCTTTCTACTTTCATCAAGCCACCTCATGTGCTTTGCAGTTTTCTCAGAAGCAAAGTATATTTTCAAGCTTGGGATCAAAGGGAAGTAACGCAAAATCTTTGTTACTCGCACCTTTCGCCTATCCTTTCCCTCAAACTTATATCGGGGTTCATTACAAACATTACAAGCATCCAAATCTTTGGTTGTAATCCAATACAATGTGCAGTCATTTGGGCAAACTTCTATCTTCTCATAATCCAAGCCTAATGTCCGCACTAGTCTGTGAGCCTCGTAATGGGATTTCGGCAAGGATACACCTTCCGGAAATGCATCAAGCAAGAGCTCAAGAAGCATGGTGAAGGAATTATCTGACCAACGATTAAGGACCTTTAAGTGATATAACTGTAATAAGAATGAAAACTTTGAAAATGTTTTGCAGCCTGGATAAAGCTCATCATCTACACCTCTTAGAGCAACTCCAATGCAAGACCTTGGGGACCTTCATCCCCAAATTTGGGGATTGCCCCCATTTTTTACAATTTGGCTCCAATGCTACCAACCTCAAATTTGGGGATCTCCATTTTATCCATATTTACATTTACTTAAAAGTGTACTTATCGAAGCCTTAATATAATTCGTTAATGTTAATTTTTGTATAGCTTGTCATTATTTTAAGATACAAATTTTCCGATAGAATTTATTCAAATTTCGAGACCGAATTTTTTTGGCGAAAAAATTATGGACCTAATTTTGGTTTACACACAACACTTGAAAATGATAAAGCTAAAGGAGTTCACATAATAATTTAAATGATACAACTTAAGGTTACACGCAACACTTGCTAATGATAAAGCTTAAAAATAACACACAACACTTGAAATGATAAAGATGAAACACATAACATGTCAATAATCGCCCAGAATGGAACAGTAATTCCCGTAATCTCCTCCTCCACCTTCATCTCCTCCTCCACTCTCATCTCCTCCTCCGGTCTGACTTGCGTTGGATGAATAGTTAGGAACAGAGTTGGGATCATCTTGATCATATCCTAGAATCCGGTTTTGCTGAATTTTGTAATACCTCCTCTTTTTTGGTGTCAACTTCGACAAGTCCTTTTCAAGAAGATCAAGGCTGTCCCGAAATAGTGTTGTTTCCCTCTCTTTTTTCTCAACTTCCCACTTTTCTTGGTCACGCTTTGATTTTTTTTCTTGGAATTCCATCCTTTTTCGATCATACTCAGTCCTCGAAGCATGCCTCTCCTTCATCTCACTTCCATACTCTAGCAATTGAGCAGTATAGCTCTCTGATGACTCAGCAACCCCCTTCCTTTCTTCTTAGCTGCCTTCTGTTTGTCGCGTCCAGCAGGGCGAGATATGACGAAGGGTGGAGTCTCTTCGACGAAGGGTGGAGTTTTCCCGACGAAGGGGGAGTTTCTTTGTCTCTTTCTGTGTCATTGAGGTCTGTCTGTGGTGTTGATTAATCACTTTGACTCATGGGAGAACCATCAGTACCTTGACTCATGCGATTTTGATGTGAAGACGGCATTGCTATAATAGTATGGAATTTTTTGCATTTCTTCAAGATCCACTAGCAATGACCAAAATTCCAACCCTTCTCCCCTGTCTCACTTAAATACAGTTGTTCTTCCATATACTCCTATATGTATGAATGAATGAGATGGAAAAGGAGTTAGAAAATAGAACACACGTACTAATGAGCGAGTTAGAAAATAACAGCAATAGTGACAGAGAATTCATACCACATCTTGTTGATTCGTGCCACTTGGTTGATTCCTCTCTGCCCTTTGGATAGCTGAATTCCAACACTTACAGAATTTGGTGATTGTGCCCATTCGACCACACATACTTTTGATGGTACGAGATAAGTTTCGATCGTTGACTCGATATTGCGCCGCCACTCTATCCCAAAACTTTCTAGTTCGTTGATTGACGCCCACAGCTCCATCTTCTGATATCATGACCCAAGAATTGCACAAGTTCTTATCTTCTTCCACTTTCCAATTCTCTCCTCTCTTGCTTGTCATTGTTTGGTTTTTAGGGAGAGAAATATGATAGAAAGGGTGATGAAGTTGACAGAAAATTTCAATTCAGTAAGAATGAGATGTAGAGAGTGGAGAGGATGTCTGAATATATAGAGAATTAACCGTTAGATGTTACCGTTGGTAGGTAAGGCTGTTAGGTATCACGTGTTAGGTATGTCAATGGTAGGTAGCACATGTTCGAATATGACCGTTAGATGTTACCGTTTGAATCTGACCATTAGATGTTATCGTTGCCCGTTGGTAGGTAAGGTTGTTAGGTAGCACGTGTTAGGTATTTCATTGGTAGGTAAGACAAATTTGGATGCATGTTCGGATATAAATACAAATCCCTCATTTGCCATCAATCAATACTTGTCTGAACCTACATTGATCGTGAAAGAGTCTCAGGTCATAACCATCTTATGCAGGATTACTTCAATCCAAATCCAACATATGATGCCCGCATATTCAGAAGGCGTTTTCGTATGCAGCCACGACTATTCAATCGCATAATGGGTGACGTTGTGAGGTATGATCCCTCTTTTTCTCGAAGGAGTGATGTCGTTGGTCACTTAGGTCTATCGCCGGAGCAAAAGCTTACTAGTGCACTGCGCATGCTAGCTTATGGCTCTCCAGCTGATCAACTTGATGACTATTTGCGAATGGGCGAGAGCACTGTACTGGAAGTCTTCAGGAAGTTTTGCAGAGCCATTGTCGGGATGTACTCATCGACATACCTTCGTGCACCAACTCCTTGTGATCTAAGGATTCTGCTTCAAAAAGCCTCACAACGCGGATTCCCTGGTATGATTGTGTCAATTGATTGCATGCACTGGGAGTGGAGGAATTGTCCTACTTCTTGGACTTGACAGTACTTGGGGCACAACCGTAAACCAACAATCATTCTCGAGGCAGTGGCTTCGTACAACACCTAGATATGGCATGCTTTCTTCGGCCCGCCTGGGTCGAATAATGACATCAATGTTCTGGGGATGTCTCCAGTGTTTGACCGTATCCTCAACGGATCCGCTCCACGAGTACGATTTGAGGTAAACAGTCATACCTATGATCAATGTTATTATTTGGATGATGGTATTTATCCTTCATGGTCAACTTTAGTGAAAACATTCAGCAATCCAAGCTCAAACAAAGAAGCCTTGTTTGCTCGATGTCAAGAAGCACATCGAAAAGACGTAGAGCGGGCCTTTGGAATTCTTCAAGCTAGATGGGCAATCCTTCGTGGCCCTGCGAGATCTTGGGATGTTGCCACAATTAATGATATAATGTTGACATGCATTATATTGCACAACATGATAATCGAGGATGAGCAATTTGATTCTGACGATGAGATGGAAGATAGTCTTGATTATGAGGTCCACGACCCACAACCAACTAATGTCAACAGAGATATTCCAACTCTAACTGAGTACTTGGCTAGGAATAATAGGCTTCGTGCTGCACCAACACATCATGGGCTTCGTTAGGACTTGGTCGAGCATATTTGGAACTTGCATGTAAATAATTAGTTATTGTTGTTGCTTGGTATTGATGTTGGGATGCTTTGTAATTCAATTTAAAGTTGTAGTTGGTGACAATTTGATTTGTAATTCAAGAACGTATTTACAATTCAATAATATATTTTCCATTCTTAGTTCGAATTATTTTTTGTGTACACAACTTCTAGATAATAAGCATAATTTTAAATAAAATGAATTCAATTTAAGTCATCTTAGGAAATAAAATAAATTAACCAAACTATTAAACACAAATTAAATAGACAACCTTCACTTAATTAATACAAACATTAATTCACTAACCTCCACTTATTAATTATATAACCATAATTAATTAAATACTTAATGAAAAAAAGGGCGGAACAACCGCCAGGGCTGGGCGGTTGTCCCGCCCCACCCCCAATCTGCTCCCCCATCTCCCCCATAAATGCTGACTCCCATATATCCCCCTCCATATTTGGAGACCCAAATGGAGGCCACCTCCATTAATGCAGTTTTTTGCTTTTTTGCAGGCTGCATTGGAGAGCTCCCTCCCCCATTTATGGGGGTTTCATTGGAGTCGGCCTTAGCAATTTTGCTATGTCAGCTGCATCTTCATTTTTCCCTTCCTCGTCATCATTTTCTTCTAAAATGTCTTCTATGTGATCATTTTCTCCTAGAATATCATCATTTCTTCTTAAATTTCCTCCAGATTGTTTACTTGATTTGTACTCACAAACACATTACGAAGCAACCCATTTAAATCCACTCTCATATGTGGATTTGATTGGGCAGTGATAGACTCTTGTCTTTCTCTTGTGAATGGTTCATTTAGTTGGACAAGGGTAGGCTCTACTCCAATAGCTGTCATAGAAAACCTAGGTGTTCATGATGTGGAAACATTAGTACTAAGCGTCTCCCCATGACAAACCTAGTTCGAATATCCCCTTAGAAAACCGTCACAAATAAGACGAACTCTAGCATTTTCGTATGTTTGTGAAGACACATTTCCACAATGGATACATGAACAGAGGATCTTTCCAACATGTGAAGCATTTTGGAAGGCAAAATCAAGAAATCAACGTACTCCATCTTTGTATTCGGTGCTATTCCTATGTTTATCGGGTAGTTATTATAAATGGTCACAAACCTATTCACTTTGTACCAAATGGTCACAAATCTTTAATTTCGCACGTTTCAGTAAAACAAGTTTGAGTGATCCACTTCTGTCCAATAATCCGTTATTTTTGCCTAGTCAGCATGACACGTCATTAAAAATATTAATAAAAACATTTAATCATCCTAATTAATCCACACAATCCTAACCGGTTCACTGCCGCTATACCCACCCGACAGAGTACCCACCCATAGTCCCCAGAAAGCACGGTTCCTCTCCCTCTCCGCCTTAATGCTTCCCTCGACAACAGAGTATTTCACCGGCGCTTCCAATTTCCTTACCTCCGACCGCTCCTCTCCTCTCACAAACCAAAACCTATCTTCCACCTCGTAATCAACGTGTGTTTTGACCTGACGCGACGGTTCTAATTTAGGGTTTGTCACTATCAAGGTTTTCTCCGCTCTTAAAGACCTCACAATCGACTGCGTGGCTCGAATAGATAACTTAACGCAATCGGCGAATTCGACGGCCTGTTCACCGAGAATTCTGGAGATGATTCATCGAATCAACATTCAAGCCATTCAACGACTCTAGCGGACTTGGGTCCCCGACGAGGAATTCATCGTCTTCAAACCGGCGGCAAAGAAGGTTATCTAGATGCACCCGCCAAATTCCCAAGGAATCTCTGCGTCCTCGAATCAATTATTCTGGCTTTAATGATTCGCTTCCGCCTTCCGATCTGGAAACCCTCTTCTGCATATCCGCCTTAAAATATGGTTGACTGGAGGTGAGCTTCCACTATTCCACAACCATCTCAAGTCTTCGCTCTCCTCGCTTCTCTTTTTCCTTCTTTAATTTCTGCTCTAGAAGCTCATAATGATCATCCAGAGGTGGCTGGTAGGTGTTTTGAGGGAAGTGGGTGACACACTGTAAAGGAGGAGGAAGGGGAGGCGGACCAGGAAGGATAAGGGTTTTGTGTAAGGGTGAGGTTGATATAGAATTAGGATTTTTGGTTAGGCTGTCCGGTTCAATTGGGTTTGGTTGTTAAATTTTTATAAATATTGTAGGTGATATGGCGTGCTGACTAGACGAAACTAACAGTTTCTTTGGATGGAGATGGACGGAATGATCATTCGTTATTCTCTCAAACGTATGTTAATGAAACGTGTAAAATTAAAAGTTTGTAACCGTTTCGTACAAAGTGAATAGGTTTGTGACATTTTATGCTAATTATCCTATGTTTATCCATCCAACTCTTATCCATTTCAACAAAGCAAACCAAATCTACCAACACTGTCTAAGAAAAGAAACAACAACAAAAAGTATTAAGATGTTTTTCTAGAAGCACTCATTCGTTTCCATACATTTTCTTAAGCATGATTATTTGTATTACGTTTCAGGACTTACAAGGTTGTGTGTCACTTAGGAAGTACCAAAAACAATCAAACATAGGACGGGGTATCAACGTAGGAAACAAATAGCATACATGCCACCACAATCAAAATCAAATTCGAACAAATATAACTCAGATTAGCAAAGTTCAGTAGGAATTTCAAAACTCTAAAGCGATTAAGCTTGAAATTGGATCTGACCTGGATTCAGAAGTTGTCGCGATCGAAGCGTCTGATCTCTCAATTGAATCAAGATTTTAGGTCAGGACTGTAGTCGAAGGATGCTTTCAAGCCGCCGATCGGATTAATGTCGCCAGAAAATCAGTTCTCTGGTGACGCACTAGCTCCGATGGTCTTGCAGCCAACGTTGAAACTATGCACGTGCTCTCGCCGCCCGTGATCAGTTTTCCCGCCGCGTGTGCAAAGTCCTCTGTCGAAGCACTAGAACCGGTGCTCTTGCTATCGATGTCGGAAATGCGTTGATGCTCTGCCGCGCTGGTGCTCCGCCGTGCTTTTGCCTCCATTCTCTCGAGCGATTCGACGGCCTCCGTCAATTCTTGAAAATTCAAGACCAAACATATTTAGAAAAGCCCTAACTCGACGGTTGCTTGAGCCGGCGCAAGTAATCCGCTGGGAAAGATATTAATTTTTGTAGTGCTAACCCACCCCAACCAATTTTGGGTTCGAGAATTATCCAAAACCTTTTATCCCAAATTGATCATGTCGACACTGTCTCCTCCCACCTCAGGGAATCACCCAGTGTCCTTTCAGACTTTATTTTACCACTACCTGCCAAATTTGTTTGTGATTAATTAAAACTGAATCTTTTAGTTTTAGCGCTTAGCACCCTAACCAGTCCCCAAACCGACCAACTCAATCCACCCACCCGGACATACGACGTGCATGTGTGTGATTTGAGAGCACTTCTACTATGCTATATGTATAAGTTTAGGTTGTACCATAAAGCAATTTGTACCATTATGTTATGATACAACTTTACATTTTGAAATTGTACCATCACATAAAGGTACAAGTTCAAGTTGTACCATAAAAGAATTTGTACAAAAAGTATAGGTACAATCTGTAGTTGTAACATAATGTAAATGTACAATTTTAAATTATAACACAAAAGCAAAAACCTATAGCACCAATACTATATAGCATTGTAAAATTTCTCGTGATTTGAAGGTCACATAGGTCTTCCTTCTTCCAAAAAAAACTTAACTCAAAGATAACATCATTTATACATAAAAAAAAATCTATTAAGAAACATCTTTTGCAGGACCCTACTCACCAATGCTATTTTGGGCTAAATTACACATTTGATCACTCAAATTATATAAATTTTCACATTTGCCACCCAGATTATTTTTCTTTCTTATTCGCCACTAACTTTAAGAATTGTTTCGCCGTTGGTCACCGACCGTTAGTCTCCATTAACTCCGTCAGTTTTTTGATGACGTGGCAAACAGACTGCTGACTGGACCATTAACTAACGACATGTCAATTTAAAAAAAATAAAAAAATTAATTTACACCTCATTCTCTCCTTCCCCTACTCCTGTTGACTGGACCATTACTGCTAGTCTTCTTCTTCTTACCTTTCTCCTACCGCAACGCCCTCTTCCGGGAATTCCACCCACGTTGATGCCTCCCTCGCCATAAGATGTGGGCCATGAAGAAAGCTCTGTTTACCATCATATCTCCTTCCGACCGCCAAGTCCAGTCCTTGCACTCCCCGTCGCCGGAATCCAACCTCTTCGTCACATGAAATCCCAAGATTCCATCCAAGTAAAGTCAAAATCCCCAAATTTCTAGCTACGATTTTGCCACCAGTACCCAAGTTAAAACTTTTTGTTCTTTGCTACTTCGCATTAGGGTTTTGTTCTTCCGGCAGCCGTTCTCCATCGTGGGTTCCATTTCTATGCTTACTCTCGAGGCTACTTCCTCTGCATTTTTGGATTTGAAGCCCAGAACTCATCATTATCCAGTTCAATTTTTTGTTGAATTCGTCATCGGGAGTGATATAC
Source organism: Linum trigynum (assembly GCA_964030455.1). NCBI lineage: Eukaryota > Viridiplantae > Streptophyta > Magnoliopsida > Malpighiales > Linaceae > Linum > Linum trigynum. The sequence goes on from OZ034819.1 coordinate 7,525,421, forward strand.
CTGGTCCATCTCGCATATGATGACCAGTGCCTCCCCGTCTAGATCTGCTCGTCGGCAAGAGAATCGCCCAGACAGAAGGCGGAAATGACTATGTCATTCATAGCACTGGTTTTGGCTTTGGTGGTGGCGGTGTTATTGTTGGTGGAGTCTTGTGGTCTTTTCAATTGTCAGCGTCGGAGGGATAGGGGATGGGGCCAAGAGGAAATCGGATTTGGCATTAATAATCAAACTTATGCCCCAATTGATGCTGCGTTGCGGCATGAGAAGGGGAAGAAGAAGAATTGGAAGTAAAAGCCGTAGAAACTAGAAAGCGTGAGTCGCGAAGGTGGGTGTATGATGGAAGTAGGAAGGAGTTGTAGAACGAGAGATGGAGAGAGTGAGGTGTAAATTACTTGTTTTATTTTTAATTTTTTTTAAATTTACATGTCATTAGTTAATGGTCCAGTCAGCAATCTGTTTGTCACGTCATCAAAAAATTGACGGAGTTGAGGGAGTCTAACAGCCAGTGATTAACGGTGAAATGATTTGTAAAGTTAGTGGCGACTAAGAAAGAAAAATAAAGATTTGTGTAATTTGAGTGACAAACGTGTAATTTAGCCAGTTATTTTGATTTTTCACTTGTAGCTTTAAAAGTTGTTCACCTCAACGATACCTTACCAGGTCCTCTTAGTATACCTCTCGAGTGCTCTAGCTAACTTCCACACCCCACTGTCACGGGAAACAGCAGCGGATCCAGAACACAGTAGAGCACTGGGCCGCATTTCATTGGAAAATTCGATATCGTAAAAAAAATATTATGATTATAGTTTTTTTTACAATGTCAATTGTACACGACGGTCTTTTAATTTAGTGAATGCATCAATAATGAAAACTACATCCATACCAACTATGTTTCAAATAAAATACTTGAGCAATCAGCGAGAAATTCATCGCTCATTTTGTTGCGCAAATCAGTTTTAATATGTTTCATTGTTGAAAAGGTTCTCTCCGTGGTAGCTATTGAAACGAGAAGCATCAACACTAGACAAATCAATTTGCACTGTGTGTCCATCCCTATATCCACCATGCTGCTCTAGTAAAATTTTAAGGGAACAAACCTCATATTTCTTTTAGTCTTTTACGCTTTAGACTTTAGGATTTTTAGTTTCATTGTTTTTTTAGACGAAAAACCTTTGGGGCTAGAATTTCTAGGATAAATTTAGAGTAGTGAATTGAATATGTTCATCTGAATCATTTTTCTAATTATACACAATCATATTATAAAATAACACTGGGCTGAATGACTAAAACTGACAAATTTATAAGGATTATTCTAACTCTGGATCTCTAAGAGGGCTGGGCCGGGGCCCGAGGTGGCCACCCCCTGTATCCGCCAATGACGGGAAAATTCTAGAATGCTCTAGAATGATGTAGGTGCATGCATGTATCTCTACATTCATGCACTCATGCACATGCATCCTCCCTATTTATTTCGATTCATGTATGAGTGCTCATGCATTCACCTTATTTACTTTCATTCATGTATGGGGGCAATTTCATGTATGGGGGGACATCTAGGTTCGTTCATTTATGACGGCCACATACATTGTACTTAGTGGAGAGGATGCCTATATAAGGAACACTCTCCCTCATTTGTCATTCATCCAGAAAATAGAGAGATTTCAATCTATAGAGCTTTCTCCAACACTTGTGAGTTTGAGTGAATACGAGCAAGGATGACTTAGCGCTCTAACGAGACTTGAGAGCTAAGTGTCGCACGGCCAAGAGTTAGTCCGTGACAAGTGGTATCAGAGTCTGGTTAGGCTGAAGAGCCTAGTTCCTCTCTCAGTACGACATAGGTCGAGTAAGGGCCGACCCTATGCCTGAATGAGAGACGGTCCTGGGTGTGCATATCAGACGGTCCTGGGGGCGACATTAGCGATAAGGCGTTGTCTGCTTGTGCATCGTTTCTGGTCGAATCAGGATGTGGCTATGAAGGGGATCGTTGCAAGAGAAAGCACAACTGATCTGAGGCTATTGCCGTCTCCCTGATGAGCCCAAGGCAGGGCGAAACCAGTTGCCATGCGTATGTAGAGAGGCTGGTCTTGAGGAAGGAGTGCGCCTCAAGACGCCGCACAGACTTCGCAAGTCTATGTCCGTGACAAGTGGTATCAGAGCCCGGTTCGTGACTCATCAAGTAAAGAAGAAATTCTATGAGATGGCTTCTGGATCCGTTCGTGGTGACGAGCGTATGAGCAAGGACAAGAGGGACACGTCTCTTTTTATGAACTTGTGGAAAGATGGGTCGAGTCATTGAAGGAGACACTAGTGGCCAAATTTGAGAGCATGCAAAAGGAGGTTGCGGAGCTCAAGGGAGAGGTGATTCTCCCAACGAGGGATACAGAAGAGTTTGGTGCGTCTGTAGCACAACCTAGCATGTTTGGTGCGTTTAAGGTCAATTCTTTCAAGCCTAAGGAGCAAGAGGCATCCGGAAGCGATGTTGTGTCGGAAGAGTTTGGTGCGTCTGACAACAACATTGTTGGGAGCTACGGGCAACACTCATTTATGGATGAGAGCACATGTGGTTACAAAGGTAAGCAAAGATGGTTGGTTCCTTCACCTTGTTTTCTTTGTGATGGGCCACATCGTGTAAGAGATTGTCCAACGCGGAGGAAGTTATCCTCCATGTTCGTAGTCGAGCACTCGACAAGCCAAGAGGAGGAGGCTCAAGTTGGAGAAAGCCATCCTTCTAACGTGGTCGATCAAGGGGAGTCGGAAACAACAAAGGAGATAGAATACCCTCCTCATGCCGATGGTGGTCGATGCTTCGATGGAGCGAGGCTCGACAAAGGGACAACAAAAGCCTTGATATGGGGTAAGGCTTGTGAAGACCTTCTCGTTGCGGTCAAAGTGTGGAGGCTTGGCATTCCGCACGAAAAGAGGATAGGAAAGACGTGGGTGGTGCCACTAATGGAAGAGGCACTCGATGCTTTTAAGGCTTGCATGAAAAAACAAGCCATGGTAACTAAGGTGAGACCTAAGATGCGACGGACGAGGTGCTCATGGTCTTGGCACAAGAGAGCGAGGGCGAGGAGCGCACGACATCTTGGAGGAGTGGAACTTGTGCAAGGACTAGGGCCACCCTTTCCTCCCCATGGAGCACATCTTTACTGCACCAACAATGTTGTCGATGCGAAGAAGGTGGCACGACGAGGACGTCGTGAATTTGGTGTGGGAGTATGTCACGGGAAAATTCTAGAATGCTCTAGAAGGATGTAGTGCATGCATGTATCTCTAGATTCATGCACTCATGCACATGCATCCTCTCTATTTATTTCTATTCATGTATGAGTGCTCATGCATTCACCTTATTTGATTTCATTCATGTATGGGGGCAAGTTCATGTATGGGGGACTTCTAGGTTCGTTCATTTATAACGGCCACATACATTGTACTTAGTGAAGAGGATGCCTATATAAGCAGCACTTTCCCTCATTTGTCATTCATCCAGAAATAGAGAGATTTCCATCTATAGAGTTTTCTCCAACACTTGTGAGTTTGAGTGAATACGAGCAAGGCTGACTTAGTGCTCTAACGAGACTTAAGACCTAAGTGTCGCACGGCCAAGAATTGGTCTGTGACTCCACTCAGAGAGGGAGCTTCGAAATTTTTGACGTATGTTCAAACCACAATCGACTTTATTAACACCACCAGCGACCAGTCCACCACCTTACAGACAGAAACGTGTTACATAAACATTGAACAATTATGATACACATGTGGAGTGGGAAGAGGGTTAGTGAAGTTATTATTAGGGCTTGTTTTTGGATGATAATTGCCTCTCTTTCTCCATACGTTCAAAGAGGCTTCCATCGTAGACAGATCTCACTGTGTCTTTCTGCAGCAACCCGTTCTCGTCCTTGCCCAGAAGGAACAGTATCTTCCATTCCGAATAACTACCCAACCTGCACATATATTACATCCCATTCATATTATTATACAATTGCATGCGATGAACCTCATCAGCTAGACGCAACGAGGAATTCATGGAAGTTAATTACCATCCAGCATAGTTTTTAGGTTCTCGGTTCTGCTTCAGCATCTCCCCGAGTTCGTCCGATGTCAAAGCATTTGGATGTGACAGTGCGTGCTTCGCGAAAATCTCTTCGAACTTTGCAGGCACGAACCTTCAATCATGGAGTAAAGAACAGAGATATAGCTATAGTCGTTGATCGAACGTTCAAAAGGAAGGAAGGACGATCCCATGCATGCTGTCAATTTATATTTTTCACCGTGTATATGAAATTACCTTCCTTGAGAGTCGTAGGCACCAGAGTCGCTCCCATGTTTACCTCTTTGGATGTTCCTAATCTCAATAGGCAACAACAGAGATGGAAATCTCCCCTGCATCAGTTATGGACCAAAATTAATCCCGGCACAGCCAGTTGGTTTATAACAAGATATTAACTGTGTTCAAGTGCTCACGACTTTCAATATTAATCGTTGTCTTCAAACACATGGTATGAATAGGCCTATGCTAACTTCAAGCTCATGAGTTGGCTTTCATTTGAGGAGGCGTATAAGGAAGTGGTTAAGTACCATACATGCAACCTCTCTTAACAACTCGAGTTATTGGGACCATTTGGTTTATGACACATGTCACCAATTAGCTTGTAATTTACTTATATAGTTTTGGGCTTAATTGCAAGTTCGGTCACTCGAATTGCTACAAAATTTCACGTTTGATCACTAAAATTGATTTATTCTATTAGTAGTCACTTAAATTAGTTGAACAGTCCAAGTTCGGTCACTCTCCGTTACCTCCGTTAGACTCCGTTAATGACGACCGTTAAGTGATGATGTGGCTAACAAAAAATCACAGTCAGCCTATTTTAACCCTAAAAAATGACTACCCGACCCGCCACATCAGATTTGCCCGCCATGTCACCCTTCCCTACCCAACCCGCAAACCAACTCAATAATCGACCCAACCCCAAACCCGACCCCCTGAATCTGAAGAAGACGACTATGGTGCTGCTTCCGCAATTCCAAACCCCAAACTCTGTTTCCCTTCTAGTTACAACGATCCCTCCTCTCAATCTTCTTCTTCTGCTGCTGCTGCATCTCCTTCCGCTATCCAGCACCGAAACTTCCTCCCTCAACACCAGCACCACGCCGCCGCCGCCCCGTCCTCCGCGGCATTCAATTTCGACGACCGGCAGCTCGACTTCGTGGACCTGTCCCTCGGGAGCTCGAGCGATGCGGATCCCGATCTCCAACGCGGAGCCGGACCGTCTTCGACGGCGATGCCGATAGAGAAGGAGCACATGTTCGACAAAGTGGTGACGCCGAGCGACATCGGAAAGCTGAACCGGCTGGTGATACCGAAGCAGCACGCGGAGATGTGAAACTGATCGGCGCCTAGGCGAGCCCTTACGTAATGAGGCTTAGAATCGCGCTCAACGTCAAATCTGTTGAGTACGAGTTCCTCCAGGAGCAGTTCGGGTCCAAGAGCGAGCTCCTCATCAAATTAAACCCTGTCCACAAGAAAATGCATGTCCTTCTTCACAACGGCAAATCCGTCTGCGAATCCGTAGCGGCAGAGGTATGTTTTGACGCCGGCGATGGCCAGGTGGCGGCCGCCGATTTTGGGGGCTTCGGTGAATGGTCGAGGAAGGAGGTGGGCGTTTGATGAGGATGGGAGGGTTTGAAGGAGGAGGAGGAGAAGGGGAAGAAAGAAGGAAGGAAGTCGATTTTACTTTTCAGATTCAGGTGGGTCGGGTTTGGGGTTGGGTCGATTATTGGGTAGGTTTGCGGGTTGGGTAAGGAAGGGTGATATGCGGACAAATCCGACGTGGCGGGTTGGGTAGTCATTTTTTAGGGTTAAAATATGCTGACTGTGATTTTCTGTTAGCCACGTCATCACTTAATGGTCGTCATTAACGGAGTCTAACGGAGGTTAACGAAGAGTGACCGAATTTGGACTGTTCAACTAATTTAAGTGACTACTAATAGAATAAACCAATTTTAGTGACCAAACGTGAAATTTTGTAGCAATTCGAGTGACCAAACTTGCAATTAAGCCTATAGTTTTGTTTGGATGAGTTATTGATTGTGGTTTGGTATTTGTGCCTAAATAATTCACAAATTTCAAATGTGATATTTTAGTGTTATTTGATACATTTGAGTGTAGAAATATTGGAAGGAAATAAATTTGTGACCTATTTGTATGTATTATTTTATATCATAAAAGGAAAAAAGTAAAAAAGAATGAATGAGTTATTTAGAAATAACGATGTATGAGTTATTGAGAATAATTCAGTTATTTTTAAATAATACTAGTTAAATTAACTTATCACTGCATTGAGTTGTCAAGCAAATTATTCTGCCCCATCATAATAACTTGTTTGAATAACTAATCCAAACAACCCCATAATTCATTGGCAGTAAAAAAATAGTAACTTATTAATAATAATAATAATAATAATAATAATAATAATTAGCTAGTAATTAAACAATGAGATCTAATTATTCTCTCGGATACTCGATCTGTGCTGTAGCACGTACACATTACAATTATCAATATACGGTTCTCATACTTCAAATAGATGATGATTGTGCATGGCTCTTTAAGGATTTGATATAATAAGAAAAAGTAGTGATAACTATAGGTGTCAATCGGGCGGGTTCGGGCTGGGTTCAATCGGGTTCGGGTTCAAACGGGTTGCGGGTTAATCGGGTTCGGGTTCATCGGGTTCGGGTTCAAACGGGTTGCGGGTTAGTCGGGTTGCGGGTTCATCGGGTTCGGATTCAATCGGGTTGCGGGCAAATCGGGTTGCGGGTTCACCGGGTTTTGGGTCGGGCGGGTTGCGGGCGGGTCGGGTTTCGGGTTGTTCGGGCCAGCGCATCAAGTAACTTAACTCATTACTCATTACCAACTTACACATTTTATTACACTAATTTAAAATATTTTCTCAACTTTTTAACCAATTTTTTGAAAAAAAACTAGTCAAAATGTTAAATCAATTTGTATGACTTGCAAACTTGTTATGTAATTAATCATAATTGGTAAAGTATTATAGCTAATAGTAATGGTGATATCAATATTTGCAACCAAAAGACACCGTTAATTGTTTATTTGATATTTTAATATTAATTCAGTAGTAATTGGATTAAAGTATCTCGTTTAGTATGACCATGCAAATCTGGTATTTGGCAAAAGCATAGTGATAAAAGGAGTTATTTCAAAATAACTCATTCCCCAAATAACTTTAGTAAACTGTTGCCAAACGAGTTATTTGTAAAATTGTTCGAATTATCCTAAAAATTGAACCATTAAAGATTAGCTATCAAATTTAGTAAAATTATTGTGACTTCAATCATAACTTACTCAATAGCATATATCCTATACACTTAGTATATGTTGTTGATTGTATACCCTAAACCATCAATACATTATACACTAACCACATAACCTATACCCTAATCATATGTCCTTGAGTTGTGATTTTGCTAGTATAGTTAATTTAAAAGTGAAATTCATACTTTGATTTTCAAAACATAGATAAAAAGTGATATTTGCTAATTGTTAATACCCTAACCATATATCCTATACTTTACACCGCATACCTTGTACCCTAACCACGTACCATAAACAAAAATTAAAAAGGGATCTCCTACCGTTAAAGACTTCAAATGACTTCAAGTGAACATATGTTAATAAAAAACTTAGAACCGTCAAAACCATCAATATCTTATACCCTAACCATATACACCCTAAACCATATGTATCTTATACCTTATACCCTAACCATATACTTTATATCCTAAACAAATAACCGTCAAAGATTACTTATCAAGTTTAGTATAAATTGTTGTAACTAATGGTTAATTTATTTATTAGCCCATAAAAAATTACATACATATATACATATTAGCCTTCAAAGCATATAAGAATAATTTCAACTAGTCATGCCCTCCATATAAAAGTTAAAGATTCATATTTCAAAAGCTAAAATTATGAAAAATCAAAAAATTGAAAACACCAAATTTGTTTCCTTCTTAGTTTTCACAAAAATACTAAAATTTCTCTCTTTCTTTCTCCTTCCATACATTAGAAAAACTAAATTTTCCCTCCTCTTTCTCTTCCTTAAAATTGAAAAAAACAAATTACCCTCTTTTTTTCTTTTACAAAAAGTTAAAAAGTCAAAAGTTTTCCTCCTTATTTCTATTTCATAATCAAAAGAATCAAACTTTCCCACTTCTTTCTCTTCCCACATATCAAAACCACCAAAATTCCCACTTGTTTCTTTTCTAAAAAATTCAAAAAACCAAATTTTCCTCTTCTTTCTCTTCCCAAAAACTTGAATACACCAAAATTTCCCTCTTCTTTTAAAAACATCAAATTACCAAATACATTACTTTACTTTATTTATATTTAATTAATAATTTTATTGAATAGTTAAAATTAACCAAAATTTTAATTTATATATTATATTAATATTGTCATGATCTCAAGTGACCTTCATGTTTCAATTTTTGTAATTTTCTTAAAATACAAGTGAGTTTCATACTTTTAAAATTTCTTATACGAAATGAAAAAATAATTTTACTTAAGTTTAGAATGAAAAATTTTATTTTGAAAAACTATGTATTGTATATTTTTATAATTATTCAAGTGGATTAGATGAAATTCGGGTTGAGTCGGTCGGGTTACGGGTTAGTCGGGTTTGGGTCAATCAGGTTGCGGGTCATTCGGGTTGCGGGTTAATCAGGTTCGGGTTAATCGGGTTGCGGGTTAGTCGGGTTGCGGGTTAGTTGGGTTGCGGGTCAATCGGGTTGCGGGTCGGACGGGTTACGGGTTGTTGACTTTTAGTCAATTCGAGTTGCGGTCGGGCTGCGGGTCGAATTGATCGAGCGGGTTAATCAGGTCGGGCTATGTTTTCACACCTATAGTGATAACCATATGTGCCCCTTTCCAGCTTCGGTTGTTCTCTCACTTTCAATAATTAAAGCTAATACAGAAACCAGCTAGAAAGGTTTTGACAGAAATAAATAATACCCGAGTCCATTTATTAAGGTACGTCAAGTATCTCCAATCTCCATCTATCTGTCCATAGCAGATAGGGACAAACCGCTTTCTTATACGTACGTATCCACGATTGAATAAATTAAGCACATAATACCGTACGTCTAACGCGTTGATGGCTCTTTCATGTAAGAATTTGGTTAAGTACCAGGGCCTATATAAGATCCAATATAACTTTCTCCCAACAATTTGAATTATTGGGACCAACTTATTTATGTCACTTCAGATAAATAATTACGCCGAAAGTACGTACGTAGTGAAAGCTAGAGAGAGAGAGAGAGAGAGTAGGTAGAAGAATGTACATACAGGGCGAGTCTTGCTGCTAAGACCAAGGTTGATGAAAATGGCGGCCGTTCCCGATAACAAATACCCACACCCAATTGCCCGAAAACCTGTTCATCATCGCCATATCAACAACGCAATCATACATACCGTAAAAAAAATAACGAATAATAGAATCTGGGGGTTAAAGATCGATATAGAGTTCACTTGGGATTCCTTGTAAGCCTAATCAAGAATCTGGATCAATTTAGCTGTTAAAAAAAGAGCGTTTACGTACCTTGGAAGGTCTCCCAAGGATATATGATTCCATCGTGGTTCCTGTCGAAGAACATGACATGCTTCTGCAGCAAGTTCTGCTCATCGCTCGCCGCAAATCTCACATCACCTGCTGATTAATGTACATCCATGCATTTACTTAACACTCAGTTAATGATTAACGTTAATTAGTCAAGGACCCAATAAAAAGCCTTGCTTTGCTTACCATTTAGTTGCTTCTGGTCTGGGTTAGGATCCGACGACGCCATGATCAATTTGTTGTTTAATTCGCTTCCACAGTTCCACTCTTGTGTTTCCTGGACGGAAGATATTAGCTAGCAAGAGGCAGAATATAAGGCGAGCGAGCGAGCGAGAGCGCAGCAGAAACTATACACATCATTAGAGCTGAGATGGGTAAACGGCCGAATCAAGTTTCATCCACAAATTGACACCTCAACTTTTTCATGCAGTCAATTAGAAAAAGGTTACGTTACGTCATTCCTTCCCATATGTTCCCCTAACAAACTCCTTCATGACGTGGTGGCTCCACTATAAGGACTTGTGGGTTTCGGTTACCCGTAACTTTTTCATTCAGTTCGGGTCGGGTTCGGTTATTCGAATCGAAACCCGAAAAAATCCGAAATCCAAAACCGAAAACCACTAAAATCGAACACGAACCCGATAAGGACTTGCGAGTTCCGGTTACCCGAAATCGAAAATTCCTTATCGGATTTAGTTAAAGCAAAACCGCAAATCCGAACGCCTAAGAATACGGGTTGAGTTCTATTCATTTGAGGTTTTTAGCCGGAACCCGAAAAATCGATAAACAAAACCGAACCCAAAACCAAAAAACCCGAAACCCAAAACGAACTTGAATCCGTAAAAACAAAAAATGTATATAATCTGGTCGGTTTCGGGTAAACCGAATGGACACCCCTACGTGGAGCGTTTATTTACGCTCTCTTTTTCAAATATGGCAACCGGGCAAAGCCCAGATTCCTGTTCCAGGCCCACTTACGGTTGTCGGCACGACGGTTCGTTTATGAAGGACTACAACGACGGCGACGGACGTTCTCTATCAACAGCCCAATTATTATAGTTTTACTTTGGTAAATGGAATTGAACGATAAGAATTGGAACTGCGGTTTGGGAAAGAAGAGACAGGAGAAAGTAGTAAAGACGAAGGGTTCTGTTCTGTTTCACTGACCTGTTTACAGCTGTCGCCGGAATCAGGCAGTGGTGGCCGGCTGCCGTTGTCTTGTCTTCTTCAAGGTGGAAGTGGGTTGCGCTGGATGAGTGTATTTTTGTTGGAGAAGCAACAAGTGAGAGATGGCAAGTTATATATAGAGAGAGGAGAAGGGCTCAAATCAAACTCAAACGGTTGAGGGTGGGCCCGTTTTGATTGGCCTTTTTTTCTGGACCCTAATTTATGGGCCGAGGGTAGGCTTGCGTTTGTTGTGATAAGAGAGACTCTCAGCTTCAGTGCGAGTTACGGCACACGTTTACATTTCTCTGTGGACAGTTGCGTAGGGGACTGCTCCATCTGTTTTGTTTGCCTTGTACGGCTCATAGACCTTGCCCATCCCGACTCCCGGGTGAAGGAATTATGAGAAGTGAACTGATAAACTCGTAGGACTTTGTTAGGGTGACATGCATTTCAGGGTGACATGAACTTTTCGGTCGACCTCATATAGGATTAGGTCGACCTAATTTGTTGTTTCAGTGTAAAAACAGTTTCTTGGTGTCTACTTTAGGAGATTCATATCTTACAATTGGCTAGATGGAAATTGGAGATCAATGGTTTGTTTTGAAGCTGAAGTGTCCCTCTACACATTAAAGTACTTGGGAGCTCAATAAGAAGTCCAGAACACCATTTTTGAACCTGATCAAAAGGCTATGCCAAAACTGGAAAACTGCCTGAAAATGGCCAAGTATGGGAACGTGTTTGTGAAGTCTACTTTGGAACTCAATTCGAGAAGCATGGATGTGAATCGAGTCCAGGGGCCTCTACCACGTTAAATTAGGTATGTTTTTATACAAAGTCAAGACATTGAATGAAAGATTGGATATCTGTAAGGCTTCAAACAAATGGGTCGAAGTTGCTACGAAGTCTGTTTTTCTGGCAGTTTGCTTGTGCTCGAAGTCTGCCAGAAAAACAGTCTTCGTAGCAACTTGTACCGTTTTGTTTGAAGCCTTACAAATATCCAATATTTGATCCAATGACTTGACTTTGTATAAAAACATACCTAATTTAACGTGGTAGAGGCCTCTAGACTCGACTCACATCCATGCTTCTCGAACTAAGCTCCAAAGTAGGCTTCACAAACACGTTCTCAGACTTGGCCATTTTCAACCAATTTCCCAGTTTTGGCATAGCCTTCTGATCAAGTTCAAAAATGGTCTTCTGGACTTCCTATCGAGCTCCCAAGCACTTCAATGTGTAGAGGGACACTCCAGCTTAACAACAAACCATTAATCTCCAATTTCCATCGAGCCAATTGTAAGATATGAATCTCCAAAGTAGGCACCATGAAACTGTTTTTATACTGAAACAACCGATGAGGTCGACCTAATCCTAAATGAGGTCGACCTAATCCTAACCGAGGCCGACCGAAAAGTGCATGTCACCATAGGCGCACCCAAACTCATATGTGAGAACTAGATTGGGTCCGGCTTTGTTGCCCAGTAGAATTTGATACTAATTATAATTTAGGATTCTGAAAAACTATTTTAGATGCTTGATTAATCGTGTCTATGTTTTAGTACTGTTCAAATGTTTCGTCTAGATCCTAAGCAGCGATTTAGGAGGTCAGAAAATCGAATGGGAGATAGCTAGAGACCTATGGGTTCCTTTTTCTTTTTATTTTGTGTTTCCCTTTATTTTCTATTAGGGTTATAGGTATATTATGCTCCTCTACTATGCAGTTTCATCAAACATGCACCTCTACTATTTTTTATATCAAACATGCCCCTATACTTTGAAAAAATTCTGAAACATGCCTTTATGTTAAAATTTCCATTAAAAAATGGTCAACCACGGTTGAATCGAGATTCGCACGACTCGACATCGAAAAAATTGGGGGTGATATATAAGTTTTTCTTCCTCGTTTATTTCTCCAGGCATTTGGATGTACAAAAGAAACAAAACAATTCTAAAGTGCAATTGTTAAAAATATTTTAGACATAGGTGTCGCCCAAACTAAGGTTCGACCATGGTTGATGGTTTTTGTATGCAAATTTTAACATAAGGGCATGTTTGATCATTTTTACAAAGTATAGGGGCATGTTTGATGTAAAAATAGTAGATGAGCATGTTTGATAAAACTGCATGGGGCATATTATACTTATAACCATTTTCTATTAGTGTTATTATTGTGTCATTTTCTTGTCCGACTTGGTTGTTTGTACTTTGTATAGGGTTTCAATTATCTTTTGTTTTCCTTGGTCACTTTCTTCGTTGCAAAGTAAAGACAAATGAATGAATATCTTAAATACTAGACTATTATGTAAATATTGATATGTGGATGACCAATGACCTACCACATTAGATGCTCACTTGGGAGTTACATGTAACCCCTATTTCTACATTATTATCTCTCATTCATATGCATTGATATAAGGATGTAGTGGTTACCAAAGTGTGCCTATAAATATAGCACATCATTGTATCAAAAGTGAAGAATGAATAAGAAGAACTCTTCCCCTTTCTTCTCTTGTGTCTTTTCCTCTCTAATCTTCTCTTGTAGTTGTTTATATTTTCATTAGTTCCATAACACGTTATCAGCACGAAGCACTGCTAGCATCATGGTTGGTCATTGTCTCTCTACACAATCTAGTATATTGGAGTAAGATCACAATATGATCAAGGTATGCAAATCTTCGTCTTCTTTCATATCTTATTGTCTTATTTGTGGTGAGATTATCTCATTCCAATATATTAAGATGGATGCTACTCTTTTCTCGTAGTAAACCATCCATTGATATTTTTTCACGTACATCTATTTAGATTAAAATTTTGTGTTGTGTAATTTGATTTATATTATTATGTGTTTTTACAATACATACTTCGATTCCTTAAAATTAAATTGGTGTTTTGTCATTATCGCAAATTAAAATTTGCTCATGTAGTCACAATAACAAGAAAAGTAATATAAGTGATGATGAGTTAATTTTTCAATTCCGTGTTATCCTGTTCTTATCAATCCCACATTGATATGTAGAAAATGCAAGTTCCAAGAGCCCATATATTCCCTAAAAGTGGAAATTGAAGAATTCAAGGGCAAAGAAAGAAAAGGACATGGTAATAAGAATATTGGTTATGTATGTTACCATTGTAATGGAAAAGTGTGTTTGTCACGTACCCGTTGTACGCAAAAGACTTGATTCTACCAAGAATCAAAGGGAAGAGCAAAGTCAAATATGCTGATGCAATATCAATATTATGGAACATATTTTTTGTATTATAAGTTGGTATATTCTCCATTAAAGATGAAAATGATATTGCACTTGAGACATTTTCATTCCCAGAAGTGAATGAAACAATCTATTCCCCGAAGTGAATGGAGCTATAAACATGATTATATATATGCTAAATGTATTGTTTGAATCTTTTCGCCAGAAGTGAGAAAAGAGAAGAATTATAAATAAGGATAAAATAACAATTGCATTATCAAAGTCATGATAACATAATGTACCTGTTGTACATTGAAATGCATAATGGAACGCATATATAAATTTAAAATCACCTAGTTAGTGATGATATTGTTCCAAATAAAGCTTATTTAATTTTCACAATTGTAATATTATGATTCTTATTTCTTTTATGTTTTATTGTGACGTTATTTTTCATGCATAATTTAATTTGATAACATTTATCTAGAACAATTAACTTGATAAATTCATCATTTTTGTCTTAAGTTTGAAATATTCTCATTTATTATTTTAGTATGTTATTGTAAAGTATGATTGTTAGAAAAATTCCATATAAACTATATGGTAGAGTACATAAATGAGAAAAAGCTTCCGAAAAGCTTATGTTTGGTTACTTGAAGTAACTAAATTATGTACTCGTGATAATAATTTGTGATGATATTCACTATGAATATGTGTTTACTAAGAATGCATCAAATCATAAGTCTCTGGAAGGGCGAAATATGGTACAAAATATGGTAAACCTCTAAAAGAGCTAATGTTTTGTGGCCTGAAGGACCCAAACTACCCAGTGATGATGCATTACCCAATTAAAAGGATATTCGTAAAATGAATATCTTATCAAGAAAAGTGTGAAACTAATATTTGCATCACAAATATGTACTACATGTATATTAGTACAATCCGTACACATAAAAGTGTAAACCAGAAGTTTACAAGATTTGATAACTTGATAATTGGTTGGTCCGGTTAGACCATCCCGGATCTTGATGTGAAAAAAAGTTATTTGAGAATTCATGAGAACATCATATGAGAAGTCAAAGAACTCTTCAACTAAAAGAGTTATTATATCATGTTTGTTCTCAAGGAGAATAGAACAATTGATCAGAGCTTGTATAAGAGTTGGCAAATCTCTTGAGATTTTATATGATCACTTTTATTTTATCTAATCGCAACCCGATGTTTGAGAGATTGATTGCCTCACTATGAATACATTTTGATGGTTATCCAATCAAACATCACTTTGCTTAAGAGAACAAACCGAGCCTTCTGGACTCTTGTCGAGGACATGCTAGCTGGCAAGTGATAGTATTGGTTCACATCTAACCAACAAGTTATCATAAGTTCCCCCCTTTTACAAATGGTTTTGGTCAGAAACCTAACATTTCTCATATGAGAATATCAGGGTGTGCCGCATACATCCCAATTGCTCCACCACAGTATCTTAAGTTGATTCTCGTTGGAAATTGAGAATTTGTGTTGGGTATGAATCCCAAATGAGAACTTTTCCAACATTAAGGGGGAGAGAAAAAAAAACAGCTAGACAAAGAGATGAGTTGGAATGAGTTATCATTATCTAATTTTGATCCTCAAAGTAAGAAACATGAACCTGAAGTTCATAAGATGAATTATCGTTACCAACTAGCAAATGCCTTTACTGGCCATACGAAGTGACCAAGTCACATATACTAGCTGTGAATGCTCCAACTAAATTTGATATCCTTGTTGGATACTCTAATATAAAAAATGTGTATGAAAGAGCGCATGAAGCGTGATATACCAATCGGTTCCAATGATAAACATCTTCGAGAAAGAAAAGGAGCTATAATTAGAATGGTCAACTTGAGGACATGAAAACTCAAGAAGAGTAACCACGAATAAAATATAATTTTAGTTCCAGAAGAACACATGTCTCTGAAAGTTGTGAAAGCGAAGAGATCTCAAAACCATATTAGACTACAATACTGGAACCGTAATGAAATCATTGTCGATGAAATTTGTTTGTTGTACTTCAGTACTGAATATGATATGTACAAGTGAGGATCAAGAGTAAAACTCTATTGATGCATTCAAATGATGATTTTATTGGCCAATATATTAAGAAATCATGAAACTTGCTCAAGGAGCATAAAGTTTAAGGACCAGAAGTCCTTGCACCTAAAAAAGGGCAAAACTAGCGGGATACAAACAAATTTTTGTGCTATTGGAAAGTATGAAATTGTGAGAGGTATAACACAATGTTTTGCAATGGGTTTCTCGAAGAGACCTATCATTATTTGAGAGGAGTTATGCTCTCTTGTGGTGGATGCAACTACTTTGTCAAATCAATGTTTAAGTCTATGTTTGAAAATTGTTGTGATAGCCTATTTGTTTGAATTCCTTGAAGATGTTATATATATTTGAAAGTCCCAGAAGGATTAATTTACCTGAAGTAAACAAGTAAAGTTCTCGAGAACATATAATGATAGACTAAGAATATCCCCTGTATGGGTTGAGAAAATATAGACGAATTTGAAATACTCGTTTAAGAGAACACCTACAACAGTAGGGTGAATCGACCTTAAAAGGTTAAATCCGGGATAGAGTGCATTAGAGCATTTGCATTGTGCATATATAGTTGTGTTGTCTGTATGTGCTTCAAGGATTTTAAAATCTTGGTTTATGAGTTGTGTTTTACTTTAAAGTATGAGTTGTGTTTTATGATTGTGCTTTGTCTAGTTCATATGTTTCTATGATGTGAGTTTTGTTATTATCTTTCGTGATAGGAAAGAATTGCTTGCATCAATTTGTGTTAGTTAAGTTTTTTTTTTACGATCTCATATTATGTTAATGATATGAATATTATTGGATCTCCTGAAGAGCTTCCTAAAGAAGTTGATTGCTTCGAGACATAAGTTAGATTGAAGGATTTAAGATCCTTTTTATGGGCAAGGAAGGTAATGTTGAAAAAGTGGAAAAGTAATTTTACATGAACGAATTGTGTTCATCAAATAACATTAGGATCCTAAGATCACTAGAAGTGACCAAAGATCCATTTAGAAATCAAGAAAGAAGTGAAACATTAGGTCCTGAAGTACCATATGTTGATGCATTAGAGCACCAATGCACCTTGCTAGCCAAGCACCATATAAACTATCATTTTGGTATTGATAATATTGGCAAGATACAATGTTTCCCTCATTAGAACATTGGAAAATACTTTGTTACCTCCGGGAACAATACATGCGATTGTTCTATTATGGTATTATCAAAGAGAGATTTGGTAAACTATATATCCAAATCCTATATATCATTTGATCCTCATATTGGTTGATCGGAGACGAGCTATCTCTTACATATGGTGATATAAATGTTTCATAAAGAAACAAAACAAACTATAATGGGCAAGTCCCGAATATCTTTCGTTACACTTTGTGATCCACCATATCTCAAGTACTTGTGGTTGTGAACTATTTTCAAATGAAATGATCCTGACGATCATGTATGAAGAAAATCTAAAGATCATGCATCAAATTGACAATCTAGAAGATTGTTCACTAACTCACTCCCGGCAAGAATCTTTCTAAAAGTTGTTCGTGAAATTTAAGTTCAACGACTCAATAATCTGAAGTGATGTGGTCATGAGGGAGAGCATATACGCACTGCACTCTTTTTCCCTTAACCATGATTTTTTCCCAATGGGTTTTCCTGGTAAGGTTTTTAATGAGGCAGTATGATATAGCGTAATGCAATCTAGTGGTCATCCAAGGGAGAGTATTATGTAAATATTGATATGTGGATGACCAATGACCTACCACATTAGATGATCACTTGGGAGTTACATGTAACCCCTATTTCTACATTATTATCTCTCATTCATATGCATTGATATAAGGATGTAGTGGTTACCAAAGTGTGTCTATAAATATAGCACACCATTGTATCAAAAGTGAAGAATGAATAAGAAGAACTCTTCCCCTCTCTTCTCTTGTATCTTTTCCTCTCTAATCTTCTCTTGTAGTTGTTTATATTTTCATTAGTTTCATAATATGGATTTTTTTATTAATACTTATATTAGCAACCAAACAATATAATGCGACGATATAAAATTTTGAAATTGAGGTTTTCTCTTCATTTAGAGTCTTTCTTCATTATTGCCTTATATATATACTTGTCCAATCAAAATTAAGTAATGTATGAATATATATAGTCCACACAATTATAATTAGATATTTCTGTTCATGAATGAAGTATTTGTACTGTTTGTAAAAGAAAATCATCTATAAATTTGAGAGCTATTTTATTTGTTGCTAAATCGTTTGAAGTTTGAACTGAAATAATACAAAACTTGAATTTTCATTATCACCTTTTTTTTCAAGTAATATCAAAGTACAATAGTTAAATCATCTACCCAATACCCAAAAAGACAATTAATGAAGCCACCCTACAAAATCGAAGGACGCTATCTCTACAGGGGACAGCAGCAGGGCTTGTCTTGCCACTCTATGGGCAGCCCAGTTGACAGTCATCGGGACCGAGCTAAAGAGGCAGACCACCTTATAATAAAGGCTTATCTATAAAATTGAATGGGCCTTTGCTAGAAGAGAATGTAATCGGGCAGTCGTGACCATTTGGCTTATAATTGGGACTCTCAAGAGTTTTGGGCTCTCAAAGACGCAGACCACCTGTTTTTCTCATGTCCACTTTGGAGACTTATGCCTTTAAAGGCCTAATAATAAACTTACAGTTGTGTTTATATAAATAAATAAATAAAACTTAGGGGTGAATAGTCGGTGGTTTTATGCGGGTTTGTGATAGATACCTATTTCTAAGGTTCTATTAATTGGGTTGGGAAATTGGAAATTGATAGATATTTAGAAGAGAAATAGGAATTTGGGAAAAGAATTGGGGAAGAAGAGAAAAGGATGGTCGGCGGCCTAGGTAAAGGAGACAACGAGATTGAGAGAAGAATAGGGTTTAGAGAGTGATAGTTTTCTTAATTGATTCTTCTTAATGATTCTAAACGAATAACAAAGTACACTTATATAGGAAAAGAGATGAAAACCTAACAATAAACCTAAACTTAACAACCAAGTAATTATTTTTCCTAATAATTATCTCTAATATGGATATTGCAATTAATATTATAATAGAAACCCGTGGAGAATATGTTTCTATCAGTTTGGATGGGTTTGGAATCACCCACTACATGGTGGGTGAAGGAGAAAATGACGCACACCCACCCAAGCATTACATGTGGGTGGGTTGGGTGATTGCGGATAATGGGTGGTTGGGTAGATCTGGTGGGTTTACAACATATATTTCATTCACATAATTTTGATAGTTTTAAACTTAAAATGAAAGATATTTTCAAACTAATAACACTTAATCCATAAATCTGCTGCATTATTTATTTTACAATATTAGTATTGGTAATTATCCACAAATTATAAAATATTCAACCGATAAACATGGTCTAAGTCTGATAATAACCAATGTTCAAGAAGACACTAGGCATAAGGAAAAGTTTTGGTCTTGCCTATCACCTCATTCTCCTAAGCGTTGTGAGCGCAAATATATAGTTTTGGGCTATAACCACTAGGAAACCCGAACTATTAACTTTGTATAATTTGTGTCCTAAAGTATTCGATATGACAATTGTGTCCCAAACTATTTTTCCGTTATGGTTGACTGGCGTTGACCGTTAGTTTTAAACAGAAAGTCTAATCAACGCTGATGTGGCATCTAACGTGGAAACTAAAAGGAAAAAATAAAAAAAATGGAAATTAAAAGAAAATTTTAACAAGTGGAAATTTCGTTCACTTTCCCAAATTGGATTTTCCGTCTCCCTGTACTCCTCTCCCCGATTTGTCTCCAAGCTCCACTTCCATGGCGGATCCAACGAAGCTAAGGGATGCAATAATTCCGACACTTCTCGTTCACTTTCCTCTTCACCTTTTCCCTGTAACCCTTTTGTATTCCGCCGAAAGAGAGAATTAGACAGGGGAAATCATAGCGGAAGCTTGTGCTTCAATGTCGATTCACCGAAAGAAGTAGCCGATCGTTCACTTGCTACAGGCGAATTCACTCAAGAGCAGACGCCTTCCTTCAAACCACGCCAGTCGACCATCCACCCGCCCCTGCTGAGTTTCGTAGGGTGAGCTCTGAGATCGCTACCCACAGCAAGCCTTTCCGGTGGAGTGTGTTTAAGATTTTCGAGCACTGTCGAAGATCTAGATCTAGGACTCGGGCACCGAAGACAACGCCAACACTTTATCTAACTGTGATTTCTGAAACCGACGACGATCGCATGAAACAAGGGGTAGAAGGTCGTTTGAGAGGCTAACCTGTCCTATCCCCAAATTCGTGTTTTTGAGATAAGTTCTCGACTAATTTGCTGAGACGAACGACGAACTTTGTCGACAATGATAAGATTTGGGAGATCGATTCCGATGCCTCTAGCGAAATAGTAGCCCGCAGAACGGGTTGGACTGTTTCAAGCTCGATAAATCTTGAATGAAGAGAGGGTTGGATTGTTTCTAGCTCGATAAATCTTGAATCAAGAGATTTTTATTTTCTAGAATCGATTCTGGGAGGAGATGATTAAGGTCGGTGGGAAGAGAAGCGGAGGAAAGGGACGGTAGAGGATGGAGTCGTGGGCGGCGGTGGAGTCGAGGAGGCGAGGGCGGCGGTGGAGTCGTGGTATGGAAGGGAATGAGGAGGCGAGGGCGGCGGTGGAGTCGTGGTATTGGAAGGATTGGGGGTTTGCAATTGGGAGTGGCGGAGAGGAAGACGAGAATGCCGCCACTTCGTCTTTCCATCACGACTAGCCCCCGCTTCGAACTATCAAGCCGGTGAGAGTGGCGGAGAGGAAGACGAGAATGTCCCCGCCGTTCCCTTCTTCCTCAGCGAAATTTGATTAGAAGAAGAAGAGGAAAGCTTATAAGGGTTTATTTTTTATTTTTATAATACTCTATTATTTTTTATTTAATTTTTAATTAAAAATATGAGGTGTCATTGACGTGGCATTTACGTGGCTGCCACGTCAACAAAAGTCAATGTTAATGTTGACTTTCGTTTGGTCAACCGTTATCTATAGCGGTCAACGAAATCGTCAGGACATAAATGACACACAACTATCATACGTTGTGACACAAATGTCATATCGAATACTTTAGGACACAAATGGCACAAAGTTAATAGTTCGGGTTTCCCAGTGGTATTAGCCCTATAGTTTTCTAACCTATATTCACAAATTACAACTCCAAATTGATGGAAGGAATGAAGGAAGAATAGGTGGTAGTTTGAAATGGTATCATTTTGGGCAAGACAACTATCTTTTTCTGCCATTTGTCTACTAGTTATGCTTAAACATACCTTCAATGGCCTAAGCACACCTCACAACACAATCCTATGATCGAAATTGAGAGACATTTTTTTATTTTAAGGATTTAATTTTCGAAAAAAGCTATATGTTAGAGCTTCGATGGTTTGAGGTTAAAAGTTGGGTGGGTCGTGGGTCAACCACAGTCCACCCGCACACACCCAATCTTTTGTGGGTCACCTATTTTACAACCCACACCCACCCATAGAAATCATCCACATTATATGGGTGGGTCAATTGTGGATGGTTTTAGGTGAATTTGTGGATTTAACCACCCAATGTTCACCCCTATTATCTTATATGCCTAGAGAGAGTTGTCATATTATGACTTAAAAGACTCTTATTGATAGTTCACTTAACAGTGACTATCATATTCTTGTATATTATCTGACTATTTATATCTATAACAAAAAAATGTTAGACTTAAAAAATTTCCAATATTACATCCTCTCTTCTTTTTCTTATAGAGAGAGATAACTAAAAATCATATCTACCAAATATTTAAAAGCAAAACATGGGTTGAAATTCTCTCATTGCAAATTTCATGGTCTGAGAGTGATTCTTAGAATGTCATTTTTGTCATCGCACCCAGTTTATGTTTATATATTAAAAATATTATCATTGGAGTTTGAACCTTGCTTACTTAAATGAATAAAGAGTATTGCAACCAACTAGACTACATTTTATTTATTGTTATTTCATTGATTAAACTCTAGGAATATGTTTGGTGATGATTCTTCTATATTTATATTTTATCTTAAATCATTTGTATTTTATAGAAGGAGATTAGTTATGAAATCGAAACTCAAATAGTTTTGATTTAAACCTTAATATTAAATTGTATGTGTTGTTTAGTTTAGACAAAATACAGAAGTGTAACCAAAACATGGACCTTTGTGACGAGTATAATAAAAAATAATTTTGACAAATCTATACATAATATAATGATAAAGTTGGAAAATAGAGTCTATTTCAAATTTAGTGGCCTTAGAGTGATTCTAGGAAGCTCTATTTTGTCATAGTGCATAATTTATCTTTATATTATGTATAGATTTGTGACACAAAAAATTATTATATTTGTCACAAAGATCCATGGTTTGGCTACATATAAGTATGTTTTGTCTAAATTGAACCACACATACAATTTATTATTTAATGTTTGAATCAATGTTACTTGAGTTCCGATTTCACGATTAATCACTTTGTATAATATATAATAATTTCCGGTAAAATACCTTTCCTGCTTGGTTGAAGAAGCTCTTTCTATAAGATATATTCAATATTTTAAGATTTTCTATTTCAAATTTCGTGAAGCGAGAGTGAAAGTAGGAAGAGTATTTTTATCATCAAGGTTATTATCTACTTCAATTGAAAAAGTATCAATATCAAAATTTGAATCATGGTCTCTCCAAAGAAAAATAATAATCACAACCAGTTACACTAAACAAATTTATTTTATCTTCTTAAATTGTAAACATGCACTAAGCGAAGATTTGAAAAGCATAGGACTTTACACGGTTAGCTAGCCTATTAAATCTTCTAAAAAGCAAAGTTTAATACGTGATTTATAATTTTTATAACCTATAAAATGACGGGTAATCTTAAAATTGTAACACAAATTTCATTGCTTGAAATATTGCATATCGAACTGCAGTACTGAATATGCAAGAGCGATATAGAATTCTTTAAATTAATATAAATTTTCATAACTAATACGAAACAATAATATTTTGTACAAACTATGGGTGATTGGTTCTCTAAAATTTTAGGTTGGTTAACTGCTAAACATTAAACTCTTGCTAATCGGGCATGAATGAATCCGACGATAATGAGACGATATCGAGTTTAATATGATGTTCATTTTGTGAGTTTTGGATCGGATATGTTGATCAATTTATAGGGCATTAACATATAAATGAGTTATAATTAACCTCATTATACAAATTTTACTCTTTATAATAATTAATTTAATATTAATATTTGTGATGTTTGAAATATTTTATGTATGATTTAGAAGTATAATTATTATTTGTGACATCAGTTGTAGTTTATTCAAATGTAGTATTACATGAGGTAGAAACTTATATTATAATGCATATAACTATACCTAGACACTTGGTCGAGCTAGCACGACACAGTTACAGCATACCATGAAGACAATGTATATGGATCGGCCATGTACAAGCACGAATGCTTCATGGGTCGTACCAAAATTAAACTTCAAGGGCTCGCGCACAAGTGCGAGCACCACACAGTCTATATTGGTCAACTCATGTTTTATGGAGAAATGCGTCATTTGATAAAATAACTTTAGAAGCAAGTAAAGTGAAGAAGAAATTGAGATTTAGTATTTCTTTGCAAATTTGTGTGAGGGGGGGAGATTTTTTTGTCCAAAATATTTGAAGAGGGCTTGAAACTCATATATCATTTGTTTGAATATTGAATATTGCATATTGAATTGGAGTATTGAACATTTTGGAAGCGATATATAATTCCTAAATTCGTATTAATTTTTAGTCCGGTTGACCAATAGCCTTAGACCTTTTGCTAATCTGACATAGATCCAATAATCATAAGATGAGATTTAGTTTGATATGACGCTGATTTAAAACCATTTTTATGTGTAATGTATTTGTACGAGAAACACATGTAAAGTGAAGACCTGATTATGCATTTTGATTCTTTAGATGAATACAATGGTTTAAGACTTTAAGCGATGAACTAACCATACACTCGCTCGATTGGTTTAACGATTTTTATCACTTTTAGTAATTATTTTATTCACAAGCTATCAAGCTACTTTCATCCGTCGATAAATATGCGACCATCTGTTCGCCAGGTTTCAAGTGCTCTGATTCACACTATCGACTGTGAATGGAGAAGAAGCATTATGAACGCAAAATTGGAGAAGAAATTTGGATGTTTCTAGGTTTCTCTCGATTTCATGCGGTGGGAAGAAAAAGGAAGGGAAATGGGGGAGAGTGGTGAGATACAAAGCTGAGAGAAAGATGGAAGAACAAAAGGAAAAACATAGAGGGAAGGTAAAGAGAGAGTGAGAGGACACATTTAAAAGAGGAAAATGTGGTAGTGTGAAATATGTGTCATTCTGCTTTGATTAGTGGATATTCTTGACCCTATTCTGTTGAGTTTTGATTTATTTTAGGAGATGACATTATATTTGACATATTTTTTCCCATTTCAATTTAAAATCCTAAATCAATATTATAATTTGGAAGATTTTTTCCTTAATACGATTATTGTAATTTTTAGATTTAAAGGGTATTCGATAATGTCAATATTGTAGTTATTTTTTATTAAAAGTTTGTATTGAAAGATCGTACATACCGACAGTTAAACAATAAAACTTCACATCATAGGGTAAATCGATAGGTGATATTTAGCAATATGAAAACCACAGTTAAATTATGGCTTCAGTATAAAATACTCTACTTCCAACTTTTCCAACTTTTTCCATACGATTTTATAATCCTTTGGTTCAAACAATTCTTTTACACTGGTGGAAACAAAAGTTTTAAGGTACATTTTGAACTATCTATTGCAAAAAAACATAAGTCAGTTAGCGATAATGAGAATATGCAATCTCATGCAACCCAAAGACACTTTGCAATTTCTATCTTTTTTATAATCAATGTATGCTACTCATACATTAACTCATTCATCAACTTAATGAGTATTATTTTCATATGTTTTTATTTATTGAATTATTTCATGAAAAAAAATTGCTACATGAAAATTACTATATTGTTGCTAGACATGTCTGCGATCTGAGAATAATTTGGAAAGTCCGTACACAACACATTGTCCAACTAATTATTAGTGACAACTTAGCATCATGTCCTACATATTTGAAATCAAACAACTTCATATTCATTACCAACAGTGTGGTATAAAAAATGCTCTCTATTGGGAAAAACTTAAAGGACATGCCAAACTCTATAAGACATTTTCTTTCATCCTAAAGGTTGATTATGTATGTATTATGAGAAGCAACTCTAATCTTCAACTATATGGTTTAATTAAGTAATGAATGACAATTAGTTATATTTATTTTTTCATTCAATAATTATATCTAATGCTTATATTATTATCTTTTTCTCTTTTCATGAAGGTCTAAACCCATTATACATAGTTGGATCACTTTCAAAAATGTTATGTGCATAAACTAAGGTAGAAAACAATCATTTCATTCATTTCAATTCTTCTATTATATTTAGGGATGGCAATGGGTCGGGTCGGGGGCGGATAGTGCATATCTGTTACCCTACCCAATGTAGTTCGGGTTTTACCCATACCCGTACCCACACGAGAAACGGGTAGAAAATCAAAATCATGCCCATACCCGTTCGGGTTTCGGGTATCCACGGTTATCCATGGGTAATAATTTCTCCTTATAATTCCAACCAATATGTTAACATTCACACGTATACTCACATTACATAAGAGGAAAAGTACGACAATAATTCACTAGAATGACAAAAATTAATTAAAACAACATAATTTCATGAAAATATTATATTTATATGCTAAATATAAAATATTCTAGAGAAACATAATGATTATTTCTAGACAAAATACATATCCATGTGTATAATCGGGTGGGTTCGAGTTAGATAGTTAGATAACCATGCACATCCATTACCCGCAATATTCGGATTCGGGTTTTACCCGTACCCACTAAAAATACTTCGGGTACATCCACAGTTATGGATATCTTTGTCATCCCTAATTATATTCATTATTATATACCATATTACATTATTACTAGAAAAAATTCTTCCGACCGATACCTCTCCTAGTTTGAAAAAGAGGGAGAACAAGAGTCTTTGTGTTATTTTAAAAGAGAATATTTGAATTAAACTTAATTTTTTGACATTTCCACTGACCGCGTACAGAGCAAGTCCTTTACCTACACAGTTCACACTTTTGCAGTCTCCTTTTCACTGCATTCATTCTTCTACTCCATTTCACTCACCAGTCAGTCGCAAGCAGCCAAAGAAATCGAAGAAACCCTTCTCCCATCTAGGAAAAAACAGGGGCGAAGAAGAAAGCTGAGATTTGAGGAGGGCAAGGGAGATGGGGCAAGGTAGAGGCTCCACTTTGGTTCACCTTCTGGTGGTGGTTCTCAGCCTCATCGCTTTCGGCTTCGCCGTTGCTGCCGAGAGACGAAGAAGCGTCGTATGTCTCCTGCTTCCATTCCTTCTTCTCCTGCTTTCATTTTCACCTATTTCCTCTCACTGGATATGGGTTTTCTGAGCTTGCGCTTCACTTGTAGTTTCAGCTTTGTAGTTTGCTTTTGCCTCTTCTGTTATTCAAGGGTAATTGTGTGGGCTTCGAGAGTCCGTTTTCGTGCATTAGGTGGTGGAGAGGGCTTGGATGGGAAGAGTTTTGATTATATATGAAGATCTGCTTGTTTATTAGCAAATTTATGAACTTGGGTGTGTTTGGATGCGTGGATCCTGCTATTGTACAGAAGGGTTATGAGTGGATGTGCTCTGGTATACGAGAGAGTAATTGGATAGCTTTTAGCTTGGTGAAGTCTTTGAAGTTTGAATGTAGTTCTTAGCTATGATGTTAGAGGCTAGCCTGTAAGAATTAGACGTCGCAGTTATGGCCTTTTGGAGCTTTCTTTGTAGGAATTGAAGCAGGGAATCAGCATCTAATTGGTTTAATAAGAGTCAAACTGTTGTCATTTTGTTTATCATATTGAGTGATAAGTTATCTCAGGCCAATGAAGTTCCAATTCAGTCAATGATTCGGTTTTCCTGTGCTAATTTGATCTCTTTGTTAGGGAGTTTATTGAACATAAGCATTTGAATAGAGTCCCTACTTGAGGTGGCAGAGCTTTGGTGAACCGCATTGTTAAATGAAGGAACAGCATGATTAGAGCAAGTTAGATTTGATTTACTTTCCATTTTTACGGCATAAGCAAAACTCATATCAATTGATCATGTTATGCTTTAGGATTAAGGATGGCAAAGATATATTCCTTGTGCAAAACTGCTTGCCCTACTTTCTCCTTCTACTTGATTTGCTCTCTTGCTTGATAATTGACCCAAATGACTTCTCTGTATGGTAATCAAATGACCCAATCTAGCTTAGAAGGTGGATTAGTAGCAAATAGTGTTTGGTTTTTCCCATCCGTCCTTTAATGCTATCCCCATGCAACAACTTTATTGATAGTCATATTCATAACCTTCGGTTCGATGCTGTTGTGATGTCTTTCTGTTGGCTAATGTACTAATAGTTGACAGAAAAAGTTACAGGGTTAGAAGTAGGGATGAACTAGAAGCTATTGGTTAAACTTATATTTGCTAAAAATTTTGTAAACGCATAGGGAATTGTCTCATGAACTTGTTCAAGTCAACATTCATTTTCAAATGCTGTCTCTGGAATTGTTTGTATGTAGGACTTAACAAGTATGCCTCTTATATTGTTTATCTGTTTCAGTTAGTAGCTGAGTTGACAGTTTTCAGGTCCCTATCCAATAGTGTTTATCTTCATTACTTTTAACTAATTTAACTAATTGTTCATGCTGCCTCTGTATGGCCCTATATTTTCCATTTCAGTCTAATTTTGTTTCTCTCCGTGTATGGCAGGGACATATTGTACTAGATGCAACTAATGCAACGTACTGTGTCTACAAGTCTGATGTTGCAACTGGCTATGGAGTAGGTGCTTTTTTATTCCTCCTCTGCAGTGAAACAATACTGATGGTTGTGACAAGTTGCATGTGTTTCGGTAGACCACTAACCCCGGGTAGTGATCGAGCTTGGTCCATCATTTATTTTGTCTCTTCATGGTGAGAAAACTCGACAATTGTTTATGAACCGCACTTAAAGTAAGGGCAATTCATTTGACTAGCAGTTCCATCCTGCAGGTTGACTTTTCTGGTTGCAGAAGCATGTTTAGTTGCTGGTGCAAAGCAGAATGCGTATCACACCAAGTATCGTGGCATGATCTTGGCTCAAAACTTCTCATGCGATACATTGAGGAAGGGCATTTTTATTGCTGGAGCTGCATTCGTAGTTGCGACGATGATCCTCAACGTCTACTATTACATGTATGTCTCTAAGGCTACAGCTCCCCCCGGCCATGCTGCTTCTAACAAGGTGAATCATTCGAGTTCAACTGTTGGGATGACGGGGTACGGAGCCAGGGTGTGAGTTTGTAGTGGTGGTGGTGGTACTCTAGAATAGGCATTTTGTTTCGTGAATCTAGTACATTTATATAGAGCTATATATATGATTATATTGTGGGTTGTGGATGCACAGCACTGAAGTAGGAAGGCTTGTACTAAGCAATGTAGAAGTTGAATTGTCTGTGAATTTGAGTAGAGGGAGGGACAGTTTATCTGGTTTTTGGATTAGTTCACAGATTCCGGTAAGAGTCGAAACGAAGTGTTCTTTTATAAATTTGAGAGTTAGGAACTTGTAATGTGTGTATGGGGGTGATATGGCTTTAGTCCTCGGTGCTGTTGGCTTGTCATACTCAATTAAGGCCTGTTCTAACCAATTTCTTGCATTTGAGATTGTCAGTACCTTGTAATAGGGGGTAAAAAGTTGGTAAATGGCTAAGTAGCAATGACCAAATTTTGACTATGTTATGCCTAACAAATATGGATTAAAAGCTGTGAAAGCCTAAAAACATACATATGCAGTTGAGATGTGATATAATTGCATCGCAATAGGACACAGTATAATAGATCGTTATTAACTTTGGAAATCAAACCATCCATTATAATTTATAAGCAACAACCTATCAAAGCATTCATTACAGGGAATCGTGGTTCGTGGAGACGGAGAGGGAGAAGATTTGCGGAGCTTGGGGTCAAGTAGGGAATAGAGTATAGGGTCGGGTCACGGGTTTGGTCGGGGAAACTGACGTGGTGGGTCGGATTTTAATTCTTTCAGGTTAAAATTGGTTGATTAGGAATTCCTCTCAGTCATGTCAACAAAGCATTGACGGTGTTAACGAAGATTGATGGAGACTAACGGAGAGTGACCAAACCTAATAAAATATTAGGTATTCCTCTCAGCCAAGAAAAAGTGAGAAGATAGGAACTTCACACCCGCGAAAAGAAAATACAATAAGCGACGATCCGCTCAAACAAAATGACTTTTGTAAGGCAACTCTAAATACCAAGAATTGACGTGGAGGCCAAAGAAAAAATCATAGAGAAGCAGTTCATGCATCCGTCGGGGTGACTCTTTAAGCATTGGTTGGATCGGGGTTTATAGCTATTGATGATTTAACCCCTTCTTCTGTTGATGAAGTTGGCAATTAACACTTCTAAGTCTTGAAGGGTTTTTGGGATAGATTGCTCCATACCTTTAGTATGCTTTTTCTTGTTCGTCACCAAACCCAAAATGGGTTTTTGTGTTGTCGTTGTTCTTCAGTGAGATTACATGCTTCTGATGGTGGTTACTGCTTCGTACCTTCTTCATTCTCTCGGTTATTGACGGGCTTTCTTTGTTCGAAATTCGAGCTTCTAGCTAGGGATGGCAACAAAATTCGCACCCACGGCAGTAGGGTTGCAAACGAGCCGAGTCGAGTCGAGATTTTGCTTAGCTTGAGCTCGGCTCGTTTATAAATTTTTTGGCTCGAGCTCGAATTTTGATGGTGGTTACTGCTTCGTACCTTCTTCATTCTCTCGGTTATTGACGGGCTTTCTTTGTTCGAAATTCGAGCTTCTAGCTAGGGATGGCAACAAAATTCGCACCCACGGCCGTAGGGTTGCAAACGAGCCGAGTCGAGTCGAGATTTTGCTTAGCTTGAGCTCGGCTCGTTTATAAATTTTTTGGCTCGAGCTCGAATTTTGATCATCCAGCTCGAGCTCGAGCTCGATTAAAAATAATCCAGCTCGACCTCGAGTCGATAGAGCTCGATAAACGCTCATTAACACAACTTGTCAAGCTGAGTACAAGCTCGGCTCAAGATGAGCTTGATTTGAAACCATTCTTTGCTAAAAAATGTGTACAAATAAGAACATTAGAAACTAAAAATGATAAAAAAAAAATGATAAAAAGAACACTAGAAACTAAAAATAACATCTAACTTCCATACACATCCTTATTAACAAGATAATTTTCATGTTCAAAAGAGTAATCAATCCTTCCACAAGCTCTAAACAAGCCAGCTCGCGAGCTTAGCTCAACAAGCCACCGAGTCAAACTAGCTCACGAGCTTATCAAGCTGAGCATGGTCTAGCTCAAGCTTGGCTCGTTTACTGAGCCGGCTTGTTAAATAACAAGTCGAGTGTCGAACGAGTTTTTTTCGATTCGAACGCCAAGTTGCTCGCGAGCAGCTTGGCTCATTTGCAGCCCTATGGGTACCCACCCGACCCAACCCGGTCAACGCGTGTAAAAACCCGTGTTGACGGATTTTGGGCCGGGTTTGGATTTAAATTCGTTCACTATTCACCAGGTTGGGTTGGGTTTAGGTTTAGGTAAACCCGCCCCATGGGTACCCGCCCTAATCCATGTAATTAATTTTCTCGGTATATTTAATATTCTAAACAACTAATCTTATTTACGTTTGTGGAGACATGTCTAATTTTTTCTTTCTAATTATGTAGAATGAAGTTGATGTTATTGAGTGGAGAGTGAAAAAACTTAATTGACAAGGAGGAAGAAGCTTTCAATTAATCATGTTATTTATGGATAATTTGTAATTTGCTTCAATTTTCTTGTGTTTTCTAGATTGGTGTTGAACAATTTGTATAGTTAATTTGTGATTTGCTTGAATTTTCTAGAATGGTGTTTTATATATGGATAATTTGTATTGAGAGATTGATATTTGATTTTAATTTTGATAGGAACTTGTTATTGTAAATTTTTTACTACAAAAACCCGTGGGTACCCATAAACCCGTGGATACCAAGCGGGTTGGGTTGGGTTTGAGCTTTTAAACTCAGTGAGTTTTATCCCGGATTTTTTTCAAGAATAAACCCATGAGTTTGGATTTGGCAAAATCCGACCCAACCATACCCATTATCATCCCTACTTCTAGCGGTTGCATTTTGATTATTTGAATTGTAGTTTCATTTAGACCTGTAATTGTGCGAACCGACGGGGGAACGATAGTTTGAACGGAAGAGTAAGTGGAGCTGGATGTATGGCTTGGCCCGAACTTTTCTTTGGATGTAGATGGAGCATTGAGCCCTAAAATTGTAGTGAGGCCCACAGGGTTAAGAGGAGCTTTTCCCAAAAGCCCATCAGAGATGGATGTAGTGGTGCCGCCCTCCCCTCTGTTACCAAGGGGTAGGGCTGGACATGCGGACCGGTCACTTGCGGGTTTGGGTCCATCCGCCCACATTTTACCTGAATTTCGTTATTTGGGTGGGTCTGTGGGTGGGTGACGATAGGGGTGGGTACCCGTCCCGTTTGAAATGGGTATCCATTCCCATTTGGAAATGAAACTCTATCTCATGTCTCAAATCCGTACGGGTTAACGAGTACCCATTATCCGTATGGGACGGATAACGGGTACTCGCGGATACCCATATTAATCACAAATCATAAGATCGAGAATTCGTATGTACCACGAGGATTGCTTGGAGCAGGTGGCGCCGTGAATGTGCAAAGAAAATGAAAGGTTAAACGTGAGAATGAGTCATCGTGGGAGAATGATGAAAAGCCATTAGTTCTGCTTGTATAGAAGATAATGTCTTACTGTTGTGTTATTAGCTTTGTGATTATATACATCATTGAGAGACTAACAACTACTGTCTTACTGTTGTATTATTAGCTTTATGATTATATACATCATTGAGAGACTAACAACTACTGCTAAACCACATAGCTATCTCAAAAGACATGTGCTTAATTAACATATTAATTTATATATCTCTATCACTGCTATGTTCAACAAAAGAGAATAATCCTTAAACCACAATTTGTTGAATTAATTAGCTACCATTTAATTAAAACGGCGGGTAGTACGGGTATCTGTAATACCCAAACGGGTATTAACGGGTAACCCGTGGGTACCCATTGTAAAAATGCTTGATCCCAAGTCTCATTCCGTAAAAACAATTACGGGTATGTGGTACCCGTAACCCTCAAAAAAAGGGATGGGGTATGGGTATACCCAAATACCTGTTTACCGTTGCCCACTCCTAGGTGACGAGTTGTGCTAGGAGGCATCCACCAAGTGGCAGGTGGGTATGGGCGGGTGCGCGTGTGACTCACTCAAAGTCGTTGGCATTGGAGAGTGGAGACGCTGACGGAAATAAGGGATACTTCTAGAGATTGAATCTCAAAGTCAATCTTCCAAATGTAAACTTCCCTCTTCTTCCCTTTATTTTTTTCTCTGATTCTTGTGCGCAAATCACCTCTCTTTTGTCGGTTGAATTATTTTTCTTAGTTTCTTGCGCCCAATAATCATCTCCACCTGTAGAAAACTCCTCCATAATAGAATTTATATCCAATTTCAGAACTAATTCGACATTTTTTCTTTCTATTTCATCTTCTTGATTCCGCCCGATAACTCTCCACTAACTATCTTGACATTTGAATCTCAAATTTGGAGGGTGAACGGATGTTGAAATGAATTTTTATTTTACATATTGACATTACACAGGGGTTCTGAAATATAAATGGATCATGTCAACTTGACTCATCATTTATATTATGTACATTTTGATGTGGGCGAACCCGCAAACTCACCCGCATCATCCGCCATCCCCCCGATCCAACCCGAGACTAAATGTGGGTGGGTGGTGATGTGGGAAACACATTAATTGTCGTTTTTTTATTAATTCGGATTATTGTCGGTTTTTTAAGGTTTGGGGTATTATTTGGGGTATTTGGGAATAAACAGGGAGTCGATTGTTATGTTTCATTAGTTGGGTAGTTGATAGGGATTAGGCGGATTATATAATCTGTACTAGGGCATTATTTTTCATTAAGCAATTATAGAACTGAAAGCCTAAATCCTAATCTTATTCTCTCTCTCTCCTGCGTCGACTTCCCCTCTCTCTTCCCTCCAAAGCTACGGCAGCAGCTTCCCTCTCTTTTCCCCTTCTTGTTCTCAAACTCCCATCTCCTAATCCTAGTTAGATCAATCCCTAATTGATCTAGCTAATTTCCCCAATTCCCAAGCACGTTAGAAACCTTGTTTCTAACATCTGGTATCATAGCAAGGTTCGAGAGTGAGTTCTTGAGCTCTCGAACCAGGGCAAACAACAATGGTGTCGACGAAATCCATGAAGGCAGCGGAGAAGGCATCTCAGGCAGCCGAGAGGAACACCGAGGCGAGCGATGTTGATCTCGACGGGGTGGTGATGGAGGACGTCACCGAGCTGGAGGCGGTGAAACTGGTGGTGCACGAGCACTCTGATGCGCTGGCTCGGCTCGAAGAAGGCCTGGCAAGGGTGCAGGCTGACGCGAAGGCGGATGCTGATGATTTGCGACAGAGGCTGGAGGACCTGATGCGGGCGATTGCCTCGCTTAGGCAAAGGGAGATGGATCAGGGGGAGCGCCGATTCCGGCTAAGTCGGCGATCGAAGGAGGCGGCGCGGCGGGGGGCTGCGGAGACGGCGGCGACCGCGGATGGCGGGGCGGCTGCCGGCGGGACCACGACGGCGCCGGCGGCGCAGGTGGGTGCGGCTCTCGCGAAGGTCGGCGGCGGGGCTAGCGCGGCAAGGGCGGCGGCGGCTCAGGCCGATGCGTCGATCGCGACGGCCGAAGGAAGCAGGGCGGCGGATACCGGACCAGGCAGAGCTGATCGAACTGCAGTAGGGTTGGGCTCGGGTCTGTTACCGACGCTTACGGCCCAAGAGATTGCGGCCCGGAAGGGAAAGGCTAAGATGCTCGGGTATGACACAGACGGGCCGCCTATGGGTAATGGGCCGGCACCGTTGGGCCACTACACGAAGGTCCATAACGGGCTGGGATGGTTGGATCTGGAAGATGGGCCCGAGTATGACAAACTGAGCCTGGCGGATTAGTAGGCCCAGTGGGCCGAACCGGAGTTGGACCTAAGGGGGTCGGGTGTGCCGAGGAGGGCCGGTGACCAGATGGGGCAGGGAGGGTCGGCTCCAAGGGGGCGGACCGTAGCGGACTGGGCAAGAGCGGGTCCAGCCGAACCGGACCGGGTTGGACCGGAACGGGTCAACCGGAGGTGGGTCGAACCGGGCATCGACCGAGCCCTACTTCTCAACCGATCAGGAGGGTGGACAGCAGGAGACCAGTAGGCTGGGAGGGACCTTACGAGGCACCTCACGCTCCAGGAGGGTACCCGAACCAACAAGGGAGCTACCCGGGTGATTATGGGCACGGGAACCTAAGCCAGATGCAGGGAGCTCCATTTGGGCAGCCGTGGAGGACCCCAGGAAATGACAGGTATGGGTCCCACTATATGAACTGTGAAGGAATGGATGGAGTAGTTTTTCGAGCTAAGCCTCCTACCATTGAGTTTCCAAAATTCAATGGGCAAGAGGATGCAGGCCTTTGGTTGTATGCAGTTGAGATGTGGTTTAAGAACCACCCAATTCCGGAAGAGAGGAAGGCCTATCTAGCATCGTTCTATTTGGAGGGAGATGCGCTCAAGTGGTGGGAGTGGATGGAGAGATCCTACGCAGCCGCAACAACTTTGATTACTTGGCCCATGTTTCAGGAGGAGCTCCGTTATCAGTTTGGAAAGTCTGACGGGTAGGCTCCTGAGCAGTTGGCGAAGCTGAAGCAGACCGACACGGTGGCTGAATACCGTGCGGAGTTCTTCAAGTTGGGGAACCAGTGTAAAGGTGTCTCGGAGGACACCTTGGTGGGGCTGTGCATGGCGGGTCTCAAGCCCGAAATAGCAGCGGCCGTCAGAGTGTTCGAGCCCGATTCCTTGAAAATTGCTTTTCGTCTTGCAGGTCATAAGGAGGAAGAACTGGCTAGCTGGAGGAGCACCATTGGCCGCTTCTCGAAGTCGTGGAGGAGGAGGAAGCAGCGGGAGCAGTGGCGGCACAGGAGGGGCGCCAGGAGGAGGCTCGACTGGGGCTAACGTGAGCAGTGGAGGTCCTGCTCCGGTGGCCAGGCTGGGACCGCGGGCCATACCGAAAGGGTTCCTGCGACTGTCGCAGGCTGAGATTGAACAGAAGAGGCGGGAAGGCAAGTGCTTCAACTGTGATGGCCGGTTCACCATCGGGCATCAGTGCCCGAAGCCGGATTTGATGATGTTAGTCGGGCGCTGGGAAGATGAAGCAGAAGATGAGGTCGAGGACGGCGAAAATGGCGAGGAGGCCTAGTGAGCTAGAGGAACAACCTTGGGGACAAGGTTGTTTTTCGAAGGAAGCAGGGATGTGGGAAACACATTAATTGTCGTTTTTTTATTAATTCGGATTATTGTCGGTTTTTTAAGGTTAGGGGTATTATTTGGGGTATTTGGGAATAAACAGAGAGTCGATTGTTATGTTTCATTAGTTGGGTAGTTTATAGGGATTAGGCGGATTATATAATCTGTACTAGGGTATTATTTTTCATTAAGCAATTACAGAACTAAAAACCTAAATCCTAATCTTATTCTCTCTCTCTCTCCTGCGCCGACTTCCCCTCTTTCTTCCCTCCAAAGCTGCGGCAGCAGCTTACCTCTCTTTTCCCCTTCTTGTTCTCAAACTCCCATCTCCTAATCCCTAGTTAGATCAATCCCTAATTGATCTAGCTAATTTCCCCGATTCCCAAGCACGTTAGAAACCTTGTTTCTAACGGGTGAGTTAAAAATTGTCAGTACAATCAGACTACCAAGGGGTGCTTCTTCTTGAAAGGGATTTTGTTCTTCTTTCTTATCCAATTCAGTACGTAGTGTGGCTGCCATCACCATGTCGTCTTCAATTTTGTGCGCCAAGGGAAGATTTTGCTTTGATTTTTGGCAAAATACACTTCCATAGCCATAACTTTCACGTTTGTTACAAATATAGCCATAACTATTGGAAACCACAAAATAGCCAATTCCGTCCATCTCTCTGACTGTGTTACTTAACAGTCTGATTGTACTGACGGAAATGCTGACC
The DNA here is from genome assembly GCA_964030455.1 of Linum trigynum. Lineage (NCBI taxonomy): Eukaryota > Viridiplantae > Streptophyta > Magnoliopsida > Malpighiales > Linaceae > Linum > Linum trigynum. Next base: position 7,561,835 of record OZ034819.1, read on the forward strand.
TGGCGATTTTTCGTCGGACATGTGTATTAACAAAATATACTACAGGTATTTTTATCGAGATATATCTATCTAGACCATGAATTAAATCGAGTTTGTAGTATGATACTATACTCTAACCTCTAATGGATAAACTCCAGCCCCCGATTCTCTAAACTCAAACCAGAAGTTCAATTTAATAAAAAATATTAATTGACCGTTGAGATTGGCCGAAACTCAAAAAAGGAGATCTAACAGCCAGATCACTTGGAGTATACTATACTCCTGGACCTGGAGTATACCAGTCATTACCTTCATATGCCTGACGTGTGCTAGCCTTTGCCATAGATATGTGGGGAGTTCTACGGTACCTAGGATAAAATTTGGGGTACCGCATACCTTGAGTATGAAAACGCTATCTAGAACTTGAATTGACTGATCTTTCGGACATGATACTATACGTTAACCCTTAAAGATCAAAATTTAGGTCTTAACTCTCTAATCTTATACCCTAAGATCAATTTAATTAGAAACAATAATCGACAATTATGATTCATTCAAATATAAGCAAAAAAAATTTGAATGCACCATCGTAGGGTTTATAGTTTATTATCTAGATAACTAGGACCAAGGGTTCACTCATTAAAGATTAGGGTATAGTATCATGCCTAAAAATCCTGCTAATTCGTGGTCTAGATAGTGTTTTAATACTCAAGATATGCGGTACCCCGGATTTCACTTGGGGTACCGTAGAAGCGGTGTGTATATATATAGTCGCCGCCATCAACATCATCTTCATCCCAGCAACCCACAACCCTAAATCGCCGCCGGCTTCGACATCATCTCCATCCCAGCAACCCACAACCTTATTCCCACCAATTACCCGAGCAAATCGCAGGCCATAAGGCAGAGCACTGGTCTCACCTGCATCGTTGTCGTCGACCTCAATTCTACAATCGCCCTCCGATTCTCTGTCTGCCTCTCCCGCACTGTTTCCCCTAATATGGGTTCTGACGGATGCAGGTGATTTGAATCTCTGTTGCCTGACTCCTTGCGACCTCCATCGGTTTGGCTTATCAAGGAATCCCCAGATCTTAAAATGTTTTCGTCTATGGGAAAATCAAGAAGCAGTCGTGACCCTCACCACCACCACACAGTGCTGAACTCCCCCATCGTCGGAGGTGGTCATGGCGGTGCCGGATGCGTCGAGGACTGCACCACTGCGGAGGACCTCCTTGGAATGGGACCTGAAATTGGGGGGGGGGGGGGGAATTCCATTGATAGAGGAGGCGACGAGCCGAGAAGCGTAGTCGTGGCGTTGGAGTCTGCGAGAGGATATGGATCCAAGTCCAGGATGGCTTTCGGGCGGCGAGGATGGGGTTTGTGTCGAGCTTCCGCTGCAAGATACGAAATCCATGGAGAAGTGTTACAGGGAGATGGTTTGTGTCGAGTTGTCGTCGCGAGGATCTAGACCCGATCAATCATATTTATTAATTTATTAATTTATTAATTTTTTATATCACTAATGTTTCGGATGTCCTTTCCTTTCTCCTCTGGCAGTAATTTTTTTTATTTTTCTCTCATTACGTTGGCCAGGAGAGGAGAGGTTTAATAGCTTAGTTTGGCCCTGCTGTAGCTTTTGCAGAAGTAGCTTCTGGCTGAAACTTTTAGATAAGTACTTTTCAAAATAAAAAAAGTTGAGTATTTGGCTGTACAATTATTAAAAGTGCTTTTTAATGTGAGAGATTGTGTAAAATAACTATGAATGACTTATAATATAAAATAAAAATAAAAATTCTAAACAATAAAAAGTAGTCAAAATGAATCTTGTTAGATTTCTTTTAAATAATATGATTTTATAATTTATTTTATTTTAAAATGATATAAATGAAGGAAAATCATATTTTCTGAAATAAATTTAAAATATAGTAAGGATAATATTGTATTTTCAAAACAACTTTTATGTTACAAAAGCGTTTTTTGGCTTTTCAAAATCCGAGCTTTTACAGGTGTTTGGCCTGCTTCTGTTTTTTAACCCGAAAAATACTTCTAAAAGCCGGGCCAAATATAGGGAATGAATGAATGAAGGCACCATCTACCTTGCCCGCTCTTCTTCCTCCTTTTCATTCTTCTACCTCCCTCTCTCTCTCTCTCTCTCTCTCTCTCTCTCACCGTCACTGTCTCTCCTTCTCACTTCTCAGCACACGCCTTATCAATCTCTTCACATCATCAGCATCACCGTTAGCTAGCTTAACCAGCAGAAAGCAGTTACTCCTCCTCCTCCTCCTCCTCCTGGGAAACCGCCGGAGTTTGGTTCCGGCGTGGGAATGTGGTAGAGTAATCCTCTGGGGGATCGTAGCTTCTTCCGTTTATGAGGGTTAGTGAGGCGAAATGCCGCCGCCGCCGTCTCGACCCACCACCACCATCAGCAGCAGGAGGTCACTGGTTTTTGTAGTAATCATGCTACTGCTTCAGATTTGGGCTTTCAGCACCAGCAGCAGAGCAACCGCCACCAGGATTCTGCCCCGGGACGGCGGCGCGTCTCCGGCAACGTTGGTGAAGACGCCTCGTGAAGCCGCCGGCCAACATTCCGACCAGCATAGTAGCAGCAGAGGCAGTAGTAAGGATAATTATGTGAGCAATAGGGAGCATTTCGGTCGCTCATTCAGTGCGCCTCCGACACCGTCTTCTGGTTCAGCCGATGTTATCAGCGCAGCCGCCGATGTCGCCGGCGGAGGAGGTTTTGAGGAGAGCAAACGAAAAGTACCCAGCTGCCCTGATCCTCTCCACAACTGATTGAGAAAGAAAAAAAGTTTGCTCAATTTCCTCCCTTTTTTTTTATCAGCAGGTTTTGGCCGATTGTTAGGTTGTTGTTTGTGCAATATTTTGTCCAAAATACCCACGTTTTCCTCATCATTTCCCGGGAGAAACTCGCCGTGTGATAGCTTGTAATCTTTGTCGAGGGGAAAACGAGGGTATTTTGGTAGTTTCATTTTCCACATAGGTGCTGCAATATCCCTTTTTGGGCTGTTGAGACTTGAGAGATTATTGATTTTTTTGTTAATTCCATTGGATCATTATCATGATCATCGTTATGTAATCATGATGGGCTAATTATGTATGAATGATCATGATTAATGTACAGAAAAACTGAGGAGCTCTTAGTTTAATCATATAAAATGTTGGGTAATGGCCTGTTTGTGTGCATCTGCAGTAGTAGACAGTAGTGTTGTTGTCTTGTTGAAGTGACAATGGAGAACAGTGGAAATAAGTCAAACCCAAGCCAGAAAGGCTTTCTTCTTTTCAGTAAAAAAATAGGGGCCTTTTGCTTTCTTTCTTGCATGTTGTTGTGCATTAATTTGGAGTAAGTCAGTGGGAGGGGAAGCAAGAATTTGGGTAATTTTTTTTTTCTAATGGGATTTGGTCTTTTTCTTCATATGGTAAGAAGAAGATCTTGCTTTTCTAAAATCTATTGACACATATCTCTACTATTATATCTATTGTGTATTTGACAGAGAAGTTGCATCATCCCATGTCTCTCTATTTCTTTGCCCTTTTGCCTTACCTTTCTACATCTAGCTACCCTAAAAGCTCCTTACTGTTTTACTAGCTTCATAGTGTCCTTCACTGCTTTTAGGAATTTAACAAAAAAAAAAAACAAATGGATTATCTATTTATTCATTATATTGATTACTGTCTCAATCTGTCTCTCACTTTCTTCCAAAATCCCAAATGCAAGAAAATGCATATCTTCCCACCAAAAATATATAAACAAGGGAAATTTGGTTCTGGTATGATATATATGTCTCTAGCTAGCTATGAATTGATATCCTATATACATGTAAATAGTTAATTCAGTACAAAACAAAAAGTCATCATTAAATATATCAGACATAAATTCCAGAGCTTTATATTTTGCCAGACAGAGGCCATCCCCTCATTCATTTTTTTTATATAATCGAATAAAAATAAAAAAAAACTAATGCATGTGGTAATAAATTAACTGACACTTGTTTTTATTATTATTGGGAAATGAAAGATTTGCAAGATAAATCATTTCTCCCTTCACTCCATCCAAATTTCCCTAGTTCTTCCTTCTTCCTCATTAATCATAAAAAAAAATAGGTCAATCAATACGTAAGAAAGGTTAAATATGATAAAAATAATAAATGCAATTAAATATCGGTACAAACTAATCATTCTATTACAGAATGGGTGATACCAACCTCGAAGAGGACGAACTAATCAGCTCAACTGATCTGCTCAAATTACAATCCCTACTTGCTACACATAAAGAAAAAGATTGAAGAAGTTGATATCTTTTGGGATGATGTACGTCCATGACTCCATGGGCATAGCATAATTTAAGTTTAGAGTTTAGTTTTGGACACTAGTAATAACTAAGGGTAAATGTCACATTTGGTCACTGAGAAGACTAAATCGTGTTATGTTTAGTCACTAGAAAATTTTAATATCAATTTTTGGTCACCTAAATTACCGAAACGGGTCACATTTAGTCACTCTCCCGTTAGTTTCCGTCCAAAATGTGACTTGTTTCAGTAATTCGAGTGACTAAATGTGACACGTTTCAGTAATTCGAGTGACCGGAGTTGGACGGAGGCTAACGTGAGAGTGACTAAATGTAACATGTTTCAATAATTCGAGTGACCAAAATTGATAATAAATTTTTTTTTTTTTACTAAACATGATACAATTTAGTAATCTCAGTGACTAAATATGTCATTTACCCTAATAACGTTTTTTTAGGGGACATTTACCCTAATAACTAATATAAGTAAAGGGCACTATTTCATGAAACGGCTACTTCCTCCGGTTGATAACTTTCTGTCCCGTCGTGACATGAGACTGAGAGCGGAAAAAGCATATAGAGACAAATGCTGCTGCGTCGTTACCGATAGCAAAGCACGCTGGTCGGAAAAAGAGGTTGGCCGGAAGCATGCAGCAGCTACAGGTAGAAGAAGAAGAAGAAGAAGCACAGAGCTGCTTCAAAATGCCGTGATCTTGTTGGGTTCTGCTTGTTGTTTAATGGGCTATACCCTGTTTTATTTAATGGGTAGAATAATTATAAAAATATAGTGTGTTCAATAATAGAGCTAAAAGAGTGGGTTTGTATTCTTTTGCATGAAGAAACAAAAAGGGCGGTGTGCAAGAAGAGAGGCAGGCTGCTGCTTACCTGAATTGTGTCTTTGTTGTTCAAAAATTCTCCACGGTTTATGTAGTTGACCTCTTCATAACATATCATAACCATTATCGAAAAACTATGTAAGTGTAAAAGATAGTTATGAACTTAAGATCTTTTTGTGGTTTACCGGAAACTGAGAGCAAAGGATTATAGATAGTGGCTTCTTATTAATTAAAATATATAAACCTAAAGCCATTTTACTATTGACTAAGAGTAATGCTAATTTGCACTGCTGTCACCTAAACTATTTTTAGGTTTTGATTACGGTAGCGCACATATTTATTTGATAGAAGAAATTCGTGAACCAATTACAAAGTTATTTTGGTTTTATGATTGATCAATTATACATTGAACTTCAAATCTCGCTATGATCTAATCAGTTCCCTGGTTGAATACTTTGTCAAAACAAAAAAACAATATTATGGAAAACAAAAAAAATTATAAACTAAATAATGCCATAATGAGTTTTGTTACTTCCTCAGTTGTCCTTTTATCTCTCATTCTTTATTTACATCTCTGCCTTCTTTGTCTACCCTAATTAGTAAATTATATTTATATATGTCTTCTCATTTACAATTATAAATTGTTATTTAAATAATTCAGCAATGGGTTTATCACGAGTAACAATTGAACCATAAATTACTCATTTTTTAGTTCATCATCCAGTCCAATTTGAAAAACAAACTTTTATTTACTCAATAGTACGCGTTTTGAGCTGAGTTTCACTTTTTACTACTTATTGGTCACTATGTTGTGTAATACCCGTTAGATATGGAGAAGCAAATTATAAAATATTAATGGTATGCAAGTCGCAAAAAAAAAGTGAATTTTTTTTTTACATAATTGGTTAATGGAGTAATGAAAAATTGGATACAAGTACTAGACGTCTCTATAGGAAAATGTGTCTAAACTGATACAATCTTACTAATTTACGAAGAATTTATTATAAATGTTAGTCAACTTGCCTAACTATTAATTGAAAAATTTGCATTTGCGGACTGATCACAACCCAACTGCACCCATATGCCATTCACCCAACTCAACCCGAAGAAATGTATGGATGAATTTTATCGAACCTATGCTATGATGGATTAGCAGTACTGGTAGTAGGTGGCAAAGAAAAAATGTGGCATTACATGCAAAAGATGTTTGGGCGTTTTATTAGGATTTAGGGTTGGGGAGTTGAGAAAATTAATTGTATGCAGAGAAACCGATGCTGGAAAGAGCCACGTATTATGCGGCACAACAAGCTTTGAAAAGCTGCCACACCCCAACTCTGCTGTTCTGTTGCCGTGCTGCTTTGTCTTCTAGCCATTTGGATTTGGAATCCAATTTCAGTCCTCCTCCTCGATCGGCATTTTTGATTTTACCACTCTTTTCTTTTCATTTCATTTAGGTCGTCTCTCAGTCTCAATTCTTATTAGTTGATTATTACTTTCAAGTTTCAAACCTTAACATTTAGGTTTTATTGTTTATATATTTCAGTTGATCTTTTTCCATTTTCCACTTTATAAACATATTGGTGAATTTCTGAAATAATGCTGAACTTTCTACCATTGTGGATCAACGTTAACTTTTAGATCATGTTGGCGAATGATTACACATTCAACAGGATTTGCCGGAGAAGGATGACTAGATGCAGTGGACTATTGCCAACGGAAATTTGCAGAAGGGGGATTAAGTGTCCCTCAGGTTCTGAAATTTAGACATGTTAGTAGGATGATAATTTGAACCTTTCCTATTGGGTATTATTCGATCCGTGATGGGGTGGCTACTATCCAACCCGCAATAGTTTGGGACGAGGCATACTTCGAACCCATCCTGTCCCGCATCGTTTTGTATTCATTTTGTCATATTTTCTTACACTATCTATTTATATTTCTCTTGACTTTTCTTCAACTAATCAGACTTGATCTTTCCACTAGTTAGACTAAGTTATCTATTCTATTAGGGTTAATACCCTCGTTTGGCACGAAGCCTCATTTTTCAAATAAGACATTTCTGGCCCACTTATGAAATTATCGGACAAACTTGGCCTGTGGGACGGGTTGACTGTATGATTTGACGGTCAATAATTTTCTCCGTTGCTGACTCAGCATTCGACTCTGACGTGGCTTGTCCACGTCATTTATTGTTATTTCCTTTTTTATGAACATTTCTAAGTCATTAAGTTAAAAAAAATAATAACAAAACTAAAAGGGAAAGGTAGACACCAGGTCCACCAAACACTTACCCATCCCTTTCATTCGACCTTCTTCTTCCTGTGAAACCCCACCCGTTCGTATCCCCTTCTCCGATCTTCTCCAGAAACGGAATCCGACCCAAATCGGAGTGCATGGCACTCGATTCTCCTCTTCGTTGGCCCGAATCTTGACCTTCCGTCCTTATCCCCTTACTTTCCCTTCATCATTGCCTCCTCACCCAGCCCGATCGAGTTACCGTCGATCAGAATCGAGTGCGCGGCGGGCCGACCCTTTCTTGGTCGCGCCGCGTTACTTTTCTCGTCTTTGCCGGTCACGAGCATCATATCTTCACGGCGACGGGATTCGTTTCTTCACCATCGATCAGCCTTTTTCCTCTCCTGTCTTCCGCCTGCGATAAACTGGTCCTCCGTGCAGTATTTTTCTTGTGGCAATCAGTCGAGCAAGGAACCACTTCATATACGAAATTAGCTTTTGAGCTGAAACAGGTAATGTTCTGAATGTCGTTTTCTACACTTTATCTTATTGGAATCGAATTTGGGAAAGTGCAGAAGTGAATAAACAATGTCCCTTTTTGTTTCTTTTCTGTTTAGGGATTCTGAGAACTCGGTAAAGAATACTAAAGTGCTTGTTTGTATGTGAATAAACAATGTTCGTTTCTGTTCCTTTTCTGTTTAGGGATTCTGAGAACTCGGTTAAGAATTCTAAAGTGCTTGTTTGTATGTGTTTGTGTTTCGTGAGTCACGTGGAGTCAATAAACACGGGTTTTTGAACACTAAATGACCCATTTTTTGCCCAATTTTTCAGGATGAGTATCGAATTGTTATTTCATCATGGGGGAATGATGGATACAGCTACTGAGGTACCGATATATGTTGGAGGGGATGTCGACCGAGTTCAACTGCTTGTTGATCAATTGTCATATTTTGAGTTGGTGAGTACATTGATAGAGGATTTAGAGTATTCGTCGGTGGAAAGGGTGTGGTATTTGACTCCGGGACAAAGTATGGAACATGGGTTGCATGAGATACGCACTGATGCTGACGTTATTAATGGTCTACTTGTGGATGCCGAGCTAGGAGAGGTGTCTTTTTTTTGAAGCAACTATGTTCATTCATGAGATGGGAGACAACTATGGGCATAGCGAGGAGGTTGAAGATGAGGAGGGTGATAACCCTGCCGTAGCCGAGTTCGTCCGGTTAGATGAAGAGGAGGCTCAAACGTCGGATGAGGAATAACATGAAATTCGGGCCTGTTATCGTTAGGGATGGCAACAAAATCCGAACCCATGGGTACCCACCCGACCCAACCCGGTCAACGCGGGTAAAACCCGTGTTGACGGGTTTTGGACCGGGTTCGGGTTTAAACCCGCTACACTATTCACCGGGTCGGGTTGGGTTTGGGTTTAGGTAAACCCGCCCCATGGGTACCCGCCCACACACATATAATTACTTTCCCGGTATATTTAATACTCTAAATAATATATCTTCCTTAAACAATGAATATTCTTTATGTTTGTGGAGACATATATAATTTGTTGTTTCTAATTATTTAGAATGAAGTTGATATTATGAAGTGGAGAGTGAAGAAACTTAGTTGACGAGTAAGAAGTTTTCAATTAATCTTATTGTTTATAGATGTTTATCTTTAATTTTGAACAATTTGTATTGAACATTTGCGGTTTGCTTGTATGCTCTAGATTGGTGTTTTTTGTATGAATAATTTGTATGAGAAAATTAATGTTAAACTTTTATTTTGAAAGAAACTTGTTATTGTAAATTTTTACCACAAAAACCCACGGGTACCCATGAACCCGCGGATACCCAGCGGGTTGGGTTGGGTTTGAGTTTTTCAAACCCAGCGGGTTTTACCCCGGGTTTTTTTGGCGGATAAACCCATTGGTTTGGGTTTGACAAAACCCGGCCCAACCCGGCCCATTGCCATCCCTAGTTATCGTCGCATGCTACAGCGGTCTAGGATTGGGGAGACTGGATCTGGAGAAGAAGTTGATCAGTTGTTTGTAGACCCTGGATCTAGGAATCAGGGTGGCTGTGATGACTCGTTTGGTGAGCAACAAAAGGAAAATGGGTCGCTGTAGAGGGACATTTCCTCCAGTTGTAAAGAGTAAGCTCGAAAAACATAAGGATGAAGCTAGGTTGTGTACTAGTCGGCCATCTTCAGCTCACAAACATGAGGTGCAGATACATGGGAAAGGGTATGTTGTTGATTTGCAGACTGCTATTTGCACATGTGGATATTGGGGACTTTATGACATTCCTTGCTGCCACGCTGTTTCAGCCATTCGTTCTATGAGATTTCATCCTGAGGCGTATGTGCATCGGTAGTTTCAACTGGATTATGTGAAAAATTCATATAAGTATCCAATTCCAGCTTCAGAAGGACCTCAAGCTTGGCTGGCAGCGGATGGGTACAAGATCTACCCTCCAAAGATAAGGAAACTGCCTGGCCACCCAAAGAGAAACCGAAGAAAGGAGGCTGCCGAGTTGCTCATGAAGAGTGCTAAAAATGGTGCTGGTGTGGTTGCTACAAGGCATAACAATATAGTCCATTGCTCCAGGTGTGGGGGTGAAGGCCATAACAAGAGGAGTTGCACAAATCCACCGGCACCACAGCCAGCTCCTCCGGCTAGTAAAAGGCAGAAACGAGGGGAAAAGAAGGGAGGAGGTGCTGCCCCACAGAATGCATCGGCTGCACCTAACAATGGGGTAAGTCAATTCGTACGATGCTTCTCAAATTTCATTTGTTAATAGAATAGGTAGATCTGAATTTAATTGTCTTTTAGGAGAGAGTTAGAAAAAGGCCTAAGTGTTCTAGATGTGGGGCAACTAATCACAACTCGAAGACTTGTCCGTTGAGGGTTGGAGTTCAGGTAAGATTTCTGTTGGTCATTATAACATGCAGATTTGTGAATGAATGCAACTTATTATGTCTTCACTTTTTTCTTACAGATCGAAAGAATGGGCACTTGTAGCAGGCAACAGATGGAACGGGAAGTGCGGAGGGCTGCACAAGGAATCAGCATTTACATTGATCCTACTTCTGGAAACATGTATTCTCGGGTTAGCTGCTCACTTTTAACACTCGATGTGGCCTGAAGATTGCCTTCTTATGTGAAAATAATGCTAATTGTTGCCTGATATTGCAGATGAGTACTAGAGACCCACAACAAGGAGGTCGGAGGGAACTAAATGAACCAGATCATCCGCCCATGAACAGTACTCAACCTCCATCGACTCAACCCGAGACACAGTAAACAAGCAAGGGTGGATATGATGAACCAAGAAGATGACATCTCCCTTCTTTTGTATTTTGAACATGTAATAAGCATGTGTTAGGGAATGTCTAGACTTGCGTATGGAATGGTTTATGCTCTTTTCAGATTATGGAACATGGTTTATGCTATTTTTAGACATTAACCTGTGTAGTTGTGTTCATGAACTTGTTTCCAGGATATAGAAGTTGTTTCCATGTTATGAACTTGTGTTCATGCTGAATTCAGGTTACGAAAGTGTGCGTTTGTGTTCATGAACTTGTTTCCAGGTTATGATATCCACAAGCAAACAAACTACATCTTCACTGGATTACAAGCAAACAAACTTTAGCTTCAATGCATTACAATCTAACAAACTAGAACTTCAATGCATTACAATCTAAAAAAGTTGAACTTCACTGCATTACAAGCTAACTCGACAACTACTACCATCAAACTAGCTGCATTACTGCATTACACACGTTTTACCCACGTAGGAGCCAACTGATAGAGTACAAAACACACAACAAACTAATACCGATATAACAATGATTCACCCTACTCTAAAGTTTACAAACAGTATGCCCCAAATTCTCCAATTCAAGACAGCTGCGAGCACTTGTAGCATAAATTCTTTCAAACTCTTCGGCCATATCAAACTTTTTTTCTTCCTCTTCTCAACCTTCTCTTCAACATCACTAATACGACATTCAAATCCTTGAGTTAAAGTGACAATCTCAGCTTCCATCTCACAGATTCTCGATTTCAACAGCGCATTCTCCTCCATAAAAGATTCAAGCACACTTGAATTTGCTGATATTCTCCGATCACACCACTTAAAATGACGACAACCTTTCTTAGCATCCTACATGAAGGAACTTGATTAAATTTAAAGAAGAATACCATTTCGGCAACAAATTGAGACTTATCGAAAACCATACCTGTCAATACGGGCAGGAATAAAACATTCTCCCCGAATTGTCCTTTATTCTCGACATCTGCACAATACATGGAACATTGTGCTTGCACCTCTCGATGGGTCTGTTAGTAGAACTCGAAGAACCCGCTGAACTCCCCCCCCCCCTCCCCCCTTTAGCAGATGACACGATTGCTTCCTCTCGATGGGTTTGCGACGAAGAGGCTTCGCCGCGATAAATGGCAGGCGATGAGGGAAGCCGACGAAGAGGGCTGGCGGCGGCGACATGGGTTGGATTTGGCGACGAAGAGGCTTCGTCGCGATAGATGGCAGGATTTAGCACAATCCAAATACCAAATGTAAGTAATAACCAAACAAATGCTTTGACATTTAAAAATCCAAATCACTCTATTCAAACACACCCTAAATCAATTTGGTAACAATTTTAACCAAATGAAATCAATTAATCCAATACTAATGGTTAAAATTATTAGGGTAATGCCTATTTTTTATCCAAACTTTTTCAAATTATTTTATATTATCCAAACCTATTAAAATATTATTAATTAGCCAAATCTTTCGTAATGCATCAAAATATTAGCCATTTTAGCGTTATCATTAATAATTTTGTAACTCTTTTGTTAGTTAAATACTAAAATTTTGAAAATTAACCTTCATGTGTCTGTTCTAAGTCAGTATCATGTTGCCCAAATAATATTACTAACAAAATTGCCAACTGAAAGTTAACATTTGACTAATTATTAGTATTTTGATAAGTTTGACTAATAAAAAAAAATCTAAAAAAAATTTGGCTAATAAATCTCATTACCCAAATTATTACTATATAATTTTTCATCGGTTTGAAACAGTGCCACCCATTGATAAAAAAAAAAGTGCTTATCCTTCGATTGGGCCTTTGGTATTTGCTCTTCAGAAGGGAAGACCATGAGGTTGTTGTTGCTTCTAGTTCATCATATTATAGAGTAACAATTACCAAACATGTGGTTAATTTGCCCATACACCATGATCCCTCTTAACTTCCGATATAAGTAGCAGAACTCAAACCAACCGGCCAGCTTGATCACCTCTCTCATTGGAAGCAGAGATATAAAGCAGCAGCTTCCACTTTGCCCTACTCGATGGTGTACCAAAAAAGGCTCCTAACTAACTAACTAACAAACACCTTACCGTTCCTCCTCTCCTTCCTTCCTTCCTTTCTAGGACTTCAGTTGGCACCATTCTCGTCTCCGTTCTTCGCGACATCCTTCCCCTCCCTTTTCCCTGACACACCAGCAAGCAAATTCAAACCAGGAGGATATGAATCAATCAACTTGCCAAATAGAGCGCTTAGGTTAAGAGAAGGTGCTAAGATTGGTATAATGTCTTATACTTTTTGTTGAGGCATCTGTATCAAACACATAGCCAGCTTCAGAAAAGTGGTCTTTCACCATGGCAAGAGCCCTGTACCGATGAGATATTTTATTCTTCTCTTCCTTAGCCATCTCTGCATATCTATTTGCACCAGAAGAAGTCACCCCATATTTCTTTTACATGCTGAATGTGTATAAGAAGGCTAAACGGAAGTATAAAAGAGGTTCAACTCACGTTTGCTCAAAGCCATCAGGTTGGAATATCGGATCCCATCCGAAATCAGTCGGTCCCCTTGCAGGAACAATCTTTCCCTAACATTAATGTGTTCAATAGAGTTAAGATCATGTGAACTAGACATGATATGCTGCTAATGTTAACTTTCTGGCAAGGCTTATTATCAGAGCATAGAAAACCCATCCAAACATGATTCGAAGAAACCAATAACATAACACAAAGACAGCATACCGGGGTTTTCCCAACAAATGTTATAGGTTCCACGTCTGGTCCGAGTGCAAAAGAGAATGCACATAAAGCGTATGCAGACTTATCCTCATATGCCATCAACATGTTATTTAGACCTAGAAAGTTGAAGAAAGAAAAGAAAAAACTCGAGGCTAAGTGATTGGTTATAAGAACAAACCAACCAAGATGAAAACTTAGGGAAAGCGGTAAGAATTACAACCTTCATGCCCGATCTTCTGCAGAAACCACTTACTGCCAGATGCAAAAACACATTAGATTATTAGAAACCAGATGGGAGAGGGAAATAAAGTAAGTGAACAGCTGAAGTCTGAAGAATAGTCAAGTATCATAGTCATAGAGGCCTGAATGTACTCAAAACACAGTGAATGTTTCCTTAAGATTATCGATACGAAAAGCACCTTCGCTCTCAAGTTCCTCAGTCAACCTTACCAATATCATTATCAAAGTAAAATGTAATAGCAACTACCCCCTTAGCTTTAACCACTAATTACCAATCTACAGCACCACTCAAGCAAGGACAAACCAACACAATGTCACAATTCATTTGAAATGAAGAACACGAATATGACTTCACCTAAACAAATGCCGGTAAGAAAGAAGCAGGCTTACATGTACGGCCCTGCAAGAACGGAATAAAGCCAATCAAATTCCGATTCTCAGACAAAACATCAAATTCAAAAGGAATGACCCAAAATGCGAAGGAATCGAGCTTATACCAGGGAGACCCTTGAGAGCATTGAAGCAAAGACATGTGTCCTCCACCAAGACGGGTCCTTTCACCTTCACCGCAAAAGAGACGACGCTTCAGAATCTCAGTACCCATAACAATGGCGATTACACAATAACCCCTGTTGGTGGTTTAGGCATTACCTTGAGGGCAGCCAATCGAGCTTTCTCCTTGGAGATATCTTCGGGCTCTCCTTGCAGCTCCGGTACTGCAAACACCGCAAATAAATAAAACCACCCAACAACCCGTAATCGTTAATTCTTCGGCGTTCCGATTTTCAGCAAAAGAAAGCCAGAGAGAGATGGGGCGCAAGAGGGGGGCGTTAGGGAAGTACGGTCGAGCTTGAGGGACTGAAATGGAATCGATTGGCCGAGAATGGCGCGAACTTCTTCCAGCTTCTTGGCGTTGCCGGTAACAAAAGTCACCGGCCGGGCCACCGCAACTTTGGATGCTGCTAAGTTGGTTGCCGCAGCCATTTTCAGAGCACTTCTCTTGAATTAGTTTCTGCGATTTCTGTGCTTTTCCGGTGGTGAAATCAGTATCAGACTTCGCCAGTCTTTACTCTTTACTCCTTTTGACTGCTTGCAAGTCATGGCGCCGCAGGAGTAGCCCAGCCCATTCTAATCTAATTGGTCTTTTCCTTTTTATTGCGCTAGCTAATGAAGGCCCAACTGCCATCTGATAATTTTGGCCCAATCAAATTCAGTTCGGCCTTGTGAGGTGGTGGACTGGTGGTACGTAAATACACTTTGTCAAAAATTCAATTAATAAGTTCTAAACTTCTTCATTTACTCCCACGCGGAACAATATACAAATATATGGAGATGACATATTATATGCTTCAATTTCTGATTCGTGTCAAACTCTCAAGAAAAAAATTTAGAGGTGGTAGAATGACCAGTCCATCTCTAATCCCTTCATTTTTTTTTTGTTCCGGATTAATATGAGTTATCAGATCTGCTATGATCGCACGGATGAGCTTTGAATTTTTTAGAGTTTTTATAGCTTTGATTTTGTGTAGTAACCGTCGCTCTCATATTTTTTTGTTACAAAATTCATAGTTATGAAGTATTTTGCCAATTCTTTTTTCGGAATTTTGCCTATTCTTTTCGATTTAATGCAACAACAACAATATTATTATTATTATTTTTTTTTTTTGCCAAAGAAAACATTATTTTCTACAACAACAGAAATTATTAATTAATAAATGAAAGGGAATGGACACCCCCCCACCAAAAGCGAGAGACGGAAAAAGGAATTAGTGATCTCGGGCATTGCCTTTTGCTTTGGGGGTCCAGGCACCAAAAATTTCCCTCTGAATCGCTTCCCCCCAGATCCGGCAATCCTCTCGTCGACTTCGTTTAATTCTCCCTTCTTTCTTCGAGTTTGTTTCTTTCCCCTGACATTCCCAACGAGAGGATCAAGCGGAAACCACCCTAACAAATTACTCTTCTTCGTCTCCCCTACTTCTCCTTCCCGACTTTACCTTTCGAACCCCCAATTAGCTGAGCTCGCCGGAGATCATTCTAACCCTCGGCTGCCCGTTGCACTTGTTGCGGTTTGTTTCCCAACATTGTTATTGTCGCTTCAGTCTGGCTTCCAGTTCTTCTTACTTTCATAGGCTAGACCTGATATCAATTACTTGCCGTTTGCTGAGGATGCTACTTCAGATGAATTGTTTCCCTTTAACCATCTGTGATGGTGACTTTCAATGTGGTATTACTGGGTTGGTGTCTATCCTTTAGTTTAAAATCTGGGTTCTAGTTTGTTTAAAGTTTGTTGCTTTCGTAATGCTATGCCTCCTAGTTCCGTGGGTTATTTTCCATGATCCTCTGACAAAGTTGTTTCACTAGTAAAACCCAATGCAGAACGGAACTGCTTCGATAATTGGCTGGTTGGTTATGATGGCAGGATTTCCTGGGTTAGCTTCTATGCTAGCATTGAATGATTTTCTTAGGCTCGCCATTTCACTTCATAGGATCGACAAGCTCTACACTAGATAAACAATGGTTTTGCTCTTGCTGTAGTCGCAACGGTGGAAAACACAGAATGATGATTTCTTGCGTTAATAAAAATAGCTGGTGAAAAACCCTTCTTATTGATGTGGGGAAACCTTTGACTAGAAGACTGTAAAATTGTAATGATTCTTCAAATGTCATTCTTAAACGTCAATTTAAATAAGACAAAGGTTTTTCCTCAATGTTCATAGGTTCGACTTATTATGATATAGTGCTTCACAATAGCGAGAGACAATGCGGTTTCTTTAGCTTTCTCTTTCTCACATTTTACATTCGCATATTTGTATGCGAACATTTTCTACAACAGTGCCACTGTACTGAAGCCTCGAGAGTATATCACCATTGCTTTACAGCGGTTAGAACTACATGGTTCTTATATTTGCTTGTTGTTCGTTTGTTTCGTCATTACAAAAGATTTTCTACGGTTTTATATCTCCTAGTTGTTATGGTGCATCAGCAACTGCTTACATTGCACTGGAGGTGGGATATAAATGTTGAACTTGCAATGTTCTCAGATGGGTTGTGTTGATGATGATGAGCTTGCCGGTATAGAGGATATGAGTGATGGGGAGGATGAAAGTGATGAAACTGTGTTGACTGATGCAAAACGTTCATCAGGAAGTCAGACGGGGAGAAAGTGTTGCCCAAATAGTAATCTTGGTAACATTTTATTCTGAAGCTTTATTCATAGATGATTGGTGATGAGGTTTCAATCATATGATCATATTTGTTATTCACATTTTCAGGGGGAAATTCAGGGCACGTTAATATGAGGAAAGAGGGAGGAGGATTCACAAAATCATTTTGTTTGAGTCAACGTCTAAGGGCTCTGTTTGGTCAACTATTAATGAGGTTGGATTACCTTTATTCTCCTTTTCTTTCTCTTCTTGTATTATTGTAAAAAGAAGCTCATACTTCATTTTCTCTGTTGGATGCAAAAATGTAATGTCTTTAGGTTTTCCCTGATCACTAATAATAGATGCATTTTAGTTGCATACTGTAGTGCTGTAATTAGCAACTCAATACATCTTAGACTGCAAACTGCATTATCATAACTTGTTTGTCCATTGTTCACTGTTTTTCTTACACATGATGAAAATTCTGTTGCAGGTCTGTGATCAGTTTGTTGTTTCTAGGTTGCCTTGCTGATTCGGGTCAGTCCTGTCCCAAAACCAGCTCCTTCATTGGGTTTGAGTCCCAATTCTTCATGGTGCAGCACCAGCTTCGTGGAGTGATGACCATAGTTGATGACTGCTCATTTAGGGTTTCTGAATTTGACATGTTACCTGGCTTGGATGTTCACTGGTGGGGAGCAAGTGCTACTGATTTTGTCAACATCACCAAGGGCTTTGTGGTCTCTGATCAAAATCTTAACGATACATTTAAAAATGCATCTTTTGTTGTTAAATTGAGTAAAAATGTCACTTGGGAGAAGTTCCAAGTCCTTTCGGTTTGGGACATTCCCACAGCCTCTGATTTCGGTCACATTATTCTGAAGAATGAGTCTGCGCTAGCCTCCAGATTAAGCCCTGCTTTGCCTCCAATGCCATCCGATAACAATGCTAGTCAAGGTAAAGAGAAAGGTCGGATCTTTACTGTACCAACAATGTTTGATAACTGCAAGGTACTGTCTAAAGACTATCGAGTAAGATGGAGTCTGAGTGCCAATAAGACTTTCATCGATATAGGATTGGAAGCAGCTATAGGCATCCAGAATTATATGGCATTTGGATGGGCCAATCCGAAATCCAATTCAGATTTAATGATTGGTGCCGATGTAGCTGTGGCTGGGTTCACCGAAGAAGGATGGCCATTTGCTGACGATTTTTTCATTACAAAGTATGGTGAATGTACTGTAAACAAGGATGGTTCAGCAGATGGTGTTTGCCCTGATACCATATTTGAAGGATCAGGCCCAGTTGGTTTGGTGAACAACACTCAGACCATCTATGGCCACAGGAAGGATGGTGTATCCTTTGTCAGGTACAGGAGGCTGTTGATTCCGGTAGACAAGAAATATGACTTGCCCGTGAATTATACACAAAAGATGAACGTGATCTGGGCAATAGGTTTGATGAGGCCGCCAGATTCATTTAGGCCTTACTACCTGCCTCAAAATCATGGTGGTCCAGAGGCTGTAACTTATGGACATCGCCGGCTTAATGTGTCTGAGCAAGTGAATGATTGTTTTGGGCCACTGGATGCTGCAGAGAAGGAGGATCAGGATTTGATAATTGCAGATGGAAATGTACCTCTTGTTGTTACTTCTGGACCTGCACTACACTATCCTAATGCTCCCAACCCAGCGAAGGTATTTTACATAAATAAGAAGGAAGCTCCAGTTTTAAGAGTTGAAAGAGGTGTACCAGTAACTTTTTCTGTAGAAGCGGGACATGATGTTGCGTTGTATTTAACTTCTGACATGCTTGGCGGGAATGCCACATTGAGAAACAACACAGAAACTATCTATGCAGGAGGGCCTGAAGCCGAGGGTGTTCCAGCTAGTCCAATGGAGTTAGTTTGGGCGCCAGATAGAAATACACCCAATCAAGTATACTATCAATCGTTGTATCAGCAGAAAATGGGATGGAGGGTTCAGGTTGTTGATGGGGGTCTATCCGATATGTACAATAACAGTGTTTTCCTTGATGATCAGCAAGTAACCTTCTTTTGGACATTGTCTGATGAAAGCATATCGATCGCAGCTCGAGGAGAGAGAAAAAGTGGTTATGTTGCAATAGGGTTTGGTACGGGAATGGTGGACAGCTTTGTTTATGTTGGTTGGGTTGATGATGAAGGCAAAGGGCATGTGAGAACATATTGGATTGATGGAAAGGATGCGTTGAGAGTGCATGCTACGAATGAGAATCTGACTTATGTAAGGTGCAAATCTGAGAACGGGATCATTACCTTAGAGTTTACAAGGCCCTTGAAACCCACATGTGTTCACAGACGCCGGATAGAGTGCAAAAACATTATTGATCGCACAAGTCCTCTTAAGGTTGTGTGGGCAATGGGTGCTAGTTGGTCAGATGAACAACTGAGTGAGAAAAACATGCATTCAGCAACAAGTCAAAGGCCCGTGCGTATTTTACTCCTAGGTGGATCTACAGAAGCAGAGCAAGATATTCGACCGGTTTTGGCTGTGCATGGATTCATGATGTTCCTTGCTTGGGGTATTTTACTCCCTGGTGGTATTCTTGCAGCTAGATACTTGAAGCATGTTAAGGGCGATAGTTGGTATCAGATTCATGTCTACTTGCAGTACTCAGGTTTGGCTATCGTCTTGCTCGGCTTTCTTTTTGCAGTAGCTGAACTTCGTGGTCTGTATGTGAGTTCATTGCACGTTAAGTTTGGGCTTGCTGCTGTATGTTTGGCATGCGTCCAACCGGTGAATGCTTTCATGAGGCCCAAAAGACCTGGTAATGGAGAAGAAGTCACAAGGAAAAGGCTTATGTGGGAGTACTTACATGTCATAGTTGGAAGGTCTGCCATCATCTTCGGGATCGTTGCGTTGTTCACTGGGACGACACATTTGGGGGATAGATATGGAGGGGAAAACGTTCATGGTTATATTTGGGCAATGATAGCTTGGTTCTTAATTGGAGGGTTGATGTTATTTTATCTTGAACATAGAGCTAGGCAGAGAATGAGAGGCAGAGTATATGCAGGAAGAAGTAACTGGGTGCTGGGTAATGTGGAAGAAGATGATTCTGTTGATCTCCTGAACCCAACTAGGGCTTCTGCCGAAACGGGTTTGCAACAGTCTGGAAGAATGGAAGTCCAGCTAGAACCTTTGAATAGATAATTAAGATACCGGTGTGGTAAATCATCAATTTTGGTATTAAGTCATCAATCATCCTTCTCCAATCTGGCAAGTTTGCTTGGGAGCTTTACTCTTGAATCATCTATTCCAATAACCTCCTGCATTCATTCAGCCCAGGTTGCGTTTTGTATACTTGACACGCCTTTGAATTGAAGCTGATAGAATATAGAGTTTTCCATTCCTGATATCTTGATATAAAGAGCTGACTTGTTTTTTACTTTGCTTGTACACTAACTCAGATACATGTTAGTCCAATAGCAGCTTGTTACTTTTATCTACATGATGATGTTTTTGGTTTCACCTTGATGTATCTGTCAATGGCCTTAGGGCAACATTTTCGGTTGCTTTGCATCATTCAACCGAACTCCCATCGCTATAATTGAGTCCTTTCAGGAGCATTTCGTAAAATTGGAACGATAAAGAGAAGATTAACATGATTATCACCGATTATCTAAATAATGTATACTTTATACACATACTCTTTATATTGTTAAGAAGAAAAAAAACAAATCCTGAATGGTTAGCATTCAATTGTTATTCGTATTTGTATTCATATTTTTCGTTGTTGGTTCTTCCATGATTTCCAATCACTCTAACGTGCTCTTTTTATTCATTTTTCAATTGTTAGTCGAAGACCTGTGCACGTTAGTAATTGTGGCCATCGTCAGTGCTCTTTTTATTCATTTTTCAATTGTTAGTCGAAGACCTGTGCACGTTAGTAATTGTGGCCATCGTCAGTGTTCCCAAGCTCTCATTTGTCGTCTACATCGCTTAAGAAGTCTATGGAAGAAATGACAACCCACAATCTATGTTTTCATAGGGATAAGAGAAGGAGGTTCATATTCAACGGGAAAAAAGGAGGTTCATTCTTATTTATGTAATAAGAGAAGAGTAAATGAGTATTTAATCAATTTAAAAAGAAAATTTTACAAGAACAATACCGCACTTTCTAATTTATCTAAATATCATATTTGATAAAATATCATATTTGATAAAATATCAAATGCTAAATACTATATGGTGTTTGTCATATCACATCCACAATATGCATTTGAAACGAATTAAATAATTTTCGGGAATCCTATCGAATGCCACTAATGAAGTACAAATGATAGTGTTTCCCCTAAAATATAAGTTAAAGGCACGTCAAGACATTGAGTTCAATCAAGGATTAAAAAATCATATCGTAGCGGCGATTCGACCATTAAAACATTTTAACGGAAGTGAAACTAGTATATGGTATTTAGTAATATGAAATCGTTGAACCATAATTAAACCACGATTTCAGTACCCCACTACTATTTTTCCGGTACAACCTCCTACACGAAGATGCCTTTTGGTTTTAGGCAATTCATTATTAGGACTTTTTTGTATCTCATGTGGCTGTGGACCAAAAGGGTTCCCATATAATCCAAGACCAATTTGCGAAGAAAACACCAAATTTGAAATTTAATTTTCTTATCTGGTCCTTTTCAAGTTTCAACGTCACTTTTTGAGGCTTATTTAGGTAATTGATTGAGCTTTCCATTGGGAAAAGAATATCGGCGCTAGAGTAACTATACAATAACTCAATTTACACAGCAGTTAGATATTGGAAAAAATCCAAAACTACCATTGTTTAAAAAAAAAATTACAAAAATACCACCCACTCCAAATAATTTCCAAAAATACCATCATTTATATAAAACCGCGCCTCTAATGAGCGGTTTTAATTGAAACCGCGCCTCCAGGCAGCGTTTTACATTATAACCGCGCCTCCAAGAGGCGTTTTTAATTTCCAGAAAAAACCGCTTCTGAAAGGCGCGGTTATAGGCTAACCCTACGACAAAACGCTTCAAGAGGGAGCGTTTAAGTGTCGGCATTACAAACCGCCTTACCAAGTGGCGGTTTACAATGTCAGGACATAAACCGCTGCCCCAAGGCGCGGTTTGTGCCTGGTCACCCGACAGCAAATATGTCGGACATGTCGGCATGCAGGGGGTAGGGCTGCATGGCAGACCTAAAACCGCTTCCCCCCAGCGGTTTTGCTGCAAAATTTGCCTATAAAAGGCTGTTTCAGAGAACTCAATTCTTCAAACCTCCTCCTCTTCCTTCTTAAAATTTCAGCTTTGCACCTTTAAATTATTTAGTTTTTGCGATTAACGTTAATTCGTAAGTTTGTTTCGTAATTACTTTTCATTGTCCTTTGTGATTTTATGTTAGAAACTTAATTACTTTTCATTGTCCTTTGTGATTTTATGTTAGTAACTTAATTACTTTTCATTGTCATTTGTAATTTTATGTTAGTAACTTAATTACTTTTCATTGTCCTTTGTGATGTTATGTTAGTAACTTGTATTACTTTTCATTGCAGATGGCATTCCAAAGGTTCACGCTTGGGTTGCGGTGGAATGGTTACACGGAAGAGACCGAAAAGGGTGTAAGTTACGTCGGTGGCAATTTTTATAAAATGAAGGTCCGCACGAGACCGATGCTTGAAGAGCTCCATCAAATGTGCACTCAGATTACCTGCATGGATGGCACTAGAAGAGTTGATCGAATGGTGTATCGATATCCAAACAGACATGACGGGTCGCTGTGGAATGAGGAATTCCTCCTTACCACTCAGGAGGACGTTGATGCCATGGTCCAATTTTTGACCACCAATAAAATTAAGCAAGCGGAGATGTTCGTTTACACCGAGGTCGTCGAAGGCAATGTAGGTCATTCTGGAGATGGCCAAACATCTGGTATCCACGGTGGGAGTGTATTATACGAAGATCATCCCCACCAGGATTTCCAAGACTCGAGCTGGAGGCATGATTATCATCATGGAATTGAAGGAATTCATCAATCCTTCCCTTCATGTGAAGAAGAAGCTCAACAGGCGGATTACAACCAACAAGCAGGCTACCAGTACCCACCCGAGTACAACTTCTATCAAAGCTTGTCACACTCATGCATTATTTCGACGATTTGCCCTATGTTTCCTTGTTCGATGGGCGACTGGTCCACCAGGTGTAGCTGATGGTGGAACGGGTGGCACATTCCTATTCGCCGTGGACGGGCGATCCTCCGTGCTATGCCGCCTCAGTTCCGTGGTAGATGGCCCCTCCGTCTGCGGTCGAGGGCTATCCGTGCTCATACGGTGGGGAGTGGATTGCCATTGTTGTTGCCATTGTTGTTGTGGACGATCCCAATGTGAGAAGTCATGGTGGGGACTTGATTGCCATTGTTGTTGTTGCCATTGTTGTTGTTGTCGCTGCAGAGGTGAGAAGTCTTGGCGGGGACTTGAGTATGAACCCTCGGCCCAAGTAGCTAAGGATGTGCCGTCATGAAATGTACTTGGCCGTTGTTCATACTGGAAACTGGGCCGGATATTGTATTGGAAACTCGATCACGGATCATACTGGCTTCCGGGCGTGGGATCGTAGTGAGTACTCCCCCCTTCACCGCTGCACACCTCCAAATGAGTAGGCGCCTTCCACGCCGTAATCGGCTTGATCTCCGGCACGTGAGGTCGATCCCTTGCAGCTTTGTTTGGCCTTCTATGGACCGGCGGAGGCACCGGGTCAACATCCTGCGTCACCGGCGGCGGTCTCACTGGGGGAACTGGAGGGTATCTATGATGGTCACGTCCGCGCGCTCGCATACAACCAAGGAGATTGTTTGCTATCCTTCGAATGAGCCCCACCTCTCGACCCGCCGCCGAATGATCTGCCGTCCGCGCGAGGTCGTGGATTCGCTCGATGCCATCAACCTAAATCGAAGAAAATAACAAAGTTAGCCATTTAAAAAATAATGCACCACATGACTAAATAAATAAAAAAATAATTACTTATCAAAGCTCCGTCCGCCGCTCCTTCGGGGATCATGTAACGAACAGATTGTCTTCGGTAGGTTTCCAGGTATGGGTCATGGTAGCCCATCCGCCCCACATGAGATGTCGTCACAATATCTTGATCTTGCCTAACATTCCACAGGCGGATCAAGTTTTCATACTCCTCCGGCCAATTAGTAGGTCCTTGTCGACCATCTTTCCCGTGGTACCCCTTCTGACTCTCCGGGACATCCAATGGTATGCATTGCTCACGTCCAAATTGTCGTAGACATCGATCCGGCAAGTGCCACTCCACTATATGGTGGCAGATTAGTGGAACTCGGGTGCACCATTGACCGGGATGTAACGAGAACTTGTGGACGTGATGCGCAACAATCCGTTCTGGATACGGATCGAACTTAAGCTACAAAGGTTTATAAACAAAACCATTAATCAACATAATAATATAAGTTAAAAAAGTAGGTTTTAATAGCGTATTATGATGCTCACCTCTGCTTCCCAAAGGCGATCAAGCCTCCTACGATACTCCTCCAACTTATGCGCTCCTAGGTTGTCGCATGTTTTTTCACCAAGCCACCTATTCAATCCAAAAAGTATGGAGTGTTAATACATAATACCCGGTTCGTTATAAAATACCCAATTAGTAAAATATTGTGAGAACTATGAGTGGTATAGAAAACATTTACCTACAACCATAAGCTTCATGTCGTAGGAGATGGTCGGGACCCCATTCCTTGTCGGGTTCAACCTTCGGCGCAATCCATGGAAAATGCTCTCAAGCCCAAAATTGGACGATGAACATGGCCCCATCAATCTCCTTCACCGCTCTCGCACTAGCATTACATAGGGATCGGTAGAGATGAGCTAGGCAAGCAGATGCCCAGCTCAGGTTTCCCATATCATCCCAACTACCAAGTATGATCTTCAACCATGAATTGTTGATTAGGTTGTTGGATTTCTTGGGGAAGAAAACTCCTCCGATCATGCCAAGGATGTAGATACGTGCATAAATGTCTTTATCACGCTCCGAACTTTCCTCCGTGAGGGGAATGCCTCTGAACTCAGGGTTGTGCTTACGCCTGATCTCCGCTGTCAACCACGTGATGGATACTTGGCCCTTGGACAATGGTGGATGACCATCCGCATCGTGATCTCCCTTTTCTGGCGGAACCAACCCGGTGACTGTCCATATAAAATGTTGCCAACCACTCATATTGGCAACAACTTTAGGTGGTGGCGTAGAGTCCACACAAACAACATCACCATCGATGGGGAGATCGTTTAGGATGGCGATGTCCTTAAGTGTGATGGTGCACTCGCCTTCACGAAAATTGAAGCAGTGTGTCTCCTTTCGCCATCTCTCTACCATCGCCGTGATGAGTTGGCGGTCGATCTTGATTCCATTGAAATGCCTAATCGAATCCAATCTTGCCCTTTTTAGAAAGGGCAAGATGGAGTCGTTCCATTCAAGAACATTCGTTGTGCCCCTATAGCGGACTATATGGTATGCATCCTAGAGAAGAATTTAAATTTCATTATAAGTTGATGATTTATACATATATAAATATATTATAAGAAGTTAGAGGGAGAGAGGGGGGAATGAGTTTGGTGGTGTGCAGAAAAATGAAGGGGGAGGGGGGTTTATATAGGTGAGAAACCGCGTGGGGGAGGGCCGGTTCTGTCATTTTACCCCACCGAAAACCGCGCCTCCAGCACGCAGTTTGCGTTTCCCAACAGTCAAACCGCGCCTCGAGGGAGCAGTTTTTGTGGGCGACGCAGATCGCTGAGTTGGCACGCGTTTTGGCCGTCAGATAGCTCCCCCATCGTGCGGTTTGATGCACCGCCACGTGGCCACGCGTTTTGACAGCCATGCAAGGTCAAACCGCGCCTTCGAGGCGCGTTTTGTGCTATAACCGCTGCCTGGAGGCGCGGTTTCATTAAAAACCGCACATTAAAGGAGCGGTTTTGTATAAACGATGGTATTTTTGGAAATTATTTGGAGTGGGTGGTATTTTTGTAATTTTTTTTTAAACAGTGGTAGTTTTGGATTTTTTCCTTAGATATTGGTTTCTCCGGCAATATAAAGGGGTAGATATCAAATATGCTTCAATCATGGATGGTTAACAATAAAAGGCTGATGGAAGTAGGGGTGGGAAAAGGTAAGCCACAACCAAATTGGATTGGAGTACTAGTTTGGTTTTCAATTACAACAGGAAAATTGTATTGACAATCTTTAAACGTGAGTCTGTATATCGAGTTAGATGTTGTAGACAGATTGAGTGGTTAGAACTCATTAAACCTATATAAAAAAATCTATTTTGATATCCTAATAAATAAAAAAGAAACTCTAGTTACTTTTATCTCCATGTCTGAATTACTATAACTTGATCATCACAGTATCAAGAGTGACAATGGATAACAAATTCTCTTATCATCTTAGTTTTACATTTTTTTTGGTGAAAAGGGTGCAAAGCACCGCAACCTCAATTACGAAATCGAACGAACGGTAAAACCGCCCACAGAGTCATACAACAACCAGTGGCTAATGTAAGGATCCTCAGGATCTACATGGTGGGTACCCGGACTAAGAGAATGGCCTAGATGCTCCAAATGCTCAGCAAGGAAGTTAGCTTCCCTGTAAACATGGGTAACTCTGAGTTCCCAATCCTGCTTCCGGAGTTCATGGAAAGAGAGCACGAGGATGGCGTGTTGGTTGTCCGTCGAGGCAGTCTCAGAGAGAAGTCGAACAGCCGTAGTGGAATCCAGTTGCAGTTCCACTCTTTTGTAGCCGAGGTCCCAAGCAAGCTGAAGATCTCGTATGGCGCCCCAAATCTCCGCGCGAGTGATTGAACATCTCCCCAGATTCATCGAGTAAGCCCCCAATAAGCGACCCTGTCCGTCTCTAAGCGCACCTCCTGCAGCAGTAGACCCCGATTCCCGCAGGAGCGAGCCATCGGAGTTCACTGTGTGCCATCCTGTCGGGGCTGGTCTCCACCCAACAGCCACGTCTCGACACAACCCCCAACCTCCCCAACGATATAGCTTGTTCTGCTGCTCTACTTACTTGCGCGACGACCTCCCAGGCTAGGATTCTTTGGGATAACTTATTGGGTGCCTCCTCGATGCCTGCGAAGATGTAATCATTCCGCGAACGCCATAGGAACCATATAGTAAAGCCAAACCGAACCTGAGACTCTGTGTTTGAGAGAAAGTGCATGAACCAGTCATTGAACTCCCTTGAATCTGCGCTCGCTGCTGCCTCCGGAAGGGTTGAGCCCCAAACTTGCCTCGCGAAACTGCAGGTACGGAACACGTGCTCCGGGGACTCCGA
Source organism: Linum trigynum (assembly GCA_964030455.1). Taxonomy (NCBI): domain Eukaryota; kingdom Viridiplantae; phylum Streptophyta; class Magnoliopsida; order Malpighiales; family Linaceae; genus Linum; species Linum trigynum. The sequence continues at coordinate 7,588,978 of OZ034819.1, forward strand.
GTCCTGCTTGCAGCGCTGGCAGGTCGTGCTATAGCAAGGTGGCGTCGTCGTCGTTCCTCGTTGGTCAGGAGCACGCCATGAGTCTCCATCCAGAGGTAGTGTCGAACCCGGCTCGGGCCAGGCCATTTCTACACCGCTTTCCACCCTGCGTGCGCCTCATCGCCATCAATAGCCGCCACGAGCTGGTAAGCTGACTTTAAGGTGAATTTGCCATTGTCCTCCAGTCCCCATACCAGCTCGTCCTTCCTGAGCTCCGGCTGCGGTGGCGGCATCCCAATCACCTGCAAAAACACCTAATTAGGGAGAATAGAAGATAGAAGAGCGGAATTCCACTCACCGATCGAGGTGGTCATGCTTGCGACCGATGCTTGCAGGTCGAATCCCCTAGCCGACGGCAGCAAGTGATCTTCCAACACCATATCGCCATCCACCCACTTATCATTCCAAAACAGTGTCTCCTCTTCGTCCCGAATACTCCACCGCACGCCCTCCAGCATCATACCCCACACACGCCGCACTCCACGCCAAAGTTGAGAACAGCGGGTCTTTCGCCGAAGCTCCACTCCATCTGGGCCCTCCCTGAGATACTTCTCCTTCAACACCCGAACCCACAGCTCCCCCGGTTGCTTGAGAATTCCCCAAGCGAGCTTCAAGAAATACGCGGTGTTCAAATCCCGCGCATTCCGTAGCCCCAGCCCGCCTTGGTCTTTTGGGAGGCAAATCGTTTTCCAGTTGATCAAATGGATTCGCCGCCTACCTTCTTGAGAGCCCCAAATGAACGCCCTGATCTTACGGTCCATGTAGTCACATATTCCCGATGGCAGCATCGATGTTTGCATAACATAAGACGGGATGGCATTCAGCACCGAGATAGCAAGTGTAACCCGACTTGCAAGAGACAAGTTCTCCGCTTTCCAACCTGCATGGCGTTGGTCAATGAGATCAATAATATATTTATATGTATGTTTCGTCACCCGACCATGCAGGACAGGTACACCAAGGTATTTCCCCAGGTCCTGTGTCATCGTGATTTGGAGATGATCGCTAATCTCCTTACAGACGTCTCGTTTTGTGTTCTTCGAGAAGAACACTCGAGACTTATCCATACTCACGATCTCCCCTGATGCCTCACAAAACCTCTGCAGGCAAGATCTGATAACCTCCGCTTGCTCCAAAGATGCCTCAGCAAAGAGTACCAGGCCGTCCTCAAAAAAAAGATGGGTTAGCTCAGTTCCTCCCCGAACCAGTTGGATTGGTTTCCATCGCTTCCTGCGCAGCTCCTCCTGGATTAAGTGACCCAGACGCTCGATACATAGGGTGAGAGCGGGACCCCTGGCGAAGCCCCCTGGTTGACTCGAAAGATTCCGTCGTAGAACCATTCCACAGAATCTCAATCGTTGATGATGTTAAACAGGCAACGACCGCATTCACAAACCTCTCTGGCAGCCTTGCGGCAAATAACGTGCTGACCACGAAACTCCAACTCAACCAATCATACTCCTTGGCCAAATCAATTTTGATCACCATCTACCCTTTCTTCCCTGTCTTCATACTCATGGTATGAACCACCTCCTGAAGAATAATAATATTACTCTGGATATGCCGACCGGGAACAAAGCTCGTTTGATTGGGCATGATGAACAGCGACATCAATGGCTTCAGCCTGTTGGCTAAACACTTCGTAAACGTTTTATAGGCAACGTTACAAAGACTTATCGGTCGCAAGCCAGAAACCAGCTCAGGGCACTTCTTCTTAGGTATGAGCACCATAAGCGTCTCATTCACAGATGTGACCAAATCCGGGAACCTGAAGCAATCCATAACAAATTGGGAGAAATAACTACCGACCGTTCCTCAGCATCGTTGGAAGAAGAGAGGTTGGTAACCATCCTTCCCGGGGGCTTTATAGGGCCCCATGCTCTTTAGTGTTGTTACCACCTCGCTCCCAACCAGCTCAGCATCGAGGTTGGTCATGTCCTCGAGGGCAGGGAAAGCCAGAACCAAGAAGTCCACCGAATTTGACTGGTCCGTGAAAAAGGTGAGAAGGAAAAGACTCACCATCTGCATCATCTCCTCTTTGTTCTCGGTCCACTCCCCATCCTCCCGCTTGAGCCTCCGAATGCGGTTGTCGCTTCGCTGTTTGAGAGTAGCAAGATGAAAGAAGCGTGTATTCAAATCCCCCTCAACAAACCACTGCGCGCGAGCCTTTTGATACCAGAGAGCAGCTTCATGCCTCAGCGTTTCCTGTAGACTTAGCCGAACCTCCTCCTCTTCCTTGAGACTTATAGACGACGGGTGAGACTCATTTCTCATCTCTAGGTGGTTGAGCTGAGCCATGAGCCTTCTTTTCCTAGCAAATATGTCTCCAAACACCTCCTTGTTCCAATTCCGAAGATCCTTCGTAAGCAGAGCCAGACTGCTCCTGTAGCTGTCACCCTTCGCCCATACCTCCTGAAGTGCAAGGGAAAAGTCATTATGCTGCATCCACGGCGCTAGGAAGCGAAAGGGCTTCTCCACTCTCCTCGGCCCGCGCACTTCTCCATCGCAACTAGAATGGGGCGATGGTCCGATTTGACTTTAGTGAGATGGGTCGTGAAGGACTCTGGGAAGCTCTGAAGCCATTGTGTATTACAAACGGCTCTATCGAGCCTCTCCTTCAACCCTCTCGGCCCTGCCCAAGTAAACCGCGGCCCCACAAACTGTAGATCCATCAAGCTGCAATCGTCCACACAATCCTGAAACTCCCTACTCTGAGACATGTTAAAAGATGCACCCCCTCTTTTATCCTCCGGACCGAGCAAGGCGTTGAAATCACCAAGGAACAGCCACAGCAGAGAGGTGCCGGAGGAGAGAGCACGCATGGTTTCCCACAATGCTCGACGGTGACTAGGATTAGGCGAGCCATAGACTCCCGAGATGAGACACTCCTCATTTGTGTGCAGGCGAACACGGAAGTGGAGGATCTGGTCACTTGAAGCTTCCATGGTCAAGTCCACATCCCCTGCATTCCAGAGCGCCCACAGCCCGCCTGAAAACCCCCTAGCTTCAACCCGCTTCACCTTGTCATAACCCATCTGTCTGATCACTTTGTCCGCTTCCGTGTTTGACTGGTCCATGAAAAAGGTGCGAAGGAAAAGACTCACCATCTGCATCATCTCCTCTTTGCTCTCGGTCCACTCCCCATCCTCCCGCTTGAGCCTCCGAATGCGGTTGTCGCTTCGCTGTTTGAGAGTAGCAAGATGAAAGAAGCGTGTATTCAAATCCCCCTCAACAAACCACTGAGCGCGAACCTTTTGATACCAGAGAGCAGCTTCATGCCTCAGTGTTTCCTGTAGACTTAGCCGAACCTCCTCCTCTTCCTTGAGACTTATAGACGACGGGTGAGACTCATTTCTCATCTCTAGGCGGTTGAGCTGAGCCATGAGCCTTCTTTTCCTAGAAAATATGTCTCCAAACACCTCCTTGTTCCAATTCCGGAGATCCTTCGTAAGTAGAGCCAGACTGCTCCTGTAGCTGTCACCCTTCGCCCATCCCTCCTGAACTGCAAGGGAAAAGTCATTATGCTGCATCCACGACACTAGGAAGCGAAAGGGCTTCTCCCCTCTCCTCGGCCCGCGCACTTCTCCATCGCAACTAGAATGGGGCGATGGTCCGATTTGACTTTAGTGAGATGGGTCGTGAAGGACTCTGGGAAGCTCTGAAGCCATTGTGTATTACAAACGGCTCTATCGAGCCTCTCCTTCAACCCTCTCGGCCCTGCCCAAGTAAACCGCGGCCCCACAAACTGTAGATCCATCAAGCTGCAATCCTCCACACAATCCTGAAACTCCCTACTCTGAGACATGTTAAAAGATGCACCCCCTCTTTTATCCTCCGGACCGAGCAAGGCGTTGAAATCACCGAGGACCAGCCACAGCAGAGAGGTGCCGGAGGAGAGAGCACGCATGGTTTTCCACAACGCTCGACGGTGACTAGGATTAGGCGAGCCATAGACTCCCGAGATGAGACACTCCTCATTTGTGTGCAGGCGAACACGGAAGTGGAGGATCTGGTCACTCGAAGCTTCCATGGTCAACTCCACATCCCCTGCATTCCAGAGCGCCCACAGCCCGCCTGAAAACCCCCTAGCTTCAACCCGCTTCACCTTGTCATAACCCATCTGTCTGATCACGTTGTCCGCTTCCGTGCCACTTATCTTCGGTTCTGAAATGAAGACAATGGTCGGGCGATGAACCCGCCGAAATTCAAAGAATTACGTTAGAAAATTGGGGTCTGCCGCACCGCGGCAGTTCCAGTAGAAAATACTAACCTAAAAAAGATACTAAAAAAGAAGCTGTTGGGTATAGTATTAACCCGCCTAATACGGGCCCAAGCCCACCACAAAGCGTCTCACCTTGGGCCCAAGCCCGTTCTAGGGTCCAGTACATCGGGAGGCGTCCAGACCACCCGGGGGGCGTCCACCACCGGAAGGCATCCATCACCGGGAGGCGTCCACCACCGGAAGGCGTCCATTCATCGGAAGGCGTCCATCAACGATAGGCGACCAGTCTACCGGGAGCGTCCATGACAATGGGAGGCGTCCATAGGATGCCTCCGGCTCCTATATAAGGAGGCCAGACCCTCCAAGCAAAAGGACTTCTTCTCTCCCTTCCCTCATTTTACCACTTATGGTTCTCTCTCTAAACCTTATCTCTCTCTACATTTCTCTCTACACTCTATCATATATCCTTACTGACTTGACCGTCGGAGTGTAGATCCCGGGGGCCGCCCCCGACTCTCCACAGGTTTCTTCCACTCCCGAGGAGATCAGACGATGGAGTCCGGATCAAGGTTCCACACTAATCCCCGGTACTAATCCAGGTCAAACATTTTGGCGCCCACCGTGGGGCCTGATTTGGTATTCTTCTCGTTTGGTATCTGAAGGAGGAGAGGAAATCGATTCTTTCTCCACTAATTACCACCGACGGCTCTGACCGCAAAATCCCATCAGAGGATTGAAAGAAATCAGTCTCACTTCACCAACTACACGAGAGGGCTGTGCCTAAAAGATTCTGGCCAGATTCGCCAATCTTCAAAGCAGCAGCCAAAAAAAAAAAAAAAAAAAAGACTCCGATCACCGGTGTTGCCAGCACCGCTGGCGCTCCAACCGGACAAAGAGAGGCCTGCCGCAGTCAACATCATCATCGTTTCTCCAACCTCTAAGAAAAGAAGAAGAAAAAATAAAGCAGATCTGTTTTCTGCTGTACACAGCTCCACAAATCAAGAAAGTGGAGGAGAAAGCTACCTCAACGTCACTCACTCTCTTTGTCAGACTTGACAACACACTTACCAAGACCGAGGGTGGGAATATCGATGCGTTGACTCTGAGCGAGCCACCACCAACTGCCTCAGCCCGCTCTCAACAATTAGCCCGCATCACGTCTACCAGACAAGCCCGACGCAAACCTACATTCGGCCCGCCAACCATGCAACCGCACAACTCATGTTGGGCCCGCCTCCAACCCACAACGTGTTTGGTCCTGCTTCGTATTTTGAGCCCACCAATGGGGCCTCCGCGTCCGAAGACCGCGCAACCCAGCATCGGGCCTCAAATTAAGCCCGCCTTCAGCATACGCCTCCAACTTACGGTCGCTTCACATCAGCAGGATCTCATTTAATAGCATCCGTCCGCAACGCGGCCCACCAATGATCAAACCGCCTCCATTCAGCCCATCAATTCTTCAACCAAGCCCGTTTCGCATCAAGGCCCACGCTTTATTAAAAATGAATGGGTAGGCGCCTGCAGCAAGATTCGAACCATGGACCTACCAGCTGCAAGCTGACGCGTAAACCAGTATGCTGCATGGTCACATCATTGATCAAACATGCAGCGGTCAATACTTAATCGCCATTTAACTTCTCCCAAGCTAAGTACTTCCTTCTAAGATATACTCAAATACTATGCCATGAAGACCCCACTAATATCATACTATGATATTTCTCACTAAATTCTATACTCATATTTAAACTCTAAGTATATTGGGAACTAGTCACTCACATCTTTCGCAGATTATAAAATCGCATCCCGCTTTCTGAGCGATGTTTCCTCTCTACGTAGAAGCCCGAAACCGCCTCCTAGTAGGCGCGCCATCGGTGTAGCTAACACGATCCCGCCTCCCAGCAGGTGTGGCATCTTCGCAACACAAACGTCGCCTTGAGTTAAAACTCTCAAGTCGTGGGGGCGCCCTCCCTAGCACATAGCTAACGTCTAATATTCAGCCAACAACTCACGCTTAACATGCACACAAGCTCATGTCCATCTCGCGGTCCAACAGCTTAACGCATACAGCTCACAGTTACGGCCTACATATTAGCACGCTCCGCAATGGGCTAGTGGGGAAATCTCAAACGACTTGAGAGCTCTAACTCAAGACATCGAATACTAAACAAAGAAGCAAAGATGATGGCCGCACAAGGGGCAAACCGCATCGTTTGGACTCGCAAAGGTCCAGTCCACTCGGGGGCGTCCATCACCAAGAGGCATCCTGTCACCCGGAGGCGTCCATCACCGGGAGGCGTCTCATCCACCGGGAAGCGTCCATCACCAGGGGCATCCATCACCGAGCGATGGTCGCACAAGGGGCAAAACCTCATCGTGCAGACTCACAAGTAAGGCAAGTTAATACACCTTAACGCATTATTTTACTCCTTCCATTCCTACAGAATACAAGAAGCAAAGGGGCAAATGTTGGGTATAGTATTAACCCGCCTAATACGGGCCCAAGCCCACCACAAAGCGTCTCACCTTGGGCCCAAGCCCGTTCTAGGGTCCAGTACACCGGGAGGCGTCCAGACCACCCGGGGGGCGTCCACCACCGGAAGGCGTCCATCACCCGGGAGGCGTCCATCACCGGGAGGCGTCCAGTCTACCCGGGGGCGTCCACCACCGGAAGGCGTCCATCAACGATAGGCGACCAGTCTACCGGGGGCGTCCATGACAACGGGAGGCGTCCATAGGATGCCTCCAGCTCCTATATAAGGAGGCCAGACCCTCCAAGCAAAAGGACTTCTTCTCTCCCTTCCCTCATTTTACCACTTATGGTTCTCTCTCTAAACCTTATCTCTCTCTACATTTCTCTCTACACTCTATCATATATCCTTACTGACTTGACCGTCGGAGTGTAGATCCCGGGGGCCGCCCCCGACTCTCCACAGGTTTCTTCCACTCCCGAGGAGATCAGACGATGGAGTCCGGATCAAGGTTCCACACTAATCCCCGGTACTAATCCGGGTCAAACAGAAGCAAAGCCCACACACAACTAGGATCGAAAGAACGGAAACTTCCCTGGCTGACGGAGTCAGCATTGCTCCACCTCCATGCCCGTTGTGCCAGTCAATCCTCGAAGAGAGCAGGCACCAGCGCATGATTTCTCGCGCTCACTAGCTGTAGAGTCCACATCAGCTACATTAAGATCCAATACCCTAGCCACAGTCTGCATCTTCCCAGAATCCATTTACATAAATCAAGAGAAGTTACTAACAAACTAATCAACGAAAACGACATAAAACCAGTAAGTATATAAGTAATTAAGACTTCTAATGAAGTTTATCCCTATTAATGTGACATCAATACACATCTACAATGGATGATGGTGGAGAAAACTTGCATGGTGTAGCCTGAAAGTTAAATGTCGTGTATAGATATATTTGGAAATGACATTAGTTGCGATGTTCCTTTTATTTGGTCCTCTTGTCACATTTGTGAACGTCGTCGGTGGTTGTGGGGGGAGCAGAGCAAAGCAAATGGACAAAGATACTTCTGTGGTGATATATGTCTGGTTAATTTCCTTTTGCTGTGTATGCAAATGAAATCAACAAAAGGGTATATGCTTGTTGATTTCTTATTGGTCGGGCAACAACGATTTTATTTATAGATTTGTTTTTAAAGTTATGTAGTAGTTAAATAATTAAAACATCAAACTTCTGGATTAAAGATTAGTGATAGTACTATCATCCGATTATATTCGTGTTCCCGTAGTTTCTTTATCTTTAATATTGATATTTTCCTTTTTGAATTATATAGGTGGGAGCTAAGAATCCGAGAAGCCAACTCTAAACAAATTCAAGGAAATGCAATACTTATTATAGGGACTCGACGGAGATGAAAAGGCACTATCAAGGATTGATGAATCTCTAGCTAGAATCATTGGTGGATCGAGTTTTAGTGTATTGGATTGATTTGGCAGGTGATCATTCATAATCATAGGAAAAGTAATACTAAACATGAATTTACGGATGTCTCCAAAAAATATCAACGATTGTACCAACCAAATAATTACAGGTATATTATTAATACTACGTGGCCCAGTAGTTCAGGAAAATCATTCAACCAAATTAATTAGAAGGTTAACACTTCTCCTGCTCTCGAAAAGGTGCTTAAAAGCTAAGATCGTTATTATTTGGCCAATAAGAATCATTATGTGATGTTGTTACAGTCTTTATAATTATTCCAACTCGAATTTTTCAATTTGTGTATGACATTAGGAGCATTATACAATATTCTCACATTTAGTTCAAGTATTGAGTAAGCGAGCTTGTAATGTCTCATTTTCCACACCCCAAGCCTGTCAAAGTTAGTTGCATCATCCAAGAGAAAGCTCCAACGCAAGAGCGAAGATGAACAAAACTGCACAAGTCTCCCCAGCTGAATTTGGGTACATGGAAAGAAATTTTCTTGCTAATACAAAATATATCTGGAGCGAGTAGATCGATGCCAATTATGACACATTACTTGCTTCATTCATACAAGAAGCTCAAAAAGTACATTTTATTAACTGGAGGGGAAACCAGGGATTCGGGCATACCAAATCCCAGGCCAAAAACCAGCACGAGTTTCAACTTCACATCGTATCACTACCACTGTACAAAGCAAGCATGACTGCATTGCTGCTATAGATAGCAGCAACAATCGGCTCAAAACGCCAAATTAAAACAGCAGCCAACTAGTTAGCTAGCCACAAACATCAACAAGAACAAAGTTCACAAATAAGTAAGGTCGTCAAATTGATGATGGTCGTCACTTCTTGTTGAGTACCAAAGAAGTGTAATTAGGCACCGAAGTAGTACTACTACTCGCCGCCGCCGCCGCAAAACTGGCCCTCTTCACAAACCTCCCCTTCATCCTCGGCCTCTTCTCCGCGTTCAGCTTCCGCACCTCGTACCTTATTTTCTTCGAGAACAATCTCGTCCTCCTCTTTTCCCTGTACCTCGACACCCTCGCCTCCCTCCCTCCGTCCCCCGCCGCCGCCGCCGCCGCACCCAAACTCCTCCCTTCTCCCAATTGGTATCCCAATAAGTGGTGCTGATACTCCCTCCCGCAACCTCCCTGAGATTTCCACATCAATATTATTCAATCAGTTAGACACACCGATCTAAAAACATTGATAAACATATAGCCATCTATGACGCGGACTGACAGACAGACCGAGAGATACACTTACCATACAGTCGGGCCAGCATTCGTTGACGTCGAACTCGGGCCGCCGGCCGTTGGTCCAAGGGGAGGTGGAGCCTTGAGTCGACGTGTCCCATGCGGCCATCACAGCTTCGTAATTCAACCTCAACAGTATGCTCCTCTTCCTCTTCTTATTACCAATCTCCATGTTATCCCCAACTTCATCGGCACCACCAACACCAACACTATGGTCTCCTTCTTCTTCTTCGACTCCAGCAGTAAGCCTCATCACCATCTTCTCATCCTCCTCCTGACACGTGGCGGCCTCCTCGTCCCCGCCGTAGTCGAAGCTGAGCTGGAACAGGGGCTGCTCATCGGAGTACTCATCCACTCCTCCTCCTCCTCCTCCGCTGAGGAACTCGCCGGTTTCCATCTTCACCAGCTTGCTGACGTCACCGTCGTCGCCGTCTTTGTTATTATTATTATTATCATTATGATGATTACTACAGTCGAGAATCCCGAGCTCCTCCATGCCGAAGGACTCGGCCTCCAGCCCCCTTCCGAGCAGGCTCTCCACGTCGGCGGCGAACTCCGCCAGCTCCATGTCCGACGGCAGAACCAAGCCCTGCATCTGCAACAGGCTCTCTTCTTGGTTGCTGCTATCACCGCCGCCGCCGCTTGATGAAGCGGAAACGGCTGTATGCTGGTGGTGGTGGTGGTGGAGGTGGAGGAAGGACTCGTCGGCGTTGCATAGTTCGAGCGGGTCGAGAATCGGGACCCGATAAAGAAGCTGGTGCTCCTCTTCCGCCGCCGCCGCCGCCTCCTCGTCGTCGTGGTCGTCGCAGCCAATTTCCGGGACGAGTGGGACCCGCATCATCGTCAGCGTCTCTTCAAAATGGTTTGACTTGGAAACGGAGGGGGACGACGTCGTTTTAGAAGAACCGTTGGCGCGTGGGGTGCGTGCCTTGCGGGTGAAGCCACGGTGCCAGGCCGGCTGCTGGAGAAGAGAGTTACTTTCACCACCGCCGCCGCCATCGTCAGAGGGGAGAGAGAGGGACTTGAGGGAGGCGGTCTTGAGGCGGAGGCGCTCGTGTCGGCGGGCGAGCGGGTTGGCGGAGTGGACGGAGGCGTCGCATGACTGGCAGAGGAAGGCGTCGTCTGCGGCGCAGTACCACCTGGCGCGTCTCCTGATGCAGCTGTCGCATGCTCTCGCCGTTTTCCCGCCGTACGCGCTGGCTGCGGCGGCGGCCACTTGCTGCTGGCTGTGGGACTTGTTCATGGAAAAGTGGGCCGAAAGAAAGGAAGAAAGAAAGGAAAAAGGCCTTTCCTTTCTGGTGAAGATCTTTTCAGTAGTAGTAATGGAGTTTTTTTCAGCTAGCTACAAAGGGGAGGCAAATTGCAGTTGGGAGCAAAAATTTGCAGGGGGGGAGAACACAAGGAAAGTGAGTACAGACTATAGTATTATAGAGGATGGTGACCCACCAGAAGCGCACTTTTCAGAGCAGGGAATAGGCGGGGGGGCAGAGTGGGCTATAAATTTCTTTTTGTTTTGTTGGGAGAAGAGGGGGATCTTTTCTTTTGGTGACTTCGGGGACCGCAGAGAGAGAGAGAGAGAGGGAACTTATCTCTCTGGATTGCAATTGGGCGAGGAAATGGAGGTGATCCTCGGCTCTGTGCTGCGATTGGAGGGTGGCTCTGTCAAATGGATTTCTGGATGGGTCCCACCAGCAAAGCTATCATATCCCAATCCTGGATTGGTTTGAAAGAAAATGAGGGCTCTCCCACCTCTCTCATTCTACTTTTTTTTTTTTTGTGGGTTTAAATTGTCAGCGGAATATTTTTTTTTTTTTAATTAAGGCAGAGATAGATTTGTTTTGAACTCATCTTTTGCAGACGTTCGGTTGGATTGTAATGTATGGATTGCGATGATGCTGTAATTGTTACATCATATGCTGCTACTACTGTTTTATTCATCTATAACCTAACATTTTAGGTGTAATATTTACACTTCGGAACTAGTGGCAGATAGCGTGACCGTTAAGCGCAATGACGGAGTTAGAAATCGGAACAAGGTGGGTGGGTGGGCGGTTAAAAATCTATATCCGAAGAATCTGAATTGACAAGAGGTGGCTAAAAGTCTTACTATCTACCGTAACTCTCAAATTTATCATAAACTTTACTTTGGAATTTTATATGATTTTGAGAGTTAAAAAGAGAGGTTAACTTCTACCCATACCATCAACATACGGGTTCCGCGACTGATAAGCGCGATTTACGGTTGTAAAATTTAGCAATCAGACATGTTCGTATGTGATGCGTGGCTCACTTTTACTGATCTATCTTCTATATCGTGCCTCTTAGACAGGGTCGAACCAACAAATGAGTGAAGACAAGAATGCCCATGTAATAGTTAAACACTATGTGTAAGACTAGTTACAAATATGAGAAATATAATGCTTAGTAGAGGTGGCAATTGGATCGGATTAGTGCATTCGTGGATTGGATTGGTGGATCCATGGATCAAATGGATTGGATCCAATGGATTGGTGGATTCATGGATTGGATCAAATGGATCGGTGGATTGATCCATGAATCCAAATGACATCCAAGGCTTGGACCAAAATGTAAATTTTGAAAAGTTTAGGTACTAAAATGTCTTAATGAAAATTTTTAGGTACCAAAATGTAAATTTCTAATGATATTTTTCGTATATAAATATAAATTTTAGGTACCAAAATGTAAAAATATAAAAAATATAGGTACCAGATCATAATTTGTCATTTGGATCCATGGATTGATCCATAAATCCACCAATCCAATTGGATTTGGATTAAATGGATTGGATTAAGTGGATAATTTAGTGGATGGATTGGATTGGATTCATTGATTTGAATCCTAATTGCCACCTCTAATGCTTAGCAAGATTTTCCTCTCCGCACCACCTCCTCCTCCTAGCTACATGATTGGTTGGATTCAAATCCTTTGAGGTTAATCTTTTTGGCCGTGTTCATAAATAGATTTTGCTATTAACTTTAGTATGTAGCATATGTTAGTAAATAATATATGATCTTTGAACTTCTTATAATAACTCGAATTATTGAAATTAACTGATTTTTGATAACCTCCTACAAACCCCACCTCTACTATGGCTGCCTAAATAGGGGCAATGAAGGTAATTTCATATTTTTTTACGTTGCTGTAATTCAGTTTCAAAGAATTCGGAGAACTATCTTCTTGGATTATAAAAATTCTAATCATCATTTGACACATTTGTCTCGATGATATACCGGAGATAATTTTATATCACAAGAACAGGCTAAGGAGCTTTGACAGCTCAACGGGAAAATGAAATGACAGTAGAAAAGTATGCAAGTAAATGTCAAATTTTCACTGTCAATAATTTCGGTGCTGTTAAGGATATGTTTACGGATAAGATCGATGTGCGTGGAATGGGAATGGGAATGGGAATGGGAAACCCACTCTCAAATTCCAATCAAATCTGACACAGCAAACAAAACCCACAAAATACCCAAATTACTTAATTTTGGGCAGAGGCAACTTTCATGGGTAAATCTTGACATTTTCCTTTGCTTTGACAGAGACTTCTTCTCTGCTGCGACTGGCAGCACCCTTCTCTGAGGCAACCTTCGCTGCTGCTTTTTGGGCCGGAAAAAATCCCACTGTACACACGTTCTTAAAAAAAATTCACAAAATACATGAGTTAAAAAAAATTTTCCCAAAGTACACATGTTTGAGCATCACCGTTTTAGACAAACGCGGTGAAGGACATCACCGCGTTTGACGAACACGGTGAATACTTCATCGTCTTAAACAAAAACGGTGAAGTATTCACCGTTTTAAACTAAAACGGTTAAGTTTTCACCGCGTTAATTAACAACGGTGAACACATCGCCGTTTTGGTCAAAAACGGTGAACCCATTCATCGTTGTTAAGTAACGCGGTGATTATTTCCCACGTTTCCCACCCCTGGTAGGTCAAAATTAGGTCGCAGCTACCACCTATTCACCGTTTGAGACAAACGCGGTGATAGTGTTCACCGTTTTTGACAAAAACGGTGAATAGTAGGCAGATTTTCCTATAAATAGCACACCACCAGCAGTTGTAAAAACATAACCACTCCCCTTTCTTCAAATTTCAGCAGCCAAAATCGAGCATAATACACAAAACAGAAATTTTTCGGTATGTTGAGACTTTTCGTATTATAGTCTAATTATGTTTTTAGTAGTTATAGTATGATTTAATTTTCGTATTATGTTGTTGTTAGTTAGTTGAACTTATGTTCGTTAGTTATAGTATGATTTAATTTTCGTATTATGTTGTTGTTAGTTAGTTGAATTGATTTTCGTTAGTTATGGTATGATTTAATATTAGTTGTACAATATGATTTTGGTTAATTTTACTGTCTTTAAGCTAATAGATACTTATTGTAAATTGTAGATATGGGTAAATTCAAGAAGTTTCATCTTACTATTCGGTGGAATGGAAGGGTGACAAACTCTGACATAGGCATTGATTATGAGGACGGCGAATCCATTATGCTGAAAATTGAATCCCGATTCAATTTTCAAGACTCTGTGATCTTTGTGCAGAAAGGGTTTGTACGAGCGGACAGACGAGACTTGGCAAAATTACTTACCGGTATCCAGACATGAGTGCTAGCGGGGTCGTGTTCCAAGAAGTTGTCATAAACGATGATGACGCGGTTATGATGATGTTACAGTTCCTAAGCGATAACCAAGTCCGGCTTGCAGAGGTGTATGTTGAGACCGAGGCGCTCGGTGAATCTCATTCTCACCAGTATTCTTATGATGATGGTTTTGCAGGAGGGTACGAATGGGGTGGTAGTTCGAGCAACTACCAAGGCGGTGGTTATACAGGAGGTTACGGGGAGGGTGGTGGTTCAATCAACTACGGTGGATCGAGTAGTGCAGGATGGGACCAATACTCGCAACCTCCTAAACCAGCCCCATTTGTTGAGGCCGATGGTGTTCAATGGCCTGCTTGGGGGCCAGAGTGGTATGGAATCGAGAATACCATTCGATCAGGGCGTACTTCACATGAGCGAGAGGACGATGTTGGTGATCGTGGTCATGTTGATCCTTCTAGCCCGAGCTATCCATTCGAGTCGAGCGACGAGGATACTGAGGAAGATTTGATATCAGTGAGCGAGGAGGAGGAAGATACTGATGATAACGAGGATGAGGCGGCATTTCGTGAGGCACCCACGCCATATTACACACAGGTTCCAACTCAATTTTTACATAGTCAGAATGATCCCCCCGACTTTGTCCCTATGCCAGTGTACAATCCGACGGCCAATTTGGAGGTGGGTATGGCGTTCACATCGAAAGACGCTGTGCAGGATGCTTTTACAGAAGAGGCGTTGAGGCGCAATTTCGAGTGGAAGGTAAAATATTCTGACAGTAAACAAGTAGGTTATTCATAAGTCGGGACAACCAAGTAGTCTTCCGCTCATCCATGGTTGGAGCACTTTCGAGAGTGTACTTCGCGTGTTCCAAACCATCAACCTAAGGAAAGCACAAAATATATCAAATTAACTAAACCTTAAAATAAATATATTTTAGAATGAGGGAGATTAGGATGACTTACCAACGAACCCATCACAGCACCTTGCTTTGACACCCATCTCAGGGTGAACTTCCGATACCACTGCATGTACCCATCGTGGTAGCCCATCGGTCTCGTCTCCGGCATCCCTTGCACCACCCATTGGGATCGATTCTCCCAGATGTTGATGTAGAATCCATGCTTTTGCTGCCAGTTTGCATTGTTTCGGAGGTCCATAGCATGTAGCTCCCTGAAACCTGCTGGCGGGTCTTGTGGAATTGGTTGCTCCATTCGATATTGCCTCAGGGATCGATCGGGTAGGTGCCATTCCACAATGTGCCAGCAGATCAATGGCACCTTGCACAACCACGTCTCGTGATCCAGAGGGTGCCTAAGATGATGCAGCTCAACCACTTCACGTGGATATGGATCCCATATAACCTATATTCATTCAAAAATTCGGAATTAACGACCATTTACTTTGATAAAATTGAACTTGTTCAAATATGGACAAAACATGATTACCTGATTCCACCATGGTTTATCTAACTCAGAACGATAAAACAGTAACGAATGCTCAGGTTGATGGTCATTCGTATTTGCTCCTATCCACCTTGTAAGTAAAAGTACGGAATCAATTTAATTGAAATATCGCTAAGCATATAATAAATTAAAATGGTCTAAGTACGAAATAAATTCAATAAAAATCTAGTTAAGCATGTAATCAAAATTAAATTGGGCTGAGTACGGAATAAATTCAATTTAAATCTAGCTAATGTAATCAAATTTAAATTGGTCTAAGCATATGAATAAATTCAATTTAAATCTAGCTCAAGCATGTAATAAAATTTAAATTGGGCTAAGTACGAAATAAACTTACTTGACACCGTATGGGAGATTTTGCAGAAGGTTGAGCTCATCATCGTTTCTCCGGTATGGACGTGGGTCGAGAGGTGCGAACATTGGAAGATGCTCCCATACCCACAGTTGAACGATGAACATCGCAGCACCAGCTTGCTTTGCTGGATGTGAGATACCAGCCACGGGACCGACACTTGCCCCGCATTCAACGGTGGATGCCCCCGTCCTTGATTTGGTGTGGTGGTCGGCATGTCGAAGCCCAAACGATCACGGATGAGCGGCCCCCAACCTCCTCCGGGTTTGGTCGTGTTCCCAATGATGGCATCTCCAGATATAGGAAGCCCGGTGAGGATCGCCACGTCTTTGAGGGTGATCGTCATTTCCCCCTCCGCAAGGTGGAATGTATGAGTTTCGGGACGCCATCGTTCCGCCATTGCCGTAAGCAGATCGTTGTCGATCTCGATCCGCAAGAAATGGCGCAACATTCCCAAACCGGTCCTCGCTATATAGGGCTCCAACCTTGGATGCCAAGCGGGCAAGTTATTGGTCCCTTTATGAACCACGGGAACAAGAGATTCCTAAAAAAAATAGGAAAAACATCAATTTATTAGATTAAATAAAGCAAAATAAAACATTAGAAAATAATAAAAATAAAGCAAGTCAGTTCATCAAATTACCGGATTGTTATCCCAAATGGCACGGGAGCGATGAGCTTCTTGATCGGTTAAGAGACTCGCATCCCTTGGGCCATAATGGATATACAATCGAGGATCGTATATCTCGGCACCCATCTATAAAAAAGTAATGAAATCAGAGATTGTTTTGATAAAAAAAATCAAATTGTTTCGATTAAAAAAAATCACAAACCAAAAACCTACACGAAGAGCCTCTTCGTCCATTATTGGCGGAAGCCGGACAGAGGTTCGACGGGTTTAGGTTTGTAAGGGACGGGACTTAGCGGGACGGGGGCTTTAGGGTCAAACTCTAGTAATTCTTTCTGATGTGGAAGATCGGACTTAGCCGCAACCACAGAGCATACTTAGAACGAGACTAGAGCGGATAAATTGAGGGAGAAAGAAGTGAAATGTTTGTGGGGTGAGTTGAAAGTGAAAGGGGAAGGGGGGTATTTATAGTTGGGGGAAGGGGGGAGGAGCTGCTGCGCAGTAAATATGGGGGAGCATTCACCGCGTTTGATGAACGCGATGAAGGCCTCGCATTCCCCAAAACCGGTTCCCCCGTCCACGTGGCTTGCTGTGAGGCGTCGGATCGTGGGAAGAAAACCACGATCCGCGCCTCACCGCATCTAACGGCCACGGTGAAAGCACACTGGCGCGGATCGCTGACGTGGCAGACACGGGTTATTCACCGTGTTTGTCTAACGCGGTGAATACCCCGTGTCTGCCACGTCAGCAACTTCACCGCGTCCTAGAAAAACGGTGAAGTCCTCACCGTTTTTAATTAAAACGGTGATTCTTTCACCGTTTCAGTTTAAAACGGTGAGACATTCACCGTTTTAGACTAAGACGGTGAAGGCATCACCGTTTTACTTTAAAACGGTGAATTTTTCACCGTTTTAATCTAACGCGGTGATAACCTTCACCGCCTTTGTCTAAAACGGTGATGCTCAAACATGTGTACTTTTGGAAATTTTTTTATAACTTATGTATTTTGAGAATTTTTTTTAATAACTAGTGTACAGTGGGATTTTTTCCCTTTGGGCCTATCTGCCAATTGCCTAACCATCTGTGTCACTGCCCGGTGATATTCCGCTGAACATCAACTACTACAACGGATCATTCCGAAAATCCTCCCTACTTGTCGGCTTTGATGGTTGTTGTTACTAAGGCCCGTTTAGTATCGATTTGTTGCTGTTGTGGTTGCAGTGGTGTTGTGTAAACAGATGTACAACTACAACAGGAAAAAAACAGAAAACACAAACCTGTTTAGTTGATAATCTGAAAAATAATGAAAGCAGACAACAAAAAACAAAACGCGTTCAATTACTACTATTAGAATTAAAATTAGAAAAGAGAGGAGGCGGCCGCGGGGGGAAAGGATTAGAAGTCGGCGACGGGAATCGAGAGGAGGATGCGGCAGGGGTTGCGAGGTCGGGCGACAGGGGAAAGGGAGGTGGCGGGGGCAAAGGGACGAAATCGACGACGAGGGGGAGATGGACGATATCAGCGGCCTGGGTCTCGAGAGGAAGAAGTTGAGAGAGGGAGGGAGCTGTTGGGTGGCGAGTTTGGGAGAAAATGAGGGTTGGGTTGGCCGACTAGGGTTTGGAGGTGGGTTTGGGAGTTTAAAAAAAAAGAGAATTTTTTTGCTTTAGGTGGGATTCGAATTGAGGGTTGTTTTAATGAAAACAAACGGGAATCCCGTGTAAAACATGTACAAGAATCAAATCCAAAGCAATAAATTGTTGTTTCTCAAATTTGGGCCCTGTTGTGCAAATCTGATTCACAACAAAAATAGAAACCCAACTAAACATGGTTTTTTTCTTGGTTTCTCCAATATTGAAAAACACAACAGAAAACAAAAACAGGCAACAATACTTCCATGCACAAGTTGTTGTCTTGTTGACATAAGGATTGTGTTTTGGTCGGGGTGATATACGGTTAGCGGTTCGGTTAAATTGTTAAACTAACAAGTAATTGATGGTCAACGAGTATGTCAATAATCGATTATAAGTTAACGTTGCGATTATCTATGTTTCTCTCTCAAAACGACATCATCCCTCTCAAACGAACTCTCGAACTCCGGACAAGCAATCTCTTCCCGCCACGATCCTCTTTGTCTCTCCCTCATTTCCTCACACTATGAACCATAAAATTGAAAGAGACATAGAGTAGTGTCAACTTTGAAATTAAAATGTAGGATCAATGTTGAATTGGGAAGATTAGAAGGCTTATGTTGGAGAAAAGATTCCAAAGATTGCATCTCAATTTCTTCCATCAATAACTTCTGTCATCGAGTTCACACTTATCACTCTTCTCCTTTCTCTCTTCACTTTGTTCTCTCGTCCCAAGAGGAACAAGAAGCCAAGCTCAAATCACTAGTCCTACAACTCTTCAAAGATCACACTGCCAACCAAATCCGAACCCACCTCCACATTGGAACTCCTTCGGCCACTAGATACTTCATCATCCTCCCCACCAGCCAAATCCCCCTAGCGCGACTCTTAACACCCAAGAAGGAGGACAGGTTAGTAATCACCGTAGTTAGTAAGGGCAAACTAGGTATAATAAGAAAATTTATTACAAAATTTGTTTGTCACAATTATGTGATGTCAAAATATAATAACCCACAATAAGTTTGTCACAATTAAGTAGTGTAATATGACGAACAATTTCTGTCAAAATAAAACAAATTATGACAAAATTAATGATAAAAATATGTCGTCATAGCATCTCTATTTGTCACAATAGACTACCCAGAACCTCAGCCATACTGAATGTAAATGTGACAACCTTGTTTTAAACTTTTGTCACATTTGACCTATCCTAACGGGGATAAAATGACAAACCTTTGAAACAACACTTTTTGTCATATTATACCAAATATGACAAAATGAGTATCTAATCTAATAAAAGTATAACATGACAAAATGAGTATCTAATATAACAAATATGACAAAATGAGTATCTAATATAACAAAATTGCCTCGTTATAATAGGCCGAATTTGTTGTAGTGTAGATTTGGTCGTTAATACTCAGGTCTATAATCGTCTTCACAAGAGATGGATCTAAGGGGTCGTTTGGGTTTGGTGATTGTTTGATGGGGATAGTTACAATGCATGTATTGTCCACAATACATTATTTTTTAAAATTTTCTGCACAAACAATACATGTATTGTTTGCTTGATTTAACACAAACTATCACTCAAAATGAGTGATAGTTAAATCTCAAGTTTTTGATGAGATTGTTTGATGGAGATTCTTGGGTTATTTTTTCTTCCAACTATGTCCCTATCTTTTTATATGTGTTACTTTTTAATATTAAAAACAAAGGGTAAAAGTAACTTTTCACCCAAAAAATAATAGAACTTGTTTAAATACTACAATAACTATCACAGAAACCAAACGATGTAAACTACAATACACCAATTTGTTATATACATGTAAAATACATGCATTGATAACAATACATCAATTTAACTATTACCGAAACCAAACCACCCCTGAATTCTTTACCTCATATAGTCATATGTCACCGCTAGCTTTGTTTGGGGTATGGGATAATGGGATTGGGCTGACCACTTATTGTGGGCAAAATCTATAAAGAAATTGGACTGAAAGCCCATTTGATTTGGCCTAGGATACCAAATACCGTGAACGAACGAGATTACTATTATTTTTCTTCTACACCTGAACCGCCAAACCAGCTGGCCGGGAAGGCGGGGAACAACCAGAAACCAAACGCAACGAGTAAGAGACAGCGGGAGATTCCCTCCGGCGGGCGTTGTGGGGAAAAAACGAGGATCGTCGGTGAAGAAGTTCCGGAGACTTCATCGGTCCTGATTTCCCTGACTTTCATTTGTTCCTTCTACCCATCTCTGTAAGTGGATCGCCTTCATTTCTCTCCTTTTTCTCGTTAACCCTAACAAAGAAAATCTACATTCCCGCCAACTTCGTCTTCCTCTTTCTCCTCGTCTAGGGCGTTGCTTGCTTAACTCTACTGGTAGCCCCCCGGTAGCTTGCTGAAGCTCGTCCCGTTGTTGTTTTCCATAATCGTTCTCCGATTCCGTTTCCGACGAATTATGGTCGACAATGTCTTTGCTGGGTGCTTATTTCCACTCTCTTGCCTGAGAAAATTCTGCTGCTTTTGCGTTTTACTTGGTCGGCGGAATGGCCTTGAAACGAGGAAAGGAGAGTGAATGATGACGCAGAATTAAGGGAAAAAGGGGAAGTGAAGGAAAAATGCGCTGCTTCAAATTTCCTCTTTTTGGAGTCTGTGATTGCCTTGGGGTTGATCCTTGCATGAGTAAGGCGAGGGCATTGTAGTTTGTGGAAACTTGCATTAGATTGCAGTTCACACATGGTGGTGTCTGGCAATGCCTTATTGGATCAGATTGTTTTCTTTATGCTCATTTTCCTGCATCACTGGTTCACATAGGCATCAGGACGTAGAATAGCTGCATTATCCTGTTTTAGGAATGTCTGTTAGATAGCATCCAAATGCTAGCTACACTTGTTTGCATTGGAAAGAGATGAACAAAGCTGCAATTACGTAGTGAGAGGAACGGTCGCTGTAAGAATGACTGTTTTTTTGTTGTTAATTTGTGGCAAACTGCATCGGATGGAACCTAAGTGACCCATAATACAGGTATATTGGCTTGATCAGATAAGCTAATAGAATGTGTGGTTTGCTGTAAACTAAAAACTCCAGCAGTTTTAGTAGGCCAAAGTATTATGTCGTGCATTTGGCCTGCAATTCCTGTTTAGCTAAAGATCTTTCAGGACCCTTAATCAGAACCTAGTGCTTTTTTATTTTAATGATGAGATTGAGTGCTGCTCTTTCTGTTTCATCATTGGAATTTGGAAGATCACATATCAATTACTTTTTTATTTTAACTTGTCTCTGTTGCAGTCAGTCGTAAACAAGCAGTGAAGGGACTTCGATAGGATTACTGGTCCCATGTCAAAGAGAAAACATAGGCCTCGGCATCCTGATGATTTGGTGGGCTATCAAGATGGCCATCAGCATGAACGGAACAACAGATTGAGGCCCGTGCAGCAGCTTGATCCTGCTGCTTTGGAAGAAGAGCTCGATATTCTAGGTAGAGAGATGAGGAGGATAATCTCTGAGAATCAAGCCATTATCGATGATAATATTGCTCTTCAGAGTGAAGTGACGCGAACAAGCGATAAGATTCGCAGATTGGAGGAAAGGATACCTCAACTCCAGGCTGAAAAGGAGACGGATATCAGGGAGTTAATTCAGACAGGATTGAAGCTAGAAGCAGAGGTGCGGTCAAGGGAGCCCTTAAAGTCAGAGGTTAGGAAGTTAAGAGTAGAAGTTGAAAACTTGAGGGATTCAGTAGAGGACTATACTGCTATTGTGGACAGTTTACAAGAAGAGATTACAGAAGTAAAGTTGGAGAACGAGGAACTGCATTCACTGAAAGCTGCTGTAGATATGATGCACAAACAGCTTCTTGATGCCAGGTTTGGAGTTTTGCATTGCAATTTGTTCAGCAATTCGTGTAGTCAGAGATGTAATTCTGCTATATATCCAGTATTTTGATTTCTGTACACTCTTTATTAGGAATACACTTGAGTACGAGAAGAGAGCGAAGCATGATCAAGTTCAAGAAATGCAGCTAATTGAGAATAATCTCACATGCATGCATCATGAAATCGAGAAGCTAAGGCTTGAGCAGCAGCAGTATGCAGGAATAGAGGAACCTAGATATGGTAGTGTACCAAACTGTTTTGTCTCCCAATTACCTGCTTTAGGATCTACTTATTATTAATCCTGTGCGTTTTGATTTCTCTAACCGATCTTTCCCATTTGTGTGATAGATGGTGGAGGCTATCAAAGTATGGATCGAAGCTCTGAAACAAGACGCGATGGCAGATATGGTGATAGCTATGAAGATGATCCTTGGGAATTTCACAACCATGGCCATCCCCAGCATTGACCCCCTTATAGGCTAATGGTTCGTTGACTTGCCACTATTCTGATTTCTTAACACTCCAAGGCTCAAAAGCAATGTTGTAGTTAGTTTGGCCTAGAAGAATCGCTAAATTGCACCAGTTCACTACATACAATCGTTGCTGCAAAGCTAGTACACAAATTCACATGGCGAAAACCATTTTGTGGTTGGCCTCGGATGTATGCGCCTAGTGCCAGATTCCTGCTATTAAGGTGGAAAAAAGCCTTTTGTGATAGTGGTAAAAGAGGGTTAAGTTTGAGCATCTTATAAGAGTCAAGAAAATATTGAGAACCGCATTGCATATTCTTGCTACTGAGATCAGATTTCAGAGCCAAAATCTGTGGTTATAAATCAAGGTTACAGCCGGTAAATGCTCATTAGTAAAAGCTTACATTGTGAGGTATATGGCTTAACTATTTGAATGGAATATTATGCTGTCTGAAGTAACGGTTATATCATATATGGCAAGAGCTGTGATGTTGTTGCTGGTGGTCAGGAGGATCTTCCTTTCAGGGCCTTTGAAATGGCCGTAACGGTTACAGGCGTAGTCCGGCAACAGCCGCCGATAAGGCTGGCTCCTAACTTGTGCCATCTTCTAGCACACAGTTCGAATTTGTCGTCTCCAAAGCATTCTGATGGCTGTGTGTTAATGCAAAAGCTCGAGGTTATCACTGTTTCACGTAAACAATGGAACTGGAAGCTATAACCGTAATGAAATGCATACCATCCATCTTTTAGATTTGCCATCCCATACTTCACCACTGTTCGGGTAAACCACTATCAACTTGTGTGTCCACTGCAGATCAAAACCAAATATCTAAGTAATTTATACCGAAGAAACAGGCACGAGCAGATCGAGTTCGTATCGTCTTTTTACCTCCTGAAATTTCGAGATGAGGTTTTCGACGAACTGTGGGGGTGCGCAATTGATGCCAACTGCAGGCACTCTGCTACTCTTGTTTATCACGTCAAGGCAATCCTTTAAACTCTCTCCCGAAGGTGCATTCTGGCCGTCCACCGAGCTGAAGCAAATCCAGGATGGAATGGTGATTTCTTCCTCTTCAAGCAACTCCACACAAGCCTGCAAAAATTCCAGGATTTATATGCTTATATTAAGTTCCTGCCCTGCGAAATTATTTCTCCTTCTCTGTCTTCAAGAAGCAAGCTTCAATACAAGGCCAGTTTCTTGATGCTTATCAGGTCAAATTGGTAGATGAACTAACCTGAGCTTCAAGCTTATTGGGGATGGTCTCAAAAGCCAACAAATCGGGCCCTGACTCCGCGAGAACTTGCAGCCTGCGCCTATGAAAAGCTTTGAGCTTTTCCAGGGCCACATCTTCTCCATACCAACCACTGCAAAACACCAGAAGGAGAACAATAAGAGAAAGCTCCCAAGTTTTAGCTATAATAATAAGATAAAGACAAATCCCCCACCTGTACTCTGAGCCATCAGCGAGATAAGCTCCATAGCTCCCAATGGAGGCTGCAACCAGAGCCCTGTTATATTCATTTCCAGGACGGCCCTTCACAGTGTCCCAGAACTCGTCACGAGCTTCCACAGCCAATCTGACACTCCTATTCAGCAACGACTCTGCTTCCTCGATGGATATCCCCCTCGACAGAAACCCAGGAAGGGTCGCCTATCAAAGAACAAGAGAACCAACCCAGTTTTGAGATTCTGAAAAAAAAAAAAAAAACATCTACATTGTATTGAACTTGACTGGAAATGAACAAGCAGAAACCTGGTAAGAAGAAGTGACTATAATGTCGGCGCCGGCCTCCAAATACTCCAAATGCACCTGCAGCAGAGAAAGAAGAACAGAGTTTCAAGCAAGAAGGTGAGGAATTTGAGAGAATCCCAGAAGAGAAACCTGAGGAAACGAACGGACCTTTTTGATGAGAGCGGGGTTTTTGATCAAGCAGAGTGCGCTCCAGAGAGGGTCGTTGATGGCAGCGCCGTGTGTCTCGAGCTGGGTGGCGAACCCGCCGTCTATCACCGCGCAGCCACCGGCATTGTCCAGCAGATCTTCCAGCAATGTGGACGGCGGTGGCACCACCTTCTTGAGTCCCATTTCCCCGCCTGAGATTGCGCAGAAAAGAACTAACTACAGGGAAGGAGGAAAAGGAGGCGAGGAATGAGGGAAAGAAACGCGTATTGAGAGGTAGGGCGGGAGAGGTTTATATATATGCTTCGGCTAAATTACACGTTTGGTCACTCAAATTATTCAAATCTTTCACGTTTGCCACCCGAATTACTTTTCTTTCTTATTCGCCACCAACTTTATAATTCGTTATACATGTGAAAAAATAATATTATAATAGATCTAAATTAAACCCAAATTAAATGATTGGGTATGAATATAAGCTGATATCACCCAAATTTCATTTAACTCATAATGAATTGAGTTTGAGGAATACTCGAATTGTGGGCATTTTTCACCATCTCTAAAATCTAAATAAATTGAAGGACCGTATCCTAGACTTCCAAATTGTAATTGAAGATACAACGAGATTGTGTATCAAGAACGAGAAATGTTGTAATTATTATGAATTTATCCTCCTTGCTGGATCATTTCATTTGGGTTTGAATTCATTGAGCCCTGCTTGACATAAAAGTGAATTGACATGGAATGTGTGTTGTTCTCCCAATGTTTCATACTAATAAATATTTTAGATTGTATAATATTATTAACGCACTCGAGATTATATATGTAAACTTTTAAGTACACTCAAGTACATTGAAAACACTAATAACAAATAATACGTTCATTGAATTCAATTACATGCTATTACAAAAACTTACTCTATGAATTACTCTATTTGTATGTTGAGTTTTGCTTGACCGGCAATGTTGCAAACATTCAAAGCTATCGGCTGGCGAAGTGGAAGCTTTAACGTAAGTTGTTTGTTGCTTACTTGCTTACCAAACACCTTTTTTCTAATGTAATTTTTCTTTACAATTGACAAACATTGAGATCCAAGACTACAAAACGGTAGCCTAATATGATAATCGAACTTGTAGGTGACGCGTGTGACGCGTATGTGGCGGTCCCAAGGACAGTGAACCCTTCGGTCGGGCCGCGGAGGAGTGATCGGGCGCGCCGACCCAATCCCAAATATGCGGTCGAGTAGGAGTTGGACTTGTTCTATTACTTTGTTTACTTTGTTTCTTTGGTTTCCTTAGTTATGTTGGATTAGGTTTCGTTTACTTCCTTTTCAAGTTATTGTATGAACTCTATATAAGTTTGTTCTCGTAATAAGATCGGCGGAAGAAGAAAACCCCTAAAACCTTGTGTTATTTACTTTTATCGCTAGTTTGCGCCGATGCTTGGTTCGCCAATGCATCAGTAGGTTATAGAGATTCGAATACCCAATGAACAAAATATCAAGAATTACCAAAGAACATATAATGATACATCACTGATGTATTCTTCAAATATGAAAGGTAGAAAATTATTACAATGTAGAATTTTATTGTTTCTTCGAAATCATAGGTCAAATCTAACAAAAATTCGCAATGACCCGAGCTAAATAATGGTGACGAATAAATCATATAATATAAAGTCAAGCTCGTCAATATTTGAAGAAGTCGAAACTACTGGTGGTAGGTAATTAACAAGTAACAAGTAGAAAATAGGACGTGGTTACTTACTCTTTGAAATGAAGGAGAAACACCGAAAGCAAACAAACAACGTCTTTGGAGATCCACCTTTGAATTGAATTGCAAGTGGGAACTTCGAAGCCAAGTGATGGATTTTGGTTGCTGTATTTTTTTGCAAGAAAAACAAAGAGCAAGAATATGAACATGGAAGAAGAAGTCATAGAAATATAGGATTATATATAGGAGCCCTTCTTGGGGGGTTGTTGTCAATAAATCTGCTTGTTATGAAAGTAACATTCAATTTGAGTTGAAAATTGTACTTTAACTCTTATGCTGGCTAGGTTCAGTACTACTAAAAAAATGACCAGATTCATACTTAGTCTTACCCACTTTTTCTATTAGATAAACTTATAAATTATGTACCATTTATCTCAAACTAATTACAAGCTATTTATTTCGTACATTCATATGCAAAGCGTATTTGTCAATAATGAAAATGTTATTTGGTTTGAATGAATAAAATGTGTTGTCAGAAAATTGGAAAATGTCACGTAGAATACAAAGACATGTTTACATGTACTTCCTACTCTTTATGTATATGAACAACAAACTTGAATGATCTACATGCATTTGATACTTTAGTTACAGTATTAATTGTTATTATGATAAATATTATTTTTTAGTCAAACCTTTTGATGAATTTTAAAATACTAGCCAATTTTTTGAAAATAAGAAATATTAGCAAAATCTTTTATAACGCTACAAAGCTATAGTCATTTTCTGTGAAAGTTAACGTTATCCTTAACAAAATTACATGTAAACCAATTGTTAGTCCACGTGTTTGACACATCAGCGTTATTTGAGTAAAAAAAATTATAGGATAATTATGTTTTTTAGCCAAACCTTTCACAAGGATGGAAGATCTTCTGATTTTGAAATCGTCGTCGCCAATTAGGGCTGCAAATGAGCCGAACCGAGTCGAGTTTTACCCCAGCTTGAGCTCGGCTTGTTAATAAACGAGTCGAGTTCGAGCTCAGCTCGTTTATTAACGAGCCGAGTCGAGCTCGAGCTAGCTTGTTTACTAAAATCTTAACTTTTATTTGGTACTTCATTTTGTATATCATTATACACATGATTTATTTTGTTAGCTAATATCATATTATACTTTGTTGGTATCATATATCATTTAGTTAATAAATTTTAACTATTCCAAATCATGTTATTTCATAGTAACGAAGCAATTTATGATACATAATTTTTTTAAGTAACAAATAAGATATATTTTCTCACATACTCAACGTTTTAAACTTTATATATAGTGAGATATATAATTTAACAACCATATGAATTAAAAACATAAGATATAGATTGATTCGTCCATAAGTCGGTAATCGAGTTGGCTCTCTAGCCACATGTTGAGACATATCATGAGTTCTAAACGAGCCAGCTCACGAGTTTAGCTCAACAAGCCACCGAGTCGAGCTAGCTCGCGAGCTTCACGAGCTGAAGAAAGCTTAGCTCATGTTCGCCTCGTTTATTAACGAGCCGATTTTCGAACGAGCTTTTCTCGAATCGAACACCGAGCCGCTCGCGAACAGCTCGACTCATTTGCAGCCCTAGTCGCCATCACCGAAGCCAACATTGGGCGAGTGCAGGTGTCATGAACCAGTTGCTCCCAATAACTCGAGTTGTTGGGAGAAGGTTATGTTGGATCTTAAATCACTCTCTAACACGCCACCTCAAACGAAAGCCAACCCATGGGCTTGATGTTTGCACAGGTCCGCCATACCATGTGCTTGAAGACAACGGTTAATATTGGGGATCGTGGAAATTCAAACACACGACCACTTGGCCAAACCAGCTCTGATACCATGTCATGAACCAGTTGCTCCCAATAACTCGAGTTGTTGGGAGAAGGTTATGCTGAATCTTATACCACTCTCTAACACAGGGCTCGATTGATGTTGGAGAGAAGACGGAGGCAACCACTGTTGATGCAAATGGTGGTTAGGTTTGGACTTGCATGGAGAGAAGACGGAGGCAGCGACTGTGGTTGTGGACAAGGCAAGAGATGCCAATTGGCGCATGAAGGAAAAACACCGACTGGTTAGATTTCGTATACTCAAAATTTTGGTTAATATTTCAGAATCCATGAAAAGTTTAGCTAAGAATAGTATTTACTTGTGTTATTAATATTATATATCCTAACATACCATTTGGTATAAATGAATTTCATAAGTTTTGCGGAATTCATTTTGAAATGAAACATTTTTGCGTTTGGTATTTAAAAGAATTCATTTTCAATTCTAAATTTTGAATTCTATAGAATTGGCCCTACAAGAAAACTTGGCTATATAGTCAAAGGTTATTTGCGTCTAAAAGTCAGTTATTTGATTCTATATATATTTTGAAGCAAATAAATTATTTGCATCGGAGGCCTCCCTCTCTAATTCTCTTTAGAAGCAAATATAGATGCAAATAATATCTGCTTCTAATTATAAATTCTGAATCAAATCTTATTGATTCTAATTCCACTTTAAAGAATGTATATATTCTCTTCTTTTTTGGTTTTAGAGAGAAAAATGTTTGTTCCCATTTCTAGTTAGGGAGACAATTATAATTGTTTCTAGAACACCTTACCGAAATAAATATTTGCTTCGTGAGCAAATACTTTAGCTACTATTTCAACTTTCATAATTTTGATTAATTTTAAATTCTACCTACGATTACCCAAATAAAATAACAATTTAAATTTTTTATTAATAATTTTTAATACATTTATTCTTAAAATACATGAATACATTGCCATAATACATAAAGAATACATTGTGCTAACCCAAAAAAAAAAGAATACATTATGCTAAATCATCTACTGATCTACCCTACGCTGTGACTCGCTACAACTAATCACTAACATACCAAAACCCAACCTCGTCAAGCGCTGTTCTCCTCCTTTTTTTCCTTGACCAAATCATTAAACAACCACAAATAGAACAGATTCAATTGATGCCTCTGTGATGCCGCTGCTGCTTCTTCGCCCTCAAGATTGCAAAAGCTTGCCCCATCCAGCCCCCAAACAAACAGATTGGAATAAATGGAGGGGTGTGTGGTTACTTCCCATCAAAGAAAGGTTTACGTCAAGGGAATCCTTTGTCCCCATTTCTATTCTCAATAGCAATGGAAGTACTGTCCTGTATATTGAATAAGGGAGCTGAATCTGGTGAATTCCCTTATCATCCTAGATGTAAAAGACTGGGTATTACTCACTTAGTGTTTGCAGATGACCTGCTACTGTTTTCTAATGGTACTACAAAAGCTGTGGAGAGTGTAAAAGGCTTACTGGACAGATTCTATAGACTTTCAGGGCTGAGGTTTAATCCAGAAAAAAGTCAACTTTTCTGTGCAGGGATTGAAGAGGTGGAACATGAGAGATTAGCTCAGATGGTTGGTTTTCAGAAAGCAGTGCTACCTGTTCGTTACCTAGGTGTGCCTCTAATAGCAGGGAAATTAACTACAAGTGATTGTCGAGCCTTAGTAGAGAAGATCACTAAAAAAATAGCTGGTTGGAAGCCTAGACTGCTTAGCTATGCTGGTAAGCTTCAACTTATTAATTCAGTGCTGAGTAGCCTTTCATTTTACTGGATGAATGTGTTCATTTTACCCCTATCCATCATAAAAGAGATAGAACATTAGTAACTTCCTATGGGGGATAACTGAAGATTCCATGAGGAAGAAAGCTGTAATGGCTTGGGGGCTACTGGCAATTCCAAAAAAAGAAGGGGGATTGGGCATTAGGTGCCTAAAAACATGGAATGTGGCTTGTACAAAAAGGCATATCTGGGCTCTGCTAGCAAAAGAAGGGTCATGGTGGGTTGCATGGAACTACTTATATCGAATTAAAAATCTTACCTTCTGGGAATTGGGAAAATGCAGTACTGCCTCCTGGGTTTGGAAGAGACTATTAAAGGTAAGAGATAAGGTAGAAGGATTCTTCCGTTGCTGGGGAACACAGGTGTATTGGAATGATAAAAAGTTGCTGCATTATTCAGTGAAGCAGGTTTGGGCAGATTTGCAGCCGGATAGGCCTCAAGTGGCTTGGTATCAGTTGGTTTGGGAAAAGTACTCGATTCCAATACATAGTTTTCTATGTTGGGTTATAACAAGAAACAGGATTACAACTCTTATGCAATTGCAGAGCTGGGGGAAGATAGCAAGTGCAAACTGCTTGTTTTGCTTGACTCATCCAGAGGACAGGGATCACTTATATTTTCACTGCCAATATACTTCACAGGTGCTGCAAGGCTGCTTGCAAATGCTGAATTTGAGTTGTCCTCAGCTAACTGGTTATGATAATTACTTGGATTGGGCAGCTAGAAAATTCAAGGGGAAGAAGGCAATGGCTATGGTAGGTCGATTGGTTTGGAACTTATTGGTGAGTTTGATTTGGAGGGAACGCTGTGGAAGATTGTATGGAAGTCCAGCTGTGCAGTCAGGGGAGTTGATAAGGTCAGTACGTAGGACAGTTGAGCTGGCTAGACATGGCAATGCAGCTCTGGATGCTGATTGTAGGGTGATTTTTAGTCAGTAACAGAAGTGGTTAGAGCAGTTGCTGGTGTGTGTTGATTAGCTGTGTATATGTAGTAGTATAGTAGCAGTAGTCCCAGTGTTGATGTAAAGATCCAGATGTGTTTCTTCCTCTGTTTTAAGAGGAGACACATAGAGCTTAATAAATTTTTTTGATATTGCCCATAAAAAAAAACCCCAGATCTAAATCTGCAAGGACAACATAATTAACAGTTGAAAACGTCGCCGATATGCACTCAGATCTAGATTTTTCAAGCTCGATCTATAAGCACTCAGGAGGAGATGGCTACATCAGCAGATGAAAATTGCTTCCCATATGTAGATCTAGATCACCGGGGCAAAGAGCTCCTTGAAGGATTGGTGTCGTTACCGCTACCGTCTTCAGGTCCGAATCGAAGAGAAAGCCTAAGAAAGGAGCAGTCTTGTCGCTGATGAACGTCGACGCCATTTCTGATATCTCTCTTGGCGGATCTGAGG
The DNA here is from genome assembly GCA_964030455.1 of Linum trigynum. NCBI lineage: Eukaryota > Viridiplantae > Streptophyta > Magnoliopsida > Malpighiales > Linaceae > Linum > Linum trigynum. The sequence continues at coordinate 7,620,179 of OZ034819.1, forward strand.
GAGTAGGTGACTACCGCGGGAGAGAAAGCTGCGTCGATTGAACGATTAATGATATGCCTCTCCTTCTCCTTCTCCTTCTCAATCTATCGATTCTCTCAGGAATTAAAGGCGAGGAAGAAGAAAACAACGAGAGAGAAGCGGAGGAAGAGTTGTGGCTGATGTTCGTTGTTTGGAGAGAGAGACGACATTACATCAATTAATTGGAGTCCCTAAAGAAAAATAAGTTTAATTGGAGTCCCACTGCAAATTTCCATACCAAGAAACTGAAACGTCTTTCTAGAAAAGTCCAATTAATGGGCTATATTTTCTCTTTTGTTTTTAATGTGTAATAATTATACAGTATTAATATAATTTTTTTAACCGAATAACTTAGTTTAACGTAAGAAATAGATTTTAGTTTTTTTTTTAGTTTATAACTATGTAAACTTAATAAATGATACCTACAAACTAAATTTCATACTACCTCATGTTTCTTCTACTTATCATGTTATATATTGTTTATAAGGTACCGGTTCTCTATCAATTTTATAACGGTCTAATAAACGGTTGGACCACTAAAGTGAGAGCCATTCACATTAATGGGTTAGCTCCGGTTCGATTTTGATAACATTGATAGTTACTATTATGAACATTATTCATAAAAATAAAGTTATTAATTATATATATTAAAAATAATTGAAAAAACTAAATAATCAAGAGAAAAACAAATAAGTTTGGGTAGAAATGGAGAAACTTTGGGCGGCATAAATGATAAGTTTTTTCCCATTATTTTTTTATAATTTTTCCCAATTACTTAAACCTACACAATACAACCAATTCGAATTAGTGTTTTAGGAGCATATAGATTTGCCTCTAAAGACTATTAAATTTGTCTCCATATGATATAACTATAAGTGACATTGTATTTGTCTCTAAAGTTTATTAGATTTGTCTCCATATGACATGATGATAAGAGACATTTGTATTTGTCTCTAAATACTATTAGATTTGCATCTATATGATATATGTATAAGGAGCATTTATATTTGAATCTAAAGACTATTAAATTTGTCTCTAATGACTTAGCTATAAGCAACAATTGTATTTGTCTCTAAAGACTATTAGATTTGTCTATAGAGACAAGTAATTTCACCTACTGAATCAAATAATATATTTGCTCCTAACGTTTAGCTATAGAGACCAATACAACAATTGCCTCTAATTATTTGCCTCTATAGGCCGGTTTTCTTGTAGTGTGGTACTAGTTATAGCAATTTCAAGGAATTGAGATGAAATTTCAAAATTAATTCCACAACTATTTACTAATTATAACAGAATAACATAATTATCCTCTTTATTCACTAAATTACTTATATATATATGACATACCAAACACAAAAATTCATTTAACAATGAATTCTAAATGACAATTCATTATATTTTTAAAAATTCGAATATGACATACCAAACACAAAATTTCATTTGACAATGAATTCTATACGATAATTTATTTTACAATGAAATGAATTCTTGATTCATTTGGTACCAAACGGTACGTAAGTTTCAATAGCCCATGGTATTTATTCATAAAAATAAAGCCCGAGGTACCGTGACTTTCTTTGATTAATGGACCCTGGTGTCCAGGGGATTGTTATTAGTAACTCCTCTTCTCCTCTGGGCCATCACCACTGTAGCCCATGATTCTCTTCTAGAAGCCGGCTTTGCTAGCAACGGAAAGGCCCAAGTTCTTGTGGTCGCGATTGGGCCACATTTTCGACTGTAGAAATAGGGAGCAGACCAGTAGGGTTACGGCAAGTTTGGCAAACCCACAATGAGGAAGACGAGGGTAGCTAGCCAGCCAACAGGTGCGGTCGGCGGTCGCGTCGACGGGGCAAGGTGAAGGCTCAAAGAGGTCTCATCTGTGAAGAGATGACGGAAAAGCATCTGCGGCGACCGGAGACAGCAGGAAAGCCCCGACGAACGACAGCTGCTTCCGAAGGAAAGTAGGGTAAGAGCTCGTTCACTGCCGCTTGCTTCCTTACTTTTAGCCTTGTCCAATCGCATCTCGTACGTTGATCGAGGATGATTCTAGCTCCAAAGGAAGTTTAGATGCATGCTAGGGTTTGTTGTAGGATGATGCCAATGATTGGCAGAAAGCATTCGATGTACGGGAACTAGTGAAATGTAGTGAAACGTAGTGTGTTAACGAGACTAATTGGCTCTTAATTATGTGCTCCAAGAAGCCATTAGTGAAATCTAGTGAGTTAATGGTGTAGTGGGAGAAATAAGCTTGGAATTTGGAATTGAGGAGGAAGCCACTTTAATAACTAAGTTTTAGCTAGCCTATGTGGGACGTGACTATCCCCTAAAGGGGTCTGATTTTTGACACCCATTTTCTTTAACGTTCATCTTCAATAGTCTTAATCTAATGGTAGGAAGTAAACCGTTGATAATTTGTAATTAATTCAGTAATTAATTATCCCAACATACATCAGGAAGGGAAATAATTGGTTCCCACGCATAATTTAAAATTCATTCCCTCTTACCTTTTTTTTATGTCACCGTTTCGTTACCTTCTCTCTCTCTGTTTAGAACCTGGCCGTAACCCTTCGCCGCCGACTCATCTAATCACTATCTCCCATCGTAACCCATCCTCTCCTTAACAACAGCGGCCGGCCCATAACTCCCGTCGGACGTCCTCCGTCTTCCATCCCGAACCCTCAACTTCAAACCTGGTTTGTCTTTTTTTTTCCTGTTGCGCTTGATCGATTCCCTTCGACGGCCGTCTATCTGCGACAGAGCTTATATAATGGCGGCGGCAGGATTTTGCTAAGGTGATGCAATTCTCCTTGAACGACCACAATTCATATATTTATTCGTCTCCTTCAGTACAATATTGCACTACAATTGTAGATATATTGCTGTAGTGGCATACTGTGTTTATTTATTCATGCAGTGGTATATCTATCACTTTAGTTGTAGATCGATCAATGCAGTCGTAGATCTATCATTGCAGTGACATGGTGTGCCTATCGTTGCAGTGGTAGATCTATCGTTGCACTAGTAGATCTATAAGTGCAGTGACATATGGTGTCTTTCGCTGCATTGGTAAATCTTTCACATGAAGTGGTAGATCTATGCTGGAGTGGTAGAAATATCACTACAGTGGTAGTTCGTTGCAATGTATCTGTGTGTAGGGCTATCACTCTAGTGGTATTTACAAAATCATTATGGTTGTTTAAAGTACAACTACATTGGTAGTTATGTTTAGTTCTTAGTATGAACTTATTTTCTAATGAAACCAGGAATGACAAGGACGAAGAGAACGGGTCTTGAGGTGCCAGCAGACAATAAACCTGTAGGCCAGAATCTTGGGGGCCAGAAGGCTGCTGGCAAGAAGCCTGCAACCTATATTTCCAAGCAGGTGGAAGTTTGGTTAAATCAGACTCCTTCCTCTAGTGCCGGTACCATCAAGAAACGACGCCGTGAGAGCAGTGAAAAGGGAGAACAAGGTAGGGGCAAGAGGAAACGTAGTGATGATGTATCCGACAAGAAGTGCAACCCTAACTCGATAATTGAAGTCGTGAATGATGGACTATCAGACGAGAGAAGAGCTATACTGAAGAAGCTGGGTTTGGGTGTTGTTTTTGAGTTGCAAATGAAGAGGTTTGACAAGACCCTTTTGAATTGGTTGGTAAATAAGTTCAATGCGGATACAATGTCCATAATCATGAATGATGGCACTGCAATGCCATTTATAGTTGATGATGTTCATCGAGTGTATGGACTTCCTCGCGGTAAAAAGATGGTGACGACATTTGATTGAGATAGGTGCAAAGAGTTGCATGATGAACTCCCTGGTATGGACGGAGAAGACCCCAATTGGAACAAGCTGTGGACTTTGAAAAAGCTGTTACCAAACATTCAAGACGACAAGTTGTGGATACGTTTGTTTGTCATGTTTTGTTTTGGATACCTGTTCAAACCAAGCACCAAAAATGTTGTTGAATCTTCGGTGTTGGCGTACCTGAAGGACGATGAGTTCAATGAGTTTGCAGAATACAATTGGTGTCAGTATTTGTGGAGTTTTATGAAGCAATCGTTTCGCCAGAATAAGACTGCGAAATATACAAATGGAGATCTACCTCTGTTGATGGTGTGGTACCCAGATAGGACCGTTAACAGTCAAGAGATGACTACTAATGTTCCAGCCTGCGAGAATTTATAACTAATTTGTATCAGAAGAGCTATTTGGAATTGTGCAATAAAAAGTAAAAAAAAAAAAAAACCACTGCAGTGGTACTAAATAATAATATGAAGTGATAGAACTATTTGTTGCACTATCACTTCAATGATGAAAAATACCACTACAGTGGTACTCATTCATTTGAAAGGCCGAAGACACATGAGTATAGATTATAACTGAGACAATTCTGTTGTTCCTCCGCGACTCCAACGGGCTCCACATTTGCGGCAACGTCGATGTAAGGCGCATGCTCCACGTAGGTCTGATCGTCCAGATCATCAGGATGTTGATCAGAGTTGTAGCTGAACTGCCCAAGTTTTAAGAGATCGTCCTTGCTGGTATACTCTATGTTGCGGTCAAATCCGAGGGAACGTTTGCCGGCTGACTTGTGTACACAGTCACTTCCTCCATCCAACTCGATGATGTAATCATCCATCTTTGCAACTTATGGATCCCGTCGCCCGTGTAGTATTGAAGCAGACCTATCGTTCCCGACGACAATGGAGAGAAATAGCAGAGGAAGGAGGGGGAAATAGGGGTCGGGTACTATGCTAACCCCTAAAGGGGTCAGCTTTTTGACACCCTCCTTTTGATTGATCCGTTTTACACTTAATTATTAGGCAAGTCTTAACTATCATATTAATTATGAATGGGAAGGGGCAATTTAGCTGGATGGGAAAAATGGCGTTTCCACTCCCATTCCCCTTATTTCTATTTCCCCCCTCCCTCCTCTGCTATTTCTCTCCATTGCCGTCGGGAACGATAGGTCTGCTTCATCACTACACGGCCGGCGGGATCCATAAGTTGCAAAGATGGATCATTAAATCGTCGAGTTGGATGGAGGAGGTGACTGTGTACACAAGTCCTTCGACAAACGTTCCCTCGGATTTGACCGCAACATAGAGTATACCAGCAACGACGATCTCTTAAAACTTGGGCAGTTCAGCTACAACTCTGATCAACATCCTGATGATCTGGACGATCAGACCTACGTGGAGCATGCGCCTGACATCGACGTTGCCGCAAATGTGGAGCCCGTTGGAGTCGCGGAGGAACAACAGAATTGTCTCAGTTATAATCTATACTCATGTGTCTTCGGCCTTTCAAATGAATGAGTACCACTGTAGTGGTATTTTTCATCATTGAAGTGATAGTGCAATAAATAGCTATCACTTCATATTATTATTTAGTACCACTGCAGTGGTATTTTTTTTTTACTTTTTATTGCACAATTCCAAATAGCTCTTCTGATACAAATTAGTTATAAATTCTTGCAGGCTGGAACATTAGTAGTCATCTCTTGACTGTTAACGGTCCTATCTGGGTACCACACCATCAACAGAGGTAGATCTCCATTTGTATATTTCGCAGTCTTATTCTGGCGAAACGATTGATTCATAAAACTCCACAAATACTAGCACCAATTGTATTCTGCAAACTCATTGAACTCATCGTCCTTTAGGTACGCCAACACCGAAGATTCAACAACATTTTTGGTGCTTGGTTTGAACAGGTATCCAAAACAAAACATGACAAACAAACGTATCCACAACTTGTCGTCTTGAATGTTTGGTAACAGATTTTTCAAAGTCCACAGCTTGTTCCAATCGGGGTCTTCTCCGTCCATACCAGGGAGTTCATCATGCAACTCTTTGCACCTATCTCAATCAAATGTCGTCACCATCTTTTTACCGCGAGGAAGTCCATACACTCGATGAACATCATCAACTATAAATGGCATTGCAGTGCCATCATTCATGATTATGGACATTGTATCCGCATTGAACTTATTTACCAACCAATTCAAAAGGGTCTTGTCAAACCTCTTCATTTGCAACTCAAAGACAACACCCAAACCCAGCTTCTTCAGTATAGCTCTTCTCTCGTCTGATAGTCCATCATTCACGACTTCAATTATCGAGTTAGGGTTTCACTTCTTGCTGGATACATCATCACTACGTTTCCTCTTGCCCCTACCTTGTTCTCCCTTTTCCCTGCTCTCACGACGTCTTTTCTTGCTGGTACCCGCACTAGAGGAAGGAGCCTAATTTAACCAAACTTCCACCTGCTTGGAAATATAGGTTGCAGGCTTCTTGCCAGCAGCCTTCTGGCCCCCAATGTAGTTGTACATTAAAAACCATAATGATTTTGTAAATACCACTACAGTGATAGCCCTACACACAAATACATTATAACGAACTACCATTGTAGTGATATTTCTACCACTCCAGCATAGATCTACCACTGCATGTGAAAGATTTACCAATGCAGCGAAAGACACCATATGTTACAGCACTGATAGATCTACTACTGCAACGATAGATCTACCACTGCAACGATAGGCACACTATGTCACTGCAATGATAGATCTACGACTGCATTGATCGATCTACTACTAAAGTGATAGATATACCACTGCATGAATAAATAAACACAGTATGCCACTACAGCAATATATCTACAATTTTAGTGCAATACTATACTGAAGGAGATGAAGAAATATATGAATTGTGGTCGTTCAAGGAGAATTGCCTCACCTTAGCAAAATCTTGCCGCCGCCATTGTCGGCTTATATAAGCTCTGTCGCAGATAGACGGTCGTCGACGGGAATCGATCAAGCGCAACAGGAAAAAAAGACAAACTAGGTTCGAAGTTGAGGGTTCGGGATGGAAGACGGAGGACGTCTGACGGGAGTGATGGGTCGACCGCTGTTGTGAAGGAGTGGATGGGTTACGACGGGGGATAGTGATTAGATGAGTCGGCGACGAAGGGTTATGGCCGGGTTCTAAACAGAGAGAGAAAGAGAGAGATTAGGAAACGAAACAGTGACATAAAAAAAGGTAAGGGGGAATAAATTTTAAATTATGCGTGGGAACCAATTCTTTCCCTTTCCGATGTATGTTGGGATAATTAATTACTAAATTAATTACAAATTACCAACTGTTTATTTCTTACCATTAGATTAAGACTATTGGGGATGAACGGTAAAGAAGATGGGTGTCGAAAATCAGACCCCTTTAGGGGTAGTCACGCTAACCGGTCTCGGGGAAATAGAAACAAGGGGAATGAGAGTAGAAACACCACTTTCCCCATCCAGCTAAATTGCCCCTTTCCCCATTCATATTTATTAAAACTGCCATTTATACTTGCCTAATAATTAAGTGTAAAGCGGATCAATCAAAAGGAGGGTGTCAAAAAACAGACTCCTTTAGGGGTTAGCATAGTTTCCGACCCCAACCTACGTTGATATATGAGCATGGATAGATAGTTAGTGATAATTACTAAGAACATTCACATCAAGTCATTATATTGAATGCAATCAGGGTGGAGCTAGGTGGTTGGGGGCTTTGGAATTAGTATATTATCACTAACATTCTTCGTTGTTATGTGGCAATGAGCATGGATAGATAGGTTCGGGGTAGGAAATTCGAAATTACGTGTGAAACCTCTTCCTATTGTGGAAGTTTACATATAAATATAAAAAGGTTTTGCCTAATATAGTACGTGTGTGCATTAGTGTTGTATGAAAGCCAGGATAGTGGAACCACATTTGTGGCGTGTTTATAACTTTTGAAGTGCTTTTATATGATACTTCTGGTCATGTTGGTCTAAACCGAAGATGAAACTTCTGAATAACAGAATGGACAAAGCACTGTGCAAACTGTATAGATATAAAGGATTTTCATTCAAACGAAAGTAAATGATATAATATAATATTGAAACACACATATTATCCAAGATGAAACAAATATTCATATATGTGAATAAAAGTTTCGCACAATCAACATATAACCCAAAGTAGACATAAAGAAGAGTGTTCCAATTCAACATAAAAGAAAATCGTCTAACATTGAAAAGTGGGATAGAGATTAAACATGGGATACTATTACTGGGGTAAATCTCCAAGCAGTTTCACCAAGATTACCTTGCCAGTTGGCCGGATTGTTTTAAATGATTTTGCTATAATATCCGAATCGAATTTTATGTCATCGGATTGTGTATTTAAATGATTTTGATATAATATCGTAATCGAATTTTTTGGAATCGGATTGTGTATTTAGATGTATCTTATAGGTAATCATATTTGGGAGTGTCTATAACTTTTGAAGTGCTTTTACATAATACTTATGGTCCTGTTGGTTTAAACCGAAGATTAAAATTCTGAATAATAGGTATGGACGAAGGAGTGTGCAAACTGTATTGATATAAAGGAGTTTCTTTCGAACCAAAGAAAATTATATAATATGATATTGAAACATACATATTATTCAAGGTGAAACAAATATTCAAGTATGTGAATAAAAGTTTCGCACAGTCAACATAATCTCAAAGTATACATAAAGTAGGCTGTTCCAATTTATTATAAAAAACTGTCTGACATCAAAAAGTGGGATAGCGATTAAACATGGGATACTATTATGGGGTAAATCTCCGAACAACTTCACCAAGATTACACCACAATGATTGAGCATATGATTCCAAGGCCCAAATCTGACCATGAACTTGTATGTCTTATCCTGCATGGAATCAAGTATATTCTTCAAGTTGGTCTCCCAATGGTTATCATCCTCACTAACCAATTGTGATGCAATCCATTTAAGTCGTCTACATGGAAACATAAACCGAAGCTTCCAGTAGGGTCACTAATTGTTAAGTGGACAACATCTCTATTGGTCGCAGTTGACGACGAAAGAGTACAATCCGTAACTTGCCCGTTAAATATGTAAGCCTTCTCCTATGGAAAAAATAAAGCTATTATCAATTACAGTGGAGGAAAAGGTGGAAAATTATATAAAAACCTTTATTCAAAAATCAGTGGATAATAAATAATACAATACTATTTTTTATGTTATATTTAAGCACATCGACCTCCTGGGTTGTAGCAAATTTAGACATAAGATAGAGCATCTTTTTAGGGCAAGTTTTCAAAAACACTGTTCTCTTCACAACTCCGTAACACGTCCGGAGAAGAGATAAGAAGTGCCTTGGTGGTAAAAAAATGGATTTAAAAAATAAAATTAAGAAAAATAAGAAATGATAGAACGATATAACATATTGAGAAGGATGAATGACAATTCTTATATTAATAACCTGATTGTCACCATTCTCTTGCAACATAATAAGCTCCATGGTATCAGTAAACTAAAACATATATAGCTACGACCTGTTCATATTGCAGATTTGCAAAAAAATCATAACCGTGGTTGAAATGCCTATGTATTAAACCGTTAGCAATGGCAATGAGTAGGAAAAAGAAGTGGAATAGAATGTCCATGTTATGGACTGGTTGGAAGAACAATACTTACAGGTTCCATTGAGATACTTTGCACACGATAAATAAAATGTGCCTCCAAATCTCGTATCAATTTTTGGTATTGCAAGTGGTTGTGGATTTTATGTAAGAGCATAAGAATATATTATATTAGTTAATGTAATCGACCCAATCACATATAGGAAAATGATGTAAAGAAAAAGACCCGCGGCGGCTGAAACATAACTTATTGCTAACAAGTCACGCGAGATAGGTTTAGCAGTTCGGGAAAGAGAATCGCAAAACCACACGCCGGATTGATTGTAAGATGGGCAAAGTTGTGCATGCAAGGAATTCAGAGTCCACTGCAGTACTTCGAAGTTGAGTTAGATCGAAAAATATATGGGCTGGATTGGTGAAGAAAATGGAAAAAAGTTTTTTGTCAGGCCATGTAAAAGTCATATTAGGTTTCTGATGAAATAAACAGCGCTGATTTAAATATATATTCCTGGGTCGAATAACTAACTAGGCTAATTACCTGAGATAAGCCAATTGATATTCGTATCATTTGGATTGTTGTTTTCCGTCGAGAAAACTTGCGTTGAAATAAATTGATTGCACCTTTGACTTCTTTGGACAACGATCACTAAACACGGTTCACACCTCTTCAAACACAGTTCGAACGAGGGTGTTCGATGTTTACACGACTCTCGAGACTACTGATAAAAATTAGCAGAGGAAAGATAAGATTGATAAAACTTGACAAGTGGTGTCGAGTGGTGATTTTTGCGGGCTTTTCTCTGTCACTCTATCCTCCTATTTATAGCCGCGAGTGGGTAACTGTCGTAGAAAAAACTGTCTCGGATAACTCCCAAAAAGAACTGCTCCCTGCTTCCTCGGAACGTGGCTAACGTGTCCTTTGAACGTGGGATGAGCAGCAGTTACCTCTCAACTGCATCTGTGCCTCTCTTGAAACTGTCGCGGGACTTGGCGTGCGGCACGCCTCATAGGTCACGGTTATGGACTTCTTTACTCATGTCCATGGCCCTCTTGGACTTAGTAACTAGTGATATGATACTCCACCACCATGTCATTCTCCTTCGTGTCCATGGCCTCTTGTTCGCACCCATGGACCTCTCAATCATGGACATGGCCTCCCTCGTGAAGCAGCAAGTCCTTCCCTATACTTAGAATATTTTCGGTTGTTTGGTTTAGATCATGAGGTGGCATGGCCTCTTTATTCGCGGCCATGGACTTCCATTCATGTTTGTGGCCCTTTCCGTTTGAGGGGGCATTGGTCTTCTTTGATAAGGCGGCATGTACCTCTTCCAGACTTAGTTAAATTTTCACTCATTCAGTCTTATTTGTGAGGCGGCATGGCCCTCTTCGTTGAGGCGGCATGTCCCTCTCAAGATTTAGTGGCTTGGGCTTAAAATCAATATCCATAAGGCCCAACTTAAACAACATTAATGGTTATAATGGGTGTGGCCTTATAAACTCATTCATTATCTTGTAACTCACCAATGTGGTACAAGACAAAATTTTATAGTGTAAACAATTGTGTTTTCCTTGATATGAAATGAAATAATTTACATGCTATCCAATCGTGTTAATTCCCCATGAGGTTCCCAATCGAGCCTTTTGTGTTACAAAGAAGTAAGAACGTTGGTTATCTAAACCAATAAGAGAAATTAAAGTCAGATAAAATATATAAGAAGCAAGGTTCAAGAAAGCGCTAGACGTAAGCCAAGTGTTGAAATCCTGACTAGTGGCTAGTTCGATTAAGCATATCGCACCTAGGCATTCGAAGAAAAAAAATTCTTATAAATTTCATTTTTAGAGTAACTTCATATGATCATAAGTTCATAAAATTAAAAATACTTGAGTCTTAACATAACAAGTAACAACAAGCAATTAGTGCCTATTTTTTTTCCAAGGCAAGCCTAGAGGGCATGGGACAAAGACTCGACTTAGTTACATAGAGGACTCTAAAAAAGGCGGTAATCCGTAAGAAAGCTGATTCTTGATGAAAGAGCATGTTTAGCCACTACATGGGCAGCTCTGTTAAAGCTCTAAGGAGCAAAATGACACAACACTGAATAAAAAAACGAGAAAAATGAGTGAACTTCCTCCAAGACAGCCCCTGCTCGAGAGTGAGAAGCGTTCATTTCCGTAGCGTGTTTGATAACCAATTAAGCATCTCCAAAAAATGAAAACACCAAAAAATCATGTGTTAAGCACCATCTCATAGCATCTTTAAGAGCTAGAATCTCGACGATGTAAGCCTCCAAAATTCCTTCATAACATTTACCAAAAGCAAAGGACAACGTACCATCTCTTGAGAAACCAGCAAATCCGATTGAGCCTCCTTGGTTTTTCCTTCATGGCTCCGTCAAATCTGACCAAGATACTAGTATTAGGGCATGTGGCATTTGAATTACTCCTTTGAGATCCAGGTGGATTGCTACGATGCGTCGATGATCTCTGTACACCTATGGATTGCCAAGATTTTTATCCCTCCGCCGTTCGCCATTCCTCTATTTGGTCTGTTAGTTGTCAAAACTAAACTCTGGCTTGAAATAATACAAAAGCATAAGTAGCTTTGCATTTTCCTTTCCAATTCCCCAAAATAGAAAAACCGTATCGGCAATCTCGATCTTGGAGATGTGAGTAGCGCATAATAGATTTTTACATGCTAGATCTGGTTGGAAGGGGCACATTGAGTTTCTACGATGTTCCAATCCAACCATAATCCATAACTCCTTGCAATCCTACATTCAAAAAAGCAACGATTAATGTCCTCGGTTGGCTCACAACAAACCAGACACTCGCTAGAAGTAGCCAATTTTTGAATTGGCAGTATTCTGGGAAAATGGAGGAACCCGCGAACTACCATCCAAAGGAAGAATTTCAGTTTTGGCGGGAATGGTGTATAATGTATATTCCATAAGGATTTCAAATTTTTTTTTGTCAAAGTAATCTGGAATATTAATATGAAATGAATTGATTTCATTTGTTAAAAGGTGGTACCCCGATTTCACTATGTATTGACCAGATTTATGCCACGTAAACGTTATTGGATCAATAATATAGGATATTGCTGGCCCTTCTAAGGTCATTCATGTCTTCAAGATTGGGTAGGAGGGTGGATTTGAAGGTATCCACGGATCTTGTAGAATGTAGATTGAGGACCCTGATCCCACTTGCCATGGCAGATCGTTTTTAAGGAGGTTTTCCCCTTCAAGAATACCTTGTCAAGCCCAAGAAGGACGAGATCCTGCTCTAGCATTTAGGAAATGGACATTAGGGTGATAACATGCTTTATAGATTTTTGCCAAAGTATTGTCATGATCTATTAGAAGTTTCCAGGCTTGTTTAGCTAACATGGCTTTGTTAAATCAATCGAAGTCTCTGAATCCCAGACCTTCCTCAAATTTACTATTACATACTTCACATGAAATTTAATGCATTCCTTTGTCTTTGTCTTGGTTATCCCACCAAAATCAGGCTAATTGGCTATTAAGTCTTCGACATTGGGTAGAAGGGATGCGAAAACATGACATGGCATTGTTTGGGGTGACCATTTCTATCGATTTTATCACCACTTCTTTGGCTGCCAATGACATATGCTTAAATTTCCACTTCTGGATCCGGGCCTCTAAAGAGTCCTCAATATACCGAGAGGTAAGGACTTTAGATCGATAGATTCATGATGGAAGCCCTAAGAATCGATCATGGGTCCCTATTTTGGCGACTCCTAGAACATTTGCTAATTCTGTAGCCTCTTGTTTAGAGATATTGAAGCTAAAGATAACAGCCGATTTCTGGAGGTTAACTCGTTTGTTGATAAAGTTGATAGAAAGTACAAACACTAAACAATAAGCACATAAAAACATGATCCTTCCTCATAGTCCAAAATTCTAATAGATTAAGCACATAAAAACAAGATCCTTCATCATCGCCAAAATTCTAAAATAGATCGATCCAGCCACCACTTCATCTTCATTAACTTCAAAGGCAATCTTCTCACCATCTTCCTCTTCTTCCTCCTCCTAAGACCCAAATTCTTTATCATGAAGCTCCCTCACTCTTGCATTCCTACGAAGCTCAAGGTGTTCACTAGCCATTGCATCTATAAGGCCACTCAAGGCTGCACCATATGCTCCCTCATCCTCATCCATGAACACATACATAGCATGATCATCTACTCCCTCTAACAGGAAACCTTTTGCTTCAGTTACATCAGTACTTAGGAGAATATTAATGTTCTACTTCTCTTTTATCCTCTTCTTCTTGGCCATCAACCTTGAGCTCAAACTATATGTACACTAATTGATGGAGATGAACTGTTGAAAGTCTAATCTTTCTCTTGACACGTATCTACAAGTACAACATTGCAGTGTATGAGAAATTTAGAATATAAATATGAATTATGTATTAATATTTACATCATTATATCTATAATGTGTATTCAACATATATGCAATGGAGTATCAAATCTTCCTTTCATTTTCTTGTCAACAATGGTCATGACTTATTTGTAGAGAATTTCCGCATTTCTAAATGCCTCTTTGATCTCTTTTTTGCCTTCACAATTTCTCCATACCCATAGATGGGTTGATATCACCATCAACCAAATGAAGAACCCATAGATGGTGAACACCTTTCCAAAATGTGTTATTTAGCACTGTTGATGTTGCATCTTTTCCCTTCTTTGTCTGCACATCTTTCAAGTTCTCCCACTTCGTATCCACTACCATCTACCTGAGCGCATCCTTTGCAATGTGAGATATTGAGAAGCAAATCCAGTTACTCCAGGCCTTATGATTTCTCTCTTCTTGGTGAAGAACCTCATGCATTCCAATGTACAATGATGCCCACAAATGAAGATAGTAAAACTGTTGACTAGATCAATTACCTTCTTAAACTTTGGCAAGTTGGTAATTTCTTAGAGCATCAAGTTTGATTGTTTGAGTTGCACAAGAGCTCCCAAATTTTATTGGCATTTTCTCCAACAAATTTTCTTTGCTCCAATATTATTGGAAGCATTGTCGGTCATAACCTGCACCACATGTTTAGCAACTAACTTCTCGATTGTTTTGTCCACTAGGTTGATGATGACCTCATTATGTTTGACACATATTATGTGTCCTTCGACTTAATGAAGCTTGTTCCCTCAGCACAATGTGTGACTAGGTTTATTATGCTTCTCCTCTTCCATGCATCATTCATAATAGAGAAACCATTCCTTATCTTCTCATCATCATGATCCTTGAGAAAACTTTTGTTCTTGAATATTCTGATTTCAGCGTAGGCTCTCGAAGATAATACTGAGTAGGAGGTACAAATCCAGTGCCAAACTGACCAATAGCGTCACGCATTTGCTTGAACTCATCATTATCTATTGCATTGAATGGTACAGTTGCAAAAATAAACACACAAGTTAATCCCACAATTGTAAAAAGGAAGATACACTAAATAGAAATTAAAAGGGCTAATACCACTGGAAATGCCATCCTTTAGTGAAAGTGTCATTTATATATAATTTTCGATATGACAATTATATACCAACCGTTAAATTTTCTATTAGTACTTAACAGAAAACACAGTCAGCGATGACATGGCGGCTGACATGGTAAATACAAAATAAATAAAAATAAAAATTATCCAATTAAATACATAAATTCACAAAAAATTGAAACAAAAAAGGATTGGCATCCACCCACTGCTCTCACCTCTCTCCAATCCCCTGCCCCAGCTCTTCTCTCCGTCCCTGTAGGATGCAACAAGCCAACGAGAAGAAAAGAGAGCGGTACGATTTCGGGGAGGATTGGTCGTTCCATTCTAATCCCACGAGTCTGCAACCGAAAGCCAGGAATGAGGAGGATGGAGAAGCAAACACGAAACCCGAACCGAATACGAAGTCCAAATAGGATCCCACTTATTCAGACCCGTCTGCCGAAAAGATTTGCTTTTAAGTCGATGCTGTGAGAAGCCGTGGCAAAGAAATCGAGCCGCTGTGACCAACAATAATGGCGGTGGAGTGATATATGGGAGCTAAACAAGAACTAGACGTCAAGAAATCGGAGGGCCATAGATGAAGGGTTTTGCTTCAAGATGCCCTCGGAGTCATATAAGCTAGATCCCGATTTGGAATTCGATCCCGATATACATATAGGGCTAGGTAATTGAGCAAAGTGGATGGCGGAGGTTACGGTGAGCCCACGATTTCGATAACCATGGTGGCTCTTGCCGAATTGGTTTCATGGGAGTGGTGGATTTGGTAGGAAACATAGTGGGAATAATGGAAGAATATTACTGAAGATGGGCGATGTAGAGCTTTTTGGGGTGGGTTGCATTCTCGGGGATGGAAATTGGGGCAGGTGGCGGCCGGTGAGGGTGGGTGTGTAATGGGTGAGGTTAAACCAATATTTATTTCCAATAAAAATATTAAGTATTTAATAATTAAAAATTAATTTAAATTTAAAAATTATTCTCCTACGTGGCTTCAACGTGTCGCATACGTGGATGACACATAAGCACCACTTCATCAATGATCAGACAAAGGTTGACCACCGTTAAGTCAACGGTTAACTTTAACAGTCAACAAATGGCTAGTGGTATTATTTGTGTTTATTGAAAGTACGTAATATAAATGGCACTTTCGCTAAAGGATGGTATTTCTAGTGGTATTAACCCAAATTAAAACATATTGCTTACTATGTGTATGCACCCATCTTGCAACATATTGTTGCACTTGAAGTGTTCTCTCTTCCCAAAGTACTTTGTTTAATTTTTGTTGATGAAGTGCTGCAAATGAAGATGACTTAGGATCAATAGTACGTACTCTCTTGTCCCTAAGCCCTAACTTGTGAGGTTCTGAGATAGCAACACAAGTCATTTCTTCATCTTGTTGTTCAGAGGAAACAATCACATCATCTCTTAATTATCATTCTCGGGAGGCCTTATCTTCATTTCTTTTTTTGTATTTTTCTCAATGGCTTTCAAGCATGCTTCTTTAGCTTCTTGTGTGGCCTTGGTGCATCTAACTCACATATTACCAACCTACATCACCAAATTTCCTCTTAAAAGCATTAGTATTTCTTCATTTGTCACTGTTGTGGCGGAAGCATTAGCATAATCCTTTTTAGAATAAACATGTAATAGAAAACAAATTAATAAACAATTGGTAAGTTATTATTCCAGAAAGGACAAACATCCCTACTGCCTAATATATATACTAATAGCCTAGCATTATTTTAGGTTCCACAATTAATTATTTTAGTCTAGCTAGCAGCAGAGGTTTAACTAAATCTTCAAAACAAAACATGAATGAAGAGGCATATGATGTTCAGAAAACTAAGTTGGAAACCAGTAAGTGGGTTCGTATTCTACAACACATTCAGACTAAAAGATAACATATTTTGAGCAAGTGAAGCGACCAAAAAGTACTAGCTCCCTTCTCTAATGATGATGATCAAAGCTCCCATGCCCATCCAACCACCAGTTCCCCCTCTATAATTCATGGTGGCGAGCAAGATGCAGCGACCAAGAAGCAGAGAGAGGCAGAGGACCTACCAACTTCAGCGAAAGATGAGCTCTTCCAAGTTTCTCTATCAGCGCCAGCCAACCGAAGGACAAAGAAATAGCAACTGGGGCCTGGAAGAAGAAGTGGGACTAAGGGCGAAGGAGTAGCAGCTAGATCCTGGGAGAGAAAGAGGGACGATGACGGCTGTTGGTTTTCTGCGGATGTGGGAATCGATTTCCACTAGCATGGTGTGGCCAATGTTCCCCCTCTATAATTCACGGTGGCGAGCAAGAAGCAGAGAGAGGCAGATGACTTACCAACTTCAGC
Source organism: Linum trigynum (assembly GCA_964030455.1). NCBI lineage: Eukaryota > Viridiplantae > Streptophyta > Magnoliopsida > Malpighiales > Linaceae > Linum > Linum trigynum. The sequence goes on from OZ034819.1 coordinate 7,637,510, forward strand.
GAAAGACGAGCTCCTCCAAGTTTCTCTATCAGCGCCAGCCTATCGAAGGGAAAAAAGTAGCAGCTGGGGCCTGAAAGAAGAAGTGGGACGAAGGGCGAAGGAGTAGCAGCTAGATCCTGGGAGAGGAAGAGGGACGGAGTAGCAGCCATGATCACGGATATGATCGCTGAAGTCAACCTCACCGGTGACTCAGACTGATGGTGGCTGGATACAGGTTCATCGAAGCATGTATGCAACAATCGTGCTATGTTTAGAACATACACAGAAGCACCTGCTGACAAGAAAGTGTTGTTGGGGACTACTCACACCACTATGGTTGCTGGTTCTGATGAAGTGGAGTGTAACTTCACCTCTGGGAAGAAGATGGTGCTCAAGGATGTTTTGCACACTCCAGGGATAAGGAAGAATCTTGTTTCGGGATATCTTTTTAATAAGGCTGGGTTTAATCAATCTATTGGGGCAGACTTGTATACCCTTACTAAGAATGAGAGTTTTGTGGGAAAGGGATATGCATGTAATGGATGTTCAAGTTGAATGTCGAAATTAATAAGATGAATTCTTCAGTTTACATGGTGTGTGATTTGAATGTTTGGCATGCTCGTCTTTGTCATGTGAACACACGAATTGTGAAGAATTTAAGAAAGCTAGGACATATCCCTAAACTCTCAATGAATGAATTTGATAAATGTGATTTCTGTAGCCAAGGTAAAATAACGAAAACGCCCCATAAATATGTGAGTAGAGAATCAGAACCCTTAGATCTGATTCATTCTGATATTTGTGAACTAGATGGGACGTTAACTAGGTCTGGCAAGAGGTACTTTATCACTTTCATAGATGATTGCTCTGATTATTGCTTTGTTTATTTGATGAAAAACAAAAGTGAACCCTTGATATGTTTAAGGTATTTGTGGTTGAATTTGAAAATCAGTGCAATCGAAAGATAAAAAGACTTAGGAGTGATAGAGGATCAGAGTATGACTCTGATACCTTCAAGGAATTCTATAGCTCACATGGTATCATTCATGAAACCACGACACCATATTCACCAGAAATGAATGGTAAAGCTGAGCGAAAAAATAGGACGTTTACAAAATTGGTTGTAGCTATTATGCTCAATTCTGGAGCTGCTTCTTCTTGGTGGGGTGATATTTTGTTGACGGTTTGCTATGTGCTAAATCGTCTTCCAAAAACAAATATAAAAGAATCACCTTATGAGATCTTGAAGAATAAGACACCTAATCTGTCATATTTAAGAACGTGGGGTTGTTTGGCCTACTTAAGAATTCCGGATTCTAAGAGGATTAAGTTCGCTAGTCGAGCATATGAATGTGTCTTCGTTGGCTATGCGGCCAATAGTAAGGCATATAGATTCTATGATTTGAATGCTCATACTATAGTAGAATCCATTGATGCTGATTACTTTAAGACACGATTTCCATTTAAAACGAGAAATAGTGGGGGTAATGTACTACCCGCTATTAGAGATAACAGAACTAGTGGGGGTGTTGGATCTGAGGATGAACTCAGAAGAAGTAAAAGAGCTAGAATCTCTAAAGATTTTGGTGATGACTTTACTTCAGTATACACCCTCGAAGATCCAAAAAGTTTGCAAGAAGCATTAACTTCCATAGATGCAGACTTTTGGAATGAGGCTATTATAGATGAAATGGAATCGTTAGAAGCTAATAAGACTTAGCATCTAACAAACTTACCTCTTGGCTGCAAAGTCTTAGGTAATAAATGGGTACTAAAAACGAAACGAAAACCTGATGGTGCAATCGAAAGGTTCCGAACTCGACTAGTAGTTAAGGGCTATAGGCAGAGAGAGAATATAAATTTCTTCGATACCTATTCACCAGTATCTAGAATAACATCCATTCGTGTCATGATTGCTCTTGCTGCCTTGAACAATCTCGTGGTACACCAAATGGATGTTAAGACTGCTTTTTTGAACGGTGTTCTGGATGAAGAAATCTATATGGAACAACCAGAAGGGTTTGTTATCCTCGAACATGCCTTGAAAGTTTGTAAGTTAGACAAATCATTATATGGTTTGAAACAGGCTCCAAAACAGTGGCATGAGAAGTTTGACACTCTCGTTCTCTCACATGGCTTTAAGGTGAATGAAAGTGACAAGTGTATTTACTGCAAGTCAGAGAATAACACTTGTACTATCATATGTTTGTATGTAGATGACATGTTAATATTTGGTACAAATATTCACATGGTCAATGAAGCAAAAGCCATGTTGAAAGAGAGCTTTGAGGTGAAAGATCTGGGAGAAGCAAAGTTTATGCTTGAAATCCAGATAACTAGAACAACAAATGGTTATTCTCTAGATCAATCTAGCTACATAGAGAAGATCTTGAAGAAATATACCTATTTCGACTGTAAACCTGCGTGTACTCCGTATGATGCTAGTGTAAAGCTATTTAAGAACACTGGAGATAGTGTAAGACAATCAGAATATGCTAGCATCATTGGCAGTCTCCGTTATGCTGCGGATTACACTCGACCAGACATTGCATATGTCGTGGGATTGCTTGGCAGGTTTAACAGCTATCCTAGTAGAGAGCATTGTAATTCTATAGAGAGGGTCATGAGATACATCAAGAGAACAACAACCTTTGTATACACTATCAAAGATTTCCTGCTGTACTAGAAGGGTATAGTGATGCGGATTGGAATACCCTATCAGATGACTCCAAGGCAACCAGCGGGTATGTTTTTAACATTGCTGGTGGAGCTGTGTCTACGAAGTCAAAGAAACAAACAATCCTAGCTCAATCAACTATGGAAACAGAGATGATAGCACTAGCAACGGCTATTGAAGAAGCAAGTTGGTTGAGAGGATTGTTGGCAGAGATTCCGCTATGGGAAAGGCTGATCCTTCCGGTATTGATCCATTGTGATAGTACCGCAGCTATCGCTAAAGTTGAGAACCGGTTCTATAACGGAAAGAAACGACAGATTCGTCGTAAGCACAGTATTGTAAGAGAACTCCTAACGATAGGATCAGTGAGGGTGGATCATATAAGATCCGAACAGAATCTAGCTGATCCTTTGACTAAAGGATTACCTAGAGAGAAAGTCCAGAATATCGCCAAGGGTATAGGACTTATGCCTACCGAACCACGAACTACAAGTGATGGTAACCCGACTCAATAGACTGGAGATCCCAAGAAATGCGTTCAATGGGTAATAACAAGTCATGAGTAGTATGCGAAAAGTTCATGCATAGTGAAATGCGAAAAGTTCATGCATAGTGAAACATGAATCTCAAAGCAATGGAGGTTGAGTTAATAACTCTTAATGAGATCTATACCCTATGTGGGGTGGAGTACTTTACTTTGGGAGTACTCCTGATAGACTCACATGTGGAAATGTGGGAGCGGGACCGCTCCCTATGGAACTTTGGAGGCACAAAGTTGCTAGAGCGTTCACTAAACCAGGATAACGTGCATGGCAATAAACGCACGGGCTAAGAAGAGAACACAACTCAATGAAAAGATCCGGTATGCTACACTGTCTGAGATAGGGTTCAAGACTATGAGTCACCCTTATGAAATCGAAAGTGTAACCACTACGCTAAGGTTCAAATCTTCGCGATACCTTAGCTTATGCCCGATCTTATGGAACTGTTAATGCTCAGAGATAGTTTCAAAACTATTCAAGTGGGGGATTGTTGAAAATGTATGATTAGCCTTGAAAGCTATAGAGTCTCAAGTGGAAAATCTACCGCATTGGTAGTTTTACTTGATGAAATGTGTATAAAGATAGGAGCCTCTCTCCTAAGGGCATTGCCCTTTGGGGTGACCCACTTTTGTGGGAGAGGGAGGACCTAACAGACCACCACACACACGCGTGCGCGCGCCGTCCGTTGGTTGGTTCACTTGAGACTATATATATTTTTTGGAGAAATTTCGAACGAAATTAATTATTAATCGGTTATTCGAAGGAATATTCTAAGGATAATCGATTAAAAGGAATATTCGACGGATAATCCCACTAGGAATTATCTTACAGACGGGTTCTAATTAAGGAAGTAATTATCTTCCTTAATTAAATCCGAATTATTCTCCAAGCAAGAGGGTTTATTCCTAGGGATTCGGCTTCTATAAATAGCCGCCTCCCCAGACCCTCTAAACACACCACAACGAGCATAAACACAATAGAAGGAGTGTTCAGAGAGCTCCAATTTTCGCACAAAACCGCCGCGCATTCGAGGAGCTGTTTTATCCTGGAGACGACCGGTTGATAGTCTGTCGTGCACATCGAGGGCAGTGCCACAAACGTCTTAAAGAGAGCGACCTAGTCCGCGACTCAGCTCCCGATTCGGTAACCTCATTCTTGTTGTTGTTCCGTTCCTAACAGGTTCATCCCAACTCCAACGCCGCCATCGTCAGCACGGAGATTATTACCCTGAATTACTATTGCTTACTAATTGCCTGTTTCGTATGGGTGGCGTTGTAATCTTGCTCTCCATTTGCCGTTCCCAGAGGTTCGTAATAAATCTGAGTAATTATTATATAAATAGCGTAAATTTGTTTAAGGAGTCTGGTGGAATGCGAATAGCCTAATGATGTCGATGACTATTATGGTAGCAGAAAAGTATGCAAGTTTGTCGCTTCAAGGATGACTCGATCTCTGAGCCTATTTCTTATCTACCTATGCCCCTCTCCTTAGGACCATGTTTCTGGGAGGCTCCCGCCATGAGACTGAAGTCATGAGTAAGAAAAACTATCAGATTATAGAGAAAATTGGACGAAGAATGTGATTTAATGAAAGTAATAGTTCTTGCATCGTAGGGTTCCCAACCACTCACATTTATAAGAGTTCTTGCAAAGCATGCTTATATATGCAAAAAACCCGATATAAAAACACATTCCAATATATGATTCCAAGAATTCGGGTTCAGATCAGGTCAGTAACTGATGGGTCAGTAACCCATTAGCAATGCAGTCAAAAGCGCGATTCTACCTTGAAGCGGAAAAGGGATAAAATCGTAAAGCGTAGAATCAAAGCGTAAAACCGTAAGTTTTTGACGCATACTGAAAAATTACTAAAAATCTATTAAGTAGGACATATACAATGTAAAATATGAATGCACAGAATTTAGATAAGTTAATAAATACATGCAATTCATGTCTAAAGTAGAGCAACTTATAACATCTTAATAATAAGTTCGTAAACATAAATTTTAACAATAAACAAATTTTCCCTTTATGCTAATGAATTTGGAAGAGCCTAGGTGGTGAATTAGATTACTCTATTGAAGTTGAGAATGCATCCAAGTACCTGGTATGTATCTTTTAATCTAAAATGTATCATATTGTTGGTGATTTACTTTTAAATATACTTTTTATAATTCATTTCATGAAGGGAATACTCATTTAGTCAACTAAAGGCGTAAAAACGTAAAGCGTTTTGGTGAACTAAAAGCGTAAGCTTTTAAGCTTTAAAGCGCAATTTAGTCCGATTTTATACACTTAAGTTTTTATATGGAAACGAAAGCGTTTTGGTGACCTAAAAGCGTAAAATCGTAAGTTTTTAAGTTTTAAAGCGCGATTTTGACTGCATTGCCCATCAGTAACCCCTTCCATGGTCCCTACGTGTCAGACACTTTTTTATTTAAATTAAATGTGAAAAGGGCAGTACAGTAAAATTGCACTTTCTCCTATTTATTGCTGAGGCTGATTTTTGACTGTACCACATCAGCACCTCCTTCTCTCTCCTCGCAAAACATTTAATTTTCCTTCCCTTAATCTTTAACGGACGATTTCTCACTCGTTTTAAGTCGAAATTTAATTTTTTTTACAGTTAGATCAGATTAATTGTGCTCTTCAAAATGATATCCACTTTGATATTTTTTGGACACAAAAAAGTTTGTCAGTTATTACCAGTCCATACCATATGGTATTGACTGTACCATATGGTATTGACTGGTATTAAATAAGAGCATACCATATGGTATGAAAATTTTTGTCACATGAATATATATTTCGTTACTACCATATGGTATAGTGTGGTAATATCAATATATATTTCGTTACCACCCAATACCATATGGTATAGTGTGGTAATATTAATAAATATTTCGTTACCACCCAATACCATATGGTATAGAGTGGTAATACCAATATATATTTCGTTACCACCCAATACCATATGGTATAGTGTGGTAATATCAATATATATTTCGTTACCACCCAATACCATATGGTATAGAGTGGTAATACCAATATATATTTCGTTACCACCCAATACCATATGGTATAGTGTGGTAATATCAATATATATTTCGTTACCACCCAATACCATATGGTATAGAGTGGTAATACCAATATATATTTCGTTACCACATAATACCATATGGTATAGTGTGGTAATACCAATATCTATTACCTAAAAGAAAGGGGGAAAAACAAAAGGAGGGAGAGAAAATTTTTTTGTCTTCTGTCTCATCTCATTTCATCCGCAACCAAAGAACACCAAACGTCAATAAAGGAGAAAGATCGAAATTAAAGCCAACGAGTTGATGAAGAGAAGAAACGCAATTAAAGAGGGCGACTTCAATTTTTATTCGTCGATTGCTAGAGAAAAAAATAAAGATGGAAGAGAGCAGATCTAGATTTGAAAAGGAGATTGTGAGAGAAAAAGTAAGAGAGAAAGAATAGAGAAAGGATATGGAAAGATATTGGAAAAAAGGAAGAGAGAAAGAAGAAAATAGAGTTGCAGATAAAAGATTATTCTTTCTCTTTCATTGAAAAGTCAGCCATTGAAATGCGGAATAAATAATAAAAATTAAAAATACAAAAACGGACAAAAATGCCCCTCCCCACCTCCGCGTCCAGCCAACCACCCGATTGCTCTATCCCCAGATCTACGGTTCCCGTGTATTTACTGATAGGTCAGTAACCAATGGTTACTGACCCTATCCCAACCCCAAGAATTCAATATTAATAGTGAAGAGAAACCAACACAAAGGAAAAGAACAAAGGACATACACTTGAATGGAAGTTTGCGAACAATATATCAGTTTATGGATTAGCTTTTACCTACCTCATTTGCCTGCCTTTGCCTGCTGGCCCCAATGGCCTGAACTTCACTCGTACGCTGCAAAACGTCTCAGAAAAGTTAAGTTGTACATGTAAGACGTCTTCTTTGATGCATCATGCATGTGAAACAAAATCTCATTTCTTTGTACTTGTAAGACGATAAAGTCACAAAATAACTATTCAAAATCAATAAATTTGGTCACAAAATATTCTTCCCAACTGATTTAGTCCTCGTTAAATAAACAAGGATATTTGGTTGTGAACATCTTACCGCAACCAATATCTTTAACATCTCGGTTCTCGGATGTGTAGTAGGAATAAAGGTTGATGTTGCTAATATGAAAGGAGTCGTCGCTATTGCTAAAGTTGTGCATTACTAGACTTCGCCGCCAATATAATTAAAAGATACGGTCGCTAAAACATAGAAACTCCGATCTCTAAAGAGAAATCACAGGTTATTCTCAAAATGATGATAGTTATTTTATTAAACTCAAAACATTTACATATAGATCCTAGTGATTGAACATAATCCAAGAAAATGTAATTCCAAACAACATTTGAAACATTGTAAACAAAATTCAAGAGAGTATAGCCTACTCTTAAGGTTAAGGGTACTATACTCCTTGGAACTAGCTAGAAATCATCATCGTTGAAAGGACAAAACAAGAAGAATTAATTACCAAACAAAGTAAATAAAAAACCAAAGACACTAGAAGGAGCTGAGACAAAGGAAGTTAGGACAGACACAGTCTTGTATGGAACGGGAATCAAGCATAACGGGCAGTTCTTGCGTACAGCAAGTCCAAACCGTTCCGACATATCTAGATCTTCGGGCTTCATCCCAGTCAGGAGCTTCCAGTCGAAGTGATAAAGCAAATTAGTCAATCCAAGTTTAACGGTGGCCAATCCGAAAGAAATCCCGGCGCACATTCTCCTCCCCGAACCAAAAGGAATGAACTCGAAATTCTTTCCCTTGTAGTCCATCGAACAGTTCATGAATCTCTCTGGATAGAACGTCTTGGGATCATCCCAATACCGTGAGTCTCTCCCGATAGCCCACACATTGACCATGACTTTGGTCCCTACCGGAACCAGGTATCCGTCGATGACCACATCCTGTTGACTCTCTCTTGGAGCAAGCAGAGGACCGTCCGGATGCAACCTCAGGACCTCGTTGATCACCGCGTTCATGTACTTTAGCTCGCCGAGTCCTTCTTCCTCGACTCTCCCTTCCCCACGGAACACTCGTCGAACTTCTTCTTGCGCTTTCTGCATCACTCTTGGATTTCTCATCAGCTCGGACATGGTCCACTCAGTTGTATTTGACGGATTCGCACTACCACCAAGGATCAGTTCCTAAAAAGAAAAAGAAAAAAAAACATGTGGTACGTGTTAGAGTGTGATATAAGATCTTGCAGAACCTTCTCCCAACAACTCGAGTTATTGGGACAAATTGGTTTATGACATGGTATCAGAGCTAGTTTGACCAAGTGGTCGTGTGTTCGAATCTCCACGACCCCCGATATTAACCTTTGATTAAAGCACAAAGTATGGTGTGAGTTGACTTTCGTTTGAAGGAGCGTGTTAGAATAGGTATAAGCCCGTGATTAATGTTTGATTGGTATAAAGTGGGCAGAAAGTTATATGTACTCACGGTGACAACTGCTTTGATGTTTTCCTTGGTCAACGGGGATTCTAAATCAGTGCTATTTTCTTGGACATCGAGAAGAACATCGACAATGTAAACGGCTGCTGCTAACAGATTGAAAATCCATTTTCAAACGGTCGACTCTAAAGCGACAACGTTCCGCTCCTTCTCCAACGGTCTTCTTCGCTACGCTGCGGTTTGCTGATACTTCAACCTTCTGATGCGCTGCCGTTTCGCTTAGTGAAGGAACCATCAAGACACTGTCGTTTTTACCTTGTTCGTTGTCTTAGTTTACTTTTCTGCCAAGAATTGTATTGTTTCCTTTCCAAGCTTTCAGACAAACTGTACCAGAAGTTGTCTTCTTCCTCTTTGATCTGCCTATAAAGAGGCAGAGTGGCTAATGAGAAACTCAAGTGTTAGGTTTTCCCCACTTCAATCTTGTTCCTTTGTTATGGTATCACAGCCTGGGATAAAACCCTAGCCGCCACTCTTCTTCCTTTTCTACAACAATGGCTGACAATGAGGCTCAACAACAGCCCTACCCAGATCCACAACCTCTTCCAAACCTTGTTGATCCTTCTTCTGACCCTTTCTTTCTCCATGGTTCAGAGCAACCTGGATCCCTTCTTGTTGCTGAAAAACTTACAGCAACTAACTACAATGATTGGAGCAGAGCAATGTTCAATGCTCTTGCAGCCAAGAACAAACTTGGCTTCATCAATGGCACCATACCTGAGCCAGCAGCCACTGATCCAAGATATGGGGCTTGGACACGCAACAATGTCATGATATTAAGCTGGATCCAGCAGTCCACATCCTCAGAAATCCGCAAGACCATCCTTTCCTGCAAAACAGCTTCAGAAGCATGGACCAGTTTACAAACTCGCTATGGATCTGGTGATCTCATTCGCATTGCAGAGATTGAAGAAGCTCTCTCCTCTCTGCACCAAGGTAACCAAACTGTTACTGAGTATTATGGAAAACTAATTACTCTCAAGGATGAATTAGAGAACTATCAACCTATCCTTCCATGCACTTGCACTCCCAATAGTCACCTTGGCTGTGCTGCCATGGCTAGAGTTCTTCAATATCATGAAACCAGTTATGTTATAAAGTTCCTTAGAGGACTCAATGAGAATTTCTCTGGAGTTCGAGCTCAAGTCCTGTTTGGAGATGAACTCCCAAACATCAACAGAGTTTTTCAACGAATGCTGCAACATGAAAGGCAAATCTTTGGTACTCAGTCTTATAAAATGGTGGCCTCAGTTCAAACAGACAACACAGCCTTTGCTTTTCAAGGAGGAAACAGGAGGATAAACCCTAATGTCAAACCCCCATACTGCACTTTCTGTAGAAGAGAAGGACATACTGAGGATATTTGTTTCCAAAAACATGGTTGGCCACCAGGGATGTCTAGACCTTCTCCTCCTTCTACTTCCAACATCACCTGTTCTTACTGTAAGAGAAGAGGTCATACTGAAGACAAGTGCTTCCAGAAGAATGGATATCCCCTAAACTTTATTCCCAGAAATCCATCTTCTGGCACTAGTCGAGGTAGACCCACAGCTCATGCAGTGAGCATCATTCCTCCCTCTGATGAAGTCAAACTCACCAGAGCAGACTATGAAAAACTCATGAGCTTGATGAATAGCCAGAAAACTCAGCCTTCTTTCTCTGCTGCTGCCTTTGTCACTCACAAAGGTATTCTTCCCACCCCCTCTCTATCAGTTCCTATCATGAATGTATTCTCTTCTTTACAACCCACTTGGATTGTAGACACTGGGGCTTCAGACCATATTGTCTGTTCTCTAGAGTACTTAACAGACCCTAAGCCATTATCAAATGTATTCATAACCCTTCCAACTGGAGCTCAGATACAAGCCACTCATTCTGGCACAGCCATTTGCACTGCTGATTTGACCCTCCAAAATGCACTGTTTGTTCCCCAATTCACATTCAACCTTCTCTCTGTGAGCAGACTCACCTCCACCACTTCCCTAAGCTTATCCTTTACTTCTACCATGTGTCTTATACAGGATCTGGAGCAGAAGAGAATGGTTGGTTCTGCGAGGCTTCAACATGGTCTTTCTTACCTTCAAGCATCACAAAACCCTAATTTGATATCAGCTGCTTCCACATCCACCTTTGATTTGTGGCATTTTAGACTAGGACATGTCTCCCACTCTAAAATCCCTCTTCTGAACCAATTTTGTACCTCCATCTCTACTCACAAAGATCAACCTTGTGATGTTTGTCATTTTGCTAAACAAAAACGACTTTCTTTTCCAACTAGCCATTCTGTAACTAAGTTTCCTTTTGAACTTATACATGTTGACATTTGGGGTCCTAATCCAGTCCCTTCTTATGATGGTTTCAAATATTTCCTAACTGTGGTTGATGATTTCACAAGAATGACTTGGATCATTCTTCTTCATTTAAAATCAGAAGCAAGACCTAAGCTTATTGCCTTTTGTAACCAAATGCAAAGACAGTTTCAAACAACCATTAAAACCATAAGAAGTGATCAGGGCAAAGAATTCCAAATGGATGATTTCTTTTCCTCCACAGGCATCCTTCATGAGATGTCCTGTGTTGAAACCCCTCAACAGAACAACAAGGTTGAAAGAAAACATCAACACATCCTTGCTGTGGCTAGAGCCCTACAGTTTCAAGCAAATTTACCACCAGCTTTCTGGGGGGACTGTGTAATCCATGCAGTTCACCTAATCAATAGAGTTCCTACACCTGTTCTATCCAATCAAACCCCTTTCCAAATCCTCTACAACAAAACCCCTGACCTTTCTGATTTAAGAGTTTTTGGTTGTCTTTGCTATGCCAGTACATTGGCCAACCACAGAACTAAATTTCAACCAAGAGCTAGGAAATGCATCTTCATTGGTTACTCTCCTGGTATTAAAGGTTACAGACTTTATGACCTCTCTTCACATGAAACTTTTACCTCCAGAGATGTTATATTTTATGAATCCCATTTTCCTTTCCAAACAGACTCTGATCATGGAACATCTCCTTCAGAACCAGATTTCCTTTTTCCACTACCTTCCCCAAACTCTCACCTTATACATGACAGTTCACCCTCTTTGCAACCTGATACCACAGGTCACAACCTTGTAGATTCCCCCATCACTAATCCTGATTCTCCAGACTCACCACTCAACAATTCTTCCTCCTCAACACCACATTCTCCTACACCCTCACCCTCTCCAATTCCACCACCTTCCCCACCACCTCCTGCTCCTAGACGTTCTGACAGAACTTCTAAACCTCCCTCTCATCTTGTCAAAAATTACCACTGTTTCTTGTCCCAAGGTCCTAGCAGCTCCAATCATTCAACTCTGCCACAGGTCAAAGACAACAGGTATTCCCTCTCTTCTATTATCTCCTATCATAATCTTTCTCTTCCATACAAAAAGTTCATTCTTAGTATTTCTAGCCATCAAGAACCTCAGACTTATAAACAAGCATCCAAGCTTGATGTCTAGAATCAGGCCATGCAACATGAAATTCAAGCTCTTGTCAGAAATCATACCTGGGATGTAGTTTCCCTACCACCAGGCAAAAAACCAGTTGGCAACAAATGGGTTTACAAGGACAAGTTCCTTTCTGATGGCTCTCTGGAAAGACACAAAGCCAGGTTAGTAGCAAAAGGTAATACTCAACAAGAAGGCATTGATTTTCAAGATACCTTTGCTCCAGTCATCAAGATGACCACAGTGAGAACTTTTCTGGCCATTGCTGCATTGAGGAACTGGCACATACATCAATTGGATGTAAACAATGCCTTCCTCAATGGTGACCTAGAAGAGGAAGTCTATATGACTCTCCCACAAGGTTTCACTCCTCCTCCAGGCACTCCCAATCCTGTCTGCCGCCTCAGGAAATCCCTATATGGCCTTAAACAAGCTTCCAGACAATGGTTTTCTAAACTCACAGACAAGTTACAACAGGTTGGATATGTTCAAAGCAAAGCAGATCATTCTCTGTTCTTCAAGGTCACTGATTCTACATACACCTGTATTCTCATATATGTTGATGACCTCGTTCTGGGAGGCAATGATCTTAAGGAGATTGAAGCATTAAAACAGGTCCTCCATACAGAGTTCACTATAAAAGATCTTGGTGATTTGAGATTCTTTCTTGGTATTGAGGTGGCACGAAACAAATCAGGTATTCATCTTTCTCAAAGAAAATACACTTTGGAAATCTTGGAAGAGGCAAATGTTATTGATTCCAAGTCTGTTTCTACACCAATGGATTACAAATTGCATCTCAGCAATGAAGTTGATACTCCCTATGCAGACCCTGAACACTACTGTTACATTGGTTGGCAAGCTAATCTACCTCACAACAACAAGACCAGATATCAGTTTTGCAACACAACAATTAAGTCAATTCATGACTACTCCTACTGTGACTCACTACAAGGCTGTTCTAAGGGTGCTCCGCTACCTCAAATCTGCACCAGCAACTGGTCTTTTCTTCCCCTCACAAGGCTCTTTCCAACTGAAAGCCTTTACAGATTCTGACTGGGCAGCTTGCGTTGATACAAGACGTTCTACAACTGGCTTCTGCATCTATCTGGGAGACTCCCTCATTTCATGGAAAAGCAAGAAACAACATACCGTCTCTCGTTCATCCTGTGAGGCAGAATATCGTGCACTTGCCTTCACGGCATGTGAAATTCAGTGGCTCCAGCTCCTGCTGGATGATTTCCAGGTGCCTTCTTCGACTCCTGCTGCCCTTTATTGTGACAATCAGAGTGCAATCCACATTGCCAAAAACCCCACCTTCCACGAAAGAACCAAACATATCGAACTGGATTGCCACTTTGTCAGGGAAAAACTTCAATCGGGATCCCTCAAGCTTCTACATATCTCTTCTGCACATCAGCTTGCAGACCTTTTCACCAAACCTCTCTCCCCAGCCCCATTTCTCACTTTGCTCTCCAAGCTTGGTGTGCGAAACCTCTGCCCACCAGCTTGCGGGGGGGTAACAGATTGAAAATCCATTTTCAAACGGTCGACTCTAAAGCGACGACGTTCCGCTCCTTCTCCAACGGTCTTCTTCGCTACGCTGCGGTTTGCTGATACTTCAACCTTATGCTGCGCTGCCATTTCGCTTAGTGAAGGAACCATCAAGACACTGTCGTTTTTACCTTGTTCGTTGTCTTAGTTTACTTTTCTGCCAAGAATTGTATTGTTTCCTTTCCAAGCTTTCAGACAAACTGTACCAGAAGTTGTCTTCTTCCTCTTTGATCTGCCTATAAAGAGGCAGAGTGGCTAATGAGAAACTCAAGTGTTAGGTTTTCCCCACTTCAATCTTGTTCCTTTGTTAGCTGCTGCTTGATCCTTATTGCCTGCAACAACAGCTTTTCTTCTTGCCAAGTGTTCATTGATTATCGCGTCCAGCAAAACATCCGCTGCTCGATGCAGGCGGTTGAGTTTGGACCGGAATCCGGTCAACGTCGGGAGAAATGTAATGGAAGGGTATAGATCGGAGACGGTCATACCCCCGAGCACGTCGGAGATGCTATTCACCATTGCCATGAAGGATTCAGCGTCCTCCTGAATGGTTCCGAAAGCTGACCTGGCAATCACACGATTGGACGCCCAAAACAGAATCTCGCCGAGATTCACGCAGTGATGAGTCGTCGTACTCGTCATCTTCTGGATCCGACGGACCATGTTACCGGACAGCTCGTCCTCTCTTACGAAACGGTAAGAGAGGATCCGCCTGTCGCTGAGCAGCTCCATCATGCAAATCTTCCGCATCTGGCGCCAGTACGCCCCGTAAGGGGTGAAGGCGATCGCCTTGCGGCCGTTGAAAATCACGTCGGCGGCCAGAACGTAGGGCCTGTACGCGAGGTTCGCGTCGTGCGTTTTCAAGACGTCCCTGGCGGCCTCCGCCAAGGAAACGACCACGTGGTGCAGCTCCCCGAGCTGGAGCTGCATCACGGGTCCGTACTTTCGGGACAGCTCCCCGAGCCGGCGGTGGACCAGCTGAGAGCCCATGATCAGTTGGTGGAGGTTGCCTATGACGGAGAGCTTCCATGGACCCGGCGGTAGAGGGTTCAAACCCATTCGGGTTTTGGATGCTTTCTTCGAGATAAACCAGCTGCCGGTTGCTAGCAGGATGACAGTAACTGCGAGGATGAATAGCTCCGGCAACCATTCCATGGTGAATTAAGGGCGACAACAACTTGAACTAATTTGTAACTAATTTCTGCTACTTGGTAAGTAAGTTGTTTTTTTCGATAACTTACTACGTTGCTAAGTTTCGTTGTTATATATATATAGTGATCATCAACTTGCGACCGATGTCATTGCCTCCCTGATTATTAATTATATATACAACACTACGTACAGGGGCGAAGAGAGGAGGTAATAGCTAGGTCTTGTGTTTTAATATCGATGACCTTATTTGTACAAATTTCAAGCCCGTATAAGTTAGCTTTCTTTTGGAGGGGGTTGCTAGTAAATGGTATACAATCCATTATTTTAGCTCTCCTAACAACTCTATTTATTGATATTAAATGATGGCTTACAAAGAACACCATTTGAAAGTCAACGACTAACCAAATTGTTGAGTGATTGATATTATACAATTCTTGACAAAGAAACTAACTAAATCATGACTAATAGTTTGATATAAGTTGCATCATTGAATCTCCATTAACAACTTGAATTATTGATACTAAACGGTTCTTGACAAAGAACACCATTCAAAAGCGAACGACTACCTAAACTATGAATAATTGTTTGGTGCACAAAGAAAAATATTCTTGATAGTTTTACTACTAATATATTTTTATTTATAACAAAATTCAAATACAAAATTATGTCATAAATATTTAAAACTTTAATAAAAATGGAGCTACCTTGACAAAATTCTGGTTACGTCCCTGTCTATGTATATGCACAACTAATATATTTTTACTACTAATATATTAGTAGTTTTTACTACTAATATATTTTTATTTATAAAAAAATTCAAATATAAAATTATGTCATAAATATTTAAAACTTTAATAAAAATGGAGCTACCTTGACAAAATTCTGGTTACGTCCCTGTCTATGTATATGCACAACAGTTTCCTTCTAGCTGACCATCAAAATCTAACTCAAGTGGCAAGGTATGGTATTACCACGAAAAAATCTTCTATCGAAATCTAAACCAATAGATAATTTTTAGCGATTTGAAACGATTAAACCTGCTGGATAGATACATAAATACGCTAGCTAGCACAGACTTTTCCGATACATAGTTTTACAATATTTCAGTATCATTCAACTCGGATTACTATAATAAAGACGGTGGTCCGGCCGCAGGAATCAACGATATTAGTTTAAGCATCCGACCATCCATCATGTATTTGTTGGGAACTAGTATACATTTTAGTAATTACTTTTATGCTTTCTTTTGTATTCTTTGTATTCTGGATTTATTCCTTTATTTATTTTTATTTTTTTTTAGAAATATCAATACAAATTTAACTTAAATTTTATTCTATGCTCTTTCCCCTATTTAGTTTATTGGTTCCTACAATTACGTGTTGTATTCTAAAGATTATTCAATTGGCTAGTGGACAAATTATATTTAGAGATGGAAGGTTGTCTAAAGTGTACAGTTTCGCTTATTTAAACCATCATTAAGAGGACTAACAATAGCCATCATCCACACACAAAAAAGAAAAAAAAGCTGCCTACTGATATCCTGAAATAAGGGTGCCAGGTGGCTTTTCATTTTGCAAGCAAACATCCTGATTGATTAGTTGCATTCTCAGTCGTCGTGAAACATAACAATTCATGGCAATACTGAAAGCCGGAGAGTCGTCGGCGGCCAAGTCAAGCACCGGCGACACCATGGAGCAGACGATCAGCTCTCGTCCACTAGCAAACTTCTCTCCGTCTGTATGGGGTTGCAGATTTGCTTCGCTCTCTTCATCTCCTACGGTAATATCGCCGGCCGGCCGGCCGGCCACATAATATTATTTTTCAATACATTTTAATTAATATTTCGTTACGTTGCTGCATGCATGCATCTAATAAGCGTGGTGATGATGTTTGATCGGCGGGCAGGAAATGGAATTCTACCGGCGGCAGGTGGAACAGGCGAAGGCGAAGGTGGAGAAGATGTTGGCGGCTTCTGCAGCCGACGGTCCGTTTCGAAACGTCGAGCTCATCAACTTGCTGGAGCGGCTCGGCGTGTCGTACCATTTTCAAACTCAGATCGAAGACCAACTGAGGCTCATCTTCCAACAATCTCTCTCCGATATTACCGAGAGGAGAAATGACCTCTACTCCGTTTCGCTGGTGTTTCGAGTCCTACGCCAGCATGGATACAGAGTTCCCTGTGGTAAGTAAAGTAACGATCGAGCTCTAATTACCGATGTTACTGGTTGCTAAGTTTGGTGGCAAAAGATCGATGTTACTGGTTGCTAAAGGAATTAAGGAAACATGATATATATATATATATATAACATAGTTAGTAAATACTCCGTTTAATTAATACACGTATATGTACTCGTACGTGTTTTATTCATTTAAAACTTCTGTATCTATATTATTGTAAAGTCGTTTCATTTATGTTCGTTCATTTGATGGTTCACGTATAAAATCCGTATAACACGTTTAATATCTGTATTTAATGACTTAAATGGTTAAATTTAATTTTATTTATTTTTAAAAATAATTAATTTTATATAATATTAACGTACTATTAAACGTAGCATTATATTAGAGACGAAGTAAAATACCCGTACGTATTTTATCAGGGGCGGAGCCAGTGCAGCGGCCGGGGGGCCATGGCCCCCCGGGAATTTCTAGAAAGCGAATAATAATAGGTAGTGGTAGAACCATGACATAACTCTCAGTATAGTGTAGTGGTGAAAGTTGTCAATTCTAACCTGGAGGTGGGCAGTTCGAGTACTATGGGAGCCTAGTTTTTATTTATACTCTTCATAAACTTTTTCTACCTTCTATCTATCCTTCTATCTATCCTCTTACTAAATGAGAACCTCAATATAGGTACACATTTCAATATCTATTATCTGTTATTTAAGTTTTTGGCTATAGTTCCATTTTAGACGAAATTTATACAAATGCTTTATTCTTTTTTATTTAATTATTGGATTATCAACTAACCTAGTATGTATGTATTGTGCAATGCGATCTTGCAAGAAAGTGTTACCCGTTAGATTATTAGTTTTGTTTTGACTCTTCTAGTCTCTACTGTTACTGGTGAACTGACTTTTTCTGTCATGCAATTAGTGACTAAACTACGCAACAAATGAGTGATGATTTTCTCGTCGGTGGTCTTGCTATATATATTGAACGAGATGTAATCGACCCTTTCCATATAGGTAGTATTTTGAGTGATATGATTAATCTCAAAGACGCCGTGTACGTTTAAAATAATAAATTATATTTGATATTTTTTATAGTATTTTGTTTGAAAATAAATTTGGCCCCTCCAGACTTGAATTCCTGGCTTCGCCCCTGTATTTTATACATAACTTTCTCGTATTAGTTATCTCCAAATTTGAAAAGACTTATGAAATTGAAGTTTACACGGGCCCGTGCTGCTTTCAAAACAACGATTAATTAATACAGGAGGGTTACAGTATATACCATGTTGTTATAATAAACTAACTGATCCCAATAACTCGAATTACGATATGTCTAAATATGAATCTTAACCATGCATGCACGTCCATTATGCGCAGATGTGTTTGACGAATTCAAGGACGTAAAGACAGGAGAGTTCAAGGAATGTGTGAGGGGCGACGTGAGAGGGATTCTGAGCCTGTATGAGGCCTCCCACTTGAGGCTTCATGGAGAGCCCATTCTCGAAGAAGCCCTAGCTTTCTCGAGGCAGCAGCTGGAAGAGTACTCATCGTCATCATCATCAACTAAGCCTCATTTGGCAGCACACATTGAAAATGCACTGATTTGCCCCTTCCACAAGAGCGCCCGGAGGATCGACTCCTGGAGATTCATCTCCTTCTACGCGGATGAAGAAGAATCGAGAGACGAAACCCTCCTCAGATTCGCCAAGCTCGACTTCAACTTCGTGCAGCTGATGCACCAGAACGAGCTGGCCTTCGTCTCCAGGTGGTGGAGGGACACGGGTCTTCAAGAGAAGCTTCTTTACGCGAGGGACAGAATCGTGGAGCTGTATTTTTGGGCCACGGGTTCTCATTACGAGCCACACAAGGTGGTCGCGAGGATTGCAGCCACCAAATTTGCCAAAATGGTGTCGCTGGTCGACGATACTTACGATGCCTACGGTACCCCGGAAGAGCTCCAGCTCTTCACTACTGCTTTTGAGAGGTTAATTTGTGCACATTCGCGCGCGTATTCGTTTTTTTTATAAGGGTGATATAGGTTTACTTAGTTTTGTGATTTAGGTGCTGCTTAGGGGATTTGAATCTACCTACCACTAGATCAGTCCCTTGTTCGTCATAACAACATGCATATTGCATGCATGGTTTTTCAGGTGCGACGACGAGAGCGCGGTTGAGCAGCTTCCAGATGACATGCAGTTCCTTTTTAGGGCATTCCTTAGACTTTGCGATGAAATGGAACAGGACATGGAGAAAGAGGGTAGATGCTACAGCGCACACCACGCCAAGGATGCTGTAAGATCCATATCATTGATCTCAGTTTTGCCATGGCGTTTGTTTTCATGGTCTTCTGGCTTCTTGGTTAGTTAACTCGCTTTTTTTTTTTTTTCAATCGCCTTATGTATGTAATGTACGAGTAGTTCAAGGAGTTGGCGAGGGCATATGACACGGAGGCAAAATGGCTGGCGAATCGCTACACACCAACGGTGAAAGAGTTCATGGCAAACGGCATACCTTCAAGCTCTTACGGCGTGATTTCAGCTGCGTACTTCATTGGAATGGGGGAAGCCATGGGGACCGAAGAATACGAGTGGCTGAAAACCAACCCCACCATTGATACAGCAACAAAGCTCCTCGGGCGGCTTCTCAATGACATTATGAGTCACGAGGATGAGCAGAAGAGAGGGCACTGTCCATCAGCCGTCGAGTGTTACAAGAAGGAGAATGGGGCGTCCGACGAAGAGGCCGTGGAAGCGATCAAGAAGATGTGCGACGATGCCTGGAAGGACTTGAATGAGGAGTGCATGAGGCCGACTCCAGTTGAGATGCCTGTGATTCAGCACTTCCTCGATCTCGTACGAATCATCACCTTCATATACATCCGCAACGATTCGTATACGCACTCAGGGTCTCTGAAAGATCACATCACTTCCATATTGCTTGACTCGATTCCTATCTAGCATGCATGCATCGTAATCAAACTCAAAGGTGTGGTGAATATTATCATTCCTAGCTACCATACCAGCGCGGTGGAGGTGAGGTTTGAACCGGGGGTGGCGGAGCTGAAGAAAATTGAGCGCCAGAAGAAGAAAGTTCGACAGTCGTTGTCCAAAACTGTGTCGTGTTGGTTTATTTACTGTGTTGTTTGAGTCACTCAAAAAAAAAAAAAAGACTTGTGTCTGTGTTAGTTAGCTGCTACTGGATTTGCTGAGCCCAGTTAGTAGTGGCAGTTTGATTTACAGAAATGTGGGATCATTGGTGTGCGGTTATTGCCGAGTTCGCTCAAACAAAAACTTTTTTTAGTTATGCTTTGCTTTGATCTGTGGAATAAAGTGTCAGTTTGCTCACGACTTATGATTTCACTGTGGTACCAGAATTCATTTGCAAACTGTAACCAAGGTATACACATGGGAGCGGTTACGGTGCTAATTGTACAATAGTTAGCACCGTCCTAACCAAGGGAAAAACTACTACTAGTTTGAATTAGTAGTGATTTAACTTAGATGTTGTATTGATTTTATAATAATCCGTAGTGATTTCATTATTTTTAGTAGCGTTTTTTGCTAATTATCACGGTGCTAACCCCTATAAAGGTTAGCACCTAATCCCATCCCTATACACATAGATTGAGCAAGAGACACGGGGGAGTGTTTCAAGTGACACAAATTTAGACACTACAAAAATGAGTGTTCTGAGTGGTATAACCAACATGCATACTACTGAGTGGGCATATTTCTTGATAGTCCATCCTGACACTCTTGCATATATTTTTTTTCTTCTTAATATTAAAGCTCAATTAGAGAAAGAATTTGGAAAATTCTATCATGAATCTTAGAACTAATAGGGGTGGAGAATTTATGTAGAATTAATTCAGAAATATTTACGAAGAAGTTAGATTATAAGGCAGCTTAGTTTTAGATGCTCTCACCCCTCAGCAAAATGTCATCGCTGAAAGAAATAACAGAACAATTATGAATATGGTTAGGTAATCTCCGAAAGATAACAAAGTGTCTGTTTTCTTTTGGCTTGACGCTATAGAATAGACTTCTCGTATTCTAAATAGAAATCCAACCTCAACAAATGATTGGAAAAAACACCTCAAGAACTTTGGAATGAAAATCCACCTTCGGTAGATCGAGCACGTCAAAATCTTTGGCTATACGACTTATGCTCATGTGCATGATCATGAGAGAAGAAGTTGGATGGAAAGAGAGTAAAATGCAAGGTTGTCAAATCGGTTTAAGTCATTGAGCCGGTCAAGCAAGGGTTTTGAGGTTTAATGGTCTGATCGGGATCCGGTCGGTTTGAGCCGTTTTAGACGTTTTCTAAATATATATATGAATAAGGTAGTAATTAAAGATTTAATGATTGAAATAAAATTTTTCTTAAATATATCTATTAAAAACTTATTTTCCACAAAATAAATCTACCTAACTTCCATGACCCAACCACCATCTCCCTTCCTCTGTTATTCTTCCTCTCTTCTTCTCCCTCTTTAGGGGTCAGACCGGGGAATTTTCTGGGGACTATTTTGAAGTCTGACTCGAATCGGGCCGGGTCCAACCAGGGATAAAAGTTTATAACATCTATATTCCAACTATAAAGAAGGTAGTTATCCGTAGAGATGTTGCTTCGATGAGAAGGAGGCCTGGACATTGATGTCATACACTCAACCTATACTAATAGGATTTTTCTGGGAAGGAAATGAAAATCTTGGCCAGATTCTGAACATAAGAAAAAGGTTACTAAAGTAATACCCAACGAAATGTGTTCAAATTATTATCCCCAAGTGTAGGGCGACAGAAAAATCAATAAAATAAGAATAAAAATCAACAACATGCATGCTTATTTGTCTTTTTCTTAATTCATAAAAAAAAAACCCACAAGTTGTATGTACACGTTTTCTTTATCCAGAGAATTGTTTTCCTGGCATTTGTATGATTGGTAAAATACAAAAGTTTGTAGGATGGCGTCAGGGAAAACCCAAGCTAATTAAGTAATATGAAATACGTTGATGCATTTGACTTTCTATTTCGGAGTTAATTATTAGTTTTATCCCCACAAGTATTACTTAGTTTTATATGTTATGATTGGTAAAGCACCCTCGGTTTTTTATGTGATAATTCACTAGTTTACAGTTAAGACAATGAACGACATACTTTAAGTTTTTATTCTATTTTGTTATCTTAGATCATACTTCATTAATTCATCATTATTAGTCTCTGTCAGGCTAATTTGCACTATCCTCTAATATTTTCATTATAATTCGTCAAATGCATGCACGTATTTTGATGTGATAATTAGTTCATCGTATTGGTTACCGTCAGGCTAATTGGATTTGCAGCCGGGTGTAGAAGGGTGAATCGTCGGGTGTAGAGGGACAGATGAGGCGACCCCAACCAGTAGCGGATCCAGGAATTCTATATAGGGGTGTCCTCTATAAAAAATTAAATTAAATTAAATATTAGAATTAAATAAAATAATTATTAAATATAAAATATCTAACTAATAAAAATTTCATTAAAAGTTCATACGTGTTTCATCAAATTATAAAATGCATTCGGTGTTTATACTGCTCAACAAATATCTCTCGACATATCTTACTAGACAAGGATATCCCGTAATTGAGTTTAATCGTTAGGTTTTGAAAATAATTTGAGATAAGAATAACATTTTACTATTATATTTGGATCTAAAACACAATAACAGATGAGTTGTAGCGTAATTGAAAATATATTAACTAATAGTGGCAGTGTCCCAAATTTAAATCACATAAACTACTACTTAAATATTATTTATACCAATACGCAAACTACTACGGGAAATTGGATAATCATTTTCCCAAATTTTAAAGGTGTCCCACACTACCACTTAAACATTTTTTTTCTCATACGCAAATTACTATCGTAGGTTGAATAATCGTGTTTCCAAATTTTAGGGGTGTCCCGGGACACCCCTAACCATGCATGTATCGGCCATTGACCCCAACTCATAAGTATCATTGTTGGCAGCGGCGGATCCAGAGTAGGGTAAAGCACTGGACCATATTTGAAAAAAGGTGTAAAGGACTGGTCCGTAACTCAACAAGCATCGAAACTAACACCAAAATCAAAAAATTTACAAGGGGTATACTAGCTCTGGATCCAGCCATCCAAGGGAGGCTGGATCGTGGCCGCTGATTGTTGGCCGGAGAGACGTTATTGAGCACAAATGAGCGCGATGTGGAGAGTCTGTATCGTCGGAACTAGAGAAAGAAATCGGTAGGTTCTGCCATGACCGGAGATTGGGGTTTTTTAATTTAATTTTCTGATAATTTCTTATTTTTATTATTATAATTTAATCAAATTTTGAATTAAATATTAACATGTCAATGACGTAGCATTCCGTGGATGTAACGTTTCTGTCACATTAACGAAAGTCAAGACTTTCTTCCAGTCAATATATTGTTATTTTAATGATCGACGTAAGTTAATATAATAAGTTGAATAATAATACGGCAGGCAGTTAATGATGTTGTTTTACAAATTATGCTGCCGGCCGCATGTGTGATGCTTCCCTTCTGGCTTCTAAGTTCTACCTTCTATGGGTTACTTTTTTTTCTTTGGAGGCCTGTGTTGTTGGTCTGATCAGCACAGGGTCTGGGTCGGGTCTGCGTGGATGTCACCTTTATGTTACATCAATGAAAGTCAAGACTTTCTTCGGGTCAATATATGGTTATCTTAATTATCGACTCAAGTTAATATAATAAGTTAAATAATAATACGGCAAGCAATTAATGATGTTGTTTTACAAATTATGCTGCCGGACGCATACGTGATGCTTCCCTTCTACCTTCTCTGGTTTTTTTTTCTTCTTCTTTGGTCGTTAAATCTTAATTGACCGTCAATGGTATGATTTGTAAAATACCAAAAATTTGTAGGATGGCATCAGGGAAAAAGCCCCAGCTAATTAAGTAGTAGAAACTACGTACATGCATTTGACTTTTTATTTTCGGCTTTAATCCTCTATCTTAGTTTTATCCCCACAAGTAGTAGTAAGTTTTATAAGTCGTTTCTACTTGTGTATTTATTTATTTATTATTATTACTAGAGTCTTCCTGAAAACAAATGCATTGTTGTGGTTTGGTTTGATTTGGTTTGAACTTTGATTGAGAGAGGGTTTGACCGTCAATGGTATGATTTGTAAAATACAAAAAATTTGTAGGATGGTGTCAGTGAAAAGGCCCCAGCTAATTAAGTAATAAAAAAATATGTACATGCATTTGTATATTTTATTTTCATTGATTTGTAATACGTTTTTACCGATTTGTATTATAAGTGGTGGCGTATCCACGATTTCATTCAAGGGGGTGCCATAACAAAATTGTATATGCGGTCTCATGTCTCATATTGTAAAATTATTCGATAACTATATGAATCAGCCAAACTATCAAAATTTCACACTTAATGTATCCCACCAAATAATCATTTCACAATTTATATTCACTAGATGCGAAGGCTGGTCAATCGTTTCATTGCATAAAATGTTATTGACTTGTGCATTAACAAATTGTAGTAGCAAATCAAATCTATTTTCACAAGCAAATACAATATGGAACTAATATTCTCTTCCAACGATCGTCATCAACAAAATTTAATGATTTCCTCTAGTAATATGCAATCTCTATTATATCATGTTTGATTGAGCAAGCTCTATTAATGATTTCCTCAAATTTTCACACTTATGCAAGTTTATAATATGTCCTAAGTTCACATTAATAATATTTGCTATATATCATTTTTGATTGAGCAAGCTCTATTGAGGTCCTAAGTCATATGCTAAGAAATTTTCTTTCATACTTGAAGTTATCATTGACGAAATTTTCAAAAGGTTAGAGAAGTCTTTGTTGAGAATCTACGATAAACATCACGTTTTATCAACTAATAACCTATGCACTTACCAAATAAAAATTGGTAACTTTTAGTAAGATAGTCAATTGGGATACATATTTATCGAGCAATCAAGTATCTTTATCCAATCATCTCAACTCTCAAAATTTGTTGCCAGTTTGCCAAACTCGAGAAACACGAATTGATATATGTTGTATAAATAATAAGTTAATGCAAATAATCAAAAGATAAGACATTTTAAATGCACTTGAAATATGTGTGTATTGTAGACACTCTTGATCAATTATTAATATAAAAGTGATAAAATCTTTGAAAATTACACATTCAACGACCATGTTAAGCCAATATATAAACAATGACCACAGGTTGAGGTTTAGTCTAAACTTCAAGAATTAACAATTGATACATATTTTATAATATACCAAATTTAAGTGTCTTGCTAAAAAAAACTAACATCCAATATGAAAATGAGTCGAGATTAGAGAATGTAATCATCATGAGCTATAGTGTGTGTCAAGTTTCAATATGGATGAATAAATTGATCCAATAATGAAGTATTTTTACAACATTGGTCGAGAGTTCGTCCAAACTTGAGGATCATGAATTTGTATTGAATTTCCAAATGACCTAAAATCTCAATCCTTTTCGGGGGCTAAATACCTCTGATCGCAACCATAGGTCACAAAGAAGAATGAAAAGAAGCCCAAAAAAGCATAAAAGAAAATAACCTCCGATACGATGAACAAAATAAAACCATATCAAGCTATAATCTTGTCATCCCTACCCTTTATTCTCTATAAAGGAGGCTACGGGAGAGGATAAGAAATAAATAGCAAGATCTTAGGATTTGCCTCTTTATATATTACATATTGAACGGTAGACAACCCTAATGGTTTTCTGACGTTAAGGGGGTAATAGCGGGATTTTTATCCTGGGGGTGGGGGATAGGCAAGTAGCACTTTTAATATGAGTATTAGGTGAGATAGGATAGGTCTGACGAAGTATCTGAATAATTTTGAGTCTACTATATATATATGGCAAAGGCTAAGGTGAGTTCTACGATACCAATATATATATAATATCAAAAGGCGAGTTCTACGATATCTAGGGTGAAATTCAGAGTACCGCATACCTTGAGTATGAAAACGTTATCCAGGACTTGAACTGACTGATCTTTCGGACATGATACTATACCCAACCCTTAGAGATCAAAATCTAGGTTTTAATTCTCTAAATCTTATACTCCAAGATCAATTTAATTAGAAACAATTATCAACGGTTATGATTCATCCAAATGTAGGTAAATAATGAATGCACCATCTTAGGGTTTATAGTTTATGATTTAAATAATTAGACATAGGCTAATTATTAGTGTTTTGGTTGACAAATTTTTACATAAGTTCTAAATGGGACATGACAATGACAACATTTATGATTAGAAAACCGGAGCATCACAAGTGAGTGTGCTAAATATTGGAAATTTTCAATATAGACATACTACAAACTCTGTTATGAATCAATAACACAAAATATTTTGAAAATCCAAAATGATTTAAACATATAAAGAAGTTAATTAATATAAGTTATAAAATAAATCTATCCGGCCAACGGACCGGGTAAAAGTTAGTTTCATTATAATTCATCAAATGCATGCACGTATTTTGATGTGATAATTAATTCATCGTATTGGTCACCGTCAGGCTAATTGGATTTTCAGCCGATGAAGGGTGAATCGTCGTGTGATGATGAAACCCCAACCCATAGGTATCATTGTTGGCCGGAGAGACGTTATGGAGCACAAATGAGCGCGATGTGGAGAGTCTGTATGGTCAGAACTAGAAAAAGAAATTGGTGGGTTCTGCCATGACCGGAGATTGGGGTTTTTTATTTTAATTCTCTGATAATTTTGTATTTTTATTATTATAATTTAATCAAATTTTGAATTAAATATTAACATGTCAATAACGTAACATTCCGTGGATCGGTCGATGTCACCTTTATGTCACATCAATGAAAGCCAAGACTTTCTTCGGGTCAATATATGGTTATCTTAATTATTGATGCAAGTTAATATAATAAGTTAAATAATAATGCGGCAAGCAGTTAATGATGTTGTTTTACAAATTATGCTGCCGGCCGCATACGTGATGCTTCTCTTCTACCTTCTCTGGGTTTTTTTTTTTCTTCTTCTTCTTCTTTGGTCGTTAAATCTTAATTGACCGTCAATGGTATGATTTGTAAAATACCAAAAATTTGTAGGATGGCATCAGGGAAAAAGCCCCAGCTAATTAAGTAGTAGAAAATACGTACATGCATTTGACTTTTTATTTTCGGCTTTAATCCTCTATCTTAGTTTTATCCCCACAAGTAGTAGTAAGTTTTATAAGTCGTTTCTACTTGTGTATTTATTTATTTATTATTATTACTAGAGTCTTCCTGAAAACAAATGCATTGTTGTGGTTTGGTTTGATTTGGTTTGAACTTTGATCGAGAGAGGGTTTGACCGTCAATGGTATGATTTGTAAAATACAAAAAATTTGTAGGATGGCGTCAGTGAAAAGGCCCCAGCTAATTAAGTAATAAAAAAAATATGTACATGCATTTGTATATTTTATTTTCATTGATTTGTAATACGTTTTTACCGATTTGTATTGTAAGCGGTGGCGTATCCACGATTTCATTCAAGGGGGTGCCATAACAAAATTGTATATGCGGTCTCATGTCTCATATTGTAAAATTATTTGTTAACTATATGAATCAGCCAAACTATCGCAACCAAAAAAAAAATGAATCAGCCAAACTATCAAAATTTCACACTTAATGTATCCCACCAAATAATCATTTCACAATTTATATTCACTAGATGCGAAGGCTGGTCAATCGTTTCATTGCATAAAATATTATTGACTTGTGCATTAGCAAATTATAGTAGCAAATCAAATCTATTTTCACAAGCAAATACATTATGGAACTAATATTCTCTTCCAACGATCGTCATCAACAAAATTTAATGATTTCCTCTAGTAATATGCAAGCTCTATTATATCATGTTTGATTGAGCAAGCTCTATTAATGATTTCCTCAAAATTTCACACTTATGCAAGTTTATAATATGTCTTAAGTTCACATTAATAATATTTGCTATATATCATTTTTGATTGAGCAAGCTCTATTGAGGTCCTAAGTCATATGCTAAGAAATTTTCTTTCAGACTTGAAGTTATCGTTGACGAAATTTTCAAAAGGTTAGAGAAGTCTTTGTTGAGAATCTACGATAAACATCACGTTTTATCAACTAATAACCTAGGCACTTACCAAATTAAAATTGGTAACTTTTAGTAAGATACTCAATTGGGATAAACATATTTATCGAGCAATCAAGTATCTTTATCCAATCATCTCAACTCTCTAAATTTGTTGACAGTTTGCCAAACTCGAGAAACACGAATTGATATATGTTGTATAAGATAATATGTTTTGTAATGTTTGTCGGTTATTCTGTAATCTTTGTAAAGTTTGTTATTTTGTAAGATTTTTCGGTTTCTTTTGTAATGTTTATAAGGTTTGTTATTTTTGTCCACCATGTTTGTCATTTTTATCAACCATGTTAATATTTTTCTATTTAAAAAACAACTTGGTTGATTTTTGAATGGAACTCCTCTATATAGAGATTGAGCCTCCAAAGTCAACCCGGGTGTTTTTCCATTTGTATGGTTTGTCGGTCTAGTTTGTCATTTTTGTCCACCATGTTTGTCATTTTTGTCAACCATGTTAATATTTTTTGTGTTTGAAAAACAACTTTGTTGATTTTTGGTTGGAACTCCTCTATATAAAGATTGAGCCTCCAAAGTCAACTCGGGTGTTTTTCCATTTTGTATGGTTTGTCGGTCTAATTTGTCATTTTTGTCCACCATGTTTGTATGTTAAAAAAAAAAGATTGACTTTGGGACGGAACCCTTTGGCTCTATATAGAGATGGAGCCTCCAAAGTCAACCCGGTTATATTTTTTTTATGGTTTATATTTTTGTCGGTCGAGTACGTATGTTTTGTATATTGTTTGTAAATCTGTTTGTATATTTTGTCGCTCTAGTTTGTATTATTTGTATATTTTTAATTTTTGTACTGTTTGTAAGTCCGGTTTATATACTTTCTAATTTTTCATAATATCCAAAATATGCTTATCACTAATTAAAAATCTCTTACCACTTTTTAACCATTAAATTGGTATGTACGTGAATAATTGCTAGGACTCCCTGGAATCCTGCCTCGTAAACCACCCACCAAGTGGGGTTTTTTATATGATAATTCACTACTTTAAAGTTTAGATGATTTACTTTAATTTTTTATTCTATTTTGTTACCTTAGATCATACTTCTTTAATTCATTATTATTGGTCACTGTTAGGTGAGTTTGTCACTATTCTCTAATAATTTCATTATAATTCGTCAAATGCATGTACGTATTTTGATTGGATAATTCACCAGTTTACAGTTAAGATAATAAACGACATACTGTTAGAGAAATTTTGCAATGCTATATAGTATTGGTGTTATAGGGTTATGTTTTTATGGTACAATTTAAAATTGTACATTTACGTTATGGTACAACTTTAGATTGTTCCTATTCTTTTATGGTACAACTTGAACTTGTACCTTTATGAGATGGTACAACTTCAAGTTGTAAAGTTGTACCATAACATAATGATACAAATTGTTTTATGGTACAACCTAAACTTATACATTTAATGTTATGCTACAACTTTAAATTGTACATTAAAGCACCAATACTATATAACATAGTAGAATTGTTACATTTAATAATTTTGATAATTAAAACTAATATTAATTACATTCATGTTTCTCAAAATTAAACCTATATTAATTATGTTTCGCTCTCCGTATTTCCCACTCTTTCCTTTCCAAATAACTTTGTTGTTTTATCCTAGTAGACTCCTTCCGGTCATACTCCCGTCGGCAGACTCCTTCCTACTATATTTACTCCAGCAGACTCCCTCCGACCACCTAAAAAAAGTATCATTGCATTAAAAAAGTTTCATTCCATCGATATAACTACAATTGCACTGACAACGTTACATGTACACTGATATCATTGGGCTGATATAATTACCGTTGCACCGATACAACTACCATTGCACTAGGGGGAAAGGAATGTAATTAATAACTGTTTTTAGTTCCCACAAATTATTAAATGCAACAAATTTAATACCTTAAAAACCTATAATTAATAGAGGGTGTCATTTTCCAACTCTTTAGTAATAGTCATGCTATCTCATCCTGCAACAACCTTGCTAGTTAGATAATATCCCTGGGACTTACATGTAAAAACCATGGTTCGGGAAACCGTACCGGACATCATATCAGATTCCTCTCTGGTATGGTATTTTGTGGTACGACCGTGGTTCAATCCTTTTGTACCGGTGAATACCGTTTTTGTAATAATAAAATATTTTTTTGTCAAAAAACTGTATCGACCAAAACATAGTACTGTAATACTAAATAAAATCAAAATATACAAAATGACGAATAAAAAATCATAAAATATCAACATATAATTTTTCTAAATTACACCAAACAAAACATTACGTAATTTCCCCAAAATAGATTATCCCACTATCCAAACTCACCAAAATCCCAATGCCCCTTCTAAAAAAAAAAAAAAAAAAAGAAAATCCCCATCCCCCATATTGGCATTGATTTCCCATATTCAGATATTCTACCTCCTCTCTCTCCTTCTTTCTCCCACCGCCCTCACCATCAATCGATTTCCCACACCCATTCTCTCTCCCTCTCTCGGCTCCTTCTCCCTACACGCTCTCACTATCAAAATCTATTCCATATCCCCCTTCATCACCAAATCACCATCATTTTCCTTCCAGACAAATGGAGCGCCAAATCAATAATAAGAATGGAGGCTCTCAATAGCGACTGTGCAGGAAGGGAGCGCCAGAGGCCGGAGAGGAAGGGTATAGCTCGGGCCTCGTCATCGATCTCACAAATCTTACTGAATCCTGCCTTTTTCCTTCGTCGTCGCCGGGGATTTCGCCGGATTCTTGATCAATCTCACAGATCTGGTCGATCTTGAGCAGGGGAGGAGACTCGCCAGGGGAAGGAAACTCGAGCAGGGTACGGAACTCAACGCGGCGGCATTCTTGAGAAGTCAAGCTCGTCGCTGGAGGCAGGGGTCAACTAGAGAATAAAAGAAGAGCGGCGAGGCGGGACGTGAAACTGGAGAAGAACCGACCGCTTCGATAGTTCAATTAGGGATTAGGGTTTGGCAGTGGGTTTTTATTTTTTATTTTCTTCATTTTTGTTACAAAAACAGTAGCGTTTCATTGTGAATAGCCTGCCGCCGGTTGGAACAAAACCGGGCGGTATTTCGTTTCAGGCCGGTTAAACCGAAAAAACTGGCCGATACGATAATTCTGCCACTAAATGCGTGTCGTTCCTTTTTTAGTCCAATTCTCAGTTGAACAGGTTGAACCGGCCGGTACGATCCGGTTTCTTGATCCTTGGTCAAAACTCTATTTTACTGAACTTCAATAAAATCGAACTATACTACTAAAGCCCAGTACAAGCCAACATAGACCACCAAGTACTTTCATGGGTGCATTCAATGCACTCAACTCTAAAAGTAGTCTTAGTACATCGAATTTTGGATTTTAATTTGCATCATTCGTCTGATATGATGATATATCATGATCATATCACGACTTATCAATTCGTTACCCTAACCCATAAACCTTCAATTTTGAACACTAACCCAAACCCCAAATTATAAACCCTAACCCTAAATTCCTAAACTCTAAAACTTTCAAATCAAAGTAAATTTTGAATGATTTTTTATACAAATTCAAGTGTTTTCTTACCCATCATATCACAAGAAATGATTAACGTTGTTTTAACATGAGTCGTCTTCTCGGAATGAGATTAGAAGACAAGTGCCTTTAATAAAAAAAAGTGCATGCACGAGAGATAAAACTATATATAGAGTTCTTTTCCCCCGCAAGTTGGAAGTACACAATTTATTATCCAGAGAGTAGTTTTCCTGCAATGGTATGATTGGTAAACACAAAAATTGTAAGATGGCATCGGGAAAGGTTAGGGTGCTAACACTTTTTTTTGTTAGCATGGTGCTAACACTAGCTCTAGCCAATTTGAACATTTCGTTTGGATGATTTTTTTCATTTACATGAGTTGACCACAATTAATGAGAGAAAGGGGGAAGGAGAGGCACGCTTGGTATTATGAAAAATTGGGGATGAGGAGGAAGGAAGGGGAACAATGAACCATATTACAACCTCGTCCAAGCATGTCACAACCTCAAAGCATGCTACAACCTTCTCAAAGCATGTCACAACCTCAAAGCATGCCACAACCACAAAGCATGCCAATAGTGGGCCTGTTTGTAAATTTTAAAAAGTTTAGGTACCAAAATGTAAGGGGTAAATTCACGTACAAAAATGTAAATTTTCATCAATATTTTTAGGACTCGAATGTAAAAAAATATAATTTTATGTACTAAACATTAATACCTGTTAAATTACCAAAACTGTAATATGTTAATGGATACTACAAAATCAACGTAAAAGAAGGGGAAAGGGAAAATGGGTAGTTACTATAATACTCTTAGTAAAAGTATTAGCATTGGTGCTTTAATGTACAACTTCAAGTTATATCATAACATTAAATGTATAAGTTCAAGTTATACCATAATGGAATTTGTACCCTTATGTTATGGTACAACTTTACAACTTAAAGTTGTACCATCACATAAAGGTACATGTTCAAATAGTACCATAAAAAAAATATACAAAAGAGTATAGGTACAATTTAAAGTTGTACCATAACATTAAAGATACAACTTCAAGTTGTACCATAAAAACAAAAACCTATATCACTAATGTTATATAGTATTGTAAAATTCCTCATATTTTTACTTACATGCATTTGACTTTTTATTTCCGGCTTTAATCCTCTATCTTAGTTTTATTCCCAAAAGTAGTACTGAGTTTTATATGTTATAAATTAGGGGTGGAAGTTTGGTTTGCGGGTGGCGGGTAACCCGCAAACAGCACCAAACCGCACACTTTGTGGATACACATATCCACAATTTGTGGATAGCGGGTTGGGTGTGGGTATCGAAATATTGACTTTTGTGGTTAGTGGTTAACCACTACCTTACAGTGGTTTACCCACAAAACCCATATTAACCACATCAGTTATATTTATTTTTTCAAAATACTTTGTAACCCACATTAACCATATTAGTTTTATTAGTTTGTGAAATTTGGAAGACTAAGAATTAAAGTAGCTACCAAAATTAAATATGCACTTATTTTATATAACAAAATCAAGTCAATACGTAATGTTCATGTGAGATACTTTTATTAAATAAGCATTGTCCCTGTGGTATATGTTTATTTTATAACAAAATCATGTCCATAGATATAGTCAGATAAATTAATCGATTCGTTAAAAGAGGAGAATAATCGATAAAGATTAGTCTGATACCCAAACTCATCTCCATTTCTTCACGAACTCACGAACAACACAACATGCAAACAACTACAAACAATACAAGACTATTATCGAGAGTGAAGAATAATCGATTCATTAAAAGCTGGCGCCTCCACTTATCGAGCCATTTTTGTGTTTTGTTGTTGTTGTCATTGGAGGAGCCGTGACATGCAACGATGTTAGTCGAGTAACATATCACTCCGCCTCTCAGTCATCTTCGAATCTCTTTCCAAATCCATCTCGTTTGAGTTTACACTAACTAACCTATTATATTCAAGATTTATAATTTATTTAACACTTTATGAACTTCTTTTGTGTATGTTTTGTTTTTGTGTGAGAAGAAACACAACATCACTATTTAATTACCATATTATTATTTTTAATGTGAAATTTTTGTGGATATCCACAACCAACCCGCAGCGGGTAGTGGTTAACCACTACCCACTGCGGGGCGGGTTGTGGATAGCATAATTCTATATTTGTGGATGTGGTTACCCGCAAAATGTAGGGCAGGTAACCACACACCCCAATTTCCATCCCTATTATAAATGGTATACCACCCACCAAGTGGAGTTTTTCTTATGTGATAATTCACCAGTTTACAGTTAAGATAACGAACGACATACTTTAATTTTTTATTTTATTTGTTACCTTAGATCATACTTCATTAATTCATTATTATTGGTCACAGTCAGGTGAATTGACACTATTCTCTAATAATTTCATTATAATTCATCAAATGCATATATGTACGTTTCAGTACGTATTTTGATGGTGATTTAATAATTTCATTATAATTTATCAAATGCATATATTTACGTTTCAGTACGTAGTTTGATGTTATAATTCACCAGTTTACAGTTAAGATAATGAATGATATACTTTTATTTTTATTCTATGTTGTTACCTTTGATCATACTTCATTAATTCATCGTTAAAGGTCACCGTCAGGCTAATTGGCACTATCCTCTAATAATAATTTCATAATACTTCGTCAGGCAGCTAATGCTATAGTTGGGCTATATAAATTATGATGCCGTGTATGTCATACACCAGCTGGAATTCTCCATTGTATGTAGGGTGGGCAATGGGCGAGTTGAGTGGGGTTTTGTCTTAAATGGACCCACCCGTTTACTAGCGTGTTGGAATAATTGTGACCCGCAATTTACCTACATTTTTTTGCGAGTTAGGTTGGGTAGATGGTGGATGGGTGCGGTTGGGTCGTGGGTTAACCCGCAAGAGCAATTCTCCAACTAGCTATTAAGAAAGTTGACTAACATTTATAATAAGTTCATAACAAAGTAGCAAAATTATATCAATTTAAACACTACGTTCTCTCTAGTGAATCCATGTAGTATTTGCATCAAAAAATTTAGGGTAATGTCTATTTTTTATCCAAACCTTTTTCATTTTCTTTTATATCATCCAAACCTATTAAAATTCTATTAATTATCAAAATCTTTCATAATGCATCAAAATATTAGCCATTTGTACGTTATTGTTAATAATTTTGTAACTTTTTTCTTAGTTAAAATATCAAAATTTTGAAATGTTGACCTGCATGAGTGTCTTTCAAGTCAGAATCATGTTGCCAAGTTAATATTACTAACAAAATTGCTAACTGGAAGTTAACATTTAGCTATTCTTAGTATTTCGATAGGTTTGGATAATATAAAAGAATCTGAAAAGGGTTTGGATAAAAAATAGACATTACCCAAAAATTTACTACTCTATCCACCAATTGTGCAGAGAAAACTTATGCATGTTGTGATTTTATACAATTAATAATTTATAGTTTTCATCCCAATATATAATAGATATTAACAATAATTTGCATTCCAATATCCAATAAATTGATATTACACAGCACAATAGCCAATAATAGTAGTCAAAAGAATTATTTATTCTCCACATTAATAAGTATATGGTTAGAACGTAGTGTGGTTTGGAAATATGATGAATATTCGATAATATAAGAAACAACATTTTTTCATGTGAAAATAGGAAGCGAGTCATTCGGATGACCCGCAATCCACCCACCACCCACCCACATAAGAGCGGGTGAGAGATTTATCAATTCGCATCCACTCACATCAATCACGCACAGCTTGCGGGTCGGGTTATTTGCGGGTGGATCGATATAGATCTGCGGATTATACACCCACATGTCCACCTCTAATCGTATGCGCATCCATCTCAACGGTCAGCATAAATGTGATAATTTATTTTATAATCCTACAAAAAAAACAGAACCCACAATTATGCTGATCGTTGAGATCGACCCGTACAGTAGAGATTGTCTGGTGTACGACACTCACCAGTTTCTGCCTAGTGTACGATAGAACCACCCATATATAGTGGTTTATTCGATGCACTCACTTTTATGGGTGCATTCAATGCACCCAACTCTAAAAATAATCTGAAGACATCGAATTTTGGATTTTAATTGGTAGCATTCGTTTGATGATTTATCATGAGATCACAACTAATCAATCATTGTCATAATGATTTTTTTTGTACTAATTCATATGTTTTTTTGTACATCATATGATTGACATCGTTTTAAAATAAATCATCTTCTCGAATTGAGATTATAAGACGAGTGTATTTAATACAAAAAAAACAAGGGAGTGTACCGAAGATAAAATTATATATAGTGTTCTTTTCCCCCCACAAGTTGTAAGTACACAATGTATTTATCTAGAGATAGTTGTTTTCCTTGCAATGGTATGATTGGTAGAATACAAAAATTTGTAGGATGGCATCAGGGGGAAAAACCCGCTAATGAAGTACAACAAAACATGCATTTGACTTTTTATTCTCGGCTTTAATCCTTTATCTTAGTTTTTTTTTAATGGTTAATTCAAAATTACATAAGCAGTAGGATGCAAAAATTTCTTCTCCAAGTACAATGTTATGTACCAACACTATAACTATTACATGTATTAAAAAGCAGACTATATATTTCTTTACTATCTGACGAGGGGGAGCAGATAGTTTTGATACCATATAGCTCTGGCATTCCCGCCAGAGGTAACTCAAGGAGATCAGCCAAATAAGTCACCTAACCTTCTCTCTATCCGACTTGATAATTCAAACTTGCTGAAACTTGCTCGGACAAATTGCAGATGGACCGACCCTTCACTTTATATTTCAGTATCCATGCCTAGGGGTGTACATGGGTCGGGTGGTTCAGGTTTAACCATTTTAATCACCCGACCCATGCACTACGGTTTGAGAAATATTAAATCCAAACCCACCCAAAAAAATTTAAACCCTACGGTTTATTTCTAATTGGGTTGGGTCAGGTTGGCGATATTTTTAAGTAAAAACCCAACCCAACACAAAGTATGTAATTATTCTACAACATAAAATATATTTTATAAATAACTAAATTTCAAATGAATAAACCGAGGTGAAAGACATCAAATTTCACAAATGTCGTTTCATTTTTAATAAAATGTGATTTACTTCAACATATGTCTAATTTTTTTCACGATATTTGTTAAAATAGGCTAAAAAGGTTATAAACGAATGCACCCATAATATGTTATTCTATTAAAATTGTACACAAGAAAAAAGATTACATGAATCATAGCTATATTAAATTTATGTCTAAACTTTAAACCTAAGAATGCATTAAATTAGGGAGACCATGAGAGAAAAACATGGTGAAATATCTTAATTTTAGCATAATTATAAATGACATAAATATTTTTGGATACGAACTTCTACCAATAGTTGGAACACGGGTTGGGTCGGGTTCTACGGATTGTGTAATCCAAAATCCAAACCCAACCCAATAGAGTCGGGTTGTACAAAAGAAAACCCTCACCCAACCCGAAACCTTTGTTTTAGCGATAAATACGGGTGGGTCGGGTCGGGTTGGACGGGTGGGTCGGTTTATGGGTGTGTTTGTTCACCCCTATCCATGCCACCCACAAAGATCACCCTGCCTCTGCCAATAGTTAGGTTCCAGAGATGACGTATTACACATGCTTTATTCCATGTAGGGGTGTCAATTCGGGTTCGGTTTTTCGGGTTTACCCAAAACCAACCCGATTATATACATTTTCGGTTTTTCGGGTTCGTTTCGGGTTTTGGATTTCTCGGTTTCGGGTTCGGTTTTGCTTATCGGTTTTTCGGGTTCCGGCTAAAAACCTCCAATGAATAGAACTCAGCCCGTATTTTTAGGCGTTCGGGTTTTTGGGTTTTGGTTTTGCTTTAACCCAACCCGAACCCGATAAGGAATTTTCGGGTTTCGGGTAACCGAAACCCGCAAGTCCTTATCGGGTTCAGTTTGGTTTTAGTTATTTTCGGTTTCGGGTTTTCGGGTTTTTTTCTGATTTCGATTTGGGTAACCGAACCCGATCCGAACTGACACCCCTAATTCCATGTTTTGAAATCCCTAGTGTCCAAACCTCCCTATGTTTTAAGCCGAGCCACTTTGTCCCATGAAAACCAGTGCTCTTTTCCTCTTCTCCGCCCCATAAGAATCTTCAATCTCTTTCAGAATCTTCATTCGTAACAAAAATAAAGTCATCCAATACTGCATAGTGCTAGTGATTACAGAAGAAAAAAGCTGTAACCTCCCCGCATAACTCAGCATATTAGCTTGCCACGTTATTCTTGCTTTTAACCTGATCCACCAACACCTTGCAATCATTGGATGAGAGTTCACTAGTGATAAGAGGCACACCAAGGTATCAAACAGGCAGATCTCCAAGAGGGAAACCAGTTACTCACGAGATCATACTTTTTCCCTCTTCGGATATCTCAGCACAAAACAACTGACATTTCTCAATATTACACCTTTATATTAGTTTTATCCCACAAGTAGTACTTAGTTTTATATGTGTTGATTAGAGGTGGAAATTTATGATCCAATCCACCAATCCAATCAAATCCAATCCATCCACTTAAATATACAACTAATCCAATCCATTTTATCCAAATTTAATTGGATTGGTGGATTCATGGATTGTTGACAAATTAAAGTTTAGTACATAAACTTTTTTATACTTTACAATTTGGTAAAAAAATTTATACAAAAAATGACATTGGAAAAATATGTTTTGGTAGTTATAATTTTTCATGATGACATTTTAGCACCTAAACTTTTTATATTTTACATTTTGATCCAAATCGGTTGATGTCATTTGGATTCATGAATCGATTCACCAATCCACTTAATTCATGAATCCAATCCATCTACGACATCTAGTAATCACCCTAACTCATCCCTCCTCTCCTACAATAGATTGTTACATAACCGTGAGGAATGAAGATTCATTCTCTTTTCCTTATCTTTCTAAAAGCATGTTGTTAACCACAATTTAGAGATGTGGAGACCTCCCTCAAATGATATGCCACAAGATTGTTCATATGGTCGGTTGGTGGCTACGAGTGTTCAATCATATCTCAGATTTTTGCTTTCATCAGTGGCTAACGACTGCGACGAAATACTCTACTTGACTTTTTTTTTGTCTTTTTCTTTGGTTCGAGCTTTTCTTGTTACTTTTTCCCCTCTTATTTTGATAGGTTGCCCTACTACTGGTTGAGTTGTTGCTTTTTTTTTTTTTTTTGTCTTTCTCTTTCTCTTCCTATTTGCTTTATCTTCTTAGTCTTGTCTCGTTTTTATTGGAAGCTCCTTTTTTCTTCTGGTTGTTGCTTTGTTCATTATTTGTTGGACCCATATTCTAATAAAAGTACGGAAATTCTTCTATGCCGGCACTGCATCCATGCGGTTCACAATTCACCGAATATTGCCGGTTGTCCTCCCTTTTTAGTTTTCTTTTTTAATTGTTGGATATTGCTCTATGAAAAGAATCCAATCCAAAACAAGTCATCGCCACTGGAAAAATGAAAATGGTTATTTGTATAAGGCAAAATACACTTGTGTAGCCAAAACTTTCACGTTTGTGACACTTATAGCCACTTTTGGCGAAATACCACTTATAGCCACTTCCGTCTAATTCTTTAACAGTGTCAACTAACATGCTGATTGGACTAACAGAAAGGCTTATGTGGCGACACATGTGGAATTAAACAAAAAATAAAAAAATAAAATAAAATTGTAATTTCTTTAAATAAAAATAGCCAAAACAAATTCTCTCCTTCCAATGTGCCTCTGCAAGAACTCGAGCAGATCCACCATTAATGGCGGACCAAAGCAAGCAAGGAAAAAGATGAAGCTTCCACCATGGGATTTTCTCTCTTCTTTTGAAGCTTCCCAAATTCAAAACAAAAATCTCTCTCGCTCTCATCTACTTCGTCTTCCCCATCTGTCCACCATCTCCATTATCGCCGTCAGAACTTCCCCGTCCCAGATCTCCTTCCAGCTCGACAGCGTCAACGGCACCGGTTCCCCCAAACCCTGCGCCACCGCCGGCGACGACTGGTTCTCCGCCTTCACCGCCTTCAAACTCCCCTCACCACCGCCCTCGATTTCCCCAATCATCCTCTTCCTAATCCCGCCAGAACAGCCGCTCAATTCCCCCCGATTCGGGGGGAATTGAAACTGCCGGAGAGTCCGAATTCCTGCCGGCGTCGAGCGGGAAATTGAGGATCGCCCTGTTGCCGCGGAGGCGGAAGGCGGCGCTGTCGTACGCCTTGGCGGCCTCGACGGCGGAATCGAACGTCCCCAGCCAGACCCTGACCCCCTTTTTGGCGGGATCTCGAATCTCCGCCATGTATTTCCCCATGGTCTCCGGCGACCCCCTCTGGTGGTGGTTGGGATGGTGATTTTGGACATGGGTGGCTTCCTCTTGCTCAAAGTACTGCCGCTGCCGCCGCTGGAAGACGGAGAATGAGAAAGTGTCTCTGTTTTGACAGTGGAATTGAGGGGGGTTTGTTGGCGGTGGGAGATGAAGAAAGTGTCTCGATTTGCAGAGATCGCCCCAAATCTTCGTCGGAAGATGGATATGGGTTTGGAAAAGAAGAAGCCGACGACGGGAAGTGGCAATCGCAGATGGAGCAGCTGCAGACGATTGTTTTTTTTTTTTTTTTGAAATTTAATATATGAATTTTTTCATTTGTTTTTAAATTAAAAATATGACGTGTCACCTACGTGGCAAATTTGGCTGATTTGTCGCTGACGTGTGCGATGATTTGGCGTCCTAGTCAGCCTAACGTTAAACTAACTGACGGAGTCTCTAACACAGTTAAAGTTTATAACGGAAATGGCTATATTTGGCACAAAAGTTTCAAAATTCTGGCTATAAGTGGTATTTCTCCAAATTTGGCTATTATTGTCACAAGTGCGAAAGTTTTGGCTATACAAGTGTATTTTGCCTTTCTATAAAGGTAAGTGGCTTAGTGTAATATTTGGGTAAATGGTTATAATAATTTCTTTTTTGGTGTAATTAGACTAAAATTTTCTATGATCCCATTAGAAAAATGAAAATGGTTATTTGTATATATACACTATAATTTTGGTAGAACGAGAGATCGGAATTCTAAAATTGCTCAACAATATAACATTAAAAATCTAATCATCCGCTAACATAAATTGTTTCTCATTCTATTATATACAAAAGCTAATCATTGTTATAACTAAAACGGTAATTAAATATGTTAGCCACAAAATTTGTAGCGTTGGCAAAATATT
Source organism: Linum trigynum (assembly GCA_964030455.1). Lineage (NCBI taxonomy): Eukaryota > Viridiplantae > Streptophyta > Magnoliopsida > Malpighiales > Linaceae > Linum > Linum trigynum. The sequence goes on from OZ034819.1 coordinate 7,678,615, forward strand.
CTTCAAAAATTTAAAATACAAAATATTAACCAATTCAAGAATAATAATCTACAATTTCTAGAAACTGGGCTACCCAATTGTTTCGGTGAAACCTGTCAATTTGTTATCTACATGGCTCACTCGTAAACCTTTATAAAATTATAAATGTTAGTGTTTGATATATTACCATTAGTAAACCTTTGACGATATTCCACATTAGCTGTCACGTCAGATTTCACAAAAGTGGGTTAATTTATTTTCTGAATAATATGGTTATTAGCCAAAATCCTCCTCTATCGAGGGTCGAGGACTCCTTCTTCTCATTCTTCAACTCCTATTGACACCATTCTATTCTAGGAAAATATTAGCCAAATTTTAAAATTTTAACAAAATACCAGCCAAGCTTCGTCCACGAACGATTTTCAAATTCTATAAATCTTAACACACTTTTTATTGTTTCCAACACAATCGTGCAATCCACGGTAACATTAATATTCGTCATACCTAAATCCGATACTGAAAATAGCAAATTAACTATCAAAATTTTAAAATTTTAAAAAGTTACTATGACGTTTAGTGAGGGTGATATTTGGTTCAGTTCCGTTATAAACTTATACTCATAATTGATTGGTCGATTACTCATTATTTTTTAATGTGGGTATACATAGGTCAGTTGGGCGGGTTTTGAGAATTTTAACAACACAACCAATTATCACGGGTTGAATTAATTAGGGATGACAATTTGAACCCGTCCCGTCTAGTATTACCCGACCTGACCAGCGATGGGGCGAGTATTACCCGACCCGCAAGCGTGGGGCGGGGGTATGGGTATCTGCTTCCAACCCACCTTGCCCCGCCCGTTCTTGTCCCATTCTATCTCGATTTCTTACCGTACCTATTCATATTTTTTTATTTAGACTTTTGTTCAGCTAGTTAGATTTAATTTTTCAACTAGTTAGAGTCAATTACCCATTCTATTATCACTATTCTTCATCCATAAAGTGTTTTCCCATTCGTTTCATCATTAAAAAAAGTACGTGTATTTTTATCATATAAAATGTCAAAGTGGGTCGACCCGCCCCGTATCCGAGAGGGTATTACCGGCCCTGACCAGTAATAGCATGGGAGATGTATGGGTATTAAGGTACCCGCCCAGCCCCGTCCCATTGCCATCACTAAGTTGAATTATGTTAAACCCAAATCCACCCATTAATTTCATATCCATACAAATTTCTTGAGAAATGGTTTGGATCGGGTTAGATGGAAGTCCAATCAAAGAATTCAAATAATATTTTATTTAAGTGAAAATTTTGATGAATTTAACTTTCTAATTTATCAATACTATCTAGTCGAATGACATGTAGATCAGAGGATTATATATATAATTTGTAAGACTTTGATCTATAATGTAGTATTCCGGGTTAGTTTGGGTACTCTCGGTTTGTAACCATGAAAACCCGTACTCAACCACAATTCTATGGTTTTCAAAAATTCAAATTCGCATCCACAAGTAAAATTGGATTTTCTTAGTGGGTCGGTTTGGGTTGTTAAATAGTTGGGTCCGTTTTCAATGTTGTTTGTTCACACCTAATCGTTATCCATTTTTTTACTACGGGAAATCGAACCATTTGGATAATCGACTATCAATTAAACCATATTCAATAATTAATTAAACTGTTAACTGAAACCGACTATCATGTCTAAATTATTTTAACATTAAAATACACCTTATACTCTTAATTTTATTGTTGATGCACTATAACATCATTGTATACACTTAATTTTATTAAAACGCCGTAACTAAAATAATTGCAACAAATGGAACCCGTTGAAGATGTTTTGGCTTTTTATTTTTTTCATAGAGCAATATATGCCATCCTCCATTAATATATGGTAGAGTTTTGTGTACTTTTCTCCATTTCAAATTTCCTGCAACGAGAGTGAAAGTAGGAAGGTCATTTTTGTCTTTACACATTTATTATTTATTTCATATAAAAATAGCAATATCAAGGTTTGAACCCGGGTCTCTTCAAACAAAGATAACAATCACAACCAGTTACACTAAACAAATTTATTGCATTCTTTTTTATAAAAAAAATAGACAAAGTTAATCTCTGAAAATCAGAGGACTTTTTATCATAATTAGCAAGCTCACTAAGTCTACCGTATTTATTTTTATCGAGCTTGATACTTCTATTTTCATAGTAGAGTTTCATGTCATTTTCTCAATTTTAAATTCTCGCTCTCTCATTAATTTTTGCTAAAGGTAAATGGGTAATTGGCCAACATGGAAGAAACTAATTATGTAACTACTGTTGTATCCTTGCATTTTTCAATTTAAATTTAAATTTTGTGTTTTTTTTATCTTTGTTCTTTTCTCTTTATAACTTCCTCCGAAATTTCATCCATCGTGCAATAGTTTGCGCCTTGCACTTCCCAGTACAAGACTGTCATTGAAAATCAATCTTCATGTATCTCTTGGCACTACGGTTTTATTGTTGGGGATTTTAAGTTGGGCGAGTAGAAGATTTCAACTCCGATATCAATTCATGGCGAATAGAATGGAGTTCATCAATAACTGAAGTTGTAGAAGGAAGATTAGAAATTGAATTTTTGGTTGAATATATGCCTCTTGAGATAGAAATTTGGTTGTACAACGGAGAGTGGTGGCTATTGGATCTTTATGTTTATGGTTTTTGCAACTGTCATAACCTATTTCTATCTTAAAACGAGGAATCATTGATTGATTGTTTGAAATAGGTCGCTTCTTTATTCAACCTACTGGAACTAATAGATAAGGAGTGTCTAATTTTGCGCCTTATTACTTTGATCGAGTCTATTCGTATATTGGAGATAACCCTGATTTTTTCGTTTGCTCTCAAGTTGTGATGGTCCCCTCTTAGCTGAGTTTTTACTATATAGATGACTTGAATCAACAACTCTCCATTTCTTTTTGATTAGTGACATATTGTTTCTAAAAGGAGAGCATTGAACCCTTTATATAGGATTGTGAGGTTTAAGATTTAGTTTCAAACTATCTATGGGTTGTGTGAGAATTTCAGTGAGCTTTTATACTCTATATTTCTTGACTGTAAAAGAAAACTAACCAATAGCATTTTAAGAGGGACTTAATTAGCATTATGAAAATGGGGTCAATGATACATTTTTATATTTTATATTCTTAAATGATTATGATATTTCTCCGAATCTTCGACCTATATATTATTTCATTATGTATCATCTCGATCGAATGATTATCAATAAGATTAAACGGGTTAATAGACTTAAAAGTAACATAAAAATACAAATAATCAAATATGAGCATTTCGGCCAAAGGGCCGGGTTATAAGCTAGTAAAAAAAGAAACAGAAAGAGGGGAGACAACCGGCAATATTTGGCAGAAAAAAAAAAGAGACAACCGGCAATAGTCGGTTGATTGGAGACGGCACGGATGCAGTCACTGCACTATAGAATCCGCCATAAAAGTATCATCATTAAAAAAAAAAAAACATATTTATAAACGCCGACATCTTGTATGTAACCTGAATATGCCTTCATAATTTGAGTCACTCGTAATGTAGAACTTTACAATTCCATCTTTATCCATCAAAGACTTTACTTTTCTCTTACAACTGCTTTAATTTGCTTTCATCTCCAATTTTGAACAAACAAAAGGGCAGAGCCACATACGAGTACCACAAGCCACAATGTTGCCAAACAAATAAGTCTAATTCGTATCACACAATTAACAACGAAAATCAAGCGCAAATTAAATCCCTGCAGTGAGAGGACAAGCAAGCCAAGCTATAGGATCAATCACCTTCACCTGATCCAAGCGTAAAGAAGTTGATAAACTTATTTCGTACCTAGTAAGCTAATACAAAGAAAGTCATGATACGAAATTGTATGCAATTGGGATCAAACACAATGGACAGTTTCTGCGTAAGGTAAGCCCAAAACGTTCCGTCATGTCTAGATCGCTCGACTTCATTCCGGCTGGGAGTTCCCAGTCAAAATGATAGAGCAAATTCGCTAGTCCGAGTTTAACGATACCCATTCCAAATGAAATTCCAGCACACATTCTCCTTCCTGCCCCAAATGGAAGGAACTCGAAATCCTTCCCCTTATAGTCAACCGCACAATCAAGGAATCTCTCCGGGTAAAACGTATCGGCATCATCCCAAGAGCTTTCGTCTCGCCCAATCGCCCAAACATTGACCATGACTTTAGTTCTGGCGGGGACCAGGTACCCACCAACAACCACATCTTCTTGACTTTCTCTCGGAGCTAGCAAAGGACCATCAGGGTGCAGTCTCAAGGCCTCCTTGATGACTGCATCCAAGTACACCAAGTCATCCAAGCCTTCTTCACTGACTTTCCCTTTCCCACAGAAGGCGCGGCGAACTTCTTCCTGCACTTTTGCTAATACTCTTGGATTGCTCATAATTTCTGACATGGTCCACTCTATTGTCACCGGCGAGGTTCCGCTGCCTGCCAGGAGCAATTCCTGATGCACATTTTGTAAAACACATGTTTACAGAAACAACAACAAACGCATGCATGGAGGTAGTAATTCATTATTTTTAACATAGGAAGTGAAAAATCTTACTGTAGCGACTGCTTTTATGTTCTCAATGGTCAATGGAGACTCCACGTCAGTACAATTTTCTTGGAGATCCAGGAGAACGTCAACAAGATTCTCTGTTGAGTCTACTTGTTCACGAGAATATTCTCCCTTGTTGAGTTGTCTTCTTTTCTCCTTGTGCTCGTTGATTATCTCCTCGAGTAAACCGTCGGCTTCTCGATGCAGGCGGGTGAGCTCCGCTCTGAATCCGGTCAACGCAGGAAGAAATTTGACGGAAGGGTACAAATCGGAGACGGCCAAACCACCCAACTGGTCAGAAATACTGTTCACCACGTCCATAAACGATTCTGCATTCTCCTTAACCACGCCGAAAGCTGACCTGGCAATCACGCGGTTCGAGGCCCAGAAAAGGGTCTCTCCCAAGTTCACAACTCGGCCAGCTGAAGCCGAGATGCGCTGCACCAGGTTGCCAGACAGCTCGTCCTCTCTTATCGTTCGATAAGAGAGGACGCGCCTGGTGCTGAGCAGCTCGGCGGTGCAGATCTTGCGCATCCGGCGCCAGTACTCGCCGGAGGGGGTGAAGGTTATCCCCTTGCGGCCGTAGAAGAGGATGTCGGCGGCCAGAAGGTACGGCCTGGAAGCGAGAGCCGCGTCGTGGGTTTTCAATACGTCCTTGGCCGCTGCCGCGGAGGAGACGATGACGTGCGGCAGCTCCCCGAGCTGGAGCCGCATGACAGGGCCGTGGTCCTTGGCCATGTCGCGGAGGCGGCGGTGGGTCGGCACCGGACCCTCCAGTTGGTGGAGGTTTCCTATGATCGGGAGCTTCCATGGCCCCGGCGGCAGGTTATGAGGTGGCGGAGAGGTTTTATTCTTTCTGGTGGCTGCCAGCACCACGGCGCCGGTGAATAGTGCGAGGAGGAGGATGAAAGGGACGGAGGCGGAGGCGGAGGAGAAAAGGCATGTCGAGTTCTGCAAGTAGTGTTCCATGGGAAACCCAACTTTTTGCCACGACTTTTTTATTTTATTTTATTTTATTTTATTAAAGGTGTTACTGATCGATGAGCTGGTGAACCTGAATCCCCTCCAATTATTATATAGACAGCGCCGAATCGTTTTGAGATTCTCGACCTATAGCATCATTCTCACGGCACATCGTAGCAATTCATTTCCAGAGTTTACTTTTGAAAAATATGAATTCATTTAATTTCACAAGATGTCATCCGTTTTGAGATTCTCGATCTATAATAGTATTTTTCATATTCTGAAAAAATTGTAAAATACATTTAGTGTCTACACTGCTCAACAAATTTGTCTCGGTATATCTTATTAGACAATCATTCACGAACTGGCGCATATAGGACTTCTAAATTTGTTCTTGATGTAACTCAAAGTTGAAAAAACACTTTCAACACTTGTCGTACAACCATAAAATCAATACAAATTATGGGTAGCTTGTAATTAGATTAATTGTTGGGTTTTGAAAACGATTAAAGATAGAGAATCGGGTTTTGCTATTACACAGTGTTTAGAATAGAACAAAAAAAAACTTATAGCCTAATGGAAATTATATTTATTAATAATAGTAGTGTTCCAGGTTTGAATTATCCAAACTACCATTTATATTCCCATACGCAAATTACAAACGAGAATAGGATGATCGTTTTTTCAAATTTCGTTTGAATTAACTGATTCGACGGGGGAAATTATTAATTATAATTTTTTATCTATACGTAAATTACCACTGGAGATTGGGTAATCGCTTTTTCAAAATTTAGAAGTGTACCGGGACACCTCGAAAGTCCTGGGTCCGCCCCTGGGATCAAGTATTGGACGGCGTTTGATCAGGTCTGATTCAAATGTCGGTTTGGTCCGATAGGGACCGGATCATTGCCCTAGCCAGTGGTGCTGCGGTATAAATTAAGTAATTAACTACCCCTAATAGCTCAATTTCGAAGTACGGCGAGCCATCTGAAAACCAAATTAACTCTCAAATTAAATTTACCAGCTAGTTAGCCTCCATGGACCTTCATCGTGAAGTCCCAGCAGCTAATGATTCCTCCCAACCAATCCTCCTCCTCGCTTTCCTCCTCTTTCTTCCCCTAACCTTCCTCATCATCACCGTACGGCGCCGGTCCACCACCAACGAAGACGGCGTCGTAGCATCCAAGCTGAGCCGTCGCCGTCTCCCTCCAGGCCCATGGAAGCTCCCCATCATCGGCAACATCCACCAGCTGGCGCTCCACCCTCTCCCCCACGTCCGGCTCCGGGACTTGGCCCTCAAACACGGCCCCTTGATGCACCTCCAGCTCGGCGAGTCCTCGGCCATCGTCGTTTCGTCCCCGGAGATTGCCAAGGAGGCGCTGACAACCCACGGCGCCACCTTCTCGAACCGCCCCTTGCTCGCCTCCGCCAGGTTCTTCACCTACGACTTCACCAGCCTCTCGTTCACGCCCCACGGCGAGTACTGGAGGCAGCTCAGAAAGATCTTCAACCTCGAGCTGCTGAGCAGCTCGAGGGTCCTCTCTTTCCGGTCCATCCGGAAAGAGGAGGCGGCTCAGGCAGTCGCTGGGCTTGCCCGTGCTGCGGCAGCACGGGCGACCGTGAACCTCAAGGTGTTTGTGTACGAGTGGACGAGCTTCGTCACCGCGAGGACGGCTTTCGGAGGGAAGACGAGCGAGGACCAGACCGGGTTTCTCACCATTGCGGATGAGATCCTGCGGGAGGCCGCAGGATTCAGCCTCGCCGACCTGTTCCCGTCCCGCAGATGGCTGCACAGAATCTGCGGGAAGGAGGCCACTTTGGTCGACATTCGTCGGCGGCTGGACACTGTGCTCGGCAACATTATTGCCGAGCATAGGTCTAAAAGGGTGAGCGACGACGACAGCGGCAATGATGTCGAAGATTTCATCGATGTGCTATTGAAGCTCCAGGAGGATGGGCAACTTGATTTCCCTTTTGGGGATGACAGTGTTAAGGCCGTTATTATGGTATGGATGCTATCTTGAAATTAAAATTAGTGCTATATTTTATCATCTACTATCATACAGGCACACTACAACAACGAAGCCCTTCTGTGACCAAACCTAATGGTGGCTAAATGTTGAATTTTGGTTGTAGAACTTATTCGTGACTTTTTTTTTTTGGTAGAACCTTTGGTCACATTTGCCCCATTAATATTTGAGGAATTTTACAATGCTATATAGTATTGGTGCTATAAGTTTTTGTCTTTATGGTACAATTTGAAATTGTACCTTTACGTTATAGTACAACTTTAGATTGTACCTATACTTTTTGTACAAATTCTTTTATGGTACAACTTGAACTTGTAACTTTATGTGATGGTACAACTTCAAGTTGTAAAGTTGTACCATAACATAATGATATAAATTCCCTTATGGTACAAACTAAACTTATACATTTAATGTTATGGTACAACTTCAAGTTGTACATTAAAGCACCAATACTATATAGCATAATAGAAGTGCTCTTAATATCTAGCTTAACTTAATTGGTACGGTGTTTCCACAGGACGTATTCGTAGGTGGCACCGATACTTCCTCTACGACAGTTCAATGGGCGATGTCTGAATTGCTGAGAAACGCAAAAACGCTGAGAAAGGCACAATCTGAGGTAAGGCAAGTGTTTGGCTCGACGGGAACAGTAGAAGAAGCTCGCCTCGGGGAATTGAAGTACCTGAAAATGGTACTCAAGGAATCGTTGAGGCTTCGTCCGACCGCACCACTGCTGCTTCCTAGGCAGAACTCCGAGGGATGTGAAATTGATGGCTACCATGTTCCCGCCAATACCAGGGTGCTCATCAACGTGTGGGCCATGGGAAGAGATCCTAAGTACTGGGTGCGACCCGACGAGTTCGATCCCGAGAGGTTCGTCGATTCGTCGCTCGATTACAAAGGGGCGAATTACGAGTTCATTCCATTTGGAGCGGGAAGGAGGATGTGTCCCGGTATGGCGTTTGGGATGGCGAATGTGGAACTTCAACTGGCTAGCTTGTTGTACCATTTCAACTGGGAGATGCCTGAAGAAAATGGGGGAAGCTTTGAAGACCTGGACATGTCTGAAAATTTTGGTGTGAGTGTGAAAAGGAAACGTGATCTGTGTTTAATCCCCGTTCCTTACTCGCCGTCCCTTGCAGCTAACATAAACTACCCATAATTTGATATGAAGCAGTTGTTTAATTCTTCTTGTACTGTTCTATTTGTTTCGCACAATAACGATTTCTGAACTTTTTAATATATTTAACATTCTGGTCTATTATTTCAATATATAATATGTTGACTTGAACTAAATATATACTTTACTAATTAATATGACTAAACTCTAGAGTTGACCATTAGTTTTGACGATAAGGTCATTGACTAACAGTCAACTCGCCAAGTCACCATTATTTAACTTAATAAAATATTAAAAATTCTGCTATGAAAGAAGATAAACAGGAGAACAATGCAAAGACACAATGAAACAAATCCAAAGCAAAACTTTATCTCTATAAAAGAACAAGCAAGAAATTTACTATTTACTATTTCTTAGAGTCACATTATACAAGTGATCTTTTTTGTAATTATCCAAACCTTGAAGGGGTTTAAATTGTCATTTTCTAATTAATTAGCTAATGACAATTCAATCCAATTGAATCAAGTCATGGTCATTCAATCTAATTGGACCGGTGTCGATGACTTTAGCGTTGAGGACGAGTTTTGCACGCTTTATTATTATTACCATGCCATGACCATTCAATCTAATTCGAGTGGTGTTGAGGACGAATTTTACACGCTTTATTATTATTATTATTATTATTATTATTATTATTATTTGGTAGAACAAGTATTGGGTTACTATTTGGTAGAGTCACATCAACTGGAATTTTTTATTGTTAAACTTTTATTAATTAATCAAATGTTTTAATGACAATTGAACGCAAGTCAATGGGTATTCGACCTAATTCGGCTCAGTCAAAGTGAGTTCAACCCGGTGTAGCGAGTTGAACCTGGTGTTAACGAGTTTTTGGGTCGGGAATGAATTTTATTCCACTTTTGTAACCAACGGATAGGATCAGGTGTGGATTTTGTTAGAAACTCACCCCGCTTTATCAAACCGGTCAAAGAGAGTTGGATTCACTATTGACGAATTTTGGGTCGATTTTGGGTCGTGGACGAGTTTGCCCCACTTTTTTTAGCTAATTCGACCCGGTCAAAGGGAACGAATTTTGCCCGCTTTTGTTAATAACTCGCCCCACTTTATCAAACCGGTCAAAGCGCGTTGAATGTTGTGTTGCCGAATTTTGGGTCAAATTTGGGTCGTGGACGAGTTTTACCCACTTTTGTAATTGTTGCGTTAGGTAAGGTGCAAATTTATTTCCTTTTGTGACAATTGAATCCATGTTGGGTCAGGAACGAATTTTACCTACTTTTGTTCAAAATACATCCCACTTTATCAAATAAGTCAAAGCGAGTTGAGTGTTGTATTGTCGAATTTTGGGTCATGGACGAGTTTTACCAAATTTTGTAATTGTCGGGGTTGGTTGAGGTGCCAATTTATTTCCTTTTGTGACAATTTTATCCATATTGGGTTGGAAATGAATTTTATCCGCTTTTGTTAAAAAATTGCCCCACTTTATCAAACTGGTCAAAGCGAGTTGAATGTTGTGTTGCCGAATTTTGGGTCAGTTTTTAGTCATGGACGAGTTTTACCCACTTTTAATTGTCAGGTTGGGTCGGGTGCAAATTTATTTCCTTTTGTGACAATTGAATCCATGTTGGTTCGAGAATGAATTTTACCCATTTTTGTAATTAACGAAATGGGTCGGGTTTGGATTTTGTTTAAAACTCGCACTGCTTTATCAAGTCGGTCCAAGCGAGTAGAATTCAGTGTTGACGAATTTTGGGTCGGCTTTGGGTCGTGGACGAGTTTTACCCACTTTTGTAATTGCCGAGTTGGGTCAGCCTAAATCGACTGGGTCCAAACAAATTTAATATGGTATTGACAAATTTTGCATCAAGAACGAAATTTAGTCGCTTTTGTAATTGACGGATTAGGTCGGGTGTAGATTTTTTAAAACTCACCCCGCTTTATCAAACCGATCAAAGCGAGTTTGATCTAGTGTGAACGAATTTTGGGGTCAAGTGTGGATTTTGTTAAACACTAGCCCCGCATTATCAAGTCGCTCATAGCGAGTTCAATCCAATGTTGACGATCACAAGGGTCAAGGAGTGACCATTTCGTTATTAACCAAAGCTTTAGGGACAAAAAACGTAATTATATTTTCTTTACTTTTTCCTTCTCATCCTCTCTCCGACCTTTATTCCCAAATTTCCATCCACTCATTTTCACCACTCCCGTGACTCTTCCTTCTTTTTTTTTTTTTTTTTTACAAAGGATTTACTTGTATTGCTATTTGAAAGATAGGTTACAAGACAAGTTAACAAAGAAGTCTAGAAAAGATCAAGGACAGACAACCTTAAGCACATAATTGAACAATCTGTGTTTAAGAAATACAACAAGGGAAGAACAAAACACAGAAAAGATCAACCCAAAAGATCTGCAACACTTGAATCAGATCCAGAAAACACCAAAACCTCTCTTGCAATCAAACCAATCAAAGAGCACCAAGCACAATCAGCTCGTCAAATCCGACCGAATCCATGACAATTGTACACAACGCCATATGCCGCCTCCTAGGAGTCGCTCGAAGACGCTCAACACAGTGAATCTCTGGTGAGGGATTACATGGCGGTGGAAATGGAAGAGGATCGAAATGCTCTGAGCTGAAAAAGCAGAGGGAAACGAGGCACCAAGAACTTGGTCAAGGGAGAAGAAGAGCTCGAACCCCAAAATCCAAGAGGTGAAAACCGCAGTCAGAAGGGCCAGACACCGCCTTCCTTCCACCAACGCCGACCAAGAGGCAGAGAACTACCATCAGGGGGAACGGAGGGGAAAACGCTGAATCGATCACCATGCATGTTGATGAACCCACCATCTAGAGAGGAGACCCCTAGATGCATAACCCAACCCCAAGGAGAGCAAATCCGGAAAAGGAACCCTAGAACAGGGCAAGGAAAGGCCATAAAGGCAGGAGAAGCTAAAAAGCTGGAAAATCCTATTGAAAAATGCCAAACCAGAGACAAAGCAGCAAGAACAGACTGGAAGGAGAAGGAAGTGTCGGCAGCAACCCCTGGAAAATCACACATAGGCGCTGGAGATAGAGAGAAGGCAGAGCACGATTTTGAAAAAAAAAGTAAGAGAGAGAAGGGCGCTGTGCTTTGTTGAGGGAGTTGTATTTACGACTCTTCCCAATGACTCATCAATCTCCCTCTCTCATTGGAGGTTTTCTGTGATAGGTCCATGTTTGGTTGAATCATGTTCATCGGTGGTTTGCTCTTAATTTAAACTTTACTTACCCGGGGTGGAAGATTTTACATCGGGTTTTTTGTTAGGAGGTGAGTCTGTGCCCTTTGTTTTACCCATAACCGCTGCTTTCTAAAGATGGACCATTGGGAGGAAGGAGATGGTAAGTTTCTACTCTCTTCTCATTGCAAGGATGAATAACTCTCTCTCACCCATATCAGCCTGTTTAGCAATTGGACCTATATATCTGGTTTTGATTTGATTTTTTGTGTCTTTTAGTGTTTTCGATTGGGTTTAGTGCTCTTTCATTGTTGTATGTTGAGTTACGTCATTTATCTTTTACTCTTGTATTTGTTTCCGTCCTACCATGTTTGTGTGAGATGGGTTAGGGGAAACACAAATAGTGAGTTGCAAGCTGTTGAGTTTGATTTGCCCTGCTGAACGATGATATGTTAGCATCGTTTTCCCGCTTGTGTGATATCATGGAAAACTGGTGGTGTTGTATAACATTCGCAATTTCTGCAGAACCCTGAAGGGGTTTTCTCTGAAGAATGACTTTCCTAATAAGCATAGAAACTTCATTTGAGTGATCACACGAGGTCAAGTAAATGTTGTATCTTGCTTGGTTTAGCAGTGAAAGAATAGGATTCTACTGGGATATATGAACTTTATGCTATATAGGGACTTCTGGCAATGGCATGCACAAATATATGGCATTCATCAATTAAACGAACTGTTTTCTGTTTTTCTTCTCTTCAGGATGTGAAGGATACATCTGGAGGGTAAGTCATGATCCACACACATTCCTTTTATTTTGACTTCACACACAGCTTTTCATTCTGAATCTAAACTCTCTATGATTGCTTTCCAGATATGGTGCAAGCTGTGAAGTTGAGATCGACACCTACCAATTTCGAAGGGAAGAGGTTGCACGAGTCCATCTCAGCAAGGTGACACTTTCGTTTTCTTTGTTTGGTTGATTATATCTTTTAAGATGATATGGAAGTGGTTAATAGCTATCGTGGGCTCCCATCCCACCCATCAAGCACTCGAATGATGGGTTGTGGATCTACGATGTTAAGGAACTTGCTTATGCCTTCAACGAAAAGGGTGCCCTTCCGTTCAGTTGAGATTGATTGCTAGTTTCTTATCCGAAAGTTCAGAAATTCTACGAAATTGAATTAGTTTGTTGGGGTTTTTCTTTCGTGGTGGATATGTTCATGTCACTTTGTAGAAACAAGGAAACCCCATAATATGTTCGTGCACAATTGATAGAACCTGATATTAGGATTCTATCGGGTCTTATCGTGAGGTTGGAATTCAGAACATAATTAGAGTTTTGAAAAGAGAAAGATAGAGTAGGCCTTTTGAAGGATTGGGAACGAGGTTTGAGAGGATTAAGAGAATTGGGTTTAGGAGAGTTTTCTTGATATTATTCTTGATTGATCCTTATGAAATTACAAAGTACACTTATATAGGAAAAGATAGAAAACCCTAATAGTTTACCTAATTCTACTAAAAGACCACCATCCTTATTTGTAAATATCCTAATAATAATTATTATGATAGAATCACGAAAACGTGTTTCTATCATCTCCTCCCCCTTGAGACCAACCTTGTCCTCAAGGTTGATCAACTCGACCCACTCTTCCCTTTCTTCTCGCACAATCTGCGGTCCACTCCTCCATTTCCTATGCTTCCTTTTCTTCCAATCGTGCTCCATTACTCGAACGAATCCCACTCCAGCAACTACGATTCTCATTGCTTCTTCTCCAACCCTGTGGCTCGGACCGCATCCATGAACGATTGACTCTCCACCTTCCTTTTCAAACTCCACGGAGTAAGAATTAGAGTGTGGTTCTTCTTTGAACCCATCACCCAAGTCCGCGAATTCATATTCTTTTTTTTTTTTAAATCCACTCCATACAATAGAGCCCCTAAAGGACAGCTCATTTGTGGCCCAAGAATTGGCCCATTTGACTCCAACCCTTGCTTGTCCCTTGGCCCGCTATGCTGACTCTCCTGGTCCAGAGCAAACTCCACCAAGTTGCCCACTCCTTCTGGCCCAATTTCCACAAGTCTCGACCCATTAAGTGACTCCTCCCATCTTCGCTATGATTTCCTCCCCACTTCGGCCCCAAACTTTTGTACCTGCTCGGCCTACTCCACTTCCAGCTTCAGTTCGCTCATCATTTTCAATGGGCCTCCACAACGCACTCTCAGTCTCCTCCTGAGCCACTCGGTCTAAGCCCATACGAACTCCGCCTTGCAGCTCAGGCCGAGACCAGGGAGTCGCCCTAGGTTTTGTGTGGAGGGAAGTGATGTCGCCGCCTTCTTCACTCTTCGTCTTCTCTCTCTACGCCGCGCAGACCCACCGGTGGCAGATTAAACGCGATTCTGAAGTCGAGACGGTCGTCTTCAGCGGCCCGCTGCGCTCTCCTTCCTCCGCCGGCCCCAGCGACCCGCCGTCCCTTGTCGTCGATCTCGGCGATACGCGTGACGCGCCGCTGGCGCGTCCGCCTGGTCGAGCACCTCGGTCAGCAGCGCCCCGCCGCGCTCCTCTACCTGCACCGGACCCTTCACCGACCCGGCGCCCCTTGTCGTTGATCTCGGTGACTCTCGCCGTCGTGCCGCCGCCGCGCCCGCCTTGTCGAGCGGCTCGGTCCGCCGCGGCTCGCCGTGCTCGCCCTCCTTCGTCATCCGCACCGTCCCGCTGTCGTCCGCCAAGGTCAACGGCACCTCACTCCGCCGCACCCCCGTTGGAGTCGGCTGGTCCAGTGCCTCGGCCGGTCGCGCCGCCACCACCTCCCTGCCCGCTCGCGCGCCGTTTTAGCCTGGTCGGCGCAGATGGTGTCGAGTTGTTTCATCATACGGGTCCATGCCAGATCAGAGAGTCTCGATGAGCTCATGTTGGCTCTGATACCAAATGATAGAACCTGATACTAGGATTCTATCAGGTTTGATCGTGAGGTTGGGAATTAGGGATTCAGAACACAATTGGGGTTTTGAGAAGAGAAAGATAGAGAATGGGCCTAGGCCTTTTGAGGGATTGGGAACGAGAATTGAGATAATAGGATTTAGGAGAGTTTTCTTAATATTCTTCTTGATTGATCCTTATGAAATCCCAAAGTACACTTATATAGGAAAAGATAGAAACCTCTAATAATAAACCTAATTCTACTAAAAGACTACCATCCTTATTTGTAAATATCCTAATAATAATAATTATGATAGAATTACAAAAAACGTGTTTCTATCAACAATCCTGTGACCTTTTTGAGAATTTCGTAAATGCAACTCAGAATATGTGGTTACTCTGACTATCGGTTCTCTGTGGATACTTTTATTGCTGAGAAGTTTCTGTTTTTTGTAAATTCAATATGCTTTTGGGTTTAGCCTCATGGTCCTCACATGCAGGGGCGTAGCCAGGATTTAGTCGAGGGTGGGTCCATTTAGAAAAAAAAATACGATAAAATAGTTTTGTTAGCGTTTTAAATAATTCATGATATACTTTTGTATTTACAAAAATTTGGTAAATTAATTATAGGTCGAAACTCTCAAGAATATCACTCTATATATATCAACCAATTATTAATGATTTAGTTAGACATTTGCTTTTGAATGGTGTTCTTCGTCAAGACCATTTAGTACCAATAACTCAAGTTTTTGTGAAAGATTTAATAATAGACTTATACTATTTAACAATGTTTTTCGTCAAGACCAGTTACTACTACTTTCCCGCTAACAAAAACCAACTAATACGTGCTTAAATTTTTCGCAAATCCGAATATCATGTGCTTTACAAATGGGGTCGCCAAAATTCAAACACATGATCTCTCGGGCAACCATTCTCCATTAGAAGTGTCTTAAATTTCATTCTCAATTAAACATTATATTATTTTTTACTCATTTTTGTCCTTAGGAGCCACCCGTTACATTCTCTCTACCCCTGATTGAAATAAAATTATTTTTATAAATTAGCTATGATTTGGTGAAAATTTGTTCGAGATATTAAACAAATACATCTTTAATTTTGGGTGGATCATATGCACCATTATCATTTGTACATAACTCGTTTTAAAAACATTGTATATGTCTATACACAACTTATATCATTCATAAAATATTTGAAAGATCAACTATTCTCATTTAAATACGTTTTATTTTTCATACCTGATTTACTATTATACCTAATTTATTATTTTTCCTCCCGAACCAGGGTGGGTCCCGCCTTCTCCCTCCGCCCCTGCTCACATGGATATTCTTTTGCTAGGCTGGATTGTTGCAAGGTTTGAAATCGAAGGAGGAGCTACCATGAGTGACATGAGCTTGATCATTGGTTGGAAAGAAAAGGTTCAGCTGGCAGTGCATAGGGTAATCTCTTCTCAGTTTATGCAGCTTAGTTATCACCCTTGCCTCGTTAACTGCATGTAATATGGTTCAGTGACAAGGGGTGTTGGGATTTCTCACTCTAGAGTGTATAGCGGTTTCTACCCTTTCCTTTTGCAAAGATGATGTCCCCATTAGTTCTATTTCTCTTTGCTTAGATTCTGTAGATCAGTTGCATGCATTTTAACTATGATTCATTAGTTACCTTTTTACTTAATGTCATGTGCCAGCAGTCTTTATAGGCCCTTTGTATTAGGGGTGGATTCGGTTCGATTATAACCGATAACCGATTGGTCGGTTACCGGTTAACCGAATCACCATCTCCCCCTACTGAACACCGACCGACGCCAATGCCTCGTTAACCAATAATCGACCGGTTGGTTATCGGTTAGTTGGTCGGTTAACCGAGATAACCGAAAAATAATGGTGGTTCGGTTTTAACCGGGTAAAATTATTAGAATCGCCTAAAATGAAAGGTTCTAACTTACATTTCTACATCTAAACCACACCCAAAGTAAAGTCTCAATCACTTTTGCATAGAAAATACATCTAAATCACCAAATTAATGTCTCAAATTCAATAACATAAAGTTATAAACTTCATAACCGGGTATTTTCACGTCGTTTTGGTGAGGGGGGTGGTCGGTCAGTTATTTTCGGTTATTGTCGGTTAATCAGATAACCGGTTTTCGGTTACTCGGTTAACCGAATTACCTATTAGGAGCTCCGACCACCGACCAAAGCATATAATTTTCGGTTATCGGTTAACCGGTAACTGCCGGTTATTGGTTTAACCGGCCGGTTAACCGACAACCAATAACCGAACCTCCAGCCCTACTTTGTATGAGTGGTTGGTTTACTCCTTACTGGAATCCTACTGACTCAGAAGAAAGATGGGCCTCTTGAAGTTTGTTTTATGTCTATTGTTTGGTGGGTGGATTGGTGCATATAAGAGAGGTAGATAACTTTCTATTTTTTTATAGTTTTTTTCATTTTCGTATTAATCACTAGCTTATAACCCGGTCCGTTGGCCGGAATATTCATATTTGATTATTTTATATTTTTATGTTACGTTTAGATATAATTTTATCAACAATATTTTGATCGAGATGATATATAAAGAAAGAATATATAGGTCAAACATTTGGAGAAATATCATCATCATTTAAGAATATAAAAAATGTATCATTGATCCCATTTTCATAATCATAATTAAGTCCCCGGTAAAATACTATTGGTTAGTTGATTGTCACTAAAGACAAAGTATAAAAACTCACTGAAATTCACACACGAACCATAGATAGTTTGAAACTAAATCTTAAACCTCGCATTCCTACATAAAGGTTCAATGCTCTCATTTTATGAACAATATGTCACTGATAAAAAAGAAACGGAGAGTTGTTGATTCAAGTCAACTATATACTAACAACTCAGCTAAGAGGGGACCATTAAAACTTGAGAGCAAACGCCAAAATTTGGGTTACCTCCAATATACTAATATACTCTATCAAAGTATAAGGTAGAAAATTAGACCCTCCATATTTATCAATCCCAGTAGGTTGAATAAAGAATCGACCAACCTACTTTAGTAAATCAATCAACGATTCCTCGTTTTAAGATAAAAATAGGTTGTGATATCTGCAAAAACCATAAACCTAAAGATCCAATAACCACCACTCTCTGTTGTACAATCAAATTTTTAACAACTTTATCTTCAATCTCAAGAGGCGTATGTTTCAACCAAAAATTCAACTTCTAATCCTATTTTGCAACTCCATTTATTGAACTCCATTCTATTGTTCATGGATTGATATCGGAGTTGAAATATTCTACTTGCTCAGTTTAAATCTCTAACAATAAAATCGTAATTCCAAGAGATTTTGGAAGATTGATTTTCAAAGGCGGAATTGTAAAGTGAAAGGGGCACAAACTATTGCACGATGTAGGGAATTTCAGAGGAAGTTAGAAAGAGTTAAGAACAAAGATAAAATAGTACTAAATTTAAATATAAAATTGAAAAATGTAAGGACACAACACGTAGTAATAGAATTAGTTTCTTCCATAAAAATACATGAAACTCTCCTATGAAAATTGTAGTATCAAGCACCATAAGAATACATATGGTAGACTTAGTGTGCTTGCTAATCATGTATTCCGGTCCCAAGGCGAAGAGGTCTTAGAACTATCTGAGGAGCGTAAGCAACTTCTGTGTCTCTTCTTCAGCCAAGTGTGCCGAAATGCGTACAGTCTTGTGTCTGACCGCTCTTCGTTTAGAGCGACTGCTATGTCGCCCTCGACTACTTCGGAACGTCCCCTCTTGCATCGACGAGGTCAACCTCGAGGTTCTCAAAGGTCGCCTGGTAGCATTCCTTGGCCTCTTTTAAGTTGTCTCGAACGCGTCCCGTTTGTCCTTCGCTAAGGAATTTCAGCATCTGGTAGCATGTGGAAGCTACCGCTTTAAAGGATGAGAGAAAACTGTGCCCTATGATAGCATTGTAGGCCAAAGGACAGTCCGCAACGTGGAACTCCACTGGACGAGTCTTCGTGATCCCGCCCTCGCCTATGGTGACCTTGAGCGTGATTGACCCGAGGACACGAACCTTTGTTCCTGAGAACCCTACCAAGTTGTTGTTGAAGGGATTGAGGTCTTGGACGCTCTTCTTCTTGCCTTTGAGCGCTGAGGATATCTACGGAGCTCCCATTATCTATTAGGGCCCGGGTGACCTTGAATTTGGCGGTTCTAAAGGAAATGACCAAGGGGTCCTCTGCGTTTTCTTCTTTGGCCAACTCAGTCGGCAAGAAGGTAAATTGGCTTCTTTCTTTATCAGGGTCCTCTTGAGCTTGATGATGGTTGTGGATATTCTGAGGTTGTCGGCGGCTACGACCGAAGAGATGCCTTGTATTTTGCATGCAATCGCGTTCCATCGGTTGTAAAACTCCGCGAGCGATTCCTCCTTTCTTTGTCTGCAATTTATGAGGACTGAGACGGTGAGTTTGCAACATCGTTGAGATGCGAATTTCATGGAGAAAAGCATCGCAAACTGCTCAAAGTTCTTGATTATCCCTTTCGGGAGGGAGGTGTACCATGTTCGGCACTGACCGCTGAATATGAATGGGAACGCTCGGCACAAGTCTGAGTCTGACGGGTTAATGAGCTGCATCTTTAGCATGAAGACACAAAGATGGTCTGCGGGATCTGAAATCCCGTTGTACGTGGGTAGTCCAAAGGAGGAGAAGTTAGGTGGGACCGGGGTTTTGAATAGTTCTCTCGGTAGGGGATTTTGGAGAACATTCAGGCTTTTGTGCGTCCCATAGGTCAACCGCAGGTGTTCCTCGAGGAAGCTGAGGTCTACGTCGTCCCCCTCCGATCCACCGCCTTCTGTCTGAGCAGGGTTGTTAAGGACGTGGGTGGCCTTTTGCTTCTCCTCACGCGTCCTTCCTATTGAACCCTCGGTGGGGTCTTCCTTTGTCTTCAAAAGCTGGAGGATTTGGGAGAGGCTACCTTGCATGCTCGTGATTTGCAAGCCTTGGCTTTTGACCACCTCCTCTTGGGTCTGACCTAATAGAACCGCATGGCCTAGATGCGGTTCTTGGGCTGACCTAGCAAAACTGCACATTGGGGATGCGGTTTTGTTTTTCCAAAACAAACTGCACCCTCAACATGCGGTTTTTCCCACACAAACCGCACCCTCCCCCCCATGTGGTTTGTGTGTCGTAATTATTTTTCCGACATCAAACATGTTGCCATGCAGGTTGACAGACGTGGGGCTGCATGGCAGATGAAAACCGCATCCTCCCCATGCAGTTTTCATTGATGATTTTGCCTATAAAAGACAGTCCCGGGAAACCTCTTCTCTTCACACCTCTCCTTCTCCCTTTTCAATTTTATGTTGTAGCTCCCTACTTTAGTGTTTTTGCGGTTAATGTTAACTCGTAAGTTTATTTTGTATTACTTTTTATTGTGATTTGTGATTTTTATGATATTAACTGAACAACGGTTTTTTTGCAGATGTCATTCCAAATGTTCATGCTTGGGTTACGGTGAAATGGTTACATGGAAGAGAACGGAAAGGGGGCCACCTACATCGGTGGCAATTCTCAGAAAATAAAGGTCGCTACCAGACCGATGCTTGAAGACCTCTATCAAATGTGTACTAACGTTACTTGCATGGATGGTGCGAGAAGAGTTGATCGTATGGTGTACCGATATCCAAACAGAGAAGGCGGGTCGTCGTGGCACGAGGAATATCTCATAACCACTCAGGATGAAGTAGATGTCATGCTCGAATTCTTGAGGTCCAACAATCTTTCCAAAGCCGAGATGTTCGTTTACACCGAGGCGGTCGTAGGCGTTGGAGGTCATTCTGGAGACGATCAAACATCTGATATCCATGGTGGAGGTTAATTATATGGAGATCATCCCTACCAAAGTTACCATGATCCTCATTCCTATTTTCAGTACCAAGAGCAAGGTGAAGGTCATCATTAATCTTTCCCATCATATGAAGAAGAAGTTCAACCGGACCATGCCAACCAACCCGAGTACAACTTCCAATTAGGCAACGGTAGTTTTCACAACTACCGTTATGGAGCTGATGAAGGTGCCTTTCATTAGTGGAGCAGATGGAAGATGCCCTGCCAGCACCAGTTAGTGACCCATCCGATGAAGAAGGAGAGAACAACGTCAGTGCAGACAGCTCCGACCCTCTTGAAGGTGCTTATGATTCAGGACCAGAGTCAGACTCAGATAATGATGATGAGGTGGCTCGTGACCGTGTACCAGTCCCCTACTACAATCCCATCCATA
The DNA here is from genome assembly GCA_964030455.1 of Linum trigynum. Lineage (NCBI taxonomy): Eukaryota > Viridiplantae > Streptophyta > Magnoliopsida > Malpighiales > Linaceae > Linum > Linum trigynum. The sequence goes on from OZ034819.1 coordinate 7,699,736, forward strand.
CGAGAATTGGTGTGTCGATAGCGACATGGAGCCGCTAGAGGTCTCAGTATGGGGTCCACTCACTGGATTTATGAAGGTCCAACAATTTGGCTCGAAGAAGGAGGTGCGGCACGCCATTGATACTGAAGCAATGAATCAGCATTTTGAATGGCACACAACTCATTCCAACACGAAAAGGCTCATAGTCAGATGTCGTAATCATCACGAGGGATGCAATGTTAGGATTCAGGCCATCAACAGCAAGAGACACGACCATTGGGTCATATCCCGTGCGGTGAACACACAAACATGTGTGTCATCCATAACATCCCAAGGCCATCGACAGTTGAAATTCAGGGTGGTTGCTGCGGCTATCAAGCATCTAATTGAGCAAGATCCTAACATGAAGGTGAAAGTCATAATCGCTGACCTTGCAAGTCGTTATGGTTATATGATTAACTATAAGAAGGCGTGGCATACATATTCAAACATTTGAAAGTAATAAAATTCATTTTGTACACATAAACATAAATCGTATTGGTTGTTTGGTAAATAATTTAATCGTATTGGTTGTTTTAAATAATTTAATCGAATACAATGCAACACTCGTTAGACTCTTAGAAGAGGTATACATCTTCTTAGAAACGCAGCCTTTTTGACAGAAAAAGGGGGGATCTGAGGATCTCTTAATACCCGATTTCCCAGGGAATGGGAGGATCATGATAATCGCTTAAAACCCCATTTCCTTAGACGTGCATCTCTTTATAAATAGTCGAAGTAAGTGGCGCTATGTATTCGATTAAATTATTGAAAACAACCAATACGATTAAAAATGATCAAATTTATTTTATATTCCACTAAGTACATTAGCAAAATAAAAGAAAGACAAATGATGAAGAATTGTATGTACCTCATGATCGTTCCAAACATCCCTTGAACGATGGTTGGGTTGGTCGTACAAGTCGGTTGGATCAATAGGTCCTTGATCCAAATAATATCATTGGTTGTACATATCCACGTCGTCCCCAACCTATGAGAGAATAACAACAAGGTTAGTACATATAATAATTAAAAAGCTTATAACAACAACAAAAATTAACCAGAATAATGAGTACGTACCGCTTGAAATTCATCATAATAAACTCCCTCTCCTTGGAACCACTCGTCCATTTTTTCGCGAAAGTTGGGCAGAAATTCGGCGGGTTTTGAGGGAAAAACCAAAGAAATGTTTTCTTATGGCAGATCGGACTTAGCCGCAACCAACAGACCACTATTTCTTAGGCTTTTGGGAGGGGAGGGGATAGAGAGATAATTTTAGAGAGAGAGTGAAGAATGGGTTGTGGTGTGAAAAAATGAGGAGGGGGTATTTATACATTTCAGACCGCACCCTCTAGGGGCGGTATGGTAATTTTGCATTCATTGAAACCGCATCTGGAGGGTGCGCTTTCCGTTTCTCGAGGCACGGAACGCAGGCGGAAGGTGCGGTCTTCGATCCTTGGCACGGATCGCTGACTTAGCGTGCGGTCCGCCGTTGGATCGCTGACTTAGCGTGCGGTCCGCCGTTGGATCGCTGACTTAGCGTGCGGTCCGCCGTTGGATCGCCGCCTCATCCAACGGTCTTCAAGGCCGCTCCCGAGGAAACACAAACCGCACCATCTGGCTGTGGTTCCCTGGCTGACGTGGAATGGATCGCACCTCCAAGGTGTGATTTCAAAAAAATGGTGCTATTATTGGAAAAATCCCATAATTTTACAATGGTTTAATTCACCCGCATAGCCATAACTTTCACGGTTTTGACAAATATAGCCACTTTTTGAAAAATACACAAATATAGCCACACTTTTGAAACTAAATTGACAACTTTAGCCATTTCCGTTAAATACTTTAACGTCGTTAGTAACTCTGAGAAAAACTTGGATGTTATGCTGATGTGGGCGCCACCTTGACACCCACGTCAACTCTCACTCCACATGGCATGCCACGTCATATTTTAAATTAAAAAAATATTTTTTTTGAAATTTTAATTAACAAAATTGTGATTCCTCTGCCGCTCGACAGTAGCTTAGAGGTAAAATTCTCTTTCTCGCTGGAAGCTTCTAAGCCGAATCAGAGCAGGCAATCGGAGAGGTGATGAAATTGGGGGATGCAGCTCCGACAGGGGCGAGAGGCTAGAGTTCGGCCGCCTTCAATGTCTAGAGTTCGGCCCCTTCAATTGGGGGATGCAGCTCCAACAGGGGCGAGAGGCTAGAGTTCTCCATGGAAGTTTCCTTCCTCCGATGAGGTGGAATCCAAATTCAAGAGAATCATCAGAGAGGGGATGTGATTAGGTCGGTAAATCAAGGTTTCTCAGGGCCTAGAGTTCGGCCCCTTTCAATGGCGATTCTCAAACCTTGGCATCTGGTAATCCCCAAATCGACCGATTCTACCTCTTTCTCCCCTTGTCAGGCCACAATCACAAAACCCACAAAAACCCATCTCTCAGAATTCGATTTCGAGCAAGAAATCTCACCAATCTCTCTTCTCCCTCTCCTCCCCTTCCTCTCTCCACCTCCCACCACCCGCATCGCGACGGCGGCTAAAGAAAGTTGAAGTCTATGCTAATCGATGATTCAAGGTACGGCAAAAAGGAAGAGGACAAAGTGTCTGGCGGAGGCTGGGTTTGCGTTGTTGACGATTGAAGGGAGGGGATGCTCAACGACCATTCAGGGAGCTGACTGGCAGAGGCGCAGTATGCAGCGGCCAGCGGCAGTGGATGCCTTCTTCCCCAACCTAAAGTTACCGGATCTGGATGACAAACAAAGAAAGAAGAGAGGATGAAGCTGGCAACGACGAGACCGAGGCTCGGGGAAGAAGAAAAGAAAGAATTCCAAACGACAGAAGAGGGAGACGGGTCGCTGGAGGGTTTCTCGAAGAAGAGGGAGAAGTCGACTTTTCCTTATTTATTTATTTATTTGGAGCATTTCCACCAAGGCATGATTTTGCCGGAAAATCACCACGTCAGCGGAAGTAGTTAGTCCAGTCAACACTTCAAACGATTCCGTTAAAATTATTGACGGAATGACTATTTTAGTGTATTTTTTTAAAAGTGGCTATATTTGTCAAAACGGTGAAAGTTATGGTTATGCGGGTAAATTAAACCTTTTACAATCAACAAAAGAATAATTTTCCAATGTTTTCTTCTTCGGAAAACCCTAAAAGAGTTTAAAAAAAAATGAAACGAAAAGGAAAGCATAAGTCGGCGGGATAATTCCCGCCCGCCCCCGCTGCGTTTGAAAGCCACCTGACGAGGCGGGTTCCCCCTTTCAACCCGACCCGGGTTACCCTTTTAATCCACTGTAGTTGCTGCTGCTGTGCAACTCCTCTCCCCACGCTCTCTCTCCCTGCCTGCCTTTCTTTCTTTCTTCGTCTCCAACTCAAGCCCAGGGTTTCAGAGCGCCGTTCACCACCACTCTCACCCTCTCAGCCGCGGCCGCCCTCACAGGTGATTCTTCTTCCTTCTTCTCGAACTCTCGAGATTACCTCCCCGCAACCTCTCTTCGCCCTATTCTATCACTGTAGTCCACTCCGCTCGATTTCCGATTCTGCACAGAAACTTTGAGCAGTTCGTCTCCAGTGCCCTTTTCTAATGCAGCTATCTCTCTGCCTGCTTGCTAGCTTTTGCTTTCTCTGGCCCGTGGTGTGTTCTGCATCGACATAGGGAACTGATTGACGGTGGCTCTCTCTCTTTTAGGGTTTTTGCTTTTTACATTTGGTAACTGTTGCTGTTAAGTTAGTCTGCCATAGAATCCTCAGCTTGAGTTCAGAACGCGCTTTAAGCCGATTGCTCCACTGCTTATTTTACTTGGATGTGTTTCTGAACTGGTTGCTGTTGACCGTTTTTTCTGTGTATTTGGATGAACTGGATCTGCTTTGCTTTCTGAAAAAGAACAATCTTGTTTGCTTCAGTGTTCAATTATTGGTTTCTGGTGGGCTTTTGAAGTATGTATTAGGACATCTTACACGTTCCTCTTTGATGAATTTTTGTTATTAAAAACAACTATGAGTGATATCATCCACTTTCCAGTGGATTTTCTTTAAGGGGTGTTTTAGTTGTTCTGATGGTTTAACTACCTGAATATTCTATGGAATTGCTTAACTCCGCCAGTTGAGATGTATGAATATGATGACCAAGCTCCTAATGGTCTGTCTCTTGTTTTGTAGATACAGATAATAAGTCATGGCTATGGAAGTCACCCATGTTCTTTTGAGTGCACAATCAATAGATGGGAATGTACGGAAGCAAGCAGAAGATAGTCTGAAACAGTTTCAAGAGCAAAACCTTCCTTCTTTCCTGCTATCGCTCTCTGGGGAGCTAGCCAATGACGAGAAACCTGCTGACAGCCGTAAGTTAGCAGGTCTTATTCTCAAGAATGCATTGGATGCCAAGGAACAACATAGGAAGGTTGAACTTGTCCAGAGATGGCTAATGTTGGATGCTACGTTGAAGGCTCAGATTAAGTCCTGTTTATTGAAGACACTTTCTGCGCTGGAAGCTGATGCTCGATCTACTGCATCACAAGTGATTGCCAAGATTGCAGGCATTGAGCATCCCCAGAAGCAGTGGCCGGAGTTGATTGGCACGCTCTTGTCAACTCTACATCAGTTGCCAGCTCATGCTAAGCAAGCTACTCTGGAGACTCTTGGTTATTTTGGTGAGGAAGTTTCGCCTGATGATGTGGATCAGGAGGACGTGAACAAGATTCTCACTGCTGTAGTGCAGGGAATGAGTGGAACTGAAGTAAACAATGATGTGAGGCTTGCTGCTGTTCGGGCCCTTCATAATGCACTTACCTTTGCTCAAGCTAATTTTAGCAATGACGTAGAGCGTGATTATATTATGAGAGTTGTCTGCGAAGCTACTCAATCAACGGATGTGAAGATCCGGCAGGCTGCTTTTGAGTGTTTGGTCTCGATTTCAGCAATGTATTATGAGAAGTTGGCCCCTTACATTGAGGAGATATTTAAGATCACATCAAAGGCAATGAAGGAAGATGAGGAGTCGGTGGCTCTTCAGGCAATTGAGTTTTGGAGCTCAATATGTGATGAGGAAATCGATATCTTGGATGAATATGGGGGTGATTTCAGTGAAGCAGGCTCTAGCATACCTTGCTTTTACTTTATCAAGCAGGCTCTTCCTGCTCTTGTTCCTCTCTTACTGGAGGCAATCCTGAAACAGGAGGAGGATCAAGATCAAGATGAAGGTGCATGGAACATTGCAATGGCTGGAGGCACCTGTCTTTATCTGGTTGCACGTACTGTAGGGGATGATGTTGTTCCGCTTGTAATGCCATTCATTGAACAAAATATCACAAAGGAGGATTGGAGACAAAGGGAGGCTGCTACTTATGCTTTTGGCTCAATCTTGGAGGGGCCATCCATAGAGAAACTGACACCCATCATTACTGTGGCTTTGAATTTCATGTTGACTGCCCTAATGAAGGATCCAAATAACCATGTGAAAGATACCACTGCTTGGACTCTTGGTCGTATCTTTGAGTTTCTCCATGGGTCGACAATTGATGCCCCTATAATCACACAAGAGAATTGCCAGCAGATCATTATGGTTCTGCTTCACAGTATGAAGGATGCACCAAATGTAGCTGAAAAGGCCTGTGGTGCCCTTTATTTCCTTGCCCAGGGCTATGAAGATGCAGGGGCGTCCTGTCCTCTTACTCCTTGTTTCCAGGAAATTGTGCAGTCCCTCCTCACTGCTTCTCACAGAGAAGATGCATCAGAGTCGAGGTTAAGGACTGCTGCATATGAAGCTCTGAATGAAGTTGTGAGGTGCTCTACCGATCAAACTGCACATTTGGTTTTGCAGTTAGTTCAGGTCATCAAGGATGAGCTTATGAAGAGCCTTGAAGGGCAGGCAATTGTGTCAGAGAGAGAGAAACAGGGTGAGCTGCAGGGCCTGCTTTGTGGATGTTTACAGGTGATCATTCAAAAGCTGGGATCTTCAGAACAAACCAAGAATGCCTTGATGCAGCATGCTGATGACATAATGAGACTCTTCCTAAGCGTTTTAGGTTACAGAAGTGCAACTGTTAGTGAAGAGGCCATGCTAGCTATTGGAGCCCTTGCCTATGCATCTGGTCCAGATTTTGAAAAATATATGCCGGAGCTATTCAAGTATTTGGAGATGGGCCTTCAAAATTTTGAGGAGTATCAGGTTTGCTCTGTCACGGTTGGTGTTGTGGGTGACATCTGCAGGGCCTTGGAAGCTAAAATTTTGCCTTACTGTGATGGTATCATGACCGAACTCCTCAAAGATCTATCAAGCAATCAGTTGCATCGATCCGTGAAGCCTCCAATATTCTCCTGCCTTGGTGATATTGCGTTGGCTATAGGTCCAGATTTCGAGAAGTATCTAATGTACGCCTCTCCAATGCTCCAAAGTGCTGCAGAGTTGTCTGCACACACAGAAGGTGCTGATGATGAAATGATTGAGTACACGAATGCACTGAGGAGCGGGATTTTGGAGGCATATTCTGGAATCCTTCAAGGTTTTAAGAACTCAACCAAGACACAGCTCTTAATTCCTTATGCACCACACGTGCTTCAGTATTTGGACAGCATGTACAAGGGAAAGGACATGTATGTCACAACATCTATCATCAATGTTCTCCATCGACTTTGTTATTTGCTTGTATGTACATATCCTGGTCCTTATTTAACTTGGATGCACTTGCTTTCTTCTTTTGCAGGGATGACTTGGTGATGAAAGCCGCAATTGGGGTACTTGGAGATCTAGCTGATACGCTGGGGAGCAATGCTGGTTCTTTGATACAGCAGTCTCTTTTCAGCAGGGACTTCTTGAATGAATGCCTGTCATCCGATGATGAAAACATCAAGGAATCTGCTGAATGGGCCAAGCTAGCCATCACAAAAGCCATCTCGGTATGAATGACAATGGAGGGAGGTTGCTGCTCGGCGAATTGGCGTGCTCTTTCCTTAAGAGAAGTCTTGCCAGCGTTCGGTGTACCTGAGTAATTTTTGCGGGGTTTCTCCATCTATCTGCTCATTGAACAACAGTTTTCAGATGGCAAAAATCATTGGTTTTTGAACAGATGAATGTAGGCTAATGGACATCAGGTGTCTTCTGGTTTACAAGGTCCTTTTCTCTCGTTGCTAGATATTATCGTTTGGTTACTGGTCTATATGTCGGTCTCATCCACCATTTTATTTTGCTTCTGAGTCTCTTTCTTGGTTATGGCATCATTCATTGTAGTTCTTTCTATTTGGTTTTGCCTTCCAATTGCATGAATAAGACTATAAGAGTAAGGACGCATAATAAATCATTGCAAATCAACAGAGTTGTGCAGCTGCTACTAAGAAAGTGCCTTTTTCCCCCCTGGGATACATCATCTACCACTCTGACTCTGCTACTGCAACAAACACACAGAAGTGGGGACGAAACATTGCGTCTTTGATCAGGTGAACTCTTCCTTCAAGTAATCAGGTCCAGGCCTGAAAGGATCAGAAACCTCGTAAGCCTCCGGCCGGTAAAACCCGGCATCGTTCATCCGGTTGCTTAGCACGTGAAGGATGGCTTTCTTGTTCCCGCCATAGTCATCTCTGTTCCGCTCGATGTACTCCGTCGCCTCCGCCGCGACCTCGTTGACGAACTCGTACTTGTTGTCTTCGTTCTTCATCAGCCACTCTATGTCGAACGACAGCATCTTCCCGTTTTCTCTGATCTTCCTCACTTGCTCCTCTAGGAATGGAACTCTCCCCAGTTTCACTCGCAGCATATCATCCTCCTTTGTCTGCAAACCAGAAAACGTGATCAAGCCACTATCTTTCGTTCAAGAATTCGTTATAGTTGGAACTCTTCGATTCGCCGATTTGATCTCCGGTATGGGAAAACACAATTATCAACCAAATCATCAATTATTCTATCTTCAAAACGAGTCTCCTTTGGATCTTATCCTAAGTTCCTAACAGTTGCAGCTTTGTCTCGAATGATAATGATAAACTGAAAGCGGACTTTGGGAAGGAGAAAGTTAGGTATCGTACCAACTTCCTCCGGCGCCACACATGCCGCCGATTTCTTGACTGCGCCGCGACCTGTGGTGGAGGAAGAAATGAAGTATCACTTCAGAAATCAGAACAAGATACGCTGTATAAAAATTCGAGGAAGAAAGGAAGATGAGAAGTGATTACCAGGTGGGGTTTCCGGGAGCTGGAGCAGAGATTTGCTCCGACGGGAGAAACCGAACTCAGTGCAGAAAGAGACATTGCCGCCCGCCGCCGCGCCGGTGGGATTTTCGCTTTGTTCTTTCGGGTTCCGCCTCCGTTGGTTCGAAGAGCAGGTAGTGGAAAGCATTTGCTGCTTGAAATTCAAAAGGCAACCAAAAAAAAGTGATTGAAAGTGGGCCGAATCAACGGATCCAGTAGAAAAGATTCGTCCTTCCTCCTCGGCCTGGCTCTGGCCCATTTCTAGTTTAAGCCCGGTAGTCCTGAAAACCTAACGGATAGAAGAAGAATGAAAAGCCGTTAACACAAAACGATGGTCGCAGCGTTGACTGTTTGGTTATTAACGGTCAAAGGAAGAATCCTGCGTGAGTTGCAAGTAAATGACGTCGTGTACCTAAATGGATGATGTGTCACATCTTTGTCAGGAGAAATCTGCTGATGAGCATCACCGGATCTCGTATCTCGAAAAATTGTTGTTACTTTTCTGTTACTCTTTATTATTATTTTTTTTTGGTACAAAGAAAGACTCTACTCTAGTGTACAAGGTTAGTGGCGTCTGGCGTGTAATAATAATGCAGCAGACTGTGCATCGGCTGGCGCCGAAGCAGCTGCAAGCAATGGCCTATTTCCACGGAGGACCGAGACAGAAAACCGGCACCTAGAGCCATGTACCACCAATGGGTATAAAATAATTCAGAAATTAGAAAGGACTTTTGTTTTTATTTTGACCGTGAGCTCACTCCATTTTATTAATCCAAAGTCAAAGCGGCGTTTAGCATTTAGCAAGTGCATACCAATAGAATCTGGAGGATCATCTCATCTAGCCATTGGCGGTTTATGAAATGGACACTGAGAGGAAATATGAGCTAAGATAATGTGAAAATTTTATTCTACCAACGAAAGAGAAAGAAACAAGATTATCTTTTTATAAGAATAAAGAAATTAGAGTTAGAATATTAACCAGAGACGATCTAGTAGCAATCCAATCAGTTCTAACATTCAACTTATTTGACACTGCCTTGACCTTGATTTGAAGGTTCATTCTCAGGATTGAGACCATAGATCCTATCCAGAGTTCCAGCCTGCTCCCCACCATGGCAACTTGGGAATTATTAGGAGAGTGCTTTGACTAATAATTGACACTTTGATTGAACCACAAACACATAATCATATTCGCGTGCTAATTTAATGCCCTCCAAATGGGTTATCGTTCCTGCTTCAATCGAGGTGGAACAAAGGAGGGTATTAGCTCGCCCATCACACTCTTGTCCATGATGGTTAAGAGCCACTACGTCATATGTCATCGGTTGGGAGTCGTTTATGAACGACCATCATAGTGAAAAACCAAAGTGTGATTACCTGGCAGTGGGAAAGTAAGCGAATGGGGTCCCCTAGGGCGAGAAGGATGAGAGTCGTGGTGGGGTAACATCCGGCAAATCGTCCACTCAATGAAGTCCATATAGGCTTGCATACAATCATTGGGTGACAAGGTGCCCGATTCTTGAAAACACATTCATTTCTCACCTTCTAGATATTCCAGCATATGAATATGATATGAATTAGGGAAGTTGCTATGGTAGCATCTTTGAGTGAGCATAACAAGTCGACGAAAGTAGTAGCATGAGAAGGGAGAGGGGATGAAAAATGGTGTTTCGGGAGGTACTCGCATGACCACACGCGAAGACACCATGGTGGAGGGACTCATTAGGGTTTTGGTAAACTGGTCAAGTCGAGTTAGGGGAGCATTTTCTATGGAGGAGACTCTCCTTCATTGCCAGCTGACCATTTCTAGAGCACTTCTAAATGAAGAAAATGAGTTTAGGATGAAGGTCTAAGCTCCAAATCCACTTCCATTTGTCAGTGTCTCCCATGGGTTGGGAGTTAAAGGTGGCCATATGTAGATCGTGGTAAGCCGTCTTGACTAAAAAGGTGTTTCCTTAGTATTTTGTAAGTTTCCAAGCCCAAAAGTCTTATGAGTTCTCTCCCCAATAGGAAACCTCAGTATAGCTTCTAGTTCAGAATTCGAGACGTGACCCTAAAAGAGGTGAGTATTCCATCTTCTTTCCCTAGGTTCAATCCATTCTTTGGCTTTTACCTGTTCCTGAGATCCACTCTCCTTGCTTATATTAGGAAGGAAAGGTATCAAAGGATCTTGATCAATCCATGTATCATCCCCAGAACCTGTTACTCTTAAATTAATGACTTTCTTTGCCTCCCAGAGGCTTGTCCAGATCCATGACGGTTTGTTTCCTTTTTCAGCCGACAGGAAGTTGCCTCCCGAGGATTAAAGTCATTTCAGAAGATGCCACCAGATGGAATTCGGGTTAGTAAGCAATCGCCTAGCTTGTTTGGCCAACAGGGCTAGGTTGAAATCTCTAAAGCTTCGGAATACCAATCCCCCTTCTAATTTCGGGGCACATAGAATTTCCCTTATGGCATTAGTGCGTAAGAATCTTATGAAGAGTTTCTAAATAGTATAAGTCAACCATGTAATATGCCTTTTTATATCCAGTTTGAGCATCATGTCTCTCCTTCTACCCAATTTTATGGTTTTTGAAGTGATGAAGGGCTTCATGTACGATGATGATGTTATCTTGGATGGGTTGGCCCCCATTGAAAGAGGTTTGAAGTTCTTATACCAGAGAGGGGGTCCACTTCTTGAGTCGGTAGCCATCATCTTTGAGATAACTTTATACTTAAAGTTGCATAAGTTTATAGGGCGGAATTGGCTAATAAGCTCCGGATGGTCGATCTTGAGGACCATTACAATATGTGTATCATTTCATCCTTCTAGCATGGATGTTGTCTAAAAAAATCTCTAACCTCATTACATAGGGTATACCCAACCGTATCCTATAAGGGCCTATAAAACTTGATAGAAAAACCATCCGGCCTGGAGCTTTCCTAGCCCCAGGAGTGAGTACTGCATTTTGGATCTCTTCATTATTCACTGTAGCACAAAGTTCCTCATCCATCTCTCGTATTACCTTTGTTGGAAATCCTTTTGATTTAGCCTTGAAAAAAATCTTTCAAGAACTCTTATGTCATTCCCTTCAATCTAATATCGTCTTCTACCCAGTTCCCCACCTCATATTTGAGTCGAAGGAATCTATTTCTATGCCTTCTATAGATAGTGCTGGAGTGAAAAATGAGGTATTATGGCCATCTTATTGGAGCCATTTTACTCTAGATCATTGTCTCCAGAAGGATTCCTCATCAAGCCACAATTTTGAAAATTCCACCATGAGACTCTTCTCCTCCTCCAAATTGTCTTGTGTTCGAGGAGGTCTTTGTAGGATGCTATTGTGGAAGTCTTTCGACCAAGCCTTCAAGTACCTCTCACACTTGTTTAATTGGTTAGTGAATAGACCACCTGGGCCCCAAGCTCTAGATACAATCTCCTTGCAATCATTTTTGTTTATCCATCAATTCTAATTGGGCAATGATCTGATTCCACCATTTTTCACAAAAAACAACTGCTTCTCGTAATTGTGCTCTCCATGAAGTCGAGCATAATACTCATTCCAATCTTATTCTTATGATGTTATAAACTTCGCACTTGTAGGACAGTGTGAATGGCTCACCTTCGAATCCTAGATCGATAAGGACATTGTCGGAGATTAAACTCTTAAAACGGTCCACATTCTCGTATCTAAGAGGTCATCTCATATCCTTTCCATGATCATAGATAGGATCTTTAAAATCACATGCACTACCCCAATCATCCTCCTTACTTCTTCGAAGAGAGCTCAAGTGCTCCAAAAATTCCTTTCTACTAACTACAATAGTTGGGGTATGAACAAAAGTACCCAAAAAAAACTTCTTACCCATATAGCAAAGCCCCTAGACGAGTTAATAGGTTCAACATAATCTCTATTGGGGAAAATATTGATACTTCTTCTTTGTTCCTCCATGAAAGCTTCATTCTTGCTAGTTTCCATAAGAAAACTGTTGATGTCGGGATTGTATCCGACACTGATTTTTTTTATGTTCGGAACCGGAGTCGGTCGACGGCCACCTTTCACCTCGAACTTCTCTCGGAATGTTAGCTTCGGTCGTCTCCTACAAAAAGGTTTTGTCGGCCGATCTCGACGGGGACACTCTCCGACGCTCAAGTTAGTGAGGGGGTTGAGTGGAGAGGAATATGACCTCAAATGAAAGATGAGGGAATGGAGTTGAGAACTAATATTTGCGCTAATCATAGCGAGAGTTCACGAGTCTAGGCATGGGAATTTTTTCTTACCTCAACCTGAAGCAAAGTGGCCTTTTATAGAGGCCTCCAGGCGAACATGAAGGGGGTGCGTGTCTCCCTCAGGAGCTTGGTGGTGTGGAGAGAGGACACGTCACAGGGGTATGTGGCTAAAGGTTCTAGGTGACCTGGGGTGGCAAAGAGCCCAAGGTGGTCGAGGTGACCCGGGGTGGTTGACCACAGGGGTGACCGGAGTGATCCCAAGGTGACCCGGGGTGATTGACCCCAGGTGTCCTGAGTGACCCCGTGACCGCAGAGTGGGCTAGGTGACTCGAGGTTATTGACCCCAGGATCGTCGGATTGACCCCAACCCAGGGTGGTTGACCCGGGTGGTCGGAGTCAGTGGCGGAACCACACACAAGCTTGGGGGTGCTTTGCAGCCCCCTTGGAGGAGCAGGCAAAAATCGCAACAAGAAAAATAAATAGGAAGATTGAACCATTCACTTGCCAATAATTTATAGCCTTTCATACCATCTTCATTAAATAGGTTTGGTTATCAAAGTATTTATATCTCTTTATTTTTAAATAATGATTTGTCCTAAATTTATTACTGAAACGATATCGTTGTTTCGCAAGGACAGTTTTTGAAATCTATTAACGACGATTGGTTGAATGATGCAGACACCCAAAAAATGAATGTGTTCTACAATGATGTAATTTCATAATATCAAATCTCGCCGAGATTCGTTGTAAAAGGTGTGCATAGATTGTTATTTTGTAATTATATTGTACAATTCTTGAGTATTGTGTTGTTGAGTTTTATTTCGTTTAGAATTTATTGTTTTTTTATATCAATTCTTGAGTGTTGTGTTTTGTTATAAATAAAAACACCCCCTTAACTAATTTTCTGGCTCCGCCACTAGCCGGAGTGACCCCAGGGTGGGCTAGGTAACCCGAGGTGATTGACCCGGGGCGGTCAGAGTGACCCCGAGGTGATCGAGGTGATTGACCCTGATGGGCTGGAGTGACCCCAAGGTGACCGAGGGTGATTGACCTGAGGTGGCCGGAGTGACCCCGGGGTGAGCTAGGTGACCCGAGGTGATTGACCCCAGGTGGCCGGAGTGACACCAAGGTGGGCTAGGTGACCCAAGATGATAGATCTCGGGGTGACCGGAGTGACCCCGGGGGGTGGGCTAGGTGATTCGAGTTGATTGGCCCCGGAGTAGCCTAGTTGACCACAAATAATCTGCAGTGATCGCTGAGGGTCGCTGAGGGTTGCTAATTATGGACTATCTAGGAACACTTTCATCAAATTAATTTTTTTAATTTAGGGTCCATAAAAACAACAGAAGAACCAAAGTGACAGAAAAATGCTTCGCAAACTTTTTGTGAGGGGTGAGACAATTTCCCTATAGTTACAACTTACTATAATCATGGATGATAAGGTGGCTTATGGCGAACCACCGTTGCCCTTTTCTCGTTGTCTTCGCCATCTTTGTCACCTTCAGGGGCGGATCTAGGGAGGCCGCCCTTGGGCCACGACCTAGTCCTCCCTCGATCCAGAAGCTAGTATAGCATTTGTAAATTTTCAATTTTTGATGCTCGTTTCAGTGTCTTCGTGTTACGGCCCAATCCTATTCGTCTTTTTTCCAATGTGACCTAGTGCTCTACCCGATCCTAAATCCGCCGCCAGTCACCTTCACAAGTGGAATGAGCCTTGTACTTCTTCTTCCTATTTTTTCCTTTGGCATCTCTTGAGAAAACATAACTTGATGGGCTTATATTAAAACTAGCATCTTCATTCATCCAACTCTTGGCCCCTCTAGAGTAAACACGTTTGATAACATATATAAACATTCTTCATTGATGTATATACATATTCTCTTAATGTTTGTGCACACATTTCTCTTGGAACAAATATTTAATCCACATTTAATTATTTTTTTACATTTACCTCATGTTTTACACATGTATAACATAGTTTATACACATTTATACATAGGGGTCTCATGATAATTACCAAACCAAATAAGTCTAAATTATGTTAACCATGGAATGTGTTGATGTGACTTAATCGGACTATCAGCCGCTACGACTGGTGATATGATCCCCAATTGCCAACCATTCTCGTCACAATTACTTGACAAAGAAGCTATCGAAGTTGGGAAGAAGAAAGGCAGAATTTGGCCAAGTGTTGGGACAGTTTCGAGATGTCTACTTTGGAGGCATGGTTCTCACAATTGGCTCAGTGAAAATTGAATTTCAAGGGTTGTTTTACAGACAAAGTTTCCATGTTTTCAATGGTATGCTTTGTGGATCAAGAAGATGTCATTAAGGTTGTTTTCCAAGGTCTCAAAGTTGCTATCTCAAAATAGGAAAACTGTCAGAATCTGTTCAAGTATAAATCTGTGTTCATGAAGCCTACTTTGGAGCTCAATTCGAGGATCATGGAAGAGATTCAAGTCCAAAGTCTTCACAACATGAAAATAGGTATGTTTATCTACCAAGGGAAGGAATTGGATGAAGGATTGGAGTTCGGGAAGGCCTCGAACGAAAGGCGTGAAGTTAGTACGAAAGCTGTATTTTGACTGTTTGCTGGCAGCTTGCTTGTGCTTCAAGAATGGAGTTTAAACCCGAATTTTGTGTCCTTTTTAAGGTAGAATTTTACCTTAATTGTTTCCTAGTTCTATTAGGTTTGGATTAGGTTTATTTGCCTTTAAATACCCTTCTATTTACGTTGTTAAAACATAAGACTTTGATTAATCGAAAAACAAACCCTTTGGTTTTGTGCAAGTTGAGACTTGTTTGAGTTTGGTGGATTCCAAGCTTGTGAACTTTGTATCGATTGAATATCCTCTTCAATCTAGGGATGGCAAAAATATCCGTAACCGTGGATATCCACCCGAATCCGACCTAATCGGGTAGGGTAAAATCCGAACCCGAAGAATTTTTCGTGGGTACGGGTAAAACCCGAACCCGAATGTTGCGGGTAATGGGTGGGCATGGTTATCTCACTATCCAACCCGAACTCGCCCGATTATACACATGCATATGTATTTTGTCTAGAAATATTCATTATTTTTCTCTAGAATATTTTATATTTAGCATATAATATAATATTTTCATGAAATTATGTTGTTTTAATTAATTTTCGTCAGTCTAGTGAATTATTGTCGTACTTTTCCTCTTACGTCATGTGATTATACGTGTGAATGTTAACATATTGGTTGAAATTATAAGGAGAAATTATTACCCATGGATAACCGTGGATACCCGAAACCCGAATGGGTATGGGCATGGTTTTGATTTTCTACCCGTTTCTCGTATGGGTACGGGTATGGGTAAAACCCGAAGTACATTGGGTAGGGTAACGGATATGCACTATCCGCCCCCGACCCGACCCATTGCCATCCCTACTTCAATCGTGGTCGAGCAGCTACCCTTTTATACCATACGAGCTTTCCCCAGGTGTGGAATTGTCCGTTGGTTCCGTTTTATCCAATTTTCGTATTAAGAACGCGTTGTTCTTAATTCGAGTTCAATCAATCTTCGGATTGATTGTTTGCTGCGTGACTTTGATAAAAAAAATACACCCTCCAGGGTTGTATTAACTGGAATAGTCGGGGGTCTCGCTGTCATTTGGGTTCGGGTTCTGGGTCTGGTCTGTAACCGTTTCCTTACCAGATTGGATACTTCTATTGAATGTAAGATAAATGTATTAGTTATATGTGTTTATGTTAAGGATTAAGTGTAATTATGTGTTGATTGTTATCTTTTATTTATTATATAAATTTCATATTGATGCGTTAACCGGAAAAAAAATTCCACTTAATGAGAATGTGATGTAATGTTGGTTAATCTGGTTAACCAATTAACCAAACAGATTAAACTTTATTTTGGTTAATTTGGTTGTGGTATTAGTTTGGACGGTTTGGTTATTATTATTGTATTATGTTATAAACGCGCTGCTACGGATCGGGAAATCGCCAGAATCGAGAAAGCAAGAATACGAAAGAGAGAATCGAAAACACGGCACACGATTTACGTGGTTCACTAACACGATGTGTGTTAGCTAGTCCACGGGCGAGAGAGAGCCAATTTCATAATATCGAGGAGATTACAGATTACAGAGGAGTATGAGAAGTATTTATAATACTTCTCCATATGCTGAAAAATACTGTACTTTCAAGTTTTCATCCAATATAATGTATGAATTTAATCCAGGTTAGACGTCTATATGTTGTGGTCTACATTGTACAAATACAAGTACAAGATAAAACAATATTGAACTTTATTGTTCGTGAATCTAAAAGGAGGAATGTTTGGTTGTTGAGTTGTTATGCAAAGTATTGTGTTTGTATAATATATATTAGATATATAGCTAATTACTTAGCTGGTTAATTTTGTTTCATTGATTAAGAGTATACGAAACCAAACCAAACCACTTAAATCAAACAACCTAAAAAATTTAACAAAATCAAGCCAATTACCCAAATGAACCACTTCATTTGAACACCCTATTTTTATCTATCTATATCAAGGTTGTCAACCCACCGGTCGACCTACGGGTCGACCCACTTTGACCCTGGCTCAGTAAGAAAAACGGGTCGCACGCACCTGCCGGGTCGATCGCTATAAGGTATCGGGTTGGAGGTCAAATTGTGTCATTTTTTTCTTTGGTTTGCGAAATGCGCCTATTTTCCGATTTTTCTTTTCGCCTAACTCAATCTTTGGAATCGATAGTTGAAAATTTGAATATCGATGTTATATAAGTGTGTGAATTTTCGCTATACGTTGGATCTAAGGACGACATGTTACTTTGGTGTAATGTTATTTGTTATTACTCAAATGTTAGATGAGATTTGACATAATTTATCAGGATAAATAAAATATGATCACTCTTTCCATATTTCCGAGCTAAAATGGGTGACCCATTAACCCTTGACTCACTAGTTTGACCTGATCCGAGTAAACCCGCGACAACTTGATCTATATCTAATTATCTATACATGTTTTGGAAACAAATTGGTTAGCACAAGCTATAATACAACAATTCACCTTATTGGACAATGGGGGGACAGGATCATCATGGCTTAATGAGCAGTCAAGGGGGGAAACAACTGTCCAGCACTTTTCCTAGGAAGCTGGACACGTGGCAAGCGGTGGCAGGGCCAAAGACCTAGAGAATAGGAGCGAATTGGCGGGAAAAAGTAGTCAGGCCGGGCGTCCACGTAGGCGCCGTTGGCGGGAAACGGAAGCGACTATCTCGGTCCACTAATCTCCATTTCCGTAGCCCACTTGCCTTCCTTTCCTTTCTCCCTCGCTGACATCATACCATCATCCATACATAATGCATGGAATGCTGTATGTATAACATCCCATGATTTATTTGTTCTTTTTTCTTTTTATTATTAAAATAATGGGAAGTAGCCGAGCCATGCCATTCATCACCCCATGCGTTGAATTTTAGACGGCCTCTTATTTAAGGAGGTCACGTGATTTTGTCGTGCAAATGTTATTCCTTTTTCCTTCTTTTGTTTCCCGCATAAATTCATTAGTTATGATTTTCATAACTATGTCACATGAGCTGGTAGGAAATCTTCCTTGATCAAAATAGAGTTAAAAGGTATATTTGGTCCCTGAATTGGGAAGGTTTATTATGATCTCTGTATTATTTTTTTTTTTTTTAATATTGTTCTTCAAATCAGTGGCCTAGCTAGGAATTTCGCTGAGGTAGGTCGGACAGTGACATAGGTCAATTTGAATGGCGAGCAATAAGAGGCGGCCGATAGCCTCACTCAAATGTTGAGAAATGTCATAGGTAGCATTTGACTAGAAGCAATGTGAGGTATTTTTTTGCCGTTATATAAATGGTGATTACGCGAGTGAACGATGAGCGGCAAGCAGGCAAACCGAGCGCGCGAGAAGCCTACGACTAACATAGTTATTATATTGAGATTGTAGCTTGTAGCTTGTGGGAATTCATAATCGTGATTTATGAGTAGAAGACGGTAGGGCGTGACAATTTGGAGACGATGTCGTATCAGAATGGAAGACATGTCACATTTTATCCTATTGTACAAAGGGTTTTAGTTTAAACTTGTCATCTTTTCAATGACCTAATTTCTCCGCCGCTCGTTATTCAATTCCGCTGCTGAACATTGACAATTTCGGTAGTAAATATACACGGATTAGGGATTGCGGATTGGGATGGGGAATTGGCGTAATCTTTTCTTTTTTACATCTAAGCAAACTGATATGGCACGCATTAGATAAATTATAGGTTAAACAGAGCACAACCTGAGCTAGTAGCGGTGGATAAGGTGGTTTCAAATGAAAGGGAGGGCATGTCACTGTTACGACTACTCCTCCAACAAGCCTAGTTATCTACATTTTTGTGTGGACCATGACCAACCAAGGTGGTGCAGCTGACCTCCCTTGGTTGGCTGTGGCTCCGCCACTGCTTCAAATATAAATATTTTTCTATTATGGCATTGCTATTATAAAGATGATTAATTTTCCATTAAAAAATGACTCAACTGCTCACTAGACACACTAACTAGGCGCTAACTCGGTCAAAAAATAATGTAAATATTTTTTTGGTTACTTTAATATTTTTTTTCAATTTCAGCAAAAAAGGCCGATTTATTGATTTTGATTGAAAATTGTAGGGTGAAATTCACAAAAAGGAGTAGTTGGGGAGGGAGTTAAAAATATTGAGGAATATTTTTTGTAATTACGACTTATGAGAACTTGTTATGTGCATGAACTCTGTGTCACTCCATAGATAGATTCCAATTTAATGGAGACTAAAGAACTTTCAAATTCATATCGTCCGTGACGAAAAGTTCAAACAAATTATTCAAACTGTCTTATAAAAAAATTAGAATTTTGTATATTAAATTTCAAGTTAGTACTTAGGGTGGCAAATGTGGACTAGGTAAAGTCGAAAAGAAGGTTGGAAAATGAAGAAGAGGAATAAATTTTAAAATTAATAATTTAGCTCTGATGGTCTTAGTTTACGTTAAATTTTTTTCCTTTTTTTGTGGAAATAATTTATTTGATTTTAGGGTAATGTCTATTATTTATCCAAACCTATTAAAATGCTATTAATTAATCAAATTTTACGTAATGCATCAAAATATTAGCAATTTTTATATTATAGTTAATAATTTTGTAACTATTTTCTTAGTTAAAATGCTAAAATTTTGGAATGTTGACCTTCATGTGTCTCTTCCAAGTCAATATCATATTGTCAAGTCAATATTAATAACAAAAGTGCTAACTGAAAGTTAACATTTGGCTAATCCTTAGTATTCGATAGGTTTTGCTAATAAAAAAGAATCCAAAAAAGGTTTAGCAAATAAATAGTAATTACCCTTAATTTTATGTCCAATCATTAAAAAGCATTTTATCCATCTCTAATCGTCCAAACATGTGATCGAACCACTATTATAAATTAGTTAAAACTTCTACTAATTCGATCAATGATCCCGTTTGATTCTTATAACAAGGAGCATCCACACTTCAACAATTATTTTCGGGTTCTTATATGTTTTAAAATGCAAAAATTATCAAGACTCGACACTTGAAGGCAAGTAGGCAACGTCACCATTTTAGACTCTGACCCCCCTATCTCCCGTTGGATTCATGTTTCTTGCTCCCTAAGGCAGAGTCAAAAGAGAGAGCATTGAATCCTTAATTCCTGGCAGCCACCTAAAGCACCAACATCTTTGTTCATTCATGTGGCCGGATTTCGTGATAAGAGTTTCTGTATTTATTGGCAGCATTTTTTATTCTTTGTTTTCTCCAGCAGGACCTTTATATTTTTTTATTCTATGAAACGGGACCTTGATATTTGTTTTCTCTTTTGCTCACCTTTACAAACAACTATAATTAGTAAATACTCATTTTTAATACATCTTACATTCATGAAACAAAATAACTCGTCAAACAAGAGGATTCATAAACCACTGCCTTTTCTAGTGCACTCGTCCTATAGAAGCATGGAATAACATCTTCCTTTCCCTCCCAATCCCTCCTCAAGGCATCTCCTTCTTTGATTGGTTTTGCTCCATCAAAGATACCATCCCTCGTAACTCCTTGATTCATATTATCTACCTCTATTGGAACATTTGGAAGGCAAGGAACGAGAGCACTTTCAAGAATCGAGTCCCCTGGCCCCCAAATGTATGTATGCAAACCTATAGAGAACTTACGAAATGGATTGGTTTGTACAGTGCAAACTGACTGTCAAATGCTGTTGAAGGCCCTTAATCATAGTTAGTCTCGATGGCCCTGGAGATGTGCAGCCTGGATTAGAACAATGGTCAATATCCTTAGGACTAACCCTGCGATTTCGGTGAAAGAGGTTCTAAGGGCGTTGAACGTCAGTGCTGATTGGGTAGCACGATCAAAAGCTAAATCTATTCTACTAGATGACTGGATTAATATTCTTGATCTAATTTCTGATCTCCTCTAAGATTGTAATAGCTTTTTAGCTTGTTTTTTTTTTCCGTATGGTAGAATAAAAGTTGGTATTATTTGTAAAAAAAAAACAAGAGGATTCATAAACTGATTAAACTCCATTACTCCCTCTGACAAACAACTACCAATCTAGCCCGAACACCTGCCATTTCTTTTCTTTTTGAGCTATATGATTATTAAACAAAAGTTTGAGCTATGCCTATATGAATGTATTGACGTGGCTGAAAGGTCACGTGACGTGGCAATTTGGAGCTGACATGACACCTACATTAGCATGTCGTTAACGTAAGTTATTGGCGGCGTCTCTAACACCATCAAACTTTTGAAGGGGATAACTATATTTGTGATTTAAAAAAATGATCATTATTGTCACAATCATTAAAGATGTTATGAAATTGTTTACGTATGCTAATTCTTGCAATGCTAATCCTTGCAACACATGTAACAAATCAAGATCACAAAATCAACACAAAAAAGCATGTATAATATCATGGAATTATGCAAACACATATGCAATCATCCTAGCTGATATAATTCAATGTCTCTCCTTAAGGAATCTTATTCCTCTTTAGTACCCAAGGTTATTGAATGATTTCTCCCATGATAGAAAGGACGTACCTTTCCGTCGTAGTGGTACCTGAAACCCCAGAAACCAACGAACGTAGCAAAAAACGGTGAGAACTACACTTGACTAGATTTTCTCTTTTGAAAAGAAAGCATAAAACCAGTTTGGATTTGGGCAGAGTTTTGGTATGGGAAAATCTATATCAAAACAAGAGGAATAGGTGCTATTTATAGAAAATGAAGGGGTGTACGAAGGGAGACGACTCTTCGTATAGGTGGTTACACCCCCAACTAGGGATGGCAATGGGGCGGGTTTGTCTAAACCATCCCCATCTTCAAATACCCAAACCCATACCCGCCCCATACCCATGCGGGGGAATGTTTTGCAAACCCATCCCCATACCCGTGGGTTTCGGGTACCCATGGGTAATACCCGTACCCATACATCCAACATTATTACACCTAAAATTTAATTATTACTCTAAGCGAACCTATTATATCATGAAGTCAACAAAACACGATCATTTTCTTAATACGGTTCAAAGTATATGATCCTAAAACATCCATTAATACATAATATAGAGTATAATATTTTTCAATTTATTATCTTCTAACTCTTATACATCTACTAAGTAATAATTAACTAACATAATCTTGTAGACAAGGGGAAAAGTGAAAGAGTGAAAGGAGAATTGAGGGAAATGAATTAGATTTTGATTAAAATGGTCACTCAATTGCATTTCTACTAGTTATTTCCTTGAGTTATCCTCGTCACCATTGATAGATTACAATTTAATCCACATTTTTTTTATATGTGAAGAAATTCTCTTGGTGGGGCGGGTATGAGTATGGGTATGGGGCAGAGGAGGTCAAAACCATACCCGCCCCATACCCATCAAACTTTTTGCGGGTTTTACCCATACCCGGTCAAAGCGGGGATTCCTTGCATTGACTGGGTCGGGGGCGGTCGGATACTCGCGGCTATGGGTTTTATTGTCATCCCTACCCCCAACCATTTCAATGGTTTGTTTAAAGTTTTCTCAACCATTTGTAAGAAACACGCTTCTTCGAGCTCGTTACGATTAACGTAACCAGATAGAATAGAAATGGATTTAGAGGTTGAGAATAGAATTTAGGGGTTTAGGAGAAGAATTTGGAAATTTGGGGGAAAACGGAAAAAACGGCCTAAGCCTTTGGTAGAGAGAGATAGACGAGATTGAGATAACAGAATATGATTTAGAGATATAATTCGTCTATTAATCTTTGCTTCTTCGTAAATAAATGCCTAAATACATATTTATAGGAAATACGGGAATAAACCTGATAATAAACCTAAACTTAACCCCAAGCTATTGATATTCCTAATAATTATCCTACCAGAAATAAATAGAGAAACCCACCAAAAGTGTGTTTCTAACACTATTGCATTGGTTCGTCCCATGGAAGTTGGACCAGTTTAGTTATTCCAACTGTCATATCAATTTGGTTAAACTCGGTTTGGTATGGTCCAGTTTGCTAACACAAATCAATTTAACCGATTATCCACATATTACATCAAATCGATCGAATTCGAGACGACGCCTTTCCATATCTTATTAATATGGTAATTCAAGAGATTCTCTTAAATCTTTTCCTTTTCATTCTGATTTACACCATTAAAAATCTCAACAAAATATAGGAATATAAATTGTATATTTTGGCAAAACAAAATAACACTGCAGCCAAATATTTCATACGTGTCCAATTAGGTGTACGGTGTATTGATCTTTTCTCGTTGACAGAGTTTATCGCATGGTAAGTTCTTGTATGATTTTAATATGCAACCACTGAAAAAGCTTTCCAGCCTCGACTCTGGCAGACAACGTCACATTTTTATTTTTTGAACTCATCCATCTCTCATCGGATTCATGTTACTTGCTCCCCAAGGCAGAGTCAAGATAGCTAGCATTCCCAGAATGGTCGTCTTTCTTTGAATACTTGATCCCTGGCAGCCACCTGAAGCAGTAAAGCACCAACATCTTTGTTACGTGGATTTCGTGATAAGAGCTTCTGCATTTCTCGGGGAGCAATTTTTTTTTTTTATTCTTTGTTTTCTCAAGGGCCTTGATATTTCTTCTCTCTTTTGCTTACAGTTTCCATGCAAGTAATTGAAGTTCCAAAAAGTGCAAAGAAAGATGGGGAAAAAAAACTTGCCAACTAGGCGATGGTTGTATGTTCGACCAAATTTCCAACATGGTGCTCGTAAACGAGAAAATGGATGTCAGCGAGTGAGGCCCAGTCTAGCTGGTGGATCGGCGCACTTCACTTTGTAATGTTGTATGTTCGATCGTGAGCGACGACATTTCCCCTTTTGGTAACATCACCTTTGTGAGAGGATTCAATAATAATAAAAAATGATGCAGTTGCTTGGATTGATGTCAAACCTAAATTTAGGTTGAAATTTTGATAAGAAATTTAGGTTGAAATTAAGAGATGTAGTCTCTTCAATGTTGAAATATATGTAAAATTATATGTAAGTTTTGTACAAATTTAGGAATTACAGTTATCCTATGACGTAAGAGAAATTAAAGTATTGGTAGGTTGGGGGGAAATTGACATCCATACCCAACTAGAGGTATGTATGCTAATTTAAGGGTTTCAGTTAAACAAAATCAATTTTTTTTTTATGGATTTGAATAACAACGTTTTCTAAATTCAAGGATCTACCAAATATTTTGTTCGAGAGAAAAAATCAAACTAAGGGATAACGAGGGTTAATTTCCTAAATATTGTTTTTTTTTTTAATTTACCACGTATATTGTGTTTTTAAAAGTATTTATAACAATATTGTGTTTTTTATATGTGTAAAGCGCCGACGCCTTAGACTCAGGCGCTGCCGCTGGATGCATTTTAAACAAACAAAACACAGCGGTGGCGCCCCAGACTGGGGCTTTGTCGCTTTTAAGAAGGTAATAACGTCGGCGCCCCAGACTGGGGCTTTGTCGCTGCCATTTTGTTCCACTCCAGCACCACCCCTCATCATATATACTGCACCTTTCCTTCGGTTCTTCATCACCAAAAAACTGAAAGAAGTTCTGAAAGAAGCTCTGGTGTTGCTGTCTGGTTGCTGGGAAGATGGCTAATAACAGGTAAGAGTCGTATTTTTTTTCATGTATTCATCATAATGATTTTGTCTAGTTAGTAATTAGTGAGTTTGTTTTTTATGTAGTGGTTTTAGAAGATTTGAACTAGCTGTTCGGTGGCGATCAAAGAAAGTAGAAGACAATTTGGGTGTCCATTTTGTTGGTGGTCTAAGTTTCCAGATGACTATTCCATCCAGGGTGAACTATCAGAAACTTTGTGATCATCTAATTCGGAGAATACGGATTAGAGACGAAACAACACAAGATAGTGTTGTGATTACAGGTTTCACCTACTGTCTTCCAGAATGGCAGAATGGTGTTTTATTTCATTATGCAATGCCTATTGTCGATGATGATAGCTTAAATGTGCTTTGGAATTTTATGGCACAAAATCCTTATTGTTTGGGTGCTGAGATACATGCTGAGCTCAGTGAGGATCGAGGTGGAGAGGAAGACGATGATGACGGTGATGACACATGGAGCATGCCATCCGATCATGATTATGATGACGGTGATGACGGAGATGAGGAAGACGATGATGATGATGAGGAGGAGGAGGAGGAGGAGGAGGACGACGACGGGGAGGGAGGAGAACAACCTAATTTTCCTCCATATTTTTACTTGCAGGGTAATGAAGAGGACGAGGAATTATCATATGCTGATTCATATGGCGTAATTCCAGGGTCTACTGTTGGTGGTTTTGTTGGAGAATTCTACAAGGGGCAAATATTTCACTCGAAACAAGCTGCACAGGTGGCGATGAAACACTATGCACTACAACGCAACTTTCAGTATAACGTGGTGGAGTCGTCACCTTCAATCTGGAAGATCAGATGTTTGATGCACAAGGAGGACAAATGTCCTTGGATGGTGCGGTTTGGATGTCGAGAAAAGGGAGGCGATTGGAGCGTGAGAAAGGTCGAGTTGGCGCATACTTGTAGCAGTACGACTCAACCGACGGATCATCGCCATCTTGATGTCGACGTGATATCTGAGGCCGTCAAACACTTGGTACGTGCCCAACCAAATCTGAGTGTTCTAACTGTTCAGGCCGAGTTGAAAGATAAGTTTAATATGCAAGTTACTTACAAGAAGGCTTGGTATGGGAAACAAAGAGCATCGGAGAAGTTGCATGGAAATTGGGAAGAATCCTATGATTTTTTGCAAACATTCTTGAGGGTGGTCAAGAGGAAAATGCCAACATCGGTGATTCATTGGGTAAGAGTTCCTTCGACTCAACCAGGTCATTCAATATTTCAGCGAGTATTCTGGGCTTATGGACCTTGTATAGATGGATTCAAGAATTGTCCAGGTGTTATGGTTGTTGATGGAACATTTCTTACTGGGAAGTATAAAGGAGTGCTACTCATGGCGAGCTCATTTGATGGACGGAAGAAGATTTTTCCAATTGCATTTGCCATAGTCGAGAGTGAGAATACTGATAGTTGGCCATGGTTCATAAGTCACGTTCAGGGTTTGACTGATCGAAATGATGTATGCATCATCTCAGATAGACATGCAGGACTCTATGAAGCCATGAATAACATCGGAAGAGGTTGGGAGTGGAGGTGGTGCATGCGACACTATGCAAGCAATTTGCAAAGGAAGACTAAAAGCAGAATTATGTATAATCAACTATTTCGAGTCGGTAAGCTTTCTTCATATAATTTTGTTACTTGTTTTGATGTAATTTTGTCATGAATTTATCTAACCCGTGTGGTGGTTTATTTTATTTTGTTAGCCGGAGAAAAACGGTTGGAGAAGTTTGATCGTCAAGTTGAGCAATTTAAGAAGGTGGCCGCTTATAGAAATATTTCATGTGATAACTGGGTGGATCAACATCAGATTCGTTGGAGTTTAGCACACGATAACTACAATGGTGGGCGTCGTTGGTCTATCCTGACATCCAACATGGCAGAAAGCGTCAATGGTATTTTCAAATGTATTCGTGCACTTCCTATAGCTTCTCTTGTGCAACATACCTACTGGCGATTGGTGGAGAAATTCGATAAGTACAGGTTGGAGACAGGAGCAGAAATTAGGAGTGGTCCTTCACAATTCTCCACCAAGTGCGAAGAGCTGATGAAGGCGTGGTCACAAAAGGCAGTTGGACATTCTGTGATAGCTCTTGATCGAAGTCAAGGCATCTATGTAGTTCAGACTCCTCCCAACAATTTCAACATGACGGGGTCAAACACACTCACAGTGCACTTTGACGACCCCAACCGGACGGGATTTTGCACCTGTGGTAAATTTCAAGGAAATAAAATTCCTTGCTCTCATGTCATTGCAGCTTGCAACCGAATGGGTATTAATGCGTATAGGTTTGTCAACAATGTCTACAAGCTGGAAACAGTGATGGCTTG
This sequence comes from Linum trigynum, assembly GCA_964030455.1. Lineage (NCBI taxonomy): Eukaryota > Viridiplantae > Streptophyta > Magnoliopsida > Malpighiales > Linaceae > Linum > Linum trigynum. Next base: position 7,726,678 of record OZ034819.1, read on the forward strand.
TTATGGGACAAGTTTCGCACCTCTTGGTGAACCTAAGGGTTGGAAGAAGCATAATGACCCTACTCTCCATCCTAATATGGACATGATTAGAAAGCCGGGGAGGCCAAGATCAACACGAATTCATAACGAGATGGATTGGCCAAGGGAGGGTTCATCACAGCAAGTGTGTAGCAACTGTAACCAAGCGGGACATAATGCATCAACCTGTGGTGGCCAAGCAAGTGGGAGTGGGAGCAACCGAAGAGGGAGTGGTGGCCAACGAAGTGCGAGAGGTGGTAGAAGAGGAGGAAGTAGAGGGAATAGACGTGGCTGAGAAGTTAGTTCGAATGTAGCAGTTGTTGTTTTTCTTTCGATTTATCTCGCAGAAGTTGTTGTTGTTTGAAGTTGTTATTTGGAGTTGTTGTTGTTTGAAATTGTTGTTTGGAGTTGTTATTTGAAGTTGTTGTTGTTTGAGGTTGTTGTTTGGATTTTTATGAACTGAACTAGTTGTTGATGTTTGTTGGTTTTATATTTAAAGTCTCAATTTAGACAATAGCACTAAGAACATCAAATTAAAAATAGTCCAAAATAAGTACATAACAATAAATAGTCTCAAGGAAGTACATAATAATAATGCATAGTCACAAAGAACATAATAATAGTCTCAAGGAAGTACATAATAACATAACAATAAATAGTCCTCAATCACCACGCCGACCACCACGCCGACCACCGTGCTCTGCCACTAGATGGCCGCTAGTACTACACCTCGCTGGCCTCCTGTCTCGTGGAGGCAACTGCTCATCTCTCTCCGTCCCATCATCCTGATCCTGTGTGCCGAACATATCATCTACTTGAGACTGAACATGCTCATCCGGTGCACCCTCTCGTCGCTGCTGCTCATATGCCCAATGAGATGTCTGGAAGTCCTGATCCTGAAGTTGCAGACTGACTGGCTGGAATGTGAAGGTCGATGTAGGTCTGACGGGCTGACGATCTGAGTACCTCACTCTTCGAGGTACTTCACGCTGCTCACGTCGCTGTCTCCTCCTCCTGGGCTCCTCTGTGAACTGTGGCGGTGGCACGCCCCAGGCCGATGACTGAGTCCTACGCTCTGGCCAGCTAGCTAAGCTGCGCTCATCGGGGTACCGCTGTATCGGCTCTGTATCAGGATGTTGGCGACCACTAAAACCTAAAACTGTAACCCCTGCCGCCAACTGGTCAACATACTCCCCCATCTGGTCGTATGATAGCCCTCCTTATCTCATCCCATCACGTAAACCCTGCTGAACGTACTCCATGCAGTGGTACTGCAAATTTAAATGGAAAATATCAGAAATTCTAGACATCTAAAAACAATTAAAACACAAATTTTAATTACTAAAAAAACTCACCGCTGCGTTCAGTGCAGCAACTCTCCGTGTGCCTGAACGTCTAGTGACATCTCTGTACCACTCTTGATGCTCCGAGTGGTAAGCTAATTCTTCGTCAGCGTAGCTCGTCTGCGCTACCAACTCATGTCGACGGTCCCACAGCTCAATCGACTCGCTGGCTGCCTGTATGAACTGCTGTCCACGTGAAGGCCCATGCTGTCCCTGACGAAGAAAAAAATCTAATCTCAGCCGCGGAATGTAGAGGATGAAGCCGATCCTGTCTCATCCCAAACTGTCCGAGCACGCGATCTAGATGATGCCACATCTGCGATGAGAAGCAGATCAACGGAACAACTGCTCGAAACGTGTGGGACTGGACCACAGTACCGCTGTAGTCCACACCTCTATGATAGTACGGACGCCACTACACACAAGGATTGGTCATATAATTACTCCTAAATCTATAACAAATCAATTAAAACTATTCTATAAAACGAAATGATATATACTAACCACGAATGTCGTGCACTCGTCAAATCACAACTTGTACAAGTAGAACTGATCTCCATGCTGACAGGTGTGGGCCGGAAGCCACCGAAGGACACGTGGCACTGCGTCCTGAGTAATCTGCTCACCCGTCACCGCATGTAGTGGTGATGTATTAGGAAACCGCTCCCACGTCCAGATCATCAGCAAGGCGGCCCATCCACCAAAGTCACCACCCAGTGAAGAAGATGCCGTCATCTGCAGCGCCGATCTACCCATCTCACGGTACAAGTAGGACAACACAGCTGCTCCCCAAGTAAACCTTCCCGCTCTGTCCCAATCCTCCACCAAAAGTAGGTACTGCAGGTGGACTGAACCTCCAGACCGATCGGAGAACAAGACACCTCCCATCAGAGATAGCGCATACGCTCTTGCAAACTGCTCTGTCGTCTGGGGTGATGCAGAAAGCGGCAGCTCATCGAAAGTCTCCCTCAGCCAAGAAATCCGGATGACGCCGCCAGCAAGATCAGTAGGAGCCTGTCCTAACAGTCGAAGACACATACTCGACCAATCCTCGTCGGGTATGTCTACTACGACGGCATCACCGTCGATCGCTAATCCGGTGAGCGTGGCAACGTCCTCTAGGGTGATCGTCACCTCACCGAACGGCATGTGAAATGTCGATGTCTCGGGTCGCCAACGCTCTACGAGCGCAGTAATCAAACCCGGATCACCGGTAAGAGGAGCTAGTGGCAGAACACTAGACAGGCCGGCATCAACGAGATACGGCAGGTACAATGGATTGTATCGAACTAAATTTCCAGTATGACGAATGTGGAATGGTCGATCACCAGCCTATAATTAATGCACAAAACTATATTAATTCAATACCTTCCATTCATCTAATATTTATATTTATATATCTAAACTAAACTTTTTCTAATATAATATAATCGTAACTTAATCTAATTCTATTCCTAATTTAATTTAATTCCAATCGTAATTTAATTTAATTCTATTCTATTCTATCATGTTATTCGGCTAATAAAACTATAGAAATAGTTTGAAAAAAACTTACCTCATTTGCCCAAACTGCGTCAATCCGATGGTGACCATGCCCCCAAAGAAGTTCCGGATCCATCGGAGCAGTATCGATCGTCGCAGGTGGTGGTCTCATCGAACAAGGATCGATAAGCCTAGGAACTGGAAAAAAAATATTAGAACATAAAAAAAAATGTCGCCGGAAAAAGTGGCCGCCGGCGAGAATCCGGCCGCCGCCGTTTCGACTTACCCCTGTACCGTTCGCCGCCGCCGCCACGCCGCCCTCGCCGCCCTCGGCCTCTTCCTCTGCCGCCGGGGGCCTGCTGCTCGTCGTCGGACATCCCGCGGCGCTCTCGCTTACTTCTTCGCGCCGCCGCCTGTGTCTTAGGCGCTGTCGCTCTGGTCTCGGCGTCGGCGCTGGGTCTGAGGCGCTGCCGCTCAGTTCTCGGCGTCGGCGCTGGTAGGGTGGGTGAAGGAGGGGTCGGGATGATGGAGGAGGACGAAGGAGGTGGATGGAGGGAGGGAAGGATTGGTCTGTGCGAGAGGGGAGGAGGGGAATTAAAAAAACAAAGGAAACCAGCGACGGCGCCCCAGTCTCAAGCTTTGGCGCTATTTGAAATTTAAAAATAATTTCAAATAGCGCCAAAGCTTGAGACTGGGGCGCCGCCGCTGTCTTTACCTTTAAAAACCCTATTTGCTGAGTCTCGGGCGCCGTCGCCACTTTCCCTCCATCAAAACACAATATTGTTGTAAATACTTTTAAAAACACAATATACGTGGTAAATTAAAAAAGAAACAATATTTAGGAAATTAACCCGGATAACGATTGTCGATTGACGGTGAAAAGAATTTGGGAAAGAGAATAAAAATTCCGTACTGGCCGCGATTTGCTCTTCTTCGACGAATCAAAATTCAATTTTTCTTTCTTGTGCGATTGCCAACGAATCTCAGAAAAAAGAGGAAATTCTAATTATTTTATTTTGCCCCCTTTTTACTATTTTCTTCAGCTTTTTTCCCCCTCTTTCGCAGAGGCTCGGTCTGGGACCGAGGCGGGAGGGTAGAGCCCACTTCACGGGAAGGTTAATTCGGGAAGAAGACACTTCAGTGGCAGCAATGTAAATAAATCAAGAACCCGACCCCAAAATAAACAACATATGAAGAAATAAAATAAAAAACTAAAAAAAAAGTCAAAAAGAGAGGCAAGAAAAAAAGAAACACCAACCTACTCGCGCCGCAGCGTCATAAAAATAGTCTGACAACTGAAAAACCTTCCTCCACGCGTCCCTTGAAAATGTCGAAACAACAACCATCCGGCCAGGCTGCCGTGAAAACGACGCGCAGGAAGGCACGTCAAGGCGTGAAACTGGGATTAGTGGGTGGTGGGCCCACACAAACGTTGTCACCAAGCAATGGGAATAGCGAGCCGCCGGCCCGGCCCATTATGCATGAGTTAGTGGTGAGAAGCAGCCATGGTGACATGGCCCAATGGGGATCATGGTCCATGTATGACCATATGGATTCGAAACGGCCATCCCATTGCCAGCTCATCACCAGTTCCTCTTTCCTTTTTCTTTCCCTCCCCCGAGTGAAATCTCCCAATTTATTTAATCTTTTTTACAAAAACATATATATTTTTTCATTTTTAGATGATAAATGTTTACATTGAAACCTTAATCGTTATCAATATCATCATCCCCTAGCTGTTCCATTTTTTAATCGGTTCAGTTACAAAGCTAGAAAATGAATTTTCCAGCGGAAAAAATAACGGACAGATTATTTTTTTCCCCAGTAATTTATGTGAAAATTAGGTAAAACTAATTAATAAAATTTCCACCGAGTTAATGCTTTTTTGGGCGAACCGCTTCTCTATCTTCCTTTTTCTTTCTGTCTTTCCCCTTTTTAACCCAGAAAATTTTGACCGAAAGGCTCGGCAGGTGAATGGCCTTGTAGAGCGCTACAATAAATAAAGAGCGACTGACACAGAGCGAGAGAGAGAGAGGAACAGAGTGAGAGCAAGAGCAAGAAAGAAACACAGAGCAAGAAGAGAGAGAAGGACAGCGACAGGAGGAAGAAGAAAAGAGGTACCGATTTCGCAGTAAGAAAACGTCTGCTCTTTTAGTTTTTCCTTTTCTCGGGAAAATTTGTGTTTTTAAAATATGACTGATAATTTGTTTATTGTGTGGAGTTTTTGTTGTTTGTTCGTTTGTTTTCTTTCCAATTTGATAATTTCTATGGTGTTTCTATAGAGATTTGCGTCTTCTGGTCAGTGGGTGGTGTGGGGTTTTGGGGAAAGGCGAAAGTTCATTGTGGAAATTTCACTGTTGCAGTGTAAAAAAAAAATACTAACAAAGACCGGCCATTTCTCTCTCTCTCCCTCTCTAGTCTCCACCTTTTTTGATTCTTTGGTTTTTACAGATCGGGTTTGTCTCTGGGGAAGAAGGGTAGGGGGAGGGAGAAAAAATCTCGGCCATAGATTTGTGATCCTTTGTTTTTTTTTTTATAAATAGGGTTTTTGGGAGTTTAGTAACGCCCCTTCTGGCCTCTCTGCTTGCTCTCTCTCCTTCCTCTGCTCTCTCGCCTTCTGCGCTTCACACCTATCTATCTTGTTAGGCTTATCGTTTTGGGTCTTTCCTCTCCTTGAAGGGAAACGAGGAGGAAGAAAGAGCAGGAAGACAGCTCTCCGTTGTTCAGGAGCCGTGGGATTTATGTCGGCTGGGTTTAATTTGGCTGTGATTGGGGCTCCGTTGAAGCTCTCTTGTATTTCGATTTCTGCTTCTGCAAAAGTGATTGTTTCCGTCGTCGTCAGCTCACTTTCCTCCGCCGTTGCCGGTCCCAGCCGCTGCTGCCGTCCCCGCTTCATACAACTCTGCTGTCCCCAGCAGAGAACGGCGCCGAGGTCCTCGGTTGATTCGATGCGTTTGAGGCCAAAACGGTATGCTTTTCACACTCCGTCTCTTTCTCTGTACTGTTCTTTGTGGAAATCTGTAATGGGTTTAGCGTTAAAGATGAGGTTGTTCGATGGAATGCCTGACCGGCGGACTTTTCCTTTGTTTATTTTTTGCAGGACTTCTTCTGGTATTGTGGAGTGCTTTGGGGGTTTTCACATAAATCGATTTTCTCACTTATTCTTGTTCTTGAGAGGGGGTCTCACTTGATTACCCCTCTTCTTCTTCTTCTCCGTCAACCCTTAAACCCTTCTTTCTCTCTCTCTTTTCTCTAATTACTATCTACTGCGTCTTACCCTGAGATTTTTACTACTCTGATTTGGTTTGGGAGATCGAATTCTTTTCTGGGTTTATTGAGGGGTTTTGGCGAGTGATTCTGAGATTTACCATGCCGGAGCTGGTAGAACAACAGCCGATGAGCTCGCCGGAGCCCTTGCAGAGAGTCATTGCCAACTCCTCCTCACCTTCTCAAGACTCGATGGAGTCAAGGGTACGGAAAGTCCGGGTCATATATCAAGATCCATATGCTACTGATACCGATTCCAGCGATGATGAATTCAGGTGCCCTGTTCCAGCTCCGAAAAAAAAATCCAAGTGTTTCGTCCGTGAGATTTGTGTCCCTCCGATTGGTTTATCCCTCTCACAGAGCACTGTTGAGCAGCAGCTGCAGGAATCTTCCTCTCAAGACAGCAACAGCAACGATTACAGTGGCAAAAACCCCATCAGGAGGAGAAATGTTTTGGCCACCACTCCATCGTCATCCAAAGGACCCAAGAAGCCTGTTGGTGTTAGGCTGAGGAAATGGGGGAAATGGGCTGCTGAGATAAGGAACCCACACACCAGATCCAGGGTATGGCTCGGTACTTTCGCCTCTCTTGAAGAGGCTGCTCAGGCGTACGAGGACAAGAAGCGAGAGTACGATGCCTCGTTCCCCTCGGAAGACCACCAGAAAAGCGTCAACAACATGGTGCCTCAGTCTTCCTCTGCTGCTCGTACTGCTGTCTCGCCCTCTACCAGCAAGAGCCATCTACCTTGTTGCTCTACCAACGGCAATGACTCTGAGAGCCTTGTCTCCTCCCATACTTCACCAGCATCTGTTCTCGAGGTGGACAACTGTGCAGTGTCAGCGCTGAACTGTGATTTTAGCAAGGAAGAGTGCTTTGACATTGTCGAGGAAGAAGGTTTACAGGCTGCTGCTCTTACTGTTGAAGACCTGGAGATACCTGATTTGAGCTTCATTGACGAGGCGTTGGGGTCTGCTTGTCCTGTGGTCGATCAAGATCTCGACTTGGGTGTTGATTTCACCAGCCTAATCGATGAGTTTGGCAGGATGTATGATGATTACTGTGGCATTGGGGATGAGCTTGACTTCCTCGGGTTTGACTTCGAAGGAGGAGAAATGCTACCAACTGAGCTTCCCGATTATGATTTTGAGTTCGACAGTGAGGAGTTCGCTTACCTGGATGATCATCAACAGCAGCAACAACAACAGCAACAACAACCCCTCAATATCGCTTGCCTATAAGTTTTGCAGCTAGTGAGTTTTACATGTTCGGTTTAATTTTGGTATGTCAAATCCAATTATTATTTATGTATTCGTTGAAAGACAAAAAAAGAAGGAAGAGTTCTGTACTAGGCAGAGTGAGGATCTCAAGAACACTGCTTGATGAGCAAAGCAAGCATTGTGGTGTTCTTTTCTGAGAATGGTTTTTGGCGGAGTGAGTTTTGTTTTAATTACTGTCTAGTTTTGTCTGGTTGAGGAGATGGGGGAATTGATCCTTGAGGGTTTTGCTGGTGCTGTAAAAGCCGTCCCAAATGGGTGTATTCCAGTCTTTTAAAGTCTTCCTCACCAGAGTAATGGTTGCTGTAAAACTCTGGTGAAGGTTATTCGAGGAATGCTCAAAACCCATCTCTCATTTTTCTTTCAAGTTTTGTACTGAAATGGAACTGTTATCAGATTGTGTTAACTGGGTTGTTCTTTCTGCCATTCTTCATATATCCAATGGACACAGTTAGTGCTGAAGCTTTTACTACCATTGTTGATTGTGCTGTCCATTAATGGTTGTCTCAGGTGGAGGATGTGTGTATTGAAGTCATGTAGGTGAGATTTGGGGGTGTTGTTGGGAGTTTCATTTTGCGTGTGTACTGTATAGGAATGGTGGCAGCAAAGAAGCCATGTTTGGAGATTCGCAGCTAAGCAATATCGCTGCTGCTGGGCCAGTGGTAGTAAAGTAGTACTGGCGACGTACGTTTTGGTAGAGGGGCGAAGCCCATTCCCGCAATAAATTGAAGACATCTATCTCTCTTTGTCGTGCGATAGGTGTATTGTAAAAAACATGGGTTTTCTGCGTTTTGGTCACTCTCTGAATGCTCTCTCTTCTTGTGCCTTACACGTATTTGCCCATCATTTTCAATTCCTTACCCCTTCTCTGAAATGCTTGAATTTCAAATGCTTGAATTTCCAAGTGAATTATCCATTTGGGGTATTTGTCTATAACGCCATTCGTCAGATTTCATCATAATCAATTAGTCGTTTATGCGCTAGGCAGGCAGGTTGGCAGTCTACGACAAACATCGTTTCTATTTTCTTATTATCTGACATTAGATAGAGTAACCGAGATTAGGGGTGTCAAATTGGTGCGAGTGTTTGTGGTTAAGCACAACCATAAAGTTGTGATTATTCTAATTAAACTGCATTGGTTGGTGGTTGATCACTATCGTAGTCATTGCGTTTTGGTTGTGGCTACCCGCAAAAGTTCATCCTTCAAGGTGTGGAGCTGCAATCGACTGGAACGAATCCGCTATTTTCTACTAAACTATAGTGATGTACTTTTTGTGTTTGCTCATAGAGATGCAATTTTTGCATATCTTACTCGGTGTGAGCCATTTTTCTTTTCGAGTTTGGGATTCAACTTTTGGACTGAAGAAATGAGAAAGAGAGAAAGTGTTTGCTTTACAAAATGCAAATTAATCTCACGTTAAGTAGTGAATTATTTTATAATGTTACAAAATTGGTCATTCCTCCTTATTAATAGGTGTTGTGAACTTAGAGATAAATCAAAAGGTTATTAGTCTAATGTGACTATAGTGAGTTTTGTAACTGAACCACTGATAAAAAAAATATAATTCTCCTAACCACATTACTATCCACAAATTATAAGTATGATTACCCCACAATATGTGAAGTTTGATGCGCTTTGTGAGTTATCCGTAATCCGAAAACCAAACTTTCAGCCCTAACTTGGACAGTAAATTTTTGTTTGATTACAACGGCACTTGGAAGCAAGTAACAATCACTCGCTTTTTCGTAATTTCTAATCCCCGGTCCCCTTATCCCGGCTTGATTTGTTTGTTTGTTAATAATTGTTACCGGTCACATCTTCATTCAACAATTACTAATTTTGAAAGGATCAAACTAAGCAACTAACTAATCACTACCTACCACCCATAAGACTATAAATTAATCAACTAAAAGGGTGGGATTATTTTTCTCGGTGTATTGACAGTGTCAACAGACAAGTGATGGCAGGAAGCAAAACTTTCGAATCACGTGCACATAAATGGGCATATTGATTAAAACTAGCAGTAGAGAGAGTGCAGAATTAGAAAAAATCAGCGCACGAGGGAGAGATGCTATTTGGGTTGCAGATTAGATATTTGACCTCTACTAACAAAGTTTTCTGATGCTAAATTGAAGGCGCTAAATAAAGATTACCGTTTTGTTTCTGTTGGGACAACATAGATTTCTCAAATCGTACCGTACCGGGCGTTCAATCACAAAATATTAATATTGGAGGCTAAACTATTAGACGATCACGGTATTTAACGGTTAAACAATAGTTAAACTACGATTTTTCCACAAGATATTATACCGCCGACGTTTTTGGTACGGTTTTCGATCGGTTTCATGGAAACATGCCAGAAAAAGAGTGAGAGAAAGTTGCTAAAGGATGAAAGTTCGCTTGTTGTGGCATTGGCAGGAACCTCAAATACAAGTAGGGGTATGGGCGAAATTGATTTGAGCAATCTTTTCCGGCTAAGATGACAGGGACGCGAAATGTATCATCCTCTTGGTCACAATGTTTGAAGTTAGATCATGGGTGTAATCGGACCACAATGAAGGATCATTTGTCAGGTACTCCGAAGGTTTTTTTTTTTACTCGATTATTCTAGGAGGCCACATTTCTTCCATTTGCTCTCAAACTTCAATCGAGTTTGACATATTGTAGGTGTATTATGAAGATAATATAATTCTTCAAAATTTCGAATAGGAAGCACGACAGTAGTTATTGGAGGATGGGAATGATCATCTTTATCGAAATTGTATCCTTTTAAGTTGATTATCTAAATTCATCTTTATCGAAACAATTTATTTAATTTGGCTACCATAACAGAATTCATGCGATTTTTTTTCCGGAAGACCATTTTCCCGGGATTTCGGAGGCAATGATCACGAATTCGGCCTGAGGCGCTATTCTCCATCGAAAATAAAATCTATTAAGCCTTGTTTTTTATGAATTTTTTCAGAGGGTATTATCGTAGTTTTGTGCACTTTTTTTTGAAAAGTCATTTTTCTGGATTTTAAAGGCTATATATCACGAATTCGGCCTGAGGCTATTTTGCACTAATGATTGAGTTTATTAAGCACCGATTTGAGCGAATTTTTTCCGGGTCCACTTTTAGCTTATTCCAAAGGAGTGCCATCATAGATTTCAGGCAATTTTTTAGAAATACCATTTTCCTTTGATTTTGAAGGCTATGATCACAGATTTGTCTTGAGACTATTCTCCACTGATGATGAAGTCTATTAAACGCAGTTTTTGCAGATTTTTTTGGAATTTTAGGGCCCTTATTCCGAAAGGTCATTTTTCGTGGATTTTGAAGGCTAAAGATCACAGATTCAGTCTGAGACTATTCGGCATCGATGATTAAGACTTTTTTTTTTTACAAAAGATAATCATATATATTGATTAGAAGAATAGACAATTACATCCTGGAATTAAGCGAGGCACGAAAAACAAATAAGCGACTTGCAGTCGGGTACAAACAAAGGGCCTTCCTAGCCACCAAATCGGCTACCCTATTGTTACGAGGACCTACAAATCGCACACTAAGCCCACTATGACTTGCGAAACAATGCACAACCTCCTCAAGAACTGCCCCCATCCGGTTATTCCGGGTACCAGCCCTATTAATTTTATCAATGATGACCTTGACATCGTCTTCAAACCTTGTCTCCATAAATCCCTGACTTAGACACCAGAGAATAGCCTCCCAAAAAACAAGCAGCTCCACAACCATAGGATCATCAAACATCGAAAATTGTATCCTTTTAACCAAAAGGACATCCCCATCTTGATTTAGATTAATCATCCCACCAGCAGAATGAGAGCACACCTAGTCGCCCCATCCCACGTACAGACTACTACATTGAGAGGAGTAGCACCGAGAGGCGGAGAAGGAGGGTTGGATATTTGTAGACTAGCTTCAACTGGCAAACTAATCCATTCCTGACATTGTTGGTGGAATTGACGAATTAGAGCCAGGATACCAAACTGTTTGCCTTAAAAAAACAACCTAGTTTCGTTACCGCCAAATCCTCCACAGGACCGCCACAACTGACATGAATAATTGAGGTTGACTAATGAGTAACATCAATTTCTTTAAAAAGAGAGGGAAAGTGTGACGAGGCAATCTTTGACCCAGATATTCGAGCCCCGAATGATCCCACAAAGCCCTAGCCACTAGGCAATCAAGAAACAAATGTTCCATTTTCTCCAAATCCGCCCAACAAACCGGACACCGGGGGAAGCAGCTGGACATCTTTCTCGATTAGGGCCTCCGTAGTCGGCAGGACACGGTTGAAAATTTGCCAAATAAAAACTTTCATTTTGGGTGAAATATTTGATGTCCACAATCGGATCCAGCTGGGTCTATCCATCCAACTAGCTATGGATCTCCATCGACCATCCTGCTTATCTAACAAGACAACAAAATAATAGGCCGATTTAACCGTAAAAACCCCGTCAACCGTACCATGCTAGATCAATCTATCTGACCCCCCTGTACGTGATATAGAAATCGATATGGCACCACAAGTTGCCGGGTCAAACCACTAACTAAGTTTTTGGTCACACCAACGTCCCTCCCCTTGGCAAATAACCTCTGCTACCGGCAGGTCTCCACCCTCGGGTGGTACCTGGGGGTTACACATCAGAGGGTGGGTTAGGGTGTAAGCGAGGAATCCAATTGGAATAAAGCAGAGATGCCCCTAAAGAATACTCTGCCACCCCCAAGATGGTCGAGAGCGCGCAGTAGCATCTAGGAATGTTTCATGCGGAAAATATTTCACCTTATACACCTGGGATAATAAAGAAGTAGGGTCATTGAGGATACGCCATCCAACTTTGGCCAAGAGTGCCTGGTTAAAATGCTCAAACCGACGTAAACCCATTCCCCGTCATGTTTGCTTCTGCACATATTCCGCCATGACATTGACATCCATCAAATCCTCGAATGGCTTTCCTCAACCCCCACCAGAACCTAGCCACAAGCTTGTCCAACAGGCGACAAAGAGAAAGAGGAAGTTTGAAGCAAGACATAACATGCAACGGCAGAGCTAAGGCCACTGATTTAATCAGAGTCTCCTTAGCTGCCCAAGACAAAATCCTTTCCTTGATATGATTCCAAATCGGTTAATCAACGAGCCAAAAATTACTTGATGAAGAAGCTGACGAAGTTGGGAAAAGAAGGGCAGAATTTGGCTAAGTCAAAATCCATGTCCAAGGTACATATTTTGGAGGCATGATTCTCTTAATTGGCTTGGTGGAAATTCAAGTTTGATAGTTTGTTTTGCAGATAAAGTTTCCATCTTTCCAATGGTATGCTTTTTGTATCCAGAATATGTCATTAAGGTTGTTTTTCAAAGCCTCAAAGTTGCTACCTCAAAACTGGAAAACTGTCAGAAAATGGCCAAGGCAGAAAACTGTGTTGAGATACCAACATTGAAGGCCTATATCTGGAGATTGGAGCATGATATCGGGCTGATTCAAGTTGGAGGTGGAAGAGGAAGTTTTCTTCTACAAAGGAAAGGAATTTTTTGAGTTCGAATCAAATTAGAAGACCATTTCCGACGGGCTCAAAGATGCTATGAAGCCTGTTTTCCTAAGCAGACTTGCTTGTGTTTTAAGTCAGTTTCTTGGCCTGCAAGTTACCTTGTTTTTGTAACACCCCGAATTTTGGGTTATGGTTTGACCATAATACGTGATCGGTTGGATCGACGTTTACGTACGAAGGATGGAAACCTTAAATTAGAAATAATAATAATAACATTAATAACTAATGTTAATGTTATTATTATCATCAATCATCATCCAACCCCCACGTCTCCCCCATTAGGAACGGAAGAGAAGAAAAAAAATAAATAATAATAGAAGTATAAAAACCCCACTCTCATTCCGTAACCCACTCTCACAAATTATCTCCCATTAAAAGTCCTAATAATTTTCTGTAACCCCCAGCCCTAGTTTCACTCGACCTCCCCATTATTTACCCTCACCCTACAGCTAATGAAGAAACCAAAAACCTAGGAGGATTCTACAGCAAAGTCAAGCGGCCGTACCTCTCTCCTCTCCTTCGATCAAACAACACCAGCCAGTCCCTCCGCGCGAGCTCTGAGCGACGCCAAGCTTGGAATGATTCCCTTCTGCTCAACAAAAGCACTCAGCCATCCCTTCTCGTAGGTCCGATAGGTAAGAGCCTCGACCTCAATCCTTTTTTAGCTCGTTTAAACCGCGATTAACCCGACAAACCCCATGATGAGCGTAGCTTCGACGGTGTTCCCGGCGTGGTAGACTTCAACTAAACTTCAAGATCTTGGCATCATCGCGGAGAGGGCGATCCCAGGAGCACTCCGGTTTAGTCGGAATTGAGTTTCGAAGTCGGACGAGGGAGATATGAGTCCTGAGAATTGGGGCGCAAATCTAATAGTTCAGGTATTAATGTCGTAAATTCGAAAAGTATAAGTACTGTGATGGCAATTCTGTTTCAGTCTGCGAGAAAATATCCGGATCAGCCCTCCATAGTATCAGGTTGATCAGCTTAGTCCCTACTGTTTTGAAACTGACAATGGGCGAAAGATAGTATTTTATCAAGCTTATTATTATGTTAGTTGCTTTAAAGTTTATATTTTCGTGGTGTGGTAATTTTATAAATAGTATAAAATCAATAGGATGTCTGGGTATTAATCGGAGAATTTTTGGAGTTGTTTTTATAATATTTAAAATAGTTATAAAGTCGGTTTTAAGTAAATAAATTACTGTGCGAGCGAATATTATACATTTGATAATTTTTATAGAAATAAGATACTAGCATAATTATCTAGGAATTATTTGATGATTTTTAGAGTCGGTTTGGCAATTTTAAAAATTGATAAGATGTTACTTTTAATTTATTAAATTACTGTTCGTGGGTTTTATTAATTTGTTAACATTTTTTTTTAAACTAGAATCATGGTAGTTCATTTTAAAATTAGGAACCGGAATTTTAGACGTTGGTGATTTAGATATTAAATTTATTTATATTATAAGTCAATAGGAAGAAGGGGTTCATTATGGTGTAAATAATAGTTAATAATTTTGGTTTATGTTTTGAATTATCCAAAGTTAGAATTTCTGTAATGGATTTTATGTTATTAGTAAGGGGTTAAGTCTTGTGAATTTGGGGAAAGATTTCCAGTGTTTGAGAAAAATTGTTTCAAAGAGTTTAAGGGTCTTTTTAATGAATTTTGGGACTAAGCTAGGAGGACGGAAAAATGTTACTTTGAAAGAGCTAAGTTGGAGGATTACCAACTAAGGGTTAGTATATTTTCGGATTATAGGTTCTTGAGGTACTGTTGACTAGGGTTCATTGACTAAGAGGTTGAGAATCATCTGTTTTCGAGGTGAGTGTAAAGGGGGTAAATTCTACGCCTTACATGTTCAAGTATTTGCTTTACGTGAAGTGTGTGTGTGTACTGTTTGATTTATGATTGTGTTGATTATGCATGCTTCGATTTGAGTTATTGTTTAGAGCATTTCAATATCTACGTTTAATAATTTGAGTTCATGTTTTTACGACGGTTAAGAACGAGTATTTTTAATGCTTCATCGTTTACTAAGTTATGGCGTTAAGAGTAAGACAAAGTCACGAGTAAAGATAAATAACCTCGCTTAGCTAGCCACTAGCTGGACAGACCCCTACCGGACGGTGATAAGTTCCGCGGTAGTTGATCACTACCGGATGGTGATACGTTCCGCGGTAGTTGGTCAGGCTTGGAGCCGGACGGTGATAAGTTCCGCGGTTTCCATTGCTTAGATTTAGGTGTGCTACCGGATGGTGATACGTTCCGCGGTAGTCACGCCGTAGTTTGACACCGGATGGTGATTCGTTCCGCGGTGGTCAAACCCATTTGTGGGGCACCCCATTGTGAGGGTAGTCATGTTTAAGAAAGTAAGTAAGGCTAGCAGTGGCGCCAGCTAAGACAAGGTAGGGGCCCCAAAATAAGCTAATGGACGAAATAATACATTTTACAAGAGTTAAAGTGTGAAAGACGAAAGTAGAAAGTAGAAATCATTTTCACAAGTTTGGTGTGAGCTCCTGGATAATAACCTTAGGCGTTTCAAGTTTAAGTAGGGCGTAGACTGACCCCAACTCACTCACCAGATCGTAGAGGAGGAGATCCTAACCAGCCAGTCCGTGATCAGCAAGCCAGAGGAGCTCAACACCACCGTCGCTAAGAGATGTCGAGCCAGGCGTCCGAGTAAGCACCAAAGAACTTTTAAGTTATTAAGACTATATGGTTAAGAGTTAAAGACTGGAGATTCATTTCTTTCGGACAAGTTAAGTTTTGCCCACGTGTTTAGGGCTTCGTTTTGTGTTATTGAGATATTTGAGTTTGATATTTTATTTAAACTTGTGTTATTTGAGATTTTTAACTATACCCCGGGGTAGAAATGTTTTTTTTTCCAAGTTCAAAGAGGTGGGATGTTTCAGTTTTACTCGAATTCTTTAGCTTATTCCTGTTTTAATTAGTTTCCTTGTTCATGTAGGGTTGTATTAGGATTATTTGGATATAAAAAGCCTTTCTTTTCATTGTAAAATAGAAGACTTTGATTAATCGAAAAACAAACCTTTGGTTTTGTGCAAGTTGCGACTTGTGTTGAGTTTGGTGGATTCCAAGCTCGTGAGCTCTTGTATCGATTGAATAGTTACTTCAATCGTGGTCGGGCATCTACCTTTTATACCAATCGAGCGTTCCCCAGGTGTGGAATCGTCCTTATGGTTCCGTTTTATCCAAGTTCGTATTAAGAACGCTTCGTTCTTGATTCGAGCTCAATCGGTCTTTCGATTGAGTCTTTAGCTGCGTGACTTTGATAACATACACCCCCTGGGGGCGAATTAAGTGGTATCAGAGCCCGGTTCTACACAAGGGCGAAGGAGAAGAAGAAATCGACTATTTCGGTACAAAGCAGAATTTGAAGTTGAAAACAGGGCAGCCCCTGCACGTACACTGCAGCTGCTGTTTTGTAATTGAATTTCGATGGAAAATTCAATAGAAGTAAGGGAGATGGAAGAAGGTTGTAGAGAGGCAAGGAAGATGCAAATTCGGGTCCAAGAGGAGCAGCCAGCAGTCGTTTTTAAGCATCGAGAATCCGATGAGCAGCGTGATAATCTATTTCACAGTCGATGCTTTGTCGAAGGCAAGTTAATTTCGTTCGTGATCAATGGAGGTTGCTGCTCAAACGTTATTAGCTTATTGACACGCTATGACACAACACCTAAATTAGCTTGGAATCTCCTAAGCTGACCAAGCCCTCTTAGACAGAATACCCGGCAGGCGACTAGCCTTCACCGGGATAGACTGCTAAGGCGATTCACACAGATCTCCACTACTGAAATGAATTCCAGTACAAAGCAGTGAATTGATTGACTCTCGCACAACCAATTCAACACTATTAATCAAGGAAGCTCTCTTAACCTAATCAGATTCTATCTATCATACAGAGCCTTCACACGGCCACAACTCACAAGGGGCCCCTACACGGCCGTGTGAGGTGCAATGGTGCCCGTGTGGCTTCCCAGCTTCTCGCCAAACGTCCAATCTTCGTCCAATCGACCCCGAACTCGTTCCTAAACCTTCATTCACGTACTAGGACCTGAAATATCACAAACAAGAATAACCTAACGTGAAATCGGCCTAAAACTCGAGAATCGACATCTCAAACGACTCAACAATAGGGGTAAAAACATGTGTAATTAATGGTCTATCAAACTCCCCCAAACTTAACCGTTTGCTTGTCCCCAAGCAAACCTGACTCAAACCAATGCAACTCTCGAGACCTCTATAGCAACATGCAACCCCGATCGTCGGCAGAGGATTTTTTAGATCATTTAGCAACTTACGAGGTCAACTGGTCTTCTAAGACGCCTCTTATCTCTCTCAATGCGAGTACTAGACTCAAGCTAGGATCATGAGAAGCAGTGGAACTAAGACAGTCAATTCATGGATAAGGAGACTCACACCATTCACAACCAAGGACTCGTTGTACCGGGGTGCTCTTTCACTTCATTTCACTGTTGGAACCCCTTTTTCACTTTCATTTTACTCTTTTTTTTCCTCTTTTCATTCACTTGGCGGGGGTTCCAACTGCAGTCTTTTGCACGGTCAACCCTTATTAATCGAGCAAGAGCAATATCTGTACATCTGGCGCTCGCCAGAGTACTTCTTTTAACTCCTTTTCCTCAACTCGTGTGGAGGGTCAATGAAATTAAGGGGGGTCGGAAACTCTATCTGTGCCCTTAAAAACACATCCTCAAGTAGGCAAACCGTTCAACGGGTGGAAATTTCACTTGTACTAGAGACAACTTAGCTTCACCTTGTAGGCCTACCCCACCAAGGATCACTAAAATCTCTTCCAAAACCCGATTTTGTGCAATGAACGGTGCCACACACGTCGGGCTTACCCCATGTCTTAGAATTTTAAATTTTTGACATGGAGGACCAAAATGCTTGTTCATTTCACACTTGAGCACCCTTTTTCGATACACGAGTCCACAACACAACATAAGAAGAGTCATCAATACCACAGGAATCAACGGTCCTAAATCCACTAGTTCACAAAATCAACCGGCACAACAGAGACACAGATAGGAAAAATCTTATACTTCAACATCCTCCATAGTGCTACAACTACCTCCCTAGGTTGCATATCACCATAAAGACTGTCAATTCAAAGCATACTGAGCAGGATTTTGCAGGGAACGGTACTTGGAGCCCTCAAATTTATAAATTTGGACAGTGGACTAGGCTCCAAGCACACAAACAACCAAACATTCACCCGCATAAATAATCGAACATCCCCCCACACTTAAGCACGACATTGTCCTCAATGGAGGAAAGATAAGGAGGGTAGAACGAAGTTACCAGATCAAGGGTGAATGATGGTGGACGAGGCAGGCGGTGCATTCCAAGAGGAGAGAGTAGTCAGAACACAAACACCACACAAAATCTCACTAAGGTTGAGTTATTGACTCTAAAATCAAATAACAAAACTGACTCAACCGATGAGAAATAGAGAAAGAAATGCAAACCGACTGGTTGGGTTTCCTCCCAACAAGCGCTTCTTTCACGTCGTGAGCCGGACGGTAGCTCCTAAGTTTCAGTCCACCCCAAAACCTCCTTGAAGTTGAGGTTCCCGTCTATGAGGTGGAGTCTCAAGTCACGAGCATGTGGTATGATAGGTGATGGAAGCTCGTGCACTTGATGCAGATAACATCTCCACCCTCGAGACCTCTTCTTCTCTTCTCTCGTCTCATTGCCCCAAACTAGATATGACAACATCGATTGACCACCATCGCGTCCACCAAGAGGAACCAATGTTGATGTGGCCTTGGTCTGGCAAAGGGACACAACAAATGGTCCTTTCTAAGTAGTCCTCGAAGTTAGGTGGAGATATCTCATGTAACTCTTGGCCGGTGCAGGCCTCTTCCACCTTAACTCCGTCCTCAGCCTGGACGCCAATTGCTTCTTCAACCTCCCTTTCTTCTTCATGTGGTATCACCCCTGGGAAATGATCAAGAACTCCTTCTGCTTCACTTTCGTCATCCTCCACAACTTCTTTCTGCACCCTTTCTTGCTCTTCTTCTTCTAGCACCAATTGGAGAGCAAGTCGCCATGTAATTTCTTCAATGAGATCATCTTGCATCTCCTCGCTCGGGCCCAGCATGTTAGAGCAGAAATAAGGAAATGTGTGATCTGCAACCAGAGGACTTTCCTGATCATGATTATCATGGGAGTTCTCTGTGATAACTTCTGTATGCTCCTCAACATCCCCGTAGCCTTTATCATCCTCCACCTCTTCTACCGTGGTAGCAGAAAGGTGATCTTGAGCAAGATGTGAGCAAACTTGCTCCACCCACTCTGTTTGCTTCGCTGAGCGCTGAACAGTGTCCTCCATTTCATGGAGAAATGAGGGATCGGAATGGGCAAGGGATTTGATTTGAAGATCCATCTTGGAGCATGATCTCTCAGTGTCTCGAGCAAACTGCTCCACGAGAAGCCTTAATTGTTTGTTCGGATCTTCCAGTGAAGTGTAGTATGGCTCTGCAAAGTGGCCCGTGAAGGCCTCTATGGTTAACTCCAGCTCTGATGGCCCTTCTGGTTGTGGGAGAAAGTCTTCTTGGTAATGAGGTTGTTCTTGATATGCCCAAAGGTCTGATTGTTCTCCGTAGTAAGGGGGTTGGTACTGGAACCCGAATCCATAGTCTTCTCCTCCTTGATTGCTCCAGGGAGTCTCGGGGTAATACCACTCGGATGGTGGTGGATACCCCCAATGGTTGGAGAATCCATGAGGATCCATGATTCAGATCTGCACCAACAAAAACAAAAAAAACACCCAAGTGAAAAGAAAGGGTGGAAAAGAAAAGAAAAACGCTAAAGTAACAAACTTCTGCCTTTCCTAATAATCTAGAAAGTCCCCGGCAACGGCGCCAAAAACTTGACACACTATGACACAACACCTAACAATGGCCAAGTGTAACCAATGAAAGGGACTACAGTATAGTGGCACAAGTAATAAATATCGAATCCACTGGTCTCTAGAGTTACTATTACTCAGCTTCAGTTCATTATCTAGCAGACTAGATTAAGGATTGATTTGTAAACTACTCTACTGACTACTCTACTAATTACAAGTTGGGAACTCACTTAGGTATGATTCCCCCTAGCTCCTCAATTAGGTCCAAGTTGCAATTACTTTTGGTTGATCTACTGTTGATTAAACTGCGAAAGATCCTAAATTAGCTTGGAATCTCTTAACCTGACCAAGCCCTCTTAGACAGAATACCCGGTAGGCGACTAGCCTTCACCGGGATAGACTGCTAAGGCGATTCACATAGATGTCCACTACTGAAATAAATTCCAGTACAAAGCAGTGAATTGATTGACTCTCGCACAACCAATTCACCACTATCAATCAAGGAAGCTCTCTTAACCTAATCAGATTCTATCTATCATTGGTTAAAGCAGAAATCAAGAGAAGATGATCAGGCTTCAATTGACTCTATAAATCATGCCTCAATCGATTATAATCAAACAATATAGCATCCAAAACTTCATACAAGAAAGATCCTAACACATGGAACTAGGGTTCCTCAAAACCTAAGTGAAGGGGAGTTACTCCATAGAGAAGAGAGAGACTGCAGAAATATGATCTAGATCTTCAATCTCCATCTCCAAGCTTGATTCCCGAGCTCCAATGGCGAAGAAATACTCCAAAATAGCTCCAATAATGTTCCCAAGTCGCTCTCTCTCTCTCTAGCGTTCGTCCCTTGGGTGTTTGGGAACCAAAATCCAGCTCTCTCTCTCCTTTGGCTCGAAATTGGCTTAAAACCAGAAATTCCTGACTCACACGGGCAGGCCACACAGCCGTGTGACTTTCCCAGATGCCCGTGTGAGTGTCCAAACGCGGCGTTTCGATTAGTGGGCAACCAGGCAAGCTGCACGGGCAGAGGCCACACGGCCGTGTGAGGTGCAATGGAGTCTAACGTACCCGGAATTGAAGATTCGATCCTCACGAAATCGCCCCTGTTCGTGAAGCAAACGGCCGACGAGAACCATCTTTTGGGTAGAGCGATCCAGCTAAAATCGAGCTCAACCAACGATGTAGAATTATCACATGAGTTACGAGGAACGTGTACAAGCAGTCAATTTGTCACGGCGAAGCCTAAATAAAAAACGCCCAATTTAGGATTGAACATTCTGGGTTTGGCATTTTGAATTTCGGCGACGGCGGGAAAGGGGAACTCGAAGAATTGCAGACACTCCTGATGAATCGAGTCTGGAGGAGGGATCAAAATCGCAATTGGAGGCCTGGAGAAGACATTGGAGTCGATGAATTGGATTGGGGACCCAATTTGTTTGAGCAAGAACATGTACAAAGGTGGCATTCGACGACCTGGGGCTTGTTCAGATCGAATTCTAGCAAAATTGAACAACTAAGGAGGTTTGTTTCGAGCCCAGGATGAGTATTTAGTCATTGAATTAGACTGGAGATCCTTGAAACGAAAACCCCCAATTTCATCGAATGGATTGAAGATCGATGTAACTGTCCGACAAACTAGGAGTTGCTCCGATCAGTTTCAGGCAAACTTGGTTATCAGTAGAGGTCCATTACAACTCCAGAAACCATTTCCAGCAACACTTCCAGCGTCAATCCCTCTGAAACAGATTGAAGAAGGATTTGAAGGTATCAATTTTCTGCCGAAAGGGATGATCGAGCAGCCCTATTTCGATCCAATTTGGAATCAATTTTGTGATAATTTTGACATGAAGCAGCCACAAGCTTTGAGGTCAAAGCTCTTTGAAGAGGGGGAGCCTATATGATTCCAAATCGGTTAATCAACGTGCCAAAATTACTTGATGAAGAAGCTGACGAAGTTGGGAAGAAGAAGGGCGGAATTTGGCTAAGTCAAAATCCATGTTCAGGGTACATACTTTGGAGGCATGGTTCTCTTAATTGGCTTGGTGGAAATTCAAGTTTGATAGTTTGTTTTGAAGATAAAGTTTCCATCTTTCCAATGGTATGCTTTTTGTATCCAGAATATGTCATTAAATTTGTTTTCCAAAGCCTCAAAGTTGCTACCTCAAAACTGGAAAACTGTCAGAAAATGGCCAAGGCAGAAAACTGTGTTGAGATACCAACTTTGAAGGCCTATATCTGGATATTAGAGCATGATATCGGGCTGATTCAAGTTGGAGGTGGAAGAGGGAGTTTATTCTACAAAGGCAGAGAATTGGTTGAGTTCGAATCAACCTAGAAGATCATTTTCGAAGGGCTAAAAAATGCTATGAAGACTGTTTTCCTAAGCAGACTTGCTTGTATTTTAAGTCAGTTTCTTGGCCTGCAAGTTACCTTGTTTTACTCGAATTCTTTAGCCTATTCCTGTTCTAATTAGTTTGCTTGTTCATGTAGGGTTGTATTAGGATTATTTGGCTATAAAAAGCCTTTCTTTTCATTGTAAAATAGAAGACTTTGATTAATCGAAAAACAAACCTTTGGTTTTGTGGAAGTTGCGACTTGTGTTGAGTTTGGTGGATTCCAAGCTCGTGAGCTCTTGTATCGATTGAATAGTCACTTCAATCGTGGTCGGGCATCTACCTTTTATACCAATCGAGCGTTCCCCAGGTGTGGAATCGTCCTTTTGGTTCCGTTTTATCCAAGTTCGTATTAAGAACGCTTCGTTTTTTATTCGAGCTCAATCGGTCTTTCGATTGAGTCGTTAGCTGCGGGACTTTGATAACATACACCCCCAGAGGCGTATTAAGCGGTATCAGAGCTTCTACACAAGGGCGAAGGAGAAGAAGAAATCGACTATTTCGGTACAAAGCAGAATTTGAAGTTGAAAACAGGGCTGCCCCTGCACCGATATTAGGCGATTTTTTGGAAAGACTATCTTCCTTGGATTTTGAAGGAGACGGATCATAGATTCGGCCTTAGGGTACTCTTCACCAACGATGAAGTCAAGTAGTGGCCAATTTGGGCAGAAATTTGATCGAATTTTTCCGGAGGGTATTTTTCGTAAGTTAATTTTTAGGCGATTTTTTCGAAAGATCATTTTCCTTAGATTTTGAAGGTTGCAGATTACGGATTCAACGTGAGACTATTCTTTAGGGATGAATAAGTCTATTAAACACCGATCGGATGAAAAAATTTCGAGGCAATTTTTGCCAGATTCCAAAGGGGTACCGATATCGGGAGATATTTTGGAAAGACAATTTTACCTGGATTTTGAAGGCGATGGATCATAGATTCCGCCTTAGGGTACTCTCCACCAACGATAAATTCTAGAAATGGCCGATTTGGGCTGAAATTTAATCGAATTATTCCATAGGGCATTTTCGTAATTTTTAGGTGATTTCTTTCAAAGTCTATTTTCCTTTGAATTTGAAACCTGCAGATCACGGATTCAGTCTCAAGCTACTCTTTAGGGATGAATAGGTCTATTAAACACCGATTCGGTAGGAAAATTTTCAAGGCAATTTTTGCCCGATTGCAAAGGGATCACGGATATCAGGCAATTTTTTCGAAAGACAATTTGCCTTGGATTTTGAAGGCGATAGATCACAGATTATGCCTTAGGGTACTCTGCACCAACGATGAAGTCTAGTAATGCCGATATGAGGAGATTTTTGGGCAATGTCATTTTCCATTGATTTTGAAGGCAACGGATCACAAATTCTACTTTAGGGTACTCTCCACCAACGATGAAGTGTAGTAATTGCCGATTTGGGTGGAAATTTCTTCGAATTTTTCCAAAGGGCATTTTCGTATTTTTGGCGATCTTTTCGAAAGACCATTTTCCTTAGATTTTGAAAGCTGCAGATCATGCATTAAGCCTGAGGGTATTCTTTAGGGATGAATAAGTCTATTAAACACTGTTTCGGGCGCGAAATTTCCTTGGCAATTTTTGTCATATTCAAAAAGGGTACCATCACCGAAATCGTCCAATTTTTGGGGAAGACCATTTTCCTTGGATTTTTAAGGAGATGGATCATAGATTCGGCCTTAGGGTACTCTTCACCAATGATGAAGTCCAGTAATGGCCGATTTGGGCGGAAATTTGATCAAATTTTTCCGAAGGGCATTTTTCGTAAGTTGATTTTTAGGCGATTTTTTTCAAAGGCCATTTTCCTTAAATTTTGAAGGTTGCCGATTACAGATTCAACGTGAGACTATTCTTTAGGGATGAATAAGTCTATTAAACACCGATCGAGCGGAAAATTTTCGAGGCAATTTTTGTAAGATTAGAAAGGGGTACCGATATCGGGAGATTTTTTGGAAAGACAATTTTACTTGGATTTTGAAGGCGATGGATCATAGATTCCGCCTTAGGGTACTCTCCACCAACGATAAAGTCTAGTAATGGCCGATTTGGGCTGAAATTTAATCGAATTATTCCAGAGGGCATTTTCGAAATTTTTAGGTGATTTCTTCCAAAGTCTATTTTCCTTAGAATTTGAAACCTGCAGATCACGGATTCAACCTGAGGCTACTCTTTAGGGATGAATAAGTCTATTAAACACTGAATCGGGCGGAAAATTTTCGGGGCAATTTTTGCCAGATTGCAATGGGATCACGGATATCAGGCAATTTTTTGGGAAAACAATTTTCCTTGGATTTTGAAGGCGATAGATCACAGATTATGCCTGATGAAGTCTAGTAATGCCGATATCAGGAGATATTTTTGGAAATTTCATTTTCCATGGATTTTGAAGGCGACGGATCACAGATTCGACTTTAGGGTACTCTCCACCAACGATGAAGTGTAGTTATTGCCGATTTGGGTGGAAATTTTGTCGAATTTTTCTGGAGGGCATTTTTATAGTTTTATGCGATCTATTCAAAAGGCCATTTTCCTTGGATTTTGAAAGTTGCAGATCACGCATTAAGCCCGAGGGTATTCTTTAGGGATGAATAAGTCTATTAAGCACTAATCGGTAGGGGTGGGCAAACGGTTCGGTAAACCCGACCCGAACCGAGACCGAATTAAACCAAACCGAAACCGAATTAATGCTATTCGGTTCGGAATTCGGAAGGAAAATATGGTGAGTTCGGAAATCAGGCCTCTTTCAACTGAACCGAATTTCCGACCGAAAAACCGAAATACTATAATTCCAAGTTCCAAATGATGGATTTTTATGTTTGTAGTTGTTTTTAGACTTAAATATTTGAAATGTTTTAAGACTTATGTGTTGAAAATTTTGGTTTTATCATTGATGATGCATATAATTGATATTTATTGTTTATATTAGGGATGAAAAATAATTTAAAAGTGAGAAAATACAAGTACCTTCACAAATTCGGTTTTGTGTGAAAAACCAAACCGAACCGAATTATAATTCGGTTCGAATTCGGTTTGAGGTTTGGGAGAATTCGGGGACCCAGTATTCATAACTTTGGTTTGGTCGAAACCGAATCAACCGAATGCCCACCCCTACTAATCAGGGGGAGGGGGGAATTTCCTTTGCAATTTTTGCCATATTCAAAAAAAGGAACCATCACCGAAATCGTCCGATTTTTTGTGAAGACCATTTTCCTTGGATTTTGAGGGAGATGGATCATAGATTCGGCCTTAGGGTACTCTTCACCAACGATGAAGTCCAGTAATTGCCAATTTGGGCAGAAATTTGTCGAATTTTTCCGGAGGGCATTTTTCGTAAGTTAATTTTTAGGCTATTTTTTCGAAAGGTCAATTTCCTTAGATTTTCAAGGTTGCAGATTACGGATTCAACGTGAGACTAATCTTTAGGGATGAATAAGTCTATTAAACACCGATCGGGCGGAAAGTTTTCGAGGCTATTTTTGACTGATTCCAAAGGGGTACCGATATCAAGAGATTTTTTGGAATGACAATTTTACTTGGATTTTGAAGGCGTTGGATCACAGATTCCTCCTTAGGGTACTCTCCACCAACGATGACGTCTAGTAATGGCCGATTTGAGCGGAATTTTGGTAAATTACTCCGGAGGGCATTTTGGTAATTTTTAGCCGATTTTTTAAAAAGCCAATTCCATAGATTTTGGAGGCTGCAGATCACGGGTTCAGCGTGAGACTATTTTTTAGGGATGAATAAATCTATTAAACAACCGATTCGGACAAAAAATTTCCAGGGCAATTTTTGCCTGATTCGAAAGGTGAAATCACCTATATCAGGCGATTTTTTGGAAATGCAATTTTCCTTGGATATTGAAGGCGATGAATCACAGATTCAACCTTAGGTTACTCTCCACCAACAAAGAAGTCTAGTAATGGCCGATTTGGGCGGAAATTTGGTCGAATTATTCCGCAGAGAATTTTCGTAATTTTTAGGCGATTTTTTCGAAATGTCATTTTCCTTAGATTTTGAAAGTTGAAGATCACAAATTAAGCCTAAGGCTATTCTTTAGGGATGAATAAGTCTATTAAACACCGATTCAGTCGGAAAATTTCCGGGGCAATATTTGCTAGATTCCAAAGGGGTCCATCACTAATATTGAGAGATTTTTTGGAAAGGCTATTTTCTTTGGATTTTGAAGGCGATGGATCACAAATTCCGCCTTAGGGTACTCTCCACCAACGATAAAGTCTAGTAATGGCCGATTTGGGGTGATTTTAATCGAATTATTCCGGAGGGCATTTTCGTAATTTTTAGGTGATTTCTTCCAAAGTCTATTTTCCTTAGAAATTGAAACCTGCACATCACAGATTCAGCTTGAGGCTACTTTTTAGGGCTGAATAAGTCTATTAAACACCCATTCAGGCTGAAAATTTTTGAGCCAATTTTTGCCAGATTGCAAAGGGATCACGGATATCAGGCAATTTTTTGGAAAGACAATTTTCCTTGGATGAACTAAAACTACTCTAGCAAACTACAGTTAAAGTTAATCTAATTACAGGTTGGGAACTCACTTAGGTATGACTCCCCCTAGCCACTAGCCAGATTAATGATTGATGATTTCTAACTTGTTTCACTTTCATTCACAATGAGGAGAATCCTTGACTAGATCTTGAATCTCGACTAAAGGATCAATGCCCTTTTGAGTCGATTGCCTAGAGAGACGCATCCTTCTCTAGAACAACCGATCAACGCGTTCTGAACTAGACTCCCTCTATCGAATGAGGGTCTCAATTGATACAAAGCAGTGAATCGACCCTCGACTAAAGCAATCGATCCAATACTATCAATCTATGGTGCTCTATTGACCTAATCAGGTATTCGCTCTCATAGGATCAAAGCAGAATCAATAATCTCGACTAAAGCAAAATTGAATCATGAAAACATGCATAGATTGAATATGAACGCAAGATTATCAAGTAGGAGTACTCATACAATCATCCAATCAAACAAACATAGCTAGGGTTCCTTAAAACTTAAGTGAAGGGAAGTTATTCCATAGAGAAGAGAGAGACTGTAGTAAGAATCTTCACGTGATCAGTCTTCAAGTTCGGGCTTGTACCTCGACTTTCCAAGGCGAATAAATCTTCCAATTCCACTCCAAGAATGCCCTCAAATCACCCTCTCTCTTTGCTTCGTCCCTTGGGTGATTGGGATCCAAAACCCAGCTCTCTCCCTCCAAAAACGCACAAAACAGGCTTTTAACAACCTGCGTTCGCGACACGGTCGAAATCTACGGTCGGGTATTTCAGGTGCCCGGCGGGGATTTTGAAACGCAGCGCAACACCAAAGGGTTAATACCGATCGTGGTCCAGAATACCCTATCGGGTATTTGTGGTCTCTGGCCGGGACCCCTTCTACCTTCTTGGCGTCCAAAAGCACAAATCCCCGGCCTCCTTAGCATTTTACCTGGCCGGGTATTTTGCTCTTCCAGCGTCATTCTACTCAAGCGTCCTCCTTTTGACCCGAAACTCGTTTCCTCGCCTTCACATCAACGCCAAGTCCTGAAATATGACATAAACACACAACCTAGCGTGAAATCAACTTAAAACACGAGAATCGAGTCTCAAACGGCTCACTGATATCAGACAAATTTTTGGAAATACTATTTTCCTTGGATTTTTAAAGCGATGGATCATAGATTCTGCTTTTGGGGTACTCTCCACCAATGATGAAGTCTACTAATAGCCGATTTGGGTGGAAATTTGGTCGAATTATTCCGGAGGGCATTTTCATAATTTTTAGGCGATTTTTTCGAAAGGCCATTTTCCATAGATTTTGAAAGATGCAGATCACGAATTCAACATGAGACTATTCCTTAGGGATGAATTAGCCTATTAAACACCGATTCGGTGGAAAATTTCCTGGGAAATTTTTGCCAAATTTCAAAGGGGTACCACCACCGATATTGGGCGATTTTTTGGGAAGATGGTTTTCTTTGGATTTTGAAGGCGATGGATCACAGATTCTGCCTTAGGGTGCTCTCTACCAACAATGAAGTCTAGTAAAGGCTGATTGGGAGAAAATTTGGTAGAATTATTCCGTAGGGCATTTTTGTAATTCTTAGGTGATTTTCCTTGAATTTTGAAAGCTGCAGATCACGGATTCAACCCGATGCTATTCTTTAGTGATAAATAAGTCTATTAAACACCGATTCGGGCGGTAATTTTTCGGGACAATTTTTGCTAGATTCCATATGGGTACCATCATCGATATCGGGCTATATTTTGGAAAGGCCATTTTCCTTGATTTTGAAGGCGATGGATCACAGATTCGGCTTTAGGGTACTCTCCAATCACGATGAGTCTAGTAATGGCCGATTTGGGCGTAAATTTGGTCGAATTTTTCTGGAGGGCATTTTCGTAATTTTTAGACCATTTTTTCGAAAGGTCATTTTCCTTAGATTTTGAAGGCTGCATATCACGGAATCAACATGAGGCTAATCTTTAGGGATGAATAAGTCTATTAAATACCGATTTGGGTGGAAAATTTTCGAGGTAGTTTTTGCTAGATACCAAAGGGGCACCATCACCGATATTGGACGATTTTTTTGAAAGGCCATTTTCCTTAAATTTTGAAGGCGATGGATCATAGATTCGGCCTTAGGGTACTCTCAACCGACGATGAAGTCTAGTAAGGCTGATTTGGGCGGAAATTTTCATGATTAATTTTTAGGCAATTTTTTCGAAAGGCTATTTTCCTTAGATTTTGAAGGTTGCAAATCATGGATTCAATGCAAACTATTCTTTAGGGATGAATAAGTCTATTAAACACCGATTCGGGCGGAAAATTTCTTGGGTAATTTTTGCCAGATTCCTAAGGGGTACCATCACCGATATCAGGCGATTTTTTGGAAAGGAGATTTTCCTTGGATTTTGAAGGCGATGGATCACAGATTCTGCCTTAGGGTACTCTCCACCAACGATGAATTCTAGTAATGACCTATTAGGATTTTGGGGGGAAATGTGGTCGAATTATTCCGGAGGGTATTTTCATAATTTTACGCGATTTTTTTCGAAATACTATGTTTCTAAGATTTTGAAGGATATAGATCACGGATTAAGTATGAGGCTATTCTAGGGACGAATAAGTCTATTAAACAAAGATTCGGGCGGAAAATTTCCGGGGCCATTTTTTGACAGATTCCAAGGGGTACCATCACCGATATCGGTCGAATTTTTGGGAAGGCAATTTTTCCTTGAATTTTGAAGGCGATATATGAGAGATTCGGCATTAGGGTACTCTCCACCAATGATGAAGTCTAGTAATGGCCGACTTGGGCGGAAATTTGGTCGAATTATTTAGGAGGACATTTTCTTAATTTTTAGGCGATTTTTTCCAAAGGTCATTTTCCTTAGATTTTGAAAACTGCAGATCACGAACTCAGCCTGAGGCTATTCTTTAAGGATGAATAAGTATATTAAACACCGATTCGGGCTGAAAATTTCCGGGGCAATTTTTTCCAAATTTCAAAGGGGGTACCATCACCAATATCGAGCAATTTTTTGGAAATGCCATTTTCCTTGGATTTTAAAGGCGATGGATCACAAATTCTGCCTTAGGGTAATCTCTACCAACGATGAAGTCTAGTAATGGCCGATTTGGGCGGAAATTTGTTCGAATTATTACGGAGGGCATTTTTGTAATTTTTAGGCGATTTTTTCGAAATGCCATTTTCCTTAGATTTTGAAAACTGCAGATCACGGATTCAGCCTGAGACTATTCTTTAGGGATGAATAAGTCTATTAAACACCTATTCGGGCGAAAAATTTTCAGAGCAATTTTTGCCATATTCCAAAGGGGTACCGCCACCGATATCAGGCTGTTTTTTGGAAAGGCAATTTTCTTCGATTTTGACGGTGATGGATCACAAATTCAGCCTTAGGGTACTCTCCACCAACGATGAAGTCTACTAATGGCCGATTTGGGCGAAAATTTGGCCAAATTTTTCCAAAGGGCATTTTTGTAATTTTTAAGCTATTTTTTTGAAGTGCCATTTTCCCTAGACTTTGAAATGTTGTAGATCACGTATTAAGTTTGAGGCTATTATTTAGAGATGAATAAGTCTATTAAACACCGATTCGGCAGGAAAATTCCTGCAAATTTTTTGCAGATTCCAAAGGTATCACCGATATCGGTCGATGTTTTTTGAAAATGCAATTTTCCTTGGATTTTGAAGGCGATGGATCACAGATTCATCCTTAGGGTACTCTCCACTGATGATGAAGTCTAGTAATGGCCGATTTTGGCGGAAATTTGGTCGAATTATTGCGGTGGGCATTTTCATAATTTTTAGACTATTTTTTCGAAATATCATTTTCCTTAGATTTTGAAAGTTGCAGATCACGAATTCAACAGAAGGCTATTCTTTAATAACACAAATTACCCACTAGATAGACTAGCGTTATATTTTTTGTATATTTAACGTTATGATACAACTTTAAATTGTACTGATACTTTTTGTGCAAATTTTTTTATGGTACAACTTGAACTTGTACTTTTATGCAGTGTTATTAAATTCGAGCCGAGCCGTTCGGCCCGACCGGTAAAACCGCCACCCGGTCATAAAACCGACTCGAAACAGTCTAAAAGCCGCTCCGGTTTTATGTAGCGGTTGGCGAGCGGCCGAGGCGGTTAACCGTTCGAGCCGATTGAGCCGCTGGTCCGGTTTTTGCCATTCAGCCACTAAATTTAATTAAAAAAATTGCAGAAAATTGAAATAAACAAAAAACGTAGGGCTCTCAAACTGAATACTTATTTTCATTTCACAATTTCGAAGGAAAGATATGAGCACTTCTACTATGCTATATAGTATTGGTGCTTTAATGTACAACTTAAAGTTGTACCATAACGTTAAATGTATAAGTTTAGGTTGTACCATAAAGCAATTTGTACCATTATGTTATGGTGCAACTTTACAACTTGAAGTTGTACCATCACATAAAGGTACAAGTTCAAGTTGTACCATAAAAGAATTTGTACAAAATGTATAGGTACAATCTGAAGTTGTACCAAAACGTAAATGTTCAATTTTAAGTTGTACCATAAAGGCAAAATCATATAGTAGCAATACTATATAGCATTGTAAAATTTCTCATGAGCTCTGATTAATAAATGTCCACTATTTATACTGATAACGTTTATTAGGTACCGGTTCTCTAACGGTTTTTAAACGATCTAATGTCGGTTGGACCACTAAAGTGCGAGCCGTTCGCATTACCGGGTCATGCTCTGGTTCGGTTATGACAACATTGGTTTACATCACTAGTATATTAATAACAGTTCAAATATCAAATCATAGAGTTCCCACAATATCTAAGCTACAAAGCACACAAAAGCATAGGCCAACCTCCCCAAACGCGGGCACAAAACTAGTCTTAAGTGGATGCCATGGTTTGGGTCAAGGTTCCAATATGAACTACAACATGCTGGTTAAGGATACAGAGCTAAGGAAGCCATTTATAAAACCCAAGGAACCTGACATTTCTGCATCATCAACTTCCATGGCAGCAGAATGCTCATCTAAACACTCACTGAAAATAACTTAGCTTGCAAGGGGAAGAATGAGAGCCGAGTCTTTTCCATTGCTCAAATCTCTTCTTCTCTCCAAGCAAACTGCCTAACAATAGTGAGAAACCCACCCAGAAACAACAAAATACTCGCCTAATTAAAACCTGATTCACTGCCACATACTCTAAGATACAAAATGCAGTACATCATCTGATCATCTTCTCCACTCGAACAGCTAAAAACCTTACGAGCAGACAGACTTACAATCCCATGTGCCACGTCATAGCAAAGTTTTTCCCAACTGGAATCTCCAACCCACTCACCTCCACCATCATACTCTTATTATTCCCCTTTTCATCTCCGCCGTCGATCTGCTCCACCGACCTCACCTGCACCTTCGAAGCCACCGTGACAGAGACTGCATTCCCGTCGACTTGAACATCCGACGGCGGCCCACTTCCTCCCAGTCCCAACACCGATACCTTCTCAATAATCAATCCTTTCCCCAGCGCAAACTTACCTTCCTGAACTTCCGACCACAACTTCACGCTCCCGTTGCTGACAGTGGCATAGAACTCGATGTACGTCGACTCGCCATTCCCAAGCTTCATCTCCGGAAGCTCATCGTTGTCCATAAACAGACTCCCTTTCGCTTCCGCTCCGTCGGTTGCCCCAGCAGGGAAAGTCACCACGAGGCTGAACGGCGTCAGTCTGGCGTCCTTGGAAATCATTCCGCCCCTCTGCATCGGCAAAATGGTGTTCTGATACACGTGCACGTTGATGAAGTGCAATGGCGCGTCCAATGTGTAGTACTCGCCCTTCGACTCGATGGCTTGAGACATGTCGGACATGCTGTACCACGATCCGGGAGGGAACAACGCCTTTACCTGCGACTTCCCTTGCTCGAGCACCGGAGAAATCATGAGGCCGCTGCCTAGCAAGAACTGCGTGCTCAACCCGTAACAGTCCGTGTAGGTAGGGAAGGAGAAGAAAAGTGGCCTGGCGATGGGAGCGCCCGTCATGTGAGCGTCGTAGCTCAACGAGTAGAGATATGGCAGAAGCTTGTACCTCAAGCCGAGAGCGTTTCTTGCTGATTCGGCAACCGATTCCCACTGGTAAAGCTCCTGCCTTGGGGAGTAGAAGTTGGCGTGATCCCTGGAAAATGGGTAAAAAGCGCCCACTTCGATCCAACGGTTGCAGAGCTCCTCTGTCGGAGCGGGATAGAACCCACATATATCTGAACCAACCATTGGCACACCAAAGATGCCAAAGTTGAGCATTGTGGAAATGGAGTACTTCAAATTCTCCCAATTCCCCTGGTTGTCTCCCGTCCAATGGGCAGCGTATTTCCCTGATCCAACATAAGTGGAGCGCGACAAGATGAATGGGCGCTTGCCCTGAAGATCCTGAAGAGCCTTGTGAGTAGCAATGGATTGTGAGAATCCGTACAGGCTGTGGGCGTCGTACTCCAATACGCCATTGTAATGAACTGCACTGGTGGCGATGGTCTTGAAACCGATCGGTGCTTGCAATCCTGAAGCATTGATCTTATAAGGAGGATCATCCCACCTCGTCTTGGT
Source organism: Linum trigynum (assembly GCA_964030455.1). NCBI lineage: Eukaryota > Viridiplantae > Streptophyta > Magnoliopsida > Malpighiales > Linaceae > Linum > Linum trigynum. The sequence goes on from OZ034819.1 coordinate 7,760,065, forward strand.
AATGTTCTTGCAATCCAAGCAACAATCCCAACCCGGGCCGGTCCCCGTCGGACACTTCTTCCCCTTGGGGATGGTGCACAGTCCAGAGCAGAAGTTGGAAGCTTCATTCATGTCGATCCATAGGCCGTCGACAGGGACCATGTCGTGGAAGCGGCGGATCTCATCCCCCCACCAGGAGACCGTTTTAGGGTTGAGGAAGTCAGGGAAGTTGACTGCTCCGGGCCAGACTTGAGCCAAGAAGGGCTGGCCTTCGTACTTGATGAAAACGTCATCTGCAATGCCTCTATTGTACACGCCGTAAGTAGAATTGACGTTAATCCCGGGATCAATGATGACAATGTACTTCATCCCGATGCCGTGGATCTTGTCCAAGAAGGCTTGCAGCTTCTCACGAGGGTAGCTGATGGGGCTCAAGGTGAAGTCCTTGTGGAAATCCATGTGATCATCGTCGTTCCAGATCACGTCGAGTGGAATCTTGGCCTTCTTGTAGTTGTCAACCACATCTTCAACCACCGAGAGGTTGTGATACCCCCATCTGCATTGGTGGAATCCTGCAGAGAAAATTGCCAGAGCAATTAGAGAATGGACAAAACTCAGAAGACAGCCTAGGAGAAAGGGTTTTATAATTTCTAGTTCAGGATTAACTATAATCTGGCTGAAGACAAATTGGGTTTTACTTCTTTTGACAGAGCAATAAACAGTGACCAATAAACGTTTTACTTTAAACATTGGGCACAGCATTTATTGGGTTAATCTAACCCACCATATCTCCTTCCCAACAACTAACCATAGAAAAGTTCCAGACAATCACACATGCCATCATGAAGCATAGCAATTTACTGCAGATTAATTCTGCAGTACGTGTCCTATCAGGAGATCATAAGTATTCATAGGACAAGGACGCAATATCGCACAGGGAACAAGCCAAAATATGACATCGCAGTACAGTATCCCACAGACTAAGGCAGATGGTGCGTCCTAGCAGGCAAATGAAATCAAAGGTTTTAAAGTCTCAGGCCGGCGCACCGCACCGCCTCGGCTCCATGGGGCCCTCCAATGAATGAACCATGTGACATAGTATTTGCAAGTCAAAGTTTTGGAAAATGCAAAATTAGGGTGAACTGCACCACAAGATGGGAATTTGTGCAGCACCGCAAAGCAGTGGTAAATTAAGCAGTTGGGCAGTCTTGAGATGGTCTATATCTCCATAGAGAGGCCTTGAGTAGTAGCTGGTTTGTGATCACAAAATGGAATGATTGGCCATATAGGGTCAAGATGTTTGGCTTTGCAAAAGTTAAAAAGGCAGAAGAGTAGGCGATATTTTTCTACTTTGAGATGCATGCGCTTGTCTGTAATGCGACATGGTGGACCTAACCATTAGGGGTTTTCTTTTGCAAGGATCTAAAATGACTCATCATTCAGACAATGATAGAGATAGAGATGTTATGGGAACAAAACAAGCAAGAAAAGGAAAGCTCAGGTTGGTTTGGGTCTGTGGTGAAGAAGGGCATCCCAAATAGGGATGGCAATAAAACTCATGACTGCGGGTATCCGACCGCCCTCGACCCAGTCAACGCGGGGAATCCCCGCTTTGATCGGGTATGAGGCGGGTATGGGTAAAACCTGCAAAAAGTTTGATGGGTATGGGGGCGGGTATGGTTTTGACCTCCCCCGCACCATACCCATATCCACTGCCCCACCAAGAGAATTTCTTCACATATAAAAAAATATGTGGATTAAATTATAATCTATCAATGGTGATGAGGATAACTCAAGGAAATAAATAGTAGAAATTCAATTGAGTGACCATTTTAATCAAAATCTAATTCATTTTCCTCAATTCTCCTTTCACTCTTTCACTTTTCCCCTTGTCTACAAGATTATGTTAGTTAATTATTACTTAGTAGATGTATAAGAGTTAGAAGATAATAATTTGAAAAATATTATACTCTATATTATGTATTAATGGATGTTTTAGGATCATATACTTTGAACCGTATTAAGAAAATGATCGTGTTTTGTTGACTTCATGATATAATAGGTTCGTTTAGAGTAATAATTAAAACTTTTCTTGTAAATTTTAGGTATAATAATATTGGATGTATGGGTACGGGTATTACCCATGGATACCCAAAACCCACGGGTATGGAGATGGATTTGCAAAACATTCCCCCGCATGAGTATGGGGCGGGTATGGGTTTGGGTATTTGAACATGGGGATGGGGATGGTTTAGACAAACCCGCCCCAAACCCGCCTCATTACCATCCCTAATCCCAAATTAAATTACAATGGTCCAACCTCAACCACCCTAAACTAAGAGAGTAACGAGAGTACCAGACAGATAATTACAGGGATGGGGATAATAAGACTCTCAACCAAACTATCCCTAAAGTGTGCTTTTTGCCGCGTCTACACCTACCTCCGCATATAATAAGCGACGTTCTGGGTAATGATTTGATGTAACGTGCCTAAAAGCTGAAAGAAAGATTTGATGCAAATTTCTTTTTCTTCTGGTGTGTTAATGCCCATAAAAAAAAAGGAACAAACCCCTTTGGCTCTTCTCACACGTGCTACACATCAATCCAATCAACCGTGATTATCGGTTGTCATTCTCTAATACTCCATTAAGAATTTAAGATCCTTAATCTTGTCTCCGTCCAGTTGCTTCGCCAAACTCCACCACTCCAAAAATTAAGGGCTTCTCCCCAAAACAAAAACGAAATTGAATTCTTATACTCAGTGGCAAAATTAGAACATAATATTGACTCAACCTAGCTTCACTTTCATACTTACTATTCACCTATCACCAACTTCCTGGCTTTTCCTCATGAGGGAGAAGAAGTACGCACCTCGGCACACTAATCAACCTATTAATTAACCACTTATTATCTCTAACCCTTCTCTAAAACCCAATTTTACCGTAGTTTATGAACTAATATCAGTGATAAAGTGATGAAGCTTGAAACAAATTAAGCAAAAGAGATGAATTTGGCTGAAACGAATCAATCAATGATTGAGGAAAGAGAGTTTAAAAAATTGAAAGTGAAAAACGGGGAAGAGGAGGGGAAGAATGATTTACCGAAAGCCCAGTAAGGCATGGGAGCGGGTCTGCCAACCAAGGAAGTGTACTGATCGACGACCCCCAAAGGACTCGGACCGGCGAAGAAGTAAAAGTCGAAAACGCCCCCGATGACCTTGTACGTCAGCGAGTTCCCCTTGTAGAACACATCCATCCCGTTGCTGTTCAGCAGCAAAACCCCGTGGGCGTACGGCTTCCCGTCCACCTTCCGGAGGTCCATGTAAACCGGGTGCGACCCGTACAGATCCGCATTCAAATTGATCGCCGAGATGTCTGTCGTGTACAGAGTGTACGGATCTCCGGGGTACAGCTTGATCCCGTGCGGCTGCGTGTTCTCTCCGAGGCCGTACAGCGAGGCGTCCTCGGGAAGCTTGGTGGATATCTCCAGGTACTGGTCCTTGAACACCATGGCGCCGAACGGGTCGGATTCGCCGGAGCTGGTGTTGAACAGAGTCTGCCCGTTCGACTTCCTCCTCACCGCGAAGCTGAACGGGTCCGCCGTGTAGCTGAAGATCAGCTCCCCGGAGGTCGTGTAGTCCTGGACGCCGACTAGGTTCTTCCTCGACCTCCCTATCGTCTGCTTCGCCGCCGGCGGCTGGTCTCGGGGGAGGAGGTTGTACGGAACCTCCCACCTCTGCTTCTCCGCGTCCGTGATGTGAACTCGCAGCCGGTCGTCCGTTTCGTGCCTAAACAAAACAAAGCACGATTCAATTAGCTTTTGCTAATTTGAGCAATGGCGCCGAGCTGAATCAATGTAATTTGCACAGAGTAAATTGAAATATCCCTCTTTCTGTTGATACATTTAGCAATAGAAAACGGTGATTAGAGAGCAGGGGAAATGAGGGGGGGAAATTTTACTTGACGAAGAGCTGGAGCGTGGGGATATCAGCGCCATAGATTTTGTTCTTCTGCTTGACTTGAAGGTGGCCGAGGAATCCTCCGTCGTGAGTTTCTTCAATGGAGATTAGGCGGTAGCCTTGGCCAATCTTGGAAGGGGAGGAGGAAGAAGAGTTGGAAGAGGCGAGGGCGCCATGGAAGCTGAGGAGAAGAAGGAGAAGGATTGTTGAAGAGGAGTGAGGGGGAGAGAGCAACTTCATCCTCTTCTGCTACTTCCCTCTCTCAGTAATGAGTGAACTACTGCTGTGCTGCAGTGGTTGGGGGAGAAGCAGAGATATAAAGGAGGGGAGAGGGAGGGAGAAGGAAGTAAGGAAGGAAGGGAAATCAGTGGGTACATGTGAGCACAGCGTGAGGGAGCATGAGCCCGCTCGCCTGGGCTGGACACGCTACAGAGTGTGGGCCGTTGCCAGGATTTAGGGAATTGGAAATCTTACCATTTGATTTTGATGATAGGTTAATTGCATGGTTGGTCGTTGAGATTAGGGCTGGGAATCCAGACCAAACCGTATGGGAAATCACGATCTATACTGTATTGTATGGTTTGGTCTGGACCGTGAGACCAGAACTATGGTCTGGTCTGGTTTGCGGTCTCCTCCTTTAGTATGTGGTCTGAAGTGGTCCGGACCGCGGTCTACCGCAGTAAACCGCAGGGTTCAAGAAGGCGCGCCTAGGCTCAATTAGGCGCTAGGCGGTGGAGGATCGCCTTGACTTGGCCATAGGCGTTGTAAAAGGCGCTGGTAGCGCTTAGTAGGTAGGAATAGCGCTTAGTTTGCGCCTAATGGAGAGAAAGCGTGCCTGGGCGTTCCTGGGCGAGCTTAGGCAGTTAAACCCAATACTCTTCGTTTTGTCCTAGAAAATCAGAAACTTGCCTCTTTTCCTAGAAAATCAGAAACACGGGAAGTAACATCTGCTGCCGCCTGCCGCCCTAGCTCTCGCCCCATCTGCTACCACTTGCCGGCCTAGCTCTTGCCCCATTTGCTGCTCTCTGCCGCCGCAGGAGAAAGTCATCGATCACTCTTCTCGCCTTCACACCGCTCTTCTGCTATAGTGGGAAATAAAGTCGAAACTCGCCAATTGTTGCTCCTTCCTTCTCCTCGGTACGTAGCACAAGCTTCTTTCCTCTATAAGCACCTATTAGCAGATGATTGGTCACTATTTGCTTGTTATTTGTTATGTTAAGTGTTTACTGTTAAGAACTAGGTATTGCTAATTTTATATACACTTGGATTATATGAATTATTCCAGAAAACAGGAAATATTTGAGAATTTTTCCATTTATGCTCTGAACGCCTAGGCGCGCCTAGGCTACGCTTAATCGGGCAAGGCGCAAGTCAGGAGCCGAGCGCCTGCCTTACGCCTAGCGCCTTTTAGAACCTTGGTAAACCGTAACAGACCGCGACACACTACCTACTACCTTGGACAAAAATAACGCTAAATTGAACCTCCATATGTGTATTTGAAGAACAAAGTTAGTTGATTATTCATCTAGTTGAGAGCCAACAAATTGCAAAATGATCGCTTATATGTTATCTCCTTATCAAAGTACCACACAAAAATTAGAAAGACTCATAAATAATATTCACAGATAATGTCTAGACTATGGATTCGATAAAAATTAAACACTACAAAAAGATTCGTTCACCTTGATGAGATATGGAAAATTATTGAGAGACATGCGACCATCTTAGTGGTTCGAAATTATCTCGACGTCTTCAAAAAGGTTATCAATTGGGAGAACCTTCGGATCACTCGAGAGAGGAGAGAAGCAGTAGCACAAAGAGGAATAGGGAAATAAGGCTATTTGAAAATTGAAAAAACCCACTTCTATCCTCATATTTCTTCTCATTTAATATGATCACAATTTTTTGTTTCACTAGCATGTTGGTCACTAGATTTTTTTTTATAGATACCGGTGAAGGGTTGGAGGGCGAACAAGAGTTAATTTTTTTTAACATGGTATGTCTGGTCCAGACCATACCGGACCGCACCGCACAGTTGTGGTCTGGACCGTATAGTATATGGTCTGGTCCATGGTCTGTGTTCCAACCTCTCGGTTTGGACCACAGATCGTATCTATGGTCTGGTCTGGACCGTACCGCACCGTTTCCCACCCCTAGTTGAGATTATAAAAAACATTCATATTTGATCATTGGAAATATTTAAATTTAATCTTGATCACTCAAATTAGTTAAATGGATCAAGTTTGGTCACTCTCCGTCCATTTCCGTTAACTCTAGCTTACGTGGCAATCAACTTTCATAGTTGACCGTTAAATACGTGACATGACAATTAAAAATTATTAAAAATTAAAAATAAACTTTTATATTTTCCACCACATTATTACATTCATTAAAAGATAAAAAACCTAATAAAAAATAAACTTTTATATGCTCATTCTTGTTTGGGGATTTGGGGTAATTGACATAAATGGTCATAAACCTTTACACTTTGTACAAAACAGTCATAAACCTTTATTTTTGCACGATTCAATAATAAACGTTTGAGGGTATAACAAAACGGTCATTCCGTCCTTCTCCATCCAAATTTCCGTTAGTTTTGTCCAGTTAGCACTCCACATCACCAATAATAATAATAATAATAATAATAATTCACCAAACCACTCAATTTAACCAAACGATCCAACCCTTTGGAGACGATTCAACCCACCCGAACTCTGTTACCCTCCCCGACCATAGATTCCCGTCTCCATCACTCCTCAGCAAGTTCCACTTCCTGTTAAAATCAACAAAACTAATTTGTTGTTCAATCATGTGATTATTATAGAGAAGCTGGGATGGATCAAAACATTTTCATTACTTCAAAATTAAAATCCAATCTCGCCATGGTGAAGAGCAGAATTCTATCTGAGAAAATTACCTCGACAGCGAGATACTCGAGAACAACAGCAAGGTGGATCGGAGATCCGTATGCAACCTTTCTTCAAGAACCAGACAATACGGCTGGCGAGGAACTACAGCCCGGACCTAGCAAGATTGGAAACGACCTTCCGATCACCTCCACTTCTCCCGCCGGAGTTTCTGACAAACAGTGAGAAGAATCAACCCCCCGAACTTGAAAAAGGTGAGAAGTTTTCGACAACAAAGATCTCTGCAAAAATAGTTAGTAAATTGGTTTTGGGAATTTTGGGCAATCTTTATGTTTTGGGGTCAAGAAGGAGAATGATTGGGCGATGATGTAGAGGAAGGTTTCAAAGGTTGGTATCGTTGGTTGGTTGTGTTGGGCGCAGCGGGGGAGAATAGCGAGTAAATATATTGCACTAAGAAATCACACGCTTGTAAAAAGTTCACAGGTAAGTTGGACCTGGTGGCAGAGCCTTCAGAATTACGGTAACCAACTTACTTAGATCAATTTACTTCGGTAATTTAATAATGCAATATACTACGACTATTCTCAAAATAACAACAAGCATAGATAATAATAAATGACACTAAGGATTTACGTGGTATACCCTGATTTTGGGCCAGTCCACGGGAACAACAGCTCCGGAGTATTTCTTTACTATAACAATGGTAGGTTACAGAGATTTTCTCGATACAAGAAATAGAACACACGGTGTTTTCCAAACAACCTCACTATTTCACTCACAAGGAAATCTCCTATCTACCCGTGGTAGTGAAAACGTTTCACTACCAAAAAACCCACAAAAGAAATAGCTTAGAGGAAGGAAGTGGAGAAGATGGAATGGTGTGGAATGATTTTCAGAGGCCAAACTCGTTGCCTTTTATAGGCATTTTAGAGTGCCTCACAATAAATGGGATAGTTGGAAGATCAAAGCTCCAGCTGCATTTTTCGGTGCTTTAATATTTGTTGTTGTTGTTTTTTTTATAATTACCACCGCTTGGCTCGTTGGCTATTGTTGAGCCACATGAGGCGGCCAACAATTCTCCCCCGCCCGACTACATGGGCGACTTCATCATTCCTGCAGCTGATCGACAGAACTTAAACTTTTCTCTTGGAAGAGTCTTGGTACACATGTCAGATCCATTTTCGACAGTATGGATCTTCTCCAGTTGTAGCTGCTTCATTTCAAGTACATCACGAATCCAGTGATATCGAACATCGATATGTTTTGATTGAGCATGAAATGAAGCATTCTTCGCAAGATGAATAGCACTCTGACTGTCACAGAACAGCTGCGGTTGTTCCTGTAGGAACCCAAGTTCATTCAGGAACTTCTTCATCCATATCATCTCCTTGCATGCTTCCGTTACTGCTATATACTCAGCTTCTGTTGTGGAAAGAGCTACACACTTTTGTAGCCTCGACTGCCACGATATTGCTCCCCCTGATAAGGTAATCAGGTACCCAGAAGTGGACCTCCTCGAATCAACATCACCTGCCATGTCAGCATCTGTATAGCGAACAAGGACAGGTTCACCATCTCCAAAACATAGACTCATTTTGGAGCTACCTCGAAGGTATCTGAGGATCCACTTCACAGCTTCCCAATGTTTCTTTCCTGGTTTGGAAAGAAACCGACTGACAACTCCAACTGCATGAGCAATATCTGGCCTTGTACATACCATGGCGTACATCAAACTTCCCACTGCTGAAGCATATGGAATTTTATCCATCTCCACCATTTCCTTCTCAGTAGACGGGCTCTGTTTGGATGTCAATATAAAGTAATAAGCAAGAGGACAGCTAACCGCCTTAGCATTATCCATGTTGAAACGTTGAAGTACTTTCTCAATGTACTTTTCTTGTGACAACCATATCTTCTTGGCACCTCGATCCCGAATGATCTTCACGCCAAGAATCTGCTTTGCTGGTCCCAAGTCTTTCATGGCAAAAGACTTGCTCAACTCCTTCTTCAAATCATTGATCTTTGAGACGTTCTGCCCAGCAATTAGCATATCATCCACATAGAGCAAAAGTATGATGAAATCTCCATCAGGAAATTTCTTTACGAACACGCAGTGGTCTGAAGTAGTCTTCTTGTAGCCTTGCTCCCCCATAACAGACTCAAACTTCTTGTACCACTGCCTTGGTGCCTGCTTTAAGCCATACAAGCTCTTTCTGAGCCTGCACACATAGCCCTCCTTGTTCTTCTTCTTGAAGCCTTCTGGTTGCTCCATGTAAATCTCTTCTTCCAAATCACCATGAACGAAAGCAGTCTTCACATCCATTTGTTCAACCTCTAGGTCAAGACTTGCTGCTAGTCCTAGCACAGTACGAATGGATGTCATTTTCACCACAGGTGAAAATATCTCGTCAAAGTCAATGCCTTTCCTTTGACTGAAGCCTTTCACGACTAGTCTGGCATTTAAGCGTGGCTGACGGTTGTGTTCATCATGCTTGATCTTAAACACCCACTTATTCTTCAAAGCTCTCTTGCCTTTTGGCAACTTCACTAGCTCAAATGTGTTGTTCTCATACAAGGAATCCATCTCGTCTTGCATGGCTTCTATCCACCTTTGCTTGTCTTCATCATTCATAGCTTCTGTGAAGCTTTCTGGTTCTCCGCCGTCAGTAAGTGAGACGTATTCAGTCTCGGGATATCTGGTAGACAGTCGTGAAATTCTACCAGATCTTGTTGTTCGAACAGGAGAACCTTCTATGGCTGGTGGTTGACCATCGTCATCAGCATCTTCTGGTTGAACCTCCACATGGGCATCTGGTTCAACTATCTCAGGCTGATCATGTTGTACTTCTTCTCCAACTTCTGTAGGCGCTGGTGTTGGAGGCACTAGCTCAAGGTTTGGCTGGCTAGCATCAGTACTAGGAACTTCTTTCCTAGCAACAACATCTTCGATGGTCTCATTCTCGATGAACACAACATCACGGCTTCTGATAAGCTTCTTCTGGATTGGATCAAAGAATCTATAGCCAAACTCATTTTGACCATAGCCAATGAATACGCACGGTCGCGTCTTTGAATCCAACTTTGACCTTTCATCCTTTGGAATATGGACAAAGGCCTTGCAACCAAACACCCGCAAATGTTTGTAGGAAACTTCTTTTTCTATCCACACCTTCTCTGGGGCGTCATACTTTAGTGGCACACTGGGTGACCTGTTCCACACGTAAACTGCTGCAAGCAGTGCCTCCCCCCAGAAAGATTGTGGTATCTTCGAGTGTGATAACAAGCACCTGACTCTCTCTAGCAGGGTCCTGTTCATCCTTTCAGCTAGCCCATTCAATTGTGGCGTCTTTGGTGGTGTGAATTGCTGCCGAATTCCATGTTCCTTGCAGAAGATAGCAAACGGCCCTTTGTACTCTCCACCATTGTCAGTCCCGATGCACTTCAGTTTCTTGCCAGTTTCCCTCTCCACCAGGGCCAGGAATTGCTTGAAAACGTCTAGGGCCTGATCCTTGGTCTTCAAGGTATACACCCAAGTCTTCCGTGAATGGTCATCAATGAATGTCACGAAATATCTGGCACCTCCAAGTGATTTGACGTTGACATCGGGTTCACAGAGATCTGAGTGAACTAGATCCAACACATTCTTCGCTCTTGAAGGGATGGAACTTTTGAAAGCAACTCGATTTTGTTTTCCCGCAAGGCAATCGACACACTTCTTTAGATGAACATGATCCAACCCAACTATGACTTTCTTCTGGGCCAACTTTGCCATGGACTTCTCACTCATGTGACCGAGCCGTTTGTGCCACAATTCAATTGTGTCACCATTCTCTGCTGAATTGACAATCTCTGGGGAGATCTTAGCTTCCGTCACATACAGCTTTGACAGCTTCTTGCCCTTGGCCAACACCAAGGAGCCTCTGGTGAGTTTCCACTGGCCATTGTGGAAGGTGCTGCAGTAACCTTCCTCATCCAACTTGTCTACAGAGATGAGATTCAGGCGCATTTCTGGAACATGCCTGACACCCTTCAGCAGTAGCTTCGTACCATTCATCGTCTCCAAGCAGACTTCTCCTTTTCCGATAACTTTGGAAAGATTACCATTTCCCATTCTTACCACACCAAAGTCACCTGGTGTGTAAGATGAGAAAAAATCTCTCTTGGACGTCACGTGGATGGTAGCACCACTATCAACCACCCAGCTTGTCTCCTAGGTTGTCAGATTGACAACATCTTCCTCGTAGACAATATTGAACTCATCAACAGAGTTTGCACCATCATCATCACTGTTCTCATCTTGTTTGCCCTTCCTTCTCTCATTTCTGAACTTTGGGCAAAATCTTCTGATGTGGCCCTTTTCCTTGCAGTGATGACAATTGATGTTGGCAAACTTGTTGGACTTCCCTCGACTCTTGCATCTTTGCTTTGAGCCTCTCGCTTCACTTCTTCCTCTGCTTCTGGAATCTACTGTCAGAAGATCTGACTGGGAAGATGATGAGGATGCACCTTGTCATCTTTTTCGCATCTCTTCGTTTAGGACTCCGCTTTTGACAATCTCCATGTTTATAACTCCATCTTTCGCAGAGTTGGTAAGTGAAATTTTTAGCGTCTCCAAAGATTCTGGAAGGGAAGCCAAAACGAGGAGAGCGACCACCTCATCTTCCATCTTTATGCCCATACCGGACAACTGATCCACGATCCCTTGAATTTCGTTCAAGTGATCCGCCAAGGATTTGCCTTCTTTGTATTTCATCTGGACCAACTTGGTCAGATAAAATAATTTGTTGTTGCCGGTCTTTGATGCATAGAGTGCCTCCAGCTCCACAGAGTTCTGGCATGAGTTTCTCCGCTAATGTGGTTGTATATATTATCGTCGACGAACTGTCGAATGTAGCCACATACTTGCTCATGCTTGAACTCCCATTCCTCTTCAATTTTGCCATCAGGTTTAGTTGGGCTAAACACCGGCAAATGCAACTCCGTCACGAGTAGGAGATCCTTCATCTTGTTTCTCCATATGTGATAGTTTGAGCCATTCAGACTTATCATTTTGCTTGTTTTTGCCTCCATTGGACGTGGCTCTGATACCACTTGTTGGGCGCAGCTGGTGAGAATAGCGATTAAATATATTGCACTAAGAAATCACACGCTTGTAAAAAGTTCACAGGTAAGTTGGACCTGGTGGCAGAGCCTCCAGAATTACGGTAACCAACTTACTTAGATAAATTTACTTCGGTAATTTAATAATGCAATATACTACGACTATTCTCAAAATAACTACAAGCATAGATAATAATAAATGACACTAAGGATTTACGTGGTATACCCTGATTTTGGGCCAGTCCACGGGAACAACAGCTCCGGAGTATTTCTTTACTATAACAATGGTAGGTTACAGAGATTTTCTCAATACAAGAAATAGAACACACGGTGTTTTCCAAACAACCTCACTATTTCACTCACAAGGAAATCTCCTATCTACCCGTGGTAGTGAAAACGTTTCACTACCAAAAAACCCACAAAAGAAATAGCTTAGAGGAAGGAAGTGGAGAAGATGGAATGGTGTGGAATGATTTTCAGAGGCCAAACTCGTTGCCTTTTATAGGCATTTTAGAGTGCCTCACAATAAATGGGATAGTTGGAAGATCAAAGCTCCTGCTGCATTTTTCGGTGCTTTAATATTTGTTGTTGTTGTTTTTTTTTTATAATTACCACCGCTTGGCTCGTTGGCTATTGTTGAGCCACATGAGGCGGGCCAACAGGTTGGTCTCCCTTTCAGCCTTTCTTCTCTAAAGTACAAACATACCGCCTCGTCGAAGATTCCAAGCTTAGTGTTCAATTCATGGAGCTCGTGCTCGACGGCGAGTCGGCGACGAGTGACTTTAAGGGAGGTGGAGGGTTTTTTTTCCTGAAATTGGGGCACGCTCTATAGAGTCGGGTGGGTTGGGCTGTTGGGTTGGGTGGTTTGATTTAAGTTCAATTTTTTATTAATATTTTTTATGATGTGGAGTGCTGACTGGACAAAACTAACAAAACTTTGGATGGAGAAGGACGAAATGACTGTTTTGTTATACGGTCAAACGTTTATTATCGAATCGTGCAAAAATAAAGGTTTGTGACCGTTTTGTACAAAGTGTAGAGATTTGTGACCGTTTATGTTAATTACCCGGGATTTGGGTCGAGCAGTTGCTAGACAATAAATCTGGCCGACTTGGAAATCCATTTCGGGATTTTGTATTGCTTCCGGTGGATCTTCTTGTACAGAGGAGGAATGTCAGAACAAAAGCGTGCAATCGATAATTCAAACCAACACTAACGAACACAAATTTAACGTGGTTTTCTAACACAATTTGTGCTAGCTAATCCACGGGCAGGGGAGACAAATTTCACTAATTTGAGGAGAGTGCAGGTTACAAACCAAATTCCAAACGGACAAACCAAACAAACTAACCCGACTGACCTTAGTACAGACTAGGGTGATGAAGAGTATTTATAGAACTCTTCTCTCAATCCCAAATAGAAAACCAAACACATTTTCCCAAACATACAAGGAAAAAGATCAAACAAAGCCCAAACACAAACCCAAACAAAATAGGCCCAAAAAACACAAAACAAACCCAAATCAAATTCAAGTCATATTCTAACAATCTCCACCTTGACTTGAATTCTCTCTCAAATACCAGATGTACCAGACGCAACCAAAGTTGCCAGATGTACCCAGACACGATCCTTATCGCCAAATTTACTCAAAATGCGATCCAAATCGCCAAACTCATATGCAATCAAAATTGCCAGACGTACTAACTCCTCCAAATCAGTTGTACCAGAATCTCCCCTGCCTCCAAATGCCCCTAAGGGCGGTCAACAAACTGAACCATTCGGCAAGTCCAACCCATGCTGAGACTTGCCATTCAAAACTAGCTTGGTGCACTCATCACCAACAGAACATGTCAAAATAGAACCTTGTAGATTATACAAGGCACCACGCTTGACACCTTTCAAAATCACCTTAGAACCCTTGTAGACAGACAACACTCCACCTTCACCTTTGAAACTGAAACCCTTGTTGTCGAGTAGACTCAAAGATGTCAGATTCTTAGTCATCTCTTGAATATGCCTAACATTGTTCAAGGTGCGAACAGAACCATCATGTGTCCTCATCCTGACGGAGCCTCTTCCAACAATCTTACAGATAGCACCATTAGCCATAGAAACATGTCACCCATCTATCTACTCATAAGTTGAAAACACTCCCTTCTTGGACACAGATGATAATCAGCTGCAGTATCCAAGTACCACACATCCTTATGATGTACCTGTTCATTCACTGTTAAGGCTAAACCATCTTCAGAATCAGAGTTAGTTTCTTCCGCCACAGCAGCAGATGATTCCTTATTCTCCTGATAGTTAGGACAATCAAATTTCCAATGTCCTTTCTCCTTGCAGTAATGACAGATATCATCTTTCAAACCAATAGAATTCGAATTTGTATTCGTCTTCTTATTACCAGATTGTTGTCTCCAACTAATCGTAGCAGCCAACCCAGATGCCTGATTTTCCGAACCTGAACCAGACGCCTTATGTCGAACCTCTCTAGTATGTAGAGCAGATCTGACATCTTCCAAAGACAAACTATCTTTCCCACCAATAAAAGAATCCAAAAAATTCTCATATGACTGTGGAAAAGATACTAACAGAATTAAGATCCTCATCATCTACTTTAACATCAATATTCCGCAGATCTAACAAGATGGTATTGAGTTGATCTAGATGATTCCTGAGAGACATACCTTCCTCCATACGCAAACTGAACAAGCGTTGCTTCATATGCAAGTTGTTAGTTAAAGACTTTGTCATGCATAGACTTTCAAGCTTCAACCACAAGCCCGCAGCAGTCTTCTCAGTAGCAACCTCAGTGATGATGTCATCAGCCAAACAAAGCAAGATTGTAGAGTGAGCTTTCTCCTCCAAAGTAATCCACTCTTCTTCATCTATACTTTCCTTCTTCTATTTTCCTGACAACGGAGCCCACAAACCCTGTTTTTTCAACACTGCTTGCATCTTGATCTGCCACAAACTGAAACTGTTTCTTCCTGTAAACTTCTCAATCTTCACACTGATAGCAGCCATTCTTACTATCAAACAAACTCCAACCAAACTTCTCACCAAAAAAGCGAGACCAAAACACAACTACCCAAAGTCAACTTCAAAGATTCCTACACCGAACCAAGCTGAAGAAATGAAAGCTACCTCCACAAAGCAAAACTTCAGTCCAACGAAAAAATCCCAAAACCGTAACCAAAGGCTTTGATACCACTTGTCAGAACAGAAGCGTGCAATCGATAATCCAAACCAACACGAACGAACACAATTTTACCGTGGTTTACTAACACAATTTGTGCTAGCTAATCCACGGGCAGGGGAGATAAATTTCACTAATTTGAGAAGAGTACAGGTTACAAACCAAATTTCAAACGGACAAACCAAACAAACTAACCCGACTGACCTTACTACAGACTAGGGTGATGAAGAGTATTTATAGAACTCTTCTCCTAATCCCAAATATAAAACCAAACACCTTTTCCCAAACATACAAGGAAAAATGTCAAACAAAGCCCAAACACAAACCCAAACAAAATAGGCCCAAAACACAAAACAAACCCAAATCAAATTCAAGTCATATTCGAACAAGGAAGAAGAGAATGACTCTGCAAGACAAGACATCGGCTTTAGCGTCGTCGTAGCCGCGGCGGTAGAGAACCTCAGGGGCAGTGAAAACGGGGGTTCCACAAGCGGTGTGGAGGATTCCGTTGGCGGCGTCAACGGCGGCGTCATCTAGGGCGGAGAGACCGAAGTCAAAAACCTTCAAATTATTGTCCTGGTCGAGGAGGAGGTTCTGCGACTTGACGTCTGTGACCCACGATTCGGCGCCGGCTGCCGGATCCCAATCTCATGAGAGCGTTCACCTTCACCAACACCTCACTGCTCCTCTCAATTCCAAACTCGCTCCTCGCTCTCCTAGCTTCCAATCGCACCCTGACAGTCCACTGTCTGCACGTCCACGTCCTCCCTTTCTATCCGCGCTCCAAGATCGTCGTGATCTCCGTCGGAGAGGACACCTTCGCCGCCTCCGAGCTCCCGTTCCTGCTGTCTGCCATCCGCAACGTCCACCTCATTCTCAGGGACATCGGAATCAGGTCGATCTCCGTCTCCACGACCTTCTCATTCTTTAACATTGTCACGACGACATTTCCTCCATCGGCGACGACTTTCAAGGAGCCGATCGGCGAGGTGGTGATCCAGCCGTTGCTCTAGTTCATGGAAGACACCAACTCCTCCTTCTTGGTGAATCTTTGTCCGTACGGCTCCCACTAAATTTTTTTTAGTGGGTTTCCATTTTGTTTAGTAAATCAGCAGCGAACGGAAGGAATGCCACTGTCGGGCCGGAGGTTGTGTTCTAGTGGTGGTGAGGCTGGGTCGGGTAGGGTATGGGGGTGTATAGAAAAGAAAATAGGGGTTTTTTATAATAAATTTAATAATGAGGCGGAAAATATAAAAGTTTATTTTTTATTCTTAATATTTTTTAATTGTCATGTCACGTATTTAACGGTCAACTATGAAAGTTGACTGCCACGTAAGTTAGAGTTAACGAAAATGGACGGAGAGTGACCAAACTTGAACCATTTAAATACTTCGAGTGACAAAGATTGAATTTAAATATTTTCAGTGATCAAACATGAACGTTTTTTATAATTTCAATGACCAACCATGCAATTAACCCTTTGATGACTTATTTTATCTTATGGTGCAATCCAGATTTTTTAGTCCCTGTACTATATAACGTCTACAAATAAGCCTCCGAACTCCCTCCTTTTCTCCGTGTACTTTTTAAGTTAAATTAATAAATCCAATTTTTGCGTACCTTTTTAACCACGGAACAGGATTAACAGGAACTTTCCTTTCCCTTATTTTTACCAAAAGTTGAAAATTGGCTATTCAAGGGGGAAATAAACTATACCAATTACCGGGAAAATAAGAATTTATACCTTTCTGATGGCTACGCGCCTACGCCTTAAGTATATTTTGTAAAAAGTAAAAACTCCTTTACACTATGTTTGGCAACAAGGGGGGTGCAAGTTCGAGGGGGGTACAAGTTGAGGGGTAAATTGTTGGGGGGTGCAACTTGGTGGAGGGTGTAAGTGGAGGGGTAAATTGTTGTTTTGATGAAAAAGTAGAGGGTGCAAATAGAGTAAAAAGTAAGTAATTATATTATTATAAAATAGATTTATCAATTTATAAAATATTATCACAAACATGAAAATTCAATATATAATAATAAAAATAATAAATAAAAATAATTTTAATAAAAATAATTATTATATAATAATGCTCAAATATAATTATTTATAACAACAATAATAATCATTGGTCGAGCAACCTCGAAACTCGAAATCCAACTCGTAACTGGTCATCCTAAGGGGGTTCTCGTGCCTAACTTTAAATTGAATATGGTCAAACTTAGTCAAACACGTTCGAATCTGTAAGCTTTAACTACTTATTAAAGTAAATCGAGTTAACTAAACTGTTCCTCTCTATCTTTTCAACAAATGCTTCTTATCTCTAATTTTCAATGCAAATTCGGGTCAACTAAGAGATATCGATTTGACGAGGCGAACATTGACAAACTTGCTCTCTGAGTCAAACGGTCAACCCCAAACAACTTCTACACTAATATAGATATAAGAAAAATTAATAATATTAATTATTATGTAATTATAGTCTAATTAAAAATTCATAATTCCCCTCCTCCCCCTTCCCCCTCCCTTCCTTCCTTCCCTTGCACCCCAATTTGGGGGGTAAGCCGAAACAGTGAATTTACGCTCACGTTTTGCACCCCCCTACTGTTACAAAATAACCAAACGGGGGTAAACACCTTGGAACTTGTGTTTACCCCTCCAAACTTGCACCCCCTTCCATTTACACCCCTTCCCAAACATAGTGTTAATGTCCGCATGATATTTTGGAAAGTATGTACAGAACTTTCATAGGTGTCCCATGTTTTGTTTGATGTTTCACGTATTAAGTTTGTCTTTTCTCATTATAGGGTTGATGCGTTGTAAACCCTTGTTTTTTTTTTATTACCCAGGAATCTCAAATTTGACGTCAACAGGGTTTCGCTCCCATCAACTTTGTACCTCTGGGAACACCAACGAGCCTCGCTTGAATTCGAACCTGGGATCTGCAACTCCCAAGTCATCACTGTCGCGACAACTTTACCGTTAGGCTATCTTACATTTGGTTTGTTTCTTGTACATGTATTTGAAGGAGTTAAATCGATAATTTTAATATTCAATTTTAATTGGTAAATTTCTATTTAAAAACTTTATTATAGTATTTATAATCGGTGACGAACTCTTATATTTATTGATAAGTTAAAATGATTTATTAACGGTTGTTAGTCTGTTCAGTTATAACTGTAGTCTTTTAGTCGGTTGTCGATTAACCATTAAGTAATTTGAGCTTATTATTAATTATAATGTTTATATTAGTCCATAACCGTAACTATATAGTCGGTTAATTAGGTAATCGTTAAGTAAATGTCTCGACAAGGTTAGACCAAAATCACCGATGTGTAACCTAACCAACAAAAGACATCCTTTTTCACGTGTTTATTCTGTAGATGTTTTCCTACATACATATGATTTTTTTTAGTTTTCATGATTGAATAAAATATTAATTTAACTTAGATATCAATACATAATCAACATCAATCCAACATATGTACACAACAAACATCATTCTACCATCAAATTTAACTAAATAAACATACTAGAAGAAGAGACCCAACAACAATTCTCCAACTCAAAAGCCCCACCAAATTACATGGAAGGTTAAATGTTGCTTATTGTTTTCGAGCTATTGAGCGCAAGTCCATCATTCTTTGGTGCTCCTACTAGAGCCCTCCAATGAAATTATTCTCATTTGAAGATAAGCTAATATTATAATTGTGATTCATTGATGTCTATTATTTCCGATCCTAACTGTGAGTATGAACATAATTGGTTAGTCGGTTAGCTATTGATTACGAACAGTTTAACCATCGATTACTAATTAACTAAATTTGACCACTGAAAAATCGATACCTTCTATTATTGATTCGTTTATAATTTACACGGCTAGCAAGATAACTGTTTAACAGCCTAGATATATTAAACTCTGTCATAAACTAATTGCACTTTGTTTTGCTCATTATGGACATTAATTAGGATGTTATGAGATCACTCATCTGTAGAGGTGGCAATTCTCAATTCAATCACCAATCCAATCTACCAACCCATTAAAAATATCCACCTAATCCAATCCATTTAATTCCAATCCATTTGATCCAAATCCAATTACGATTTGGTACTTATACTTTTAATATTTTACATTTTGGCACCCAAAATTTAATTTTTTATACATGAAATATCATTGGAAAATTACGTCTTAGTACCTAAAATTTTTCATTATTACATTTTAGTACCTAAACTTTTCACGTTTTACATATTGGTTCTTGATTGAGAATGTCATTTTAATTCATGGATAATCCATCAATCAACTTGATCCAATCCATAAATTCATCAATCCATTGGATTCATGAATTCACAAATCCAATCCACGAATCAATCCATTTGCCACCTCTACTCATCTGCACCGCTCACCTAGCTAGATAGTTTCAGGCTAGAGGTTTCACAGATGGCGAGGCGCCAACTCGTAGAGACGTAGACAACATACATTTTACAATCCGTAGGTTTAATTATTTAGTGGCGCAACAACTTGGCGTCTAAATTCTGTGTTTCGGATGCAGTTTCACTTGCAAATATCCTTTTCATATTCACATATTGAAAGTTCAATAACTAATATATGTCATCGTTGGTATTTTGAGCATGAGAACCGTTAACTATGTTTTTGTCTTACTACAATACAACCCAGCTCATTCAGCCTAGCCTAATAGAGTCCAAAAACCAGTTGAACTACGTGCCATATCCATCCATGCGGCAAATTTAAACCCCCTTTTGATTGGTCGTCAGTTGTTCGAATTTGTGGAAATCAAGTGGATAGACTTCAATGAAGGACACATTAATTTTATCGAGTGACGATCTCCTATAAAAAGAATTGGGTTGAAGTTGGGTAAGGAATTCTCCCCATGCCCAAAAGGAGCCGAGATTCAAGATAGGCTTTCAAGTACCTCGCTGAGTAACAATGGTTAGTTTCATGATTTTCGCTTTTATAGGGTACTAGAAGTCATCGATATTGTCTATGTCGTAAATGCATTAAAGAGTTTTCCGTTGCATGGCGAAAAAGACTCTCTTATTGATAGTTCGACTAATTACCTACCGTCGTCTCTTTCTCTTATATGTTTTATTACGGTTGTCTAAAAAAATTTCCAGTTCGTATATCTAGATGTTAGCTTATAAGAATATCTTTGAAAAAATACTTTTTTTTCAATCATATTTACTATTACCGGTAGTTATTTCCTTATTTCTCAATAAAATGAGACATGGACACCAATGGATTTTATTCAACTCCAAGCACCTCTCCGGTTCAGGGCTCGACCGTTCCTAATCCATAAATAGTTTCAGGAGTAGCGTAACCGTGAGTCGTATCGTA
This sequence comes from Linum trigynum, assembly GCA_964030455.1. NCBI lineage: Eukaryota > Viridiplantae > Streptophyta > Magnoliopsida > Malpighiales > Linaceae > Linum > Linum trigynum. Next base: position 7,780,519 of record OZ034819.1, read on the forward strand.
TCTCTCACTGTCAGTGCACAATCGAAATTTGCCTGAACACAGCAGAAGTAGTTAACTGATCACGGGGTATGATACTATGTCTACCCTTAAAGAGGTTGGTTTTTTGACACCCCTTTCTCAATTGGTCAATTTTTTTCATCAATCATTGACAAGTATTAATGAAGGTAGACATAATAAATGTTCTGTTATTAAATACAAAGTAAGCATTAAATACACCACATTGATTACTTGTTTTTAAAAAAAAATCTAAACATATACAAAATACAATTCTCTCTCATCTTTGATTTTTCCCACTCCTATTTCTTATTTTTCCTTTCCCAGTAGCCTCCGACTACCAAGTTTCCTCCGACCACCACACTTCGCCGACAAAATCCCGCCGACAGACTCTCTCCGGTCACTTGTGAAAATATATCACTGCACTGATATGTTGTACCACTGTACTGGTATTTGTACCACTGCACTGATACTCATATATGACATTGGTACCAGTAGGGGTGGGCATGTGGGTGGTTAATCCGTGGATTGATATCGATCCACCCGCAAATAACCCGACCAGCATGCAATGGGTGATTGATGTGGGTGGATTGCGGATTGTTAAATCTCCCACCCGCACTTATGTGGGTGGATTGCGGGTCACCCGTATGACCCGCATTCTATTTTTTACATGAAAAAATGTTGTTTCTTATAGTATCGAAGATTCATCATATTTTCAAAATGCACTACAGTCTGACCATATACTGCAAAAGGTGGAGAATAAATAATAATTTTGACTACTATTATTGGTTATTGTGTTGTGCAATATCCATTTGCAATGGATATTGGTATGCAAAATATTGTTAATATCCATTAAATATTGGGATACAAACTATAAATTATTAATTGTATCGAAATCGCAAATTATTGATACAATCTTACTTATGTGCTATGAACTTATTATAAATGTTAGTCAATTTTCTCAATGGTTAGTTGGAGAATTGCTTTTGTGGGTTAACCTGCGACCCAACCGCACCCATCCGCCACCCACCCAACCCAACATGCATAAGTATGTGGGTGGATTGCGGGTCACATATATTCCAACCCGCTAGTAAGCGGGTGGGTCAATTTTAGACCAAAATCCACCCAACCCGCCCTTTGCTCACCCCTAGGTACCAGTGCACTGATCTCGATACCAGTGCAGTGGTACAACGTATCAGTGTAGTGGTATATTTTTTGCAGGTGGTCGGAGGGAGTTTGTCGATGAGATTTTCACCGGAAAAGTGTGGCGTTCGGAGGAAGCCTGGTGGTCGGAGGCTGTTGAAAAAGGAAAAATCAGATATAGGGAGAGAGAATGTATTTATTGTAGGTTTTAATTTGACAAAAAAAAAACAAATAATTAATATAGTGCATTTAATTCATAATGTGTATTTAATTTGTGTATTAAATTCTATAATTGTATTTGATACTCGAGAGGTGTCATTTTTCCAACTCCTTAATGGATTAGCATGCTAACCGACCCCACTAATCACTTATGAGTAGCAGTGAATCATAATAAGAGAAAGCTGCGGTAATCACGGTTTTTCGGATCTGGATTCTGGATGTAATTAATACCCACTATACAGCGCAATCCACAAAGAATCCATTGCTCTGTGTATTTATGACTTACCCGGAAAATCTCCGATCCTTGCTTCTTTCGATCAGAACATACATATACTGATATACATATTTTTTTCCAACACCACTGACAAGTGACAACCAACATGTTACGCATAGTTTAACATTTTTATTTTATTTGTTATTACCTCAGATGTAAATCTTTCATTGTCGGCTTATAATGACCACGTGCTTATGCCAATTTGGCTGCTGCTCCTGATTATCAATGTATTATATATAAACTCATCCTAACTAAATTCCTCGGGTTGCTTAATTAGTTGAGCTCTGGATCAGGTGAAGGAGGAAAACCATGTAGGAGTTTTGATGGAGTATCAGAATGTTTATTTGTATTTGTTTGAACCGCAACGCCTTGTTGGAACCCCCGCAAATTCCCTTTGATCGGCGCCTGCCTACACACACGAACACGGAGGGGGTGTCTGGGCCCGTTAATCCTCCGACGCTCAAGTTAGTTCCTTAGAGAGGGAAGTATGCCAGAGTAAGAGTTTTAGTCAGAGAATCCAACCTGTGTAAATGTTACCAACTGCCCCTATTTATACTCACCAAGTTCGAGTCTGATCTCCTCCACGTCATTGTCTCATTTAATGCCCTGTACCTTCTTTGTCAGACATCCCAACCACCTTGTCAGGCTTCTGCCGCGTGACAGGCGCCCGCAGGCGGTGGACCACTTGACAGTCTGACCTCCCTTGGCTTTTGCCCTGTACCCTCTTTGTCAGATATCCCAACTACCTTGTCAGGCTTCTGCCGCGTGGCAGGCGCCCGCTGGCGATGGACCACTTGACAGCCTGGCCTCCCTTCTTGGCTTTTAGCGTTTTGTCCTCATTCGCCCCTCACCTTGCTTGGGCCTAGAAGGGTTTCACAAATCCATTCCTGGGCCTTGTCCCCCAATGCTGTTGTTTGGAGGCCCAGACCACTGTTTGTTGGGCTTCAATTGTAGTACCCCAACAGTTTTTTTTTTAATTCAATTTGATTTTGTTCACATGGATCATTTGTATTCGTTATGATAAGTTTACTTCGTTCATTAATTTTTTTCTTCCAGAAAATACAGCGGATCAATTTTTTAGTGGACAAAAGAATAGTGGGATCTCCTACCGTAACTTGAATATAATTTCAAGTTAGGTAACTTGTATAGATCTAAACTGTTAAAATTGAACAAACTTATTTTAAACCATTGATTAAAGAAATAAAAAATAACTAAAAAAATAAATGGCAGCATGGGTTGCCGGTCACCACATTCCCAAGTTACCTTTTTTATATTTTTCTTTCCTTTTTCACATTTATTTGTCTTTCCATATTTTAACCTTTCCTTTTTTAATTCTTATTGAATTAGAAGCGTTATGTAAGGCTTCCGTAATAATTTAGCTCTTTATGTAATACGACGTTAATACTCATTACGTAAAGAGACCTTCTATTACGTAAGACTTCCGTAATGATATTTACAACTGTTACGTAAAATACACATTCACTATGTAAAGGTTACGGAATGATAGTTATTTCTTACATAACAGTTAAATCGGAAGCGTTACGTAAATGACTTAGCACTTTACGTAACACAAGGTTAATACTCATTACGTAAAAAGACCTTCCATTACGTAAAGGTTACGGAACGACAATTATTTCTTACGTAATAGTTAAATCAGTAGCGTTACGTAAGGTTTCCGTACTTACTCTGCATTTTACGTAACGCGAGGTTAATACTCATTACGTAAAGACACATTCTGTTACGTAAGGCTTCCGTAATGATCTTTTACAACTATTACGTAAGATTATCATATGTTACGTAACCATTACGTAATGCCTATTGTATTTTACGTAATACGACCTGTGAAACCTACTATAGCAGGTAAAAAAATTCAAGTTACCTTACTCCAAGTTACCGTAGGAAATCCCAAAGTATATATGTAGGAAGACCACCTGAGTTGAAATAGTTAGTATCCATGACGGTTTCTTACTATTTCAACTATAAGTGTAAATAAGTGTTTGTTACATGCAACTTTTGTCCCATATTTGAATGCCAGCACCATTCTTTGTCACAATCGTTACTCCTGCGTATTGCAGTACGGGAGCAGATCCGGTGAGTAACTTTGTGGTGAGTAACCCCATGCATAACCCAATAAGAATCTGCCACATCAGCGCCTCCTTCTCTCTCCTGGAAAAATCATTGATTTTCTTTCTCTTAATCTTTAACGGACGATTTCTCACTCGTTTTAACTCGGAATTTAATTTTTTTGCACAGTTAGATCAGATTAATTGTGCTCTTCAAAATGATATCCACGTTGATATCTTTTGGAACAAAAAAAATTTGCCAGTTATTACCAGTCAATACCATATGGTATAAAAAATACCACCTCATACCAGGATGGTATAGTATGGTATAGAGTTGGTAACGATTCAAAAAGATATCCACTTTGATATTTTTTGGAACAAAAAAAATTTGCCAGTTATTACCAGTCAATACCATATGGTATTGACTGGTATTAAATAACAGCATACCCGATGGTATGAAAAATACCACCTTATACCAGGGTGATATAGTATGGTATGGAGTTGGTAACGAGAGGTATGTAAATTTTTGCCCCAAAAAATTTTGAAATCCAATAGATCATGATTAAATCGTTCCTTTTGTGCAAAATTTTTCGAAAATGACTAAACAACGAAGGAGATACCATATGGTATGGAGTTGGTAACGAGAGGGATGGAATTTTTTTTCTAAAAAAATATTGAAAATGGATATCATTTTGTAGAGCACAACGAACTCGTTCCATCTGTGCAAAAAATATAAAAAAAAAAATTGAAATCTGAGTTAGAATGAAGAAGATATGATCCAATCAAGAAAACTAGGAAAAATAAATTCCTTTAATTCTCCACCCTTAGATCTGCAGCCACTTAAAAGGAGGGTTCAGATTTGGTTACTCGCCCTAAGATTACTCACCCTATCTTGAGCCTTGCAGTACATCTCCAACCAGTGGCAGACATTAGGTTAAGAGGAGGTGTCTCAAGCCGTCAGAAATTTATGTGAAAAAAATCTTGTTTCGTCACTATAAAAAAATTTATATTAGGATCTCTGCCACACCTTACAAAATTGGAATTGACACATTTGGTAACTATAAATTATTTATTCATTATCAAAATTTTCTATAAGTAATTAGTGATTGATAAAAAAAATTATATATAATTTGTCCATACAATGTCATTGGTTATCTATCTCTCATTTTATGGTGAGCCACTAATTCATCGTGTGTTCATACTCTTGGATTCGTTTTATGACCATTCCAAGCTCATATAATTTCATTATAGAAAGAAGTTTGATCAAACTCTATCAGCTCGATCAATAATTTGGAGTTCGTAACAAACAAAAATGTTTTAAAAATTATGCCAGAAATTAATTGATTAACTTATTAAAAGATTCCTCCTAGATTTTGAAGTACAAAACAAAGAGTCCTAATTGTCTGGGAAGAGAAAAAAATGAAACAGCGGACAAGGGATGAATAAGTCGGTGGTCCTCAGGCTTTTGTCTTCCACATATACGTTACATGAATTAATTCATTGTCTCGAATCTAGAGATAATGCAGAGATTATTACAGATCTTGATTTGCATATTTAATTAAAGAAGTGATCAGAGAGGGACGTAAAAAATGAGAATGGAGCAGGAAAAAAGACCAGTAACTACAGAGCCCCAAAACGAAAAACTCTGGAAAATCCCAAAATGCGAAAGTATGGTCGTGTCTTATATCATTTGTGATGATCAGAAGAACCCTATCTCCCTCGTGATCCACTCCATTAGTTGCTAATGGGAAGATTCCTTTCACTTCTTGATAATCAAGGAAGATAAAAGGCTCAAAAGAAAGATAGAGGTGCTGCTAACATGCACGTACCACAAAAAATACAATTGAAGGTGTTTGAGCCCAGATACTTTGGAGCCCAATTCTCCACTAGCTCTATCCCCGTGCAACGAGTTTTAGGCACCTGACCTACACACATGCACACAGAGGCGCCTGGGCCCGTTAGTCCAAATCCGTTTGGATCATAGAGAGAGAAGTGTAAAACTTTAGTGTTAAGTGAGAGAATCCAACCTGCGCAAATGCTACCTACCGACTCTATTTATACTCACCTTACTCTGGACCGGGCTTCTTCCACCCAGTTCCACATCAGCATCGTTTTTAATGCTCCGTACTTCTGTTATGCTGGGCGCCCCGACCAACGTGTCAGGCCACTGACAGATGCAAGGCGCCCAGACCGTACTCTCTTGGAGTCTTCCGAACCTTGTCTCCTTTCCTCGTTTCAGGCGCCTTCGTATTACGAGACAGTGCGCCTATCAACTAATGATTTTTCGGACTCGGGCGCCTGGATAGCGCGCTCCATTTGTCAACTACTCACCTTATTCTTTCTTTGACACAGGCGCCTGGTCACCCACCGATTTTAAGAACCCTTCTTTTCCCTAGGGGCCCGGATTGCGCGCTCCCCTTGCCCCCCTCTCGGGCGGTTTTTGAAATTCAAACACCCGTCCGAGATCGTGACACGTGGTGAACGGGCGCAGATCTCGAGGCGTGCCCCCTCCCTTCCTATAAATACTTCTCTTAGCCCTCATTTTGTCTCCCATCTCTTCAAAGCATGCACTCTCTCTCTCTCTCTAACTTCTCTCTAGCCTCGCCTTGCCTGCTGCTCGCGCATCCTTCCTCGTTCAAATCTCCTCAACATGTCTGCCTCCCCGAACCAACCTACTAGCATGGGCGCTGCTCCTGAGCGAGGGGCCCCATCAAACCCTGGTAAGCGCCCGCCTCTAGTTCGATTTTATCTTGAAAGTTATGTTTGAAGGTTAAGAGAGATGGGCGCCTGGTTTAGTGAGATCGTGTTCACGCATATTCCAAGAGAGGAGAACGCCTACGCGAACGCCTTGTCAAAACTAGCAACCGCTCTCGGCTTCGTAGAGGAACGAAATGTCATCGTCACAAGGGAGGTGCCACAAGAACATCTGATGGCCACCTTAACTAGTGCAGGTGGTGGTTGGATGGTATCCATAGAGCTGTTTTTAACCCATGGCATAGTTCCCAAAAACTTAAGAGAGACCTGGCGCCTCCGTCGAAGGGCGGCTCGATGCTGCATTATAGAATGCTGGCTCTACAAAAGATCCCATTGGGGCACATACTTGCGATACTTGACCTGCTTTGGCCTTCCAAAGTCCATCGTTATGGACCACGGTAAGCAGCTTGATTGCAAAACGTTCGTCAAATTTTGCGAAGAGAATGGCGTGGTGTTGCGGTTCTCCTTAGTAGCATATCCTCAAGCTAATGGACAAGCGGAGACGGCCAACAAAAGTATCTTGCATGGGTTGCATACCAGGCTGTCAGGCGCCAAAGGCAGATGGGTGGAGGAGTTGCCTAGTGTTTCATGGGCACACCAGACGACGTATAAGACAACACGGGTGAAACACCATTTGCCCTAACTTATGGCGGGGAGGCGGTCATTCCAATTGAGGTCACTGTTCCAAACTATCGTGTGGCTCATCACGACCCCACCAACAATGATAGGGAGTGAGTCGATGATCTAGACTTGGTGTACGAGAGGTGCGAGGTGGTCGCGATACACCTAGAGGCTATGAAAAAGCAAGTTGCAAGATACGACGACAAGAAGATGCACCTGCACGCCATCGTAGCAGGCGCGCAAGTTCTTAAACGTGATTTTAGACCAGGCTCCCAGGAAGGAAAGTTGGCACCAAGATGGAAAGGTCCATATCGTGTTCGCGAGGTCAAACTCCCCTTCCTGGCGCGCCAATTGTTTGAGCTCAGATACTTTGGAGCCCAATTCCCAACCAGCTCTATCCCCGTGCAACGAGTTCTAGGCACCTGACCTACACACACGCACACGAAGGAGAGAGCCTGGGCCCGTTAGTCCTCCAACGATCAAGTCAGTTGGGATCTTAGAGAGAGAAGTGTCAAGCTCTAGTGTTGAGTGAGAGAATCCAACTTGCGTAAATGCTACCTACCGACTCTATTTATACTCACCTAACCCTGGACCGGGCTTCTTCCATCCAGCTCCACGTCAGCATCATTTTTAATGCTTCGTACTTCTGTCTGACTAGGCACCTTGACCAACGTGTCAAGCCCCTGACAGATGCATGGCGCCCAGACCGTACTCTCTTGGAGTCTTACGAACCTTGTCTCCTAGCTTCCTTTATCACACCTGGGCTTGGCCTCGCGGGCCAACCCATGGGTTGGGCCCATGGATGATAAAGCCCAAGGTAGGGTTTAAGATCAAAGTATCTCAGCTAAGAGGTCTAGAACCTTGGATCATTTCTCTTCAAACAAGAACTCACAAAAACAGGGTCGATTTGTGGGTTGGGTGGTGATTTTCGTGCAACTTTCACGAGGGGAAAGAGGCTCGAGACTTTAGGTAGTTGCTTGGCCACGATCAAGGTGATGAGCTGATCGATACAAGCTCACGATTGCTCAGAATCCTCCAAGCAATCCAACTCAATGCTTCAAGCAAACTTGCGAGATGAATCAAAGCTCTACTTTGTATTCAATGACGAAAAAACTGACTATCACAATGAATTGGAACTCTTAAATAGACCTATGCTAACTAATCAAACTACTCTGGAAGTCCTTAACACAATCAAATACGAAAAATTAGTTCAAAACAGAAAAGGTTAAACTAATCCTAATCCGCAAAGGACTCGGATTCGCAGCTCAGCAAGACAGTCTCAAACAAGCTTCACCCGATCTTGCTGGGGTTCGCACGAAGCTTTCCGACCTTCAATCCAACGAACTTACACCACATCGTTGGAGTAAATGAACTGTACTTTCATGGGGTGCGGGGTTCCAGCCTCGACTCTTCTCCATGAATGTCAAATAGATCCCCCAAAGTCGCCTTGCTGGTCACCCTCCTTGCCTTAGCCGATTTATGGCCCTTTCCCGGTTTTGACTTAGGGTTTTGTGAGGCTCTAAACACGACTCTCCCAGCTTCTTCTCGAGCTCCCAACCATTTCCTCTTATAGAGAAACTTCCCAGATTCACAACAAGCCTTCATTCGCCCTTTTTCATCGAGCCAAATAAAAGTTGCATACGTGCAAAGAAGGGTACCTGAAAAACTTGCAACACTTAGGAGGCAAATTCATGGTTCTTGTTAGTGTTTGAGATTACTTTTCGATCAAGCAATTCAAGCTTGTTAGTTGACCCAAATTGGATCATATCAATGGAGTAACCCTCTTCATCCTTATTGGGCCGTCTTGGCCTTCACTTGGGCCTATCTTTGTAATTCCCCCAACATAAGGCATTGTTCATCTATCCCAATTAGTATGAGACCTTTTGAGGAGAATATCCAAAAATAAATATGTGTGGGTTTAGACAAAGTAGACAATATCATACTAACGAAACTACTCGATTCCTACAAGTGGTACAGAGTCTGGTCCAGATCTGAGGCGGTGGACGTCATGGTGGGCCCTCATTCTGAGACATTAGGATTTGAGATCCGCTTATGTCTGGCATATTACAAAGATATATATGCATCATGTAAATTCTTGTATCGAGCTAAGTCAGCGATACAAGGTGTCTGACGGATCAAAATATTCATTGTAGGAGAACACGAAGTTCGTGGTCCTTGTCTTGAGGTGGCTCGGTTCCTGAAGGACCATCCTGAGTCGAATGTCCAGTTTGTTGGCATGGAGAACAATAGGGTAGCTCATTTTTGTTAGCTAAGAAGACTTTTGCTTTGTTCTCAATCTCCATAATAGGTTTCAATTTTTGTGCTTGGCTTCAATACGAAGTTTGAACATTGTATCTTTGTTATCTTGGTAATTCTAATGATACAAATAAATGCATAAAAATTGTTTAGATTAAATGGAAGAAAATAAATCCAAGTTGTGATTTATCCCAAATATAAAAAAGAGATGATACCGACATGATGAAGTTAAAACTAACAAGTCGATCGTTTGCTTTGTGCATTTACAAAATCAATCATTTGGTCAAATTAAGGGTGAGCATCAGTCCAGAAAATGATCGAACTGAGATAGAACCAAAACAAAGGAAAAATGGGGACCAGAACCCGCTCAAAAGCATGTTTAGTTCATTTGGATTGGATTCGATCCGGGCCAAATTTAATTTTGGTCAATTTTTTTCTTCATACTTAAATAATTCATAGAACCAAAATTGAATTGAAATATATTCAATCCAATCAGACTTGGTCCAAATATCAATTCGATCTTGTGAACCTGATTGTTTCCCACCGCTAGGCCAAATATATACATATGTCACATGTAGGTATCTAATAATGTAGACATTTTCAAAAGTTTTGTTTGTTATAAAAATTTGTATGATTCATTTGTATAATGTAACTAATTTGCCCATACATGTACTATGTTCCATTTACTTTGTTCTAAAAACACTAACCACGAAAAAAAAAATTATTTTGCAACCAACATGTATCATACTATTTGGGTGTCATATATAATAATTCTATTTTTCATTTTTAATGATAATTTTATGTTAACTTTCTTCATAATTGTTCCAAAGTATCTCATTTTACAACCAAATATAACCTATAATTGAAACCAATCTTCAAAATAGTAACAAATATTTTACTAAAAATAATTAAAAATTATTTGAAAAATATACTCTTTTTTTTTTGAAAATTAGTAGGAAGAATTGAATTTATGAAGACAAAATAAAGAAAATCTGGTTAGAATAATCAATTTATTATTAAATTTTTTTCGTCTTTATTTTACTCCATCAATCTTATAAAATGAAGTATATCTCGATCTTTTTTTACTAAAATATTATTTGTTTTACGTCTACTTCGTATGATTTCGATTTTGAGATGTATCATGATGACTTCTCAAGAGACCACTGATCTTTGCCCTGGTCCACACTAGACACATTTTACTTGGGGAGATGAAATTTGGCAACTGCATTTGTTATAAAAGGGGTTAATCAGCCGAAAGGGCACCAAACATATAGGGAAATTAATGTCGAGCTTTTCAATGATGTTGAAATAACCGGTGGCCCTGTGTGTTTTTGTAAGGTAGCCGTTACCCCAGCCGCAATCACACGATTAACACTGCCTTCTGCAACCGTCATTTTTACATTTGATATGGCTAACGCACGCAGATTGTTTCCCCCCCAACTATTTTATGCCACTGCTGTATGACTATACGTAATGTTTGTCTGCTGTCTGCAGAATTGAAGAGTAAGCCATGGGAACAAATAACCAAAAACTGAAACCAGCTGACATGTGCGGGCGCCGTAAGCATGAAACATACATAGGGAAGGGAACCGTTACCGCAAGACGAAGATCGAGGGAGTTGGACTATTAAATGAGACGGCTAGCCACGGCAGCTGAGCTTTGCTAAACTCCAACCGCACCAGCAGTCCCAAGGCAAAGCTCATTACGGCACTGCAAACCGGACGAATGACTCTTTGCAGCAAGCTGGTGCAAGACAGTTTCTTTTAGCAGCTCGTGTATTTCTTGCTGATCCCATCAAAATCGATCGTCATTCTCATCGACTTCTGTGATGCCGATAAGCATTGCTTCCGGTTAGAACATGTTGGTAAATGGTAACTGTTAGCAAGAGATGCTGCTACACATTGATGACTGAATTCAACAAAGATAGACTCTTTCAGTTACAAGAGATTGACACACAAAATCTCCAATACAGTCTTTGCAGCTGCTAGCTGAAAAAACTAACATGAGTGGGTTCTATGAAATAAAAACTAATAAAGTCCGGTTTGAGTATCAACGATCTCCCTGATCCTTTACCTGCGGCCTGCCCAAATTCACTTAATTGAGTTCCGAGTTTGCTGTCTACAAGAGCTTGATGATTGCTATCACAGATTCGCGCTCAATGGTTGAGTTCATGTTATTCATGAAACAATGTGATGTTGGTGTGGCAGGGAGATGGTACCAGAACGAACCAATTTTCAGGAGACTTAGCCAGTTACCACATAAAACAATTTCTTGTGAGTAGATTTCTTGATATCCAGTATGATACCAGAAGGTCTGCAAAGGTAAAACATGAAAAACAAGAGTGAAAGCTGTCAACTGTCACGTACTAAAGTTTCACCTATCCAGGAAATTTATCATCAAGGCCCAAAAATGTGCTAAAGGAAGAATGACTCAACAGGCATTGTACTGAACTAGCAAGAGTCAGGCCATAACCTGGTAAGAAACAAGTAATCCAGACTACCAGAATCATAGCTAGACCATCAAACTAGCTATCAGCAGGCTAGTACAGTAGGGAGACACCAACCCCTTTGATTTTGATGCTCTTTAATTTCTCAGAATCTTCTCCATCTTCCTTCCAGTTTAGGGGTGAATCTGAAGGAGACAGAGCGCCCATCATATCTCTCATACCAAGGTTCTGCTTCTCCTCGTATAACTTCATTGGTCCCACCCAACAAGTTCTTGTCATACCACATAAACACGTTATCTGATTGGTTTCGACCCAAACCGAAAATAGGAGAACTCAAAGAGGCAGCAGCGGTAGTGGTGCCAAACGTTGCCATCGCAAGTGATCGATATCCAAACGTGCCCAATAACCGAAGAACACACAACACCAAATCCAATCCCTTTGATCGGCCGCTTAACGGTGAAGTTTGGAGGAGACAATTGCACCATTCGGTTTTCTGTTCCTCCCTTTTTTCCGGCCTGAAGGATGTGTAGTCCGGGTGGTTTCGGTTAACAGAAACTAACACTGTTTCCTTCTTGTGTTTATCTTCCTTCACTGTTATGTGTTAATGAGTGAAAACACTGTTTTCATGAGCAATTCACGCTTAGAACATCTTGTTCTTGGTAACTGTAAGCTAGATATGTTGCTACATATTGATGACTGAATTCAACAAAGATATACACTTTCAATTAAGAGATTGCCACACAAATCTCCAAGACCGTCTTTGCAGCTGCTAGGTTCAAAAACTAAATTAGTGAGTTCTATGAAATCAAAATGGATCAAGTCTGCTTTCAGTATCAAAGATCTCCTAGTTCCATTACCTGCCTACATGGTAGGCCTACCTGTTTTATATATATTTTTTTTTCTTTTTTCTTTTGAAGAGGTATGCCTACCTAAGTTCACTCAATTTAGTTCTAAGTTTGTTGTCTACAAGAGCTTGACGATTGATATCACAGATTCGAGCTCCATGGCTAAGTTCAATTTATTCGTGAAACAAGATAATGTTGGTGTGACGTGGAGATGATACAGGAACGTACTAATTTTCAGAAGACTTGGCTAGTAACCACTTCGACAATTTCTTGTAGGTCGATTTCTAAATATCCAGCGTGATACCAGAAGGTCTGCAAAGCAAAACATGATTTGACCTACATTGATAAGAGAAACAAGAGCGGAAGTTGTCAAATGTAGTTTCATCTATCGAGGAAATTTATCATCAAGGCCAAAAGATGTGCGAAAGGGAAGAATGACTCAACAAGCATCATACTGAACTAGCGCCGGACCCGGCCCATTGGCCGGAAGTTGTGAAAATGAATATGGATATAATAGATGATTGAAACAATAAAACTGAATGTAATGTATATTTTTTTACCTTCGTTATACATTTCTTGTGTCTTTTCTATTCTAATTATGAAGTTCGAATTTGGTGCACAATTAGAGATTTATTAATTAAAATTGCTTAAGAAATGCTTTCCCAAAAAATTCTTTAGAAATCAAATATTCAATTGCTTATTGAGTTATATGTTGAACAACAATAATTAGAAGCAACACTAAAGAATGCATGATCATTGAGATACTTGTCTTGTGTCTTTTCGATTCTAATTATGAAGTTCAAATTTGGTGCACAATTAGAGATTTATTAATTAAAATTGCTTAAGAAATGCTCTCCCAAAAAATTCTTTAGAAATCAAATATTCAATTGCTTATTGAGTTATATGTTGAACAACTATAATTAGAAGCAACACTAAAGAATGCATGATCATTAAGATACTGAATCCCAAACAAAAGTGAAAGAATTAAAAAGTTACCAACAAAATCTTTTTACTATACCATTTTACCTATTGGGTTATAGGTATAATATGCCCCTCTACTATGATGTTTTATCAAACATGCCCCTCTACTATTTTTTACATCAAACATGTCCCTGTAATTTGGAAAAACTATCAAACATATGCCCTTCAGTTAAAATTTCCATTGAGAAAATCGTCAATCATGGCTGAACTGAGATTAGATGATCTGACATCGATAAATGAGAGGGAAAATGTCAGTTTTGACCCTTGCTTTATTTCTCTAGGTCTCATCAAAGTGAAATTATTAGAATTATTTGGCTATACTAAAGAACAAAAAAAACTCTAAAGTGAAATTATTAGAGATATTTTAGATATTTGGGTCGCCCAAACCAAAGTTCGGTCTTGGTTAACGATTTTTGGATGGAAATTTTAACAAAAGGGCATGTTTGATAAGTTTTCCAAAGTACAGGAGCATGTTTGATGTAAAAAATAGTAGAGGGTCATGTTTGATAAAACGTTATAATGAGAGGCATATTATACCTATAACCCTTACGTATTTAATTATCACATATAGTGGAGTTCTAAAGACCGATAAGCTCATTATGAACCCAAACAATTAATCCAAAATTATATTCCAATTTGGTGTGTTCAACGACAAAACGAAGCTAATTTCAAGCAATTATCAAACAATTCCAAGTAATTGCGTTTACTTATCATCATTGTCAATCGATTGTGATGTATGTATCCCCTTCCACCATTTTTGCAACTTTTTCCAATTCCCAAACCCATACTTCACCAGACCTTGAACCAACTTATCAATTGTTGATGTTTTTGGGATGCAATCCTTAGTATTCTCTTCCTTCACTGGGTTGAAGTTATTTTGTATGGGTGCCTTTCGCCATGTTCTCATTCATGTTTCAATTAGGCGAGATACCTTTGTTTGCATCCCCAAAGCTATGACTAATTCACTACAGATTCTGTTTGGAAAGTTGGTGAGTCTGATCTCCATTTGTCCCACCATATTGTTGCCTGCTCACCATCTCCAATCTTGCATATGAAGCTAGTCTTAACTACATTCTTAGTTGCCATAATACTATGCCATAGGTATCTTGGATTGTTCCCTTCTTATGTTGTTAGGATATGATAATCTCGATGATACTTTCCCTAGAGTAAGGGTACCGCTAAAGTGTATGGGTTTTATATTAGATTCTAGACTTGTTTTTCAAATAAAGCACAAATTATATGTAATTGGCTCACTTTTTGCGGCGGATAATAGTAGATAACTAATATTGAGCTACACCGAATTGAATTAAATCGAACCTTTAATTAGACTGATTCATATCATACTTCGATTTAACTTTATTCAAAAATTCAAAAAAATTATTAAAAAGAATGCAAAACATAAACCAAATAAAAATCATGACCAGAGCAAATACCATTTTAATCATCACAAATTATTTTTGAAGACTTTTTTAAAATTTAAAATTCATGTACTTTGCTTGATGCATGGTTAGTAATAGAAATACCGGGATAAATTTTTTAAATGAAAAAGGAAATGACTACGAAAATCCTCATGAAAAAGAAAATAACGGGATAAATTTTTTAAAAATTATTGAATATAATATATGCATGGTATCTTCTTGTTTTTTTAGTAAGGCCTTCTTGTTTTCTAAGTGTACCATGAAATATTTTTATAGGTTACCCATCAAGAAACCAAAAAACAATGTAGCAGTTCAACTTTCTTCACTATCAATAAGCATTTCAATGCACAATCGAAAATTTTCATTTCAATTCATCCAATTAATTCATTTTTTAAGTTCTGAAGGACCAAGAGATACAATTTTGAATTTTCCTTCATCTCTGACTATATTTTTGAATCACCAGCAAAACTTAATTTGAAAGAAGACACTCATATCTAAAATTTGCTACCCAATTCTACTGGTGATGGGGAAGAACCTTGCTTGATTAGCCCAAGAACATTAATTGTTCCTTGATTTGGAATGCTACGAATAGAAAACAAAAACAGAAGATATATGAACTAAATAATAATCTAAACATAGCAATTGTACTATAGATTTCACAGGCAGAAAATCTCATCTTAATGCTAGAACTAACTAAATCATTTAACTAAAATGAAAATAAAATAAATTCAGTCAATCCTACTCGTCATTGCATCCTTAATTACAGCTACAAAGAATTATAATGACAAATCTAAATAAAAAAGAGGGAGATAATATGTAAGAATCCAGTAATCCATGCTCTTGGTTGGCCCATCATTAATTTGATAAAAAGTAGTTAGACGGAAAAAGAACTAAAGAAGAAAAAAGATATCATTTTATTTTTAATTGATCCCTAAAATTGTATCATAAGGAAATGATTTCATGATGGTAAGTGGGCAGGTGTAAATTTTTGGCTGCAACGTGTAATTCATGCACAACTTTGGTTAGAATCAACCAAATTAAATAAGAGCAACAACTTTGGTTAAAAGACATGCACTCTAATCTTTCTATAGCCATCAACTTTTCTTTCTATCCATCTTGGAGACTTGGACTAATGCAATCCAAAAAACAGCCATCTTCAACAACTGATATGTTCGGAGCAAAGTGAAAGGAGTTGAAATCAGAGGGAGCAAATTGGAAAAGATGCTAAATATGATGAAGCATGCAGTCATAACTCAAAGGCCACAGGCGGAAGCCACTAATTGCTCGATTTTATCCCGCTATGGTGAAGATCGAAGGTCTATACGGGGAGAAGGAAAGGTGACGCGACCGATCAAGCTCCTCAAAGTTGGATTTCCATTCAATCCAGGGCACCATTAAGATTGCATAGGTGGCTATGAGATTTTCATTCTTGCAGTGAGGGAAAGGATGGTGGGTTGAGCTAATTTCACCTTATTGATTAGCTGTCGCCGGCGAGAAGCGTTGGACTGCAGTTCAGTTTGTTGCAGAGATGTGTCGTTGTCACCGGCAATGGCTTCCCAAGCTGTAGGGGTGAAGTTCGTTCGTTCGATATCAGGATGGAAGGAGCGCGGAAAGGGAAAAGGTGGCCCAACGGGAGGGAAACTCAAGTTTGGCCCAGGCCCGTGTTAGTATATGCGAATTGACTATATGCCCCTTCCGGAAATCAATCTGGAGCCGACAAATTCAAATCTCTGAAAAACTAACCCATGTTTTGCCTTTATATATTGTATAAACTAGCAAGAGATGACACGAGCTATCACAATAGCAGGAATCACAGCTATCACTATAACAGGAGTTATGCTCATGCAAAGATTAAGTTCTTCGGTACCCAAATCTGATTAATTTTCACCCCAAAAGTGAACCACACCATTTTTTTAGCAAAGATGATACGAGCTCCTGAACTCACTATAAAAAGCAAAGAACTAATGAAGCTATATTATAAGTATTCCAAAATCAGGAAATAATACATTACTATGTTATAAGGCTTCCCAAACCCCATCAGAATCATCACTTAATTTCTCGTTTAACACTGCCATTCCTAAAAGGGGATACTAGGTCGAGGTTTAGAAGATAGTAATGAACACTACTGGCAGAGTGGGTTCTTGTGGTTCTTCAAGACTTGGACATGTCGGAAGCCATAGATCATTCAGGTGCGAGTGAAACACTAACAAAATTGAAAACCAAAGCAAAAACGAACTTAGTGGACACACAAAATTTCACAAACATATAAATCTGGGAAACAAGCTTCCAAAGCCAGCTGATCAAAATAGTCAACCTCAGTTAATCAGTTCCTTTTTTCAGTTTCCTTTACTTTTTGGTAAAACAGTACATCAATTCCAAGAACACAACAGATGTTACCATAAAGTGCTTCCAGGCATCTATAGATCCTTGTCTTTAACAGTCGTATGAAGGGCTTGCAGAAGACAATTGTCCAACAAACTATCCACTTCCTCGGCAGATAAGGTATGCTGTTGTTCCTCAGCAGCTGATTCATCACCAACATTATCTGAAACCTTCACGTTACCAACCTCTACATTTAATTGTTCGACTTGACTTTTGGAAGCTTCGGTTGATGACGAAGGAAGATGATCCATTGCGTCATTTGCTACAGCCAATTTCTCAACTTCGTCAGTTGTTTTGCCGTCCTGTTCGTCATGTGGAGAATGACGATCAAGACCTTCAGCTGAATCAGAATCTTGGGCCACTAGAGAGGCAGCCAGATCCTCAATAACAATATCCTCCAAGAAACCTGCATTAGGCACAAAGTGACCGTCCACTGACTCTCTACAAGCAGTGCCACATTTCAACTCAGCGCAGCGATTCCCAGATGAATATCTCAAACAGTATGCAGCATAATTACCAAAAGTGGGTCCCTGTAATAGTGTGTTACTCTTAAAGCCTTGCCACGCAGACCAGCTTTCATTGCTTCAGTACTGCTCATAGTAGTTAACCCAACCTGGAAAATTAGAAGGTTGTCTTTTTCATGGTACTACAAGAGTAGCCATTCTCCAACTAATAAAAAGATCCAAACACAGTAAGTTGAAAGCAAAGTAACCGAATGTAAACAATGAAAGCTTACAGCAACAGGTGCTGGGTTCCTAGGAACTTTCACAGACCATACTTCACCAACTTTAAAGGAGGGTAGTCCTTCAGCAGGCATACTAATGCCCGGGAACATCAAATCAGCACCTCCAAGCATGAATCGAGAAACCTCACCTCCCTTCAACAGAAAAGAAGGCAAGAGTGCAGGTACTCTCCAAAGAGCAAAAACTGCATGAAGAGACAAGTGAAACTCAATATCCCACCATAAACCAGAGAACCAAAATGAGTTATGCACTTTGGAGAGTTCATAAAACCCCACCCTTGAAGAGAAAAAAACAGGTCAAATTATACTTCCGATTGCCTTTTTTGTTAGAGAGTGGTATAAAATCCAACATAACCTTCTCCCAACAATTAGACTTATTGGGACCAACTGGTTTATGTCATGGTATCAGAGTCTAGAACCGAAAGGTCATGTGTTCGAATCTCAACGACCCCCAATATTAACTGTTGTCTTTTAAGCACATAGTATGGTGGAGTTGGCTTTCGTTTGAGGGGGCGTGTTAGAGAGTGGTATAAGATCCAACATAACATTCTCCCTGGTTTATGTCATTTTTAACTGTTCTTTTTTATCACCTGATACTCTCCTAGCTTCTAGGCAAACATATGCCTAAATATGAAATCGAACTCTGAAGAGTTTCCCTTCAACTCCCACTCTTTGATCACAAAAGCACATTACTCTACATTACTAGGAGTCGACAAATTCAAGACAACGTCCAGCTTACAAAACTCATTGATATGCCATCGATGTCGAACAACACGAGGAAGTCACCTTCAACACTATAAACCAGGACCCGATTATGAAGCTTAGCAACTGCTATCTCCACCTGAAACGCAAGACTCATCATAGAAACCATCAATTACTGAGGACACTTTCCTTACATTCAGTCAATGATGAGAATAACCAATGATTCCTCGTTCAAAAAGGGAAGGGGGCCATCTGAAAGAAAACTCACCTTGGGTGGGAATAAGACGTCCATATCGGAATCAGAAGCACGCGGGAATTTGTCTCTTGAGGGTTCGTTTGAGCTTCTTCCGGTCAGCTCCGGATAGCCTCTGATGCGATTTCGCCTCCACTGCTTTCTTAAACATCGTTCTCGCGCTTCGAACTGAAAACCCAGAAGCTGCCGTTGATATGCCTTAGAGGAGCACAGTTTTTTTGTTTTTTAAGAGAATGCAAGGAAGATTCTGGAGCGGCCGGAAATGTTGGCGGTGGCGATGACGGTGGCTGTCAAAAGTAATAAAAAAAAAATAGCTCCAATCGCCGGTAATTCTCGTTGTTATATTTATTAGGCCAAAATCAATTTGTGTAGGCAGAACTGTGATAATAATAGTCATTTTTGGCTAAATATAAAAAATAGTTAGAATTTTGAAAGTTTCATGACCAATATAGTCATTTTTTTCCCAAAAGAAAATAGTCATTTCTGTTACATATTTTAATGATGTTAGTGACACTGTTAGTTAAATTAACGGAACGCTTATTTGGCTGCCAACTCACCAGACACATCATTCACAACTCACCAACAGTTGCCACATAGATGCCATGTCATATTTTAATTTAAAAATTAAAAAAATCATAAATGAAAAATCATAAAAATACAATAATTAATTTATCTATTCTTCCCTTCATCTCCATCTCCCCCGTCCACCAAACTGCTCGCCATCTTCAACTTTTGCCCTTGTATTTTCAATCAACAGAGATGAGGAATAACAGAGATAGATGGGGAACAACAAATTGGGAAAGCCAAAGGATCCCATTTTTCACAGTGATGCCGCATAAATCGCCCACCCTAGCCAGTCACCCACCGCACAAATTGGGAAACCCCATCGTCGCAGCAATCGCCCACCGTCGCTAGTCGCCCACCATGGATCCGGAGAAGAAGCTCGAAATCATGCGAGATCCGAGGGATTTCGTGGAGGGATAAGGACAAGGCAGTGGCGGAGTTGCTGCCGGATTGACTGATATCAAAAGCGGATCTGGGAGGATTGTTCTAACAGGAGCGACGACTGGGATAACTAATGCAAGGGGAATGAAGAGAGAGAGAGGAGAGGGATTGGAGTAGAGAGAAGTTTTGGTGCTCGGGACACAGCCCCAATTTCCCCAGCGTAACGGCGTGAATCGCTTTGGTGCTTGGGATACGATCCTCATAAGGAGGCAGCAGTGGACAAGAGTGAAGGCGACGGTGGATTGGGGTGGGGTTGAGGGCGAGGGAGGCAGTGGAAGAAGATGAACAGGTTGGGATTGTAGATTTTTTTTTTAATGTTTTATTAAACTTAATTAGAATAAATTGAAAAAGAGAGAAGGATGGATGGTTCAAAAATACTTTTTATTTTTTCATTTAATTTAATTAAAATAAAATAAAAGGATAAAGTTTTAATTATTTTCCACCTAATATTATTTTTGAATAAAATATGTCACGTTAACCGCTGCTGTTAGTCTAGTCAGCACGTTAACTAACACCGTCAAACAATTGGACGGAAGTGGCTATATTTGGTATTTCGCCAAACGTGACTATATTTGGCCAAACCGTCAAAGTTTTGACTACAAGAGTGTATTTTGCCAATTTATTATTAGTATTCAATTTTATTTTTGCATATAAAATGGAGTACAAAAATCTACATAAGAATTAGTGGATACAATTTGGAAATTGGAACCCACTCCCTTAACAAAGCGAACATAGAAGGGTCACGACTCACGAAAAATAGGCCATCTTGTTATTTTTGGGAGCAACAAAGAGTATATTTGTCTTCCCTGAAAATCTTTGTTTAATTATATAGTTATTTGATCCAGTGATAAAAGAGTAATTTTTACCACTACATGAGCAATTATGTTATGTCACGTACGTCTCTTAAGGTATAGAGGCGGAGCTAGGTGAGGGGATGTGGGGTCCATGGACCCCACTTGAAAAATGAATATACATTAAAAATGATGGATTTTTAAGGTGTGGTTAGTAAATTTAGAACCATGGACCCCTCTTCCCAAGACAATGATTTTACTATTTAGAGAAATTTTGTATTTCATTTTGTTTGGACCCCACTAAATTTTATCTCCGGCTACGCCCGTATAGTAACAAAAAACTATAAAATAATGAACTGTGAGTTGAGAGTTCTATTTCATTCATCAAACTTAACCGCCTCGTAATATGATTTAGGCTCCATCTGATTTATCAGACTTAATGCAAAGGATCTATCAATGGAACTCAATCCATTCACATTCAAACACAAAGGATATTAATGCATGCATTTGTCTTTCCAAAAGCTTCATATTTGAGTGACGGGTCCAGATGGTAGTCATTACTCATTATATTCACTTGACAATGTTAGTGTTGTGGTATATGATCCACGATTGAATCTCTCGTAACAACTCGAGTTATTGGGACCAATTGGTTCTTGACATGGTATCAAAGCCTTCTGTGACCGAGAGGTCTTGTGTTCGATTCCCGGTGACCCCCATTTGTTAAGCACATGGTATTCTTGTCTCAGCTCTGTGCAAACTTCAAGCTCTTGTGAGTGGCTTTCGTTTGAGGGGGCGTGTTAGTGTTGTGGTATATGATCCACGATTGAACCTCTCCCAACAACTCGAGTTATTGGGACCAACTGATTTTTGACAGACAGAATCATGTGCCTTGGAGGTCTTCCTGCCTTTGGTAAATCTAAGTCATCTGGATCAACATCAATTTATGGGAGTAACTCTTGGTTATCGTAATCAGAATATAAACATAGTGATCATCATATTCAACATGAGTAGCGGGAGGCATTTGGTTCTTCCATGAGCCAATGTGATGGTATATGATCCACGATTGGATCTCTCCCAACAACTCGAGTTATTGGGACCAATTGGTTCTTGACATGGTATCAAAGCCTTCTGTGACCGAGAGGTCTTGTGTTCGATTCCCGGTGACCCCCCATTTGTTAAGCACATGGTATTATTGTCTTCAGCCCTGTGCAAACTTCAAGCTCTTGTGAGTGGCTTTCGTTTGAGGGGGCGTGTTAGTGTTGTGGTATATGATTCACGATTAAACCTCTCCCAACAACTCGAGTTATTGGGACCAACTGATTTTTTGACAGACAGAATCATGTGCCTTGGAGGTCTTCCTGCCTTTGGTAAATCTAAGTCAACATCAATTTATGAGAGTAACTCTTGGTTATCGTAATCAGAATATAAACATAGTGATCATCATATTCAACATGA
Source organism: Linum trigynum (assembly GCA_964030455.1). Classification (NCBI taxonomy): domain Eukaryota; kingdom Viridiplantae; phylum Streptophyta; class Magnoliopsida; order Malpighiales; family Linaceae; genus Linum; species Linum trigynum. The sequence goes on from OZ034819.1 coordinate 7,802,863, forward strand.
GTAGCAGGAGGCATTTGGTTCTTCCATGAGCCAATGTGATGGTATATCACAAGCAGCCTAAAACCTCATATGGCGATTTGTTTTCCAGAACTGGAGTTGAGGTTTTTAATGACACGGACAACATGTAAGATGCAGTCACTCAAATCCTTTAAAGGTAATAATGTCTATCGGGATACTAGTTCTTAGGGGTGTCAATTCGGGTTTGGGTTTTCGGTTGTAACCAAACCCGAACCGATAAGATGTATTATCAGGTTTTCGGTTTTCTTTCATGTTCGGATTTTCGGTTTTGAGTTTTATTTTTCGGTTTCAATTTCGGGTTTAGCTAAAGATACAAAAGCTTCATATCCAATAGGGTGTTTTCGTTTCCGGGCTTCAGTTTTGCCTTAACCGAACCCAAAACGTTAAAAGATTTTTCGGTTTGGGGTAACCAAAATCGAAAACTCTCTTATCGGTTTCGGTTTTCAAAACGGGTTTTGGTTTTTCGATTTATTTGGGTTTCGGGTCGATTACAACCGACTAGTAGTCCTGCAACTCTAATAATACCCTAATTCCCTAACTATCTATCTAATATCTATCCCCACTCCAACCTCTCGTCCCTCCTAATTCCCACAGGCACAACCTCCATCATCACCACCACTCGTAGCTACTAAGAGCAAATTGGGTATGAATTTTTATTATTAATCTCTTTTTAATAAATTACATTTTATGAAGTTAGAAAAATATATTAATTAAAATTTTATTTCTCCCTCTCTCTCGCTTCCGCGGATTTCCAGCCACCTCTTTGCCTTATTTTTCTCAATCTTTTCATTTTCTCCTTTCAGCCGAACTAATACCATTGCAAAAATTGAAACAAGAAATCAATACCAATCCATTAAACAAACACTGCCACTTCAAGAAACATCAGTACTATTGTAGAAATAAAACAATAAATCAATAACAAAACATAAAAACATTATCACTTCATCCTACACAAAAACTACCACTACCACAACTTATACCGCTTATTAACCAATATCATTGCAGATTTAACAAATACTAATACGTGAAGATCAATACCAATACGATAACATCAATACCAATAAAGAAATACCATTAAATAATAGTCCATATGACCGTATCAATGCGAAAAAATAATAGCACTAAAAAAATACTAATACTAAAAAGTACATACCAATACGATAAAATCAGTATAATATTTAGTTTTTTATACCAGTCATACCGTATTGGGTTTTAGATCAAATTTCAATTCATAGTTAGATTGTTTCAAAAACTAAATTAATCTACTTTTAATAATGGCAACTAGAAAAAGTTAGGCTAGAAAAAGGACTCCACCAAGTCCCAACATAAAGCAAACAAATGACGCTACTAGAATAATGTTGACCATTGTATGAGGAAGACTTAAACATTTTATAATCGGCATTACAAAATATTGATAACAGGTTGACCGCTTGCAGACTTGGCATTCAGTCGGTCCTTTGCTAGTTATTATCATATTCGCCGGCTAGAAAACAAAAACCACAAAAAAAGAAAAATCTCTTTCTTTCTCGGGGCCTAAAATGAAAATGCCAAAAGAATGCTAGATAGTAGATAGGAGTAACCACACAAGACATGAAACAAAATCGTTACGGAATAAAATAGTATAGCTAAAATAATTAATAATGTATTGAACTCTCTCTAAAAGAGATATTTTCTCGATGGTCATTGACCCCCAAATTTTTAAATTTAGAGTGTGATGGATGTTCTCATTTTATATTATCGTTAATTTCCTCCATTTGTGTTTTAATCTTTGTTTGTAAAAGAGTATTGAGATGGCAGGATTTAATCAATATTGTATCAATATGATATCATTATCACAATCATAAGAAAAAATTATATTCAACCAATATTATATTAACATAATATTAACCATAACCAGCAAAACAGTTAAACCAATATTATATTAACATATATTGAACCAAAATAGTAGGCCCCGTTGTCGCTCAAGCGGCACGTGGGGCTGAGGTTCCCTTGGTTATCAAATAAAAAAATATTTTCCTTAATTATGGTCTTAAATAAATTATTTTTTTATTTTTGAAGCAATAAATTATACTACGTGGGAGTTCGTTTATTTGCATCCCGATTCACGTGTCTCGGCTTTTGAGAAATCATGAACCGCCCATGACTATTAATCACAAGCAATGTTGCCAGAACCGAACCGGAGCATAACCCGTTAATGCGAATGGTTCGCATTTTAGTGGTCCAACCGGCATTAGAACATTTAAAAACCGTTAGAGAACCGGTACCTAATAAACGTTATCAGTATAAATAGTGGACATTTCTTAATCAAAGCTCATTTCTTTCCTTCGAAATTGTGAAATGGAAATAAGAATTCAGTTTGAGATCCCGACGTTTTTGGTTTATTGCAATTTTCTATTTTCTGTAATTTTTTTAATTAAATTTAACGATTGAATGGCAAAAACCAGACGAGCGGCTCGATCGGTTCGAACGGTTAACCGTCTCGGCCGCTCGCCAACCGCTACATAAAACTGGAGCGGCTTTTACACTGTTCCGAGCTGATTTTGTGATCGAGTAACGGTTTTAATAACACTGATTACTAGGGGTGGCAGTCGGTCGGTTTCGGTTTAACCAAAAACCGATTTCTCGGTTATCACTTAAACCGAGCAACCACCTCCTATTGCCGACCACCGACCGTGAGGGACACCACGGCTAGCCGACCACCGACCGGTCGGTTATTGGTTTTGGATCGGTTAGCCGCATACCCAAAAATACTCCCTTCTCTATAAAAAAAATAAAATAAAATAACAAAAATTCCCTACCACTAAATCCTTATCTTCTTCCTCCTTCTCTCTCCTTCCTTCCTCTCCACCCACCAGAGAACACATACCACTTCTTCCTTCTCTCTCCTTCCTCCATTTCAAACCCACAATAGACAACACCCACCACTCATTCCTTCTCCCTCCTTCCTTCTTCCATTTCAGATCTGGACACCACACAGAGCAGAGGCGCGGCAGCGGCGAGTGGAGGCGGCGGGGCGACGAGGTGAAGGCGGTGGGGCGACGAGGTGGAGGGCTGGAGCGCCTGCGCCGCTGCGCGAGAAGGCGAGAAGGGGGAAGGGGAAGTGGGTTGCGCGAGAAGGCGATTGGGGAAGGGGAAGTCGATTGATTTGGGAATTGGGAGGAGGAGGGTCGACTGGATGGAGCTTAGGGTTAGTGGGGGCTGAAGCGGGGTCGGTTAGTCGGTTAACCGCCAGTTTCCGACACCGGTTAGTCGGCTAGCCGAACTCCTGCCCTTCCCCACCGCCAACCGACCGATACATTCAGAACCAATTTTTCGGTTAGCCGAAAACCGGTCGGTTTGGTTGAAACCGTCCGATTAACTGCTAACCGAAAACCGTTCTGCCACTCCTAGTGATTACAAGAGAAGGATTATTCGGGCCAATTACGGAAGCTGGCTATCTAGCTGCTCCAGGCTTGTAATGAAGCCACACACAATGTTGTCGTCAGCAAACGTTGAGGCGGGTCATCACTCGTCAGTCGTCACCGGATGGGAAATGGGATGGGTCTATTTCATTGCGTGTATAAATTTAGAAACGTGGTGATTGGGCGAGCTTGGCTAAAAAGTCCATGTAGAATTGTAGACTCTCTTACTCAATAGTAAGTTGATGGAAAATGAAACTAATGTTAGAAGATTTAAGTTGTAATACGCGAGAATGTAATTTTTTAAAATGATTCTTGACTTTTAATCGGTGTTATTAAAGTCGAGCCGAGTCGCTCGGCCCGGTCACAAAACCGGCTCGAAATAGTCTAAAACCCGCTCCAGTTTTATGTAGCGGTTGACGAGCGGTTGAGGCGGTTAACCTCTGGAGCAGATCGAGCCGCTCGTCCGGTTTTTGCTATTCAGCCGTTAAATTTAATTTAAAAAATTACAGAAAATTGAAAATTGAAATAAACAAAAAAAACGTCGGACTCTCAAACTGAATTCTTATTTCCATTTCATAATTTCAAAGGGAAGAGACGAGCTCTGATTATGAAATGTCCACTATTTATACTGATAACGTTTATTAGCTAGCGGTTCTCTAACGGTTTTTAAACCATCTAATGCCGGTTGGACCACTAAAGTGTGAGTCGTTCGCATTACCGGGTCATGCTCCGGTTCGGTTCTGACAACATTGCTTTTAATGACAAAATAAATAATTTTAAATTTTTAGAAAAATTACATATCTATATGGGTCGACCTATTTTGATTGAGGATGACAACTGAACCTGAACTCAATAGGGATTCAACCTGGTCATAGCGAGTAAATCCCAGTATTTACGGGGTTTGGGTCAAGGGTGCAGGTTGTATTGCTTTTGAATTTAGTGGGTTGGGTTTAGGTTTTGCCAAAACCAAGCCCGCTTTATGACACGACATTTACCCTTAAAGCAAAACGACTCCATTTGTATCCAACAGGAACAATATGAATAGTTTACGAACGTTTTTAGTCTTTATGACAATATAAATCTAATAATATTGATAATTTGTGGAAGTTATTAGTCTTTATGGAGATATATTTGTAGGAAAATTTTTCGGTAACATTACAATGTGGGTATTAGAAGAGATAATATATAGTTATATTTGTGAACCCAGCATGAATACTCATGCATTTGTTAGTACCCGTTGGATTGGATTGGGTTTTCACTTTTAAAACCAATGAATATTTTATCAAATTTTTTTAATGAGTGCATCTGTTTGGGTTAGGTTTATGTTTAGACTAACTGACGACTCGTTGTCATCTCGAACCTTCATCAATCCCTATAATTCTGACTTCGACCTGACTTGTCACGAAACGGGTATTGCTATGGGATACCCACTAGTGATGGCAATGGGGCGGGTTATGTACGTGGACACTGGGCCGTGCCGCCCACGGGCTAGCACGGCACAACACGGTTAGAGCATGACACAAGCACGGGCACGAAATAAATGGGCCAGCCCGGCACGAGCATGAATAATTTATGGGCCGTGTCGGGCTTAAACTTCATGGGCAGGGGCACGAGCACAGGCACGACACGGTATATAAGTGGGCAGTGTCGGACCTAATATTTTCGAGACTTTATTGAGTATAAGAACGGACATGGCACGAAAATAATATTTATTTGATAGAAATAAATATAAAAAGAATTATAGGTTCAAATATTACAAAACACAAGTAGAAAAATAATTATTTGTTGTTGTTAGAAGTGTCATAAAAATATATACGTAATTACTAACATAAGTAAAAATGGACAAAGAATTAAACAAAGTCAAATCACACTCGCTATACTTCCAATTTTCTTTTCCCCCTTATTTGTTACTTTTCTCAAACATTATCGGTTAATACTATCTTCCTCCGTCCAATTTTCACCTTCTTTTTCATTCTCTCTTTTGTTTTTCGTCCTTTTCATTAAACACGAATACGAGCATGGCACGAGCACGAATAGGCACGACACGATTTGAACCGTGTCCGGGCCTGGGCCCGGCCTAGCAAAGTTAACAAATGGGCTTGCATAGCACGACACGAAAACTGAAGGGTCGTGCCAAGCACGACACGAAATAAATGGGCCCGAAGTGTGTCCATGCCGTGTCGGCCCAAGCACGACCCAACGCCCATGTACGGGCGGGTATCTCAATACCCATGTCCCGCCCCACGCTACTATTGGCCGGGGCGGCTAAAACCCGTGCGGGTACGGAGCGGGCTAACATTTCATTTGAAAAAAACGTATAGAAATTTTATTTTTTTATGATAAAACAGATGGGAAAGTACTATATAAATGAAAAAATAGTGATAATAAAATGGGTAATTGAGTCTAACCAGTTGAAAGATCGACTTTAACTTGTTGAAAAAATTCAAAATTGAAGAAATATGTATATATATTGTAAGAAATTAAGGTATACTAGCAAAAAAACAGGACGGGATGAGACAGGACGGGTCAAAATAGATATCCATACCCCGCTCCATGCTACTGCGGGTTGGATATACCCGCCACCCCATCACAAATCAGATCGGATAATACCCACAGGACGAGTCTAAATTGCCATCACTAATACCCAGCCCGATTTACCAATTGTCATTCCTGATACACTTTAAAAAAAAAAACTCCTGTTTAATAAAGGTCAAAAAGAAAAGCTATTATGGAAAAGGGTAAAGGAAGTTGGTATGGTACGTAAGAAACACATTATACACCATTGGGAATGGTTCGTACTTCGTTGGACAAGTGGTTAGCCGTCGCCCGGCTGGTTGCCTTCTTTCCTCTCTCACACCACCACCTCTCCTTTTTTATTTTTTCCTCTCCACGACGACGTCACTCCGACTCACCGCGGTGACGCAGCTTGGACGACGTCACCCTCCGTCATTCCTCCACCTATATAAAACAGAACGGACAACTGGTTACCCACCCCACCATCAGCTCAATTGAGAGAGGCACGAAGCTTCCGCTATTTGTTTCCTCCCCTTTGGGGAAAAAAAAATCAATAATGGACGCCAAAACCACCACCGCCGATAAGCCAATCAAGAAACGACGGCAGGCGGAATCGGAGGAGGAGACGAGACCGGCTCGGGCGGCGCCGCCGGAGGAGGAGGTGGAGGAGTTCTTCGCGATACTGAGGAGGATCCACGTGGCCGTCAAGTACTTCGAGAAGAGCGGGGCGGAGGCCGGCAGCCTGCTGAGCGGGAAGAGATGGAGGCCATCCTTCGAAAAGGAGGATTTCGTGGAGATCGATGACGTGGCGGTTGGTGAGTGTGGCGAAGGAGGGAATTATAAGGAAGCGGCGGAGGGGGAGGTGGAGGTGGAAGGAGCGGGTCTGGATCTCAACTCGGATCCTCCGCCGGATTTAACAAATGATGACCAAGCTAGCTAGTCAAGCAATTGAAGGGAGGAAAAAACGCAGGACGATCGACGCCGGCGATCGAGTACTACCTCATCTATTGTGTAAATTTCTAAGATTAAAATACCGTATCGGTGGTTCGACCTGAAAAAATCTTCTACCAGAAACATAATCGGTAAGCAGTATTTAGTGGTATAATACGGTTGAATCATGATTAAACCATGGTTTTAGCATAAAATACTCTACCGCTGACTTTTCCAGTACGACTTCCGGTACGATATTTTCAATCCTTGCAGTCTAAATTTTAGTTTATTGCTATATTTTTTCCCATTTGTTGGATGATTTTCTATTTACTAATTTGCCGATCATCTTCTAATCAGATACATGTTTCAGTGCTTATGCATTGAGATCCACTGATCCAGCAAGCACAATATAATAATTCCGTCTGGAGAATTCTTTTTTTCCTTGTCTTGTTTTGTTTGGTGTGGTTTCGTTGTGATACTATTAAGAAAATGATATAAAAGCTAAACTTTGCTAGGAGGGTAATGTGTTGTTTCTGGGAAGAATCGCGAGTCGCGACGAATCACGAATGACTTTGATTTCCCTCCATTTCATTAAATCTAATTATGTTTATTTAATTGGGATATGGTGCAAATAGCCAAATAGGGATGACAACTTTGCCCATACCCATGGGTTTCTCACTATCCAACCTAATTGGGTTGGGTATGAAATCCAAATAGATGGATATGGGTAGAGTTTGATGAGTTTGTACCCATATCCATTTACTTTGGGTTGAGTTGGGTTTATATCAAATAGATTTGGGTTTGTACCTATGCCCAAATACAAATTACAGTTTGGTACCCAAACTTAATAGACATGCATATTTAGTACCTAAATTTAATTTTTTTTGCATATAAGTCCTCAAAATATCGATGGAAAATTACGTTTTGGTACCTAAATTTTTTTGGTCTTACATTTTGGTACCTAAACTTTTCAAGATTTGCAAATAGGTCCAATTTTTGCATGTGTAGTTAAAACACCCTCAAGTAAATGGATATCCATATCCAACTCATACCCATTTAGATTATGGAAGCCCCAAACCCAAACCAATCTATAAACCCCCAATCCATATGCACTTCACCCATACCCAACCCATTATCAATGGGTCTACTTGGGTTTGGGTATAATTACCCATGGGTGGGTAATTTGCCATCCCTAGGTGCAAACTTTTATGGTGGTTTTGCATGACAACCTACATCTTAACAATTCATTCATTATTTGATCGAGTAGATATGAGTAAAGGATATACAAATTAGAGATTAGTAGGTTAAAATTGATGGTATGTGATATAATATCAATAAATCTCTTCTAATAGTTCAAGTAATTGTTTGGAAGAAGTTATTGTTTATCGTTGGCCTTTATTGTAGAATCAGTCGAGGCCCCGAGAGGTAGTGGCTTCCCCTGTGGCAGATGTCAGCCGTTCGAGAGCTTTCTGTTACTGAGAGTCCTTTTGATCGAATCTCGACGACCCTCATATGTTAAGTACATAGGTACCAACCCGGAGAAATTCATTAGCAGGTTGGATTGGGTCTTGGTTTTGTCAAAATTCAAGCAGCTTTCCATCTGTCCCGCATCCTAAAAGCAAAACGACGTCATTTTATATCTACCATGAACAATATCGATGTTATTTCTCTTTATGTCAATATAAAACTAATTTATGAATGCTATTGGACTTTATAGAGATATATTTGTAGGTACAATTTGGAAAATATTACAATATGAGGGTTTGAAAAAAAAAATAGTTATGTTCATGAACCCATGGGTATAGATATCAAACAAGAACCCGATCAAGTGACCCGCGCAGTCAACCTAAGTCGTAATTGGATTGACCAGCAATCTGATTTACCCCAAACGCGATTGACCGGCAACCCAATTAAAACTCCGTAACTCGATTGATTCGAACACGACTAACTTGTGACCCTCCCAATTGACCTGAATAATTACTATATAATATAATATATAGTATTTCAAATTGAATATTTTTGTTATAAAATCTATGTAAAACCTTCTTTTTTCATTTCATAAAGGAAAGTTCAAAATATGAAATTCACTTGAAATGATGTATTTTTAGTAAAATTATAATAATTAAAACACGGCGTTCGATTGAACATTAAGTATTTTAACAAAATAAAAAAAATGAAATATAAAATCAATACAATGCCTAATGAATAATTAATAATTGAGACAATGCATAAAGTTCATATGATATATATTAAATATTAGTTAATTTAACTAGTCAACAAAATTATCAATTCAATATAAATAGAGTAAAATAATTTATTTGATCATTTTATTATTTTAAAGAAGGATAAATTTTGGTGATTTCAACTATTTGGGAAGAGAAAGAATAGAAGAATTTGGTGCTTCATTTTTTTTCCAGAGGGTGCTTCAATTTGTGGAAAAATAAAGAAGAGGAAATAACAATCAGATTCTTTGGGACAATAAACCTATGCCTGCGTTTAAGGTCTCTGTGGTTTGGAATACCTTGCGTGTTAAGTATGAGGTGGTGGATTGGGCAAAGCTTATTTGGGGGAAGAATTATATCCCCAGAAATAGTGTTTTGGCCTGGATGATTATGTTGAATTGTATTGTCACTAGAGCTGTCAAAATGTAACCCGACCCGCAACCCGCCCGCAACCCGATTTGACTAAAAGTCAATGAGCCGTAACCGCCCGACCCGCAACTCGACCAACCCGCAACCCGACCAACCCGCAACCCGATCGACCCGCAACCCGACTAACCCGAACCCGTAACCCGACCAACCCGCGACCCAACTATAATAGAAGGAATTCGATGAAGATAAACTATAAGTTGACATTTGAAATCCTAGTTCACTAAAGTCTGATCATTACATCATTAATTATTAACTTAGTATAATAATATACATCATCAACCTATTAACGCATATAACATCATCAAATATTGATTTAGATACATCATCAACCTAATAGTCCACATAAGATTATAAAATATTAGTTTAGCATAATAAGATAATTATAAGATTTAAAATCCAAATATCATGGTCCTATCATAAAAAAGACTAATAATAGTTCACAAAAGTCTGATCATAACAAGAATACATAACTCATAATAGTTCATATTGTCTCAAGACATCAAATATCAATAAAACATGTCCAAAAAACAAATTGACATTCCAAATGACGATCACTCTAGAAGCTTTACTTCTTCTCCATCATCCCTCGTATCTTCATCATCGTCATCTGTACAATTAATCAGTGAAAAGAAAATAATAAGGAAAAGAGAATAGTTTGTTCAGTACAAAATAACAATTTGTTTTTTCTTACCCATTTGGTATCCTCGTATCCAATTACGAGTTGTCACAACAGCTTCAAGAGTATCAGACAAAATCGAAGTTCTCCATTTTGTTAATATTCTTCATCCCAAACTAAAAGAAGACTCTGATGCAACTGATGTAATTGGAATAGAAAGTACATCCTTTGCCATTTTAGAGAGGTGAGGAAATCGAAATTGATGGTCCTTCCAATATTGCAAGACATCAAAAGGAAGTAGCTTAGAGACTCCATCAATGTCCCCAAATGCAGGTATCAAAGGATCAACCAAATACAATTGCAACTCAGAACTAGTTGACGTATTGTGGTTGATATTGAATGCATAAAACCCCTACAAACAATAAATATAGATATCATTGATATTAACACATAAGCATGTTCATCATTTTCTTTACAGTTAGCATGTACATGAAACAAAACAAATAATTAACCAAAGACCAAAACACAATAACATAATTCATAAATGTAGCAACAAACAAATACTTACAGCAGTGTAATTGTCCAAGGGAACGCTTGGAGAAGTCATAGACACACCACTTTGAGTAGCTGAAGTGGCCGATTGATTCTTATATTCTTCCAAAAGCAACTCCAAATCATCCACAACATCCTCGACTTTTGAAACATATTCTCCACCCAACTTTTCATAGCAATAATTCACAAAAGCAACCTTATAACGAGGGTCCAAAATAACCCAAAAGCAAGCACCAAGTTGTAGTCTTTCCAATACTTCAAGAATTTCAACATCATTGCATTTGCCATAGCACGTATATCATCATCTAGACTTGTACAAAGAAGCCTCAACTCAAGATGAATCTTCCAAACATTCTCAAAAAACAGATTACTAGTCGGGTACTTAGTTCCAGAGAATAACTTTGTGATTTCATCAAAAGGCTTCAAGAATTTTATAAGCACTTCTATCTTCTCCCAATCTTCAGATGATGGACATTCATTATACTCGAAATCCATCCTTGCTAAGTTTACAAATGCTTGACGATAATGATTTGCCCTCTCAAGCATATTATAAGTTGAATTCCATCTTGTTGGCACATCCAACCACAAAGACCTTGTTTGTTTCATCCCACTTTGCTCAACACATTCCTTAAACTTAATGTAACACCCCGAATTTTGAGTTCAAGTTCGACCTTAATACGTGAGCGGTTGAATTAACGGTTACGTACTAAGGATTGCAACCGCGGATTAGGAATAATAATAATAACTATTATTATTATTATTATTATTATTATAAAAAAAGGAAAAATTGGCTTGTACTTTTCCCATGCCCCCAACGCCAAGAATCCATCCGGATTCACTAAATGGAGAAACTCTACCCTTCCCCAAATTCCCCACGTCCAAAAAGAATAAACCCTCTCAATTTTCCCCACCTGTGACCGCCGCCAGCAAACCCCTCCCCAAAAAGACAAAACACAAGGAAGAATGGCGACCACCGAGAGAAAGTAATGGAACAGCGGTCGCAAGGGTTTGGATGGTCATGTTAGGTTGACTTCGTCCCAAAGACGATGGAATTGGATGCATCGACATCTCAGTGCTGCTGTCCGTTTATCGGCGGAGGAACGAGAAGTAGAGGTGCGTTGAGCTCCTTCTTGTTTGCTTTCGGTTGCTGTGAAACTGTGTAATGGATCAGAATTGGAGAAGAACCCGCATCGGATTCTTGTGCCGCGAAGGCTATATATATGGGAGACAACTCCTTCCTGTACAAGTAGTCTAGGCTAGTTTAATTACAACGGCTAATAAACAGTAAACCTATAACTACCAATGGAAAAGAGACACGTGCTCTGTACAGTAATCAATGAATAAGAAAACAACACTAAGCAGAACGGCATCGTTCTTATCCAGCCCTTCAGTTGCTTCCGGAGAGAACGGCGTCGTGCAGCGAGCTCCTAGTGTCGTTTTGCCAGTACATCTTCAGCATCAGACTTCGTCTTCTCTAACATGCCCCCTCAAGCTAACCATACATATCATGGATGTTTAGCTTGGATAGTAAGTGAAGAAGTCGATGCTGGCTCAGCCCCTTGGTGAACATATATGCGACTTGATTCTCAGTTTCAAGGTGACTGAGGCTAATGAGCTTTGATTGAAGGAATTGGCGTACCACATGGCAATCCACCTCGATGTGTTTCGTTCGTTCGTTCGTGGAACACCGGGTTCTCTGCAATATAAATTGCAGATCGATTGTCGCAAAAGACTTCCACAGGTCTTGGATGATCAATGTGAAGTTCTTGTAGAAGCCTTCTAACCCAAACGATCTCACAAGTAAGCTGAGCTAGAGCTCGGTACTCAGCTTCTGAGGACGATCTGGAAACTGTGCTCTGTTTCTTCGATTTCCAAATTATCAAAGACTTACCAAATGACACACAATATCCCGTTGTTGAACGCCGTGGGTCTGGGCATGATGCCCAATCTGAATCACTGAAACCCCTTAATTGTTCATCAGACTGAGATGGATAGAACAATCCCTGTCCTGGGGCATTTTTCAAATACTTCAAGACTCTGTAAACTAACTGCAGATGTGTGGTGGTAGGAGAAGCTTGGTATTGACACAACTGTTGAACAGCGAAGTTGAGGTCTGGTCGAGTGATAGTGAGGTAGTGTAAACGTCCCAGAATTTTCCTGAACAAAGTGCCATCTTCAAGTAAAGGTCCATCATCTGCAGAAAGTCTCGTTTTCATATCAATGGGAGTGATCACAGGCTTGGAGTCTTCATAGCCAGTGTCTTGCAATAAGTCAGTGCAATACTTTTTCTGACATATATGCATTCCCCCCTTTGATCGAGCGATCTCAAGGCCTAAGAAGTAATGAAGAGGTCCGAGATCACGAATCTTGAACTGAGAATGCAAAAACTGTTTGAGCTCTGTCATGCCTTGGACATTATCACCAGCAATGATAATGTCATCAACGTAAACAAGAAGAATAGAAATCCCAGATTGCTGGGAATACTTGATGAACATGGAATAGTCACTGTGGGATTGGTGATATCCAAAACTGAGCAGGGCAGAGGTAAGTTTGGCAAACCATTGCCTGGAGGCTTGCTTGAGGCCATACAAGGATTTCCGGAGTCTGCAAACATGTCCAGGTTCAGTAACACCAGGGGGAAGATCCATATACACTTCTTCTTCAAGATCCCCATGTAAGAATGCATTGCTTACATCTAACTGGTGTAATTCCCAGTCTTTTGCAGCTGCTACAGCAAGAAGGGTTTTTACTGAATTGAGTTTAGCAACTGGGGAATAAGTATCAAGGAAGTCAATTCCATGAATTTGGGTGAATCCTTTGGCTACCAGTCTAGCCTTGTACCTCTCAATAGAACCATCAGGATTAAACTTGATGGTGAAAACCCATTTGTTACCTATTGCTCTTTTCCCAGAAGGACAAGGTACCACATCCCATGTTCTGTTTGCTGCCAATGCTTTCAATTCAGCATTCATAGCATCTCTCCAGACTTTGTACTTCACTGCTTCTTCAAAGGTTGTAGGAATAAAGGTAGTTTCCACAGCAAAGACATAGTTTCTGTAACCTGGAGATAGCTGATCATAGGACAAACAAGCAGCCAATGGATATGTATACTTGTCAATGTGTGATTCTACATGCATGACATAATCATTGTATTTGATAGGTTTAACATGGACTCTGGGAGTTTTTCGAATGGCAATTGGTAGGGAGGAAGGAGAGGGAGTTTGAGGTACTGAATGTATAGGTGGTGAAGGTGTGTGAGCAGCAGGAGAGGGAGAGTAAGAGGGAGAGGGTGCTGGTTGTGGAGTAAAGGGCTCAGGATCAACCAAATCCTTTTCAGGAGAAGCAGGAGTTGGTTCTGTTGGGGTCTCAAGGGGAATGGAGGAAGGGTGTGGTAAAAAGATGTCAGGTGGGGAATCTGTGGAGGTGGAAGGAAAGGAAGGTTGAGTAGGATTGGAGGGTTGAGACTGAGAAGTAGCAGTGTCAAGGCAAGGAATGATGTTCTCATGGAAAACAACATCTCTTGAATAGAAAACCTTTTGATCTAACAAGTCAAACAGCTTAAACCCCTTAATCCCAGGGTGAAAACCAAGGAAGACACACTGTTTGGCTCTTGGCAGGAATTTGGTTCTATGATTGCCTAATGTAGAAGCATAACATAGGCACCCAAACACCTTAAGTTGAGAAAGATCAGGGGGATGGCCATACAAAACTTCATAAGGTGTTTTGTTCTTTAAAGCAGTAGTGGGAAGCCTGTTTATGAGGTAAACAGAATGCAGAATGAAATCTGACCAGAACTTGAGTGGTAATCCAGATTGAAACTTTAGGGACCTAGCTACATTTAAAATGTGCTGGTGTTTTCTCTCAACCCTAGAGTTCTGTTGTGGTGTCTCAACACAGGTCATTTGGTGTGTAATTCCATGGTGAGAGTAAAAGGAAGGGATATGGAATTCACCACCTTGATCTGACCTAATGGTTTTGATCTTTGCATTATATTGATTCTGAACCATAATGCAAAAGTCCTGTAAGAGTTGCCTAGCCTCACTTTTCAGTTTCATGAGGTAAGTCCACACACACCTAGACTTGTCATCAACAATGGTTAAAAAGTATTGAAAGCCATTGTAACTAGACACAGCCAAAGGGCCCCAAATGTCAACATGAATAATGTCAAATACATGTTCTGCAATGGACTGGCTTGAAGAAAAGGGAAGGCGCTTTTGTTTAGCATAATGACAAACATCACAGTGATGTATTACTTCAAAATCTATACTAGGAACAGACTTCTGTAGCTCTTTGGTTCGAAAAGAAGAAGGGTGGCCAAGCCTCCAATGCCATAAGTCAAAGTCTTGAGGTGTAAGGTTTGGTGTCTTGATGGAATTCACAAGTTTTGGTGTGTCTTCTGTGTAGGTATGGATCTGGTATAGTCCTCTAATCTCTCGGGCAGAACCAATCTTCCTCAGGGTGAATAGGTCCTGGATATCACACAGGTTGGATTTAAAAGTGAGTGAGATTGGTAGAGTTTTGGTAAGCCTACTAACAGAGACCAAATTGAATGAAAAGGCTGGTACAAACAAGGCTTCAAATAAAGTGAGTTTAGGAGAGATCCTAATAGTTCCTGAATGGGTAGCAGGGGTCTTGGAACCATTAGGCAGGGTTATAAACACATTCTGTATGGGTTTGTAGCTAGAAAATGAATTCAATGAGCATGCAACATGATCTGTGGCTCCAGTATCAAGGAACCACACATTGACAAGTTCCATAGGGTGCTTAATGTAACTGGTACTCAAGGTAAATTTACCTGAAAAATTTGGGTTAACAGAAACATGTCTGCTGATGGAATTCACCAAGGGCTGATTCTGCTGAGTTCCAGATGGCCCAGGAGAGGTAGGAGAATGTGGTGGACTGAATTGGTTCAGTAACCTCTGGAGCCTACTGAGATCCTCAGTTGACAGTCTAATGTTGGTATATCCATCCCCAGCTTCAGATGCACTCTTAGTTTCAGGTACAGTATGCCACTTCCTTCAGTACCTTGAACTTGTCCTGCAAACCCTGATGATCCTCCTGTTTCCTTAGAAGAATTCTTTCTCTTCAACTTATAACAGTCAGCAATCACATGATTGTCTTTCTTACAGTATCGACAAAAGAGATTCCCCTTAGTGTTCTCCTTTCCCTTGCTTTGATTTGCAGCTAGAAGTGCAACTGAGTCCACTTGAGACTCTGGATTAGGCTT
Organism: Linum trigynum; assembly: GCA_964030455.1. NCBI lineage: Eukaryota > Viridiplantae > Streptophyta > Magnoliopsida > Malpighiales > Linaceae > Linum > Linum trigynum. The sequence goes on from OZ034819.1 coordinate 7,818,772, forward strand.
AGCAAGTTGCCTCTCATGTTGAACTGCATAATGGAAAGCAGTCTCCATAGGAGGCAGTGGTCTCATCATGAACAGGTTTGTTCTTACCCCTTCATATGAATCATTCAAACCCTTAATGAATCTAGTCACAAACTCATTCTCTCTATACCTCTTAATGGTAGTTTCAGTAACACAAATTGCTCCTCCACCCACTGCTCCTCCACAAACACATTGAGGTATAGGCAAAAATTGACCTAACTCCTCCCAATATCCCTTCAACTCAGAGTAAAACTGGTTCACAGATCTGTTACCTTGCTTCAAGGAATACATAGCAGTTTGCAGGTCACAGATTCTGATGTTGTCAGCTTGGCCAAATCGTTGTCTCAAATCTTCCCATAGCACTTGGGCTATCTCGATGGTGGAGACAGCATCGACAAGAGTGGGATCAAGTGACCCTAGAATCATGAAGAGGACTGAGGTGTTGCTCTGTTCCCAGGCTGGGTAAGATCCATCAGCTGGGTCTGGAGTTGGAATCGACCCAGTGATGAAACCCAGCTTGTTTTTGCTTTTCAACGCCACACGTACAGTTCTGCTCCATAGATTGTAATTCGACGCTCCAGTGAGCTTAATAGGGAAGACAAGAGATTCATTAGGGTTGATATAGTAGGGACTGGTGACGGCAGGTGCAGTGGTGGAGATAGCTCCAAAATTTGTAGCAGTAGAAGATGAATTGGTCGACTCATTGGTAGATGTAGTCGCCATGGTTTACTCAAGGTAAGAAGAAGAAGAAGAAGAATGCGGATGTAGAAACCCTAGTTTTGGTAACCAGGCTCTGATACCATGTGAAACTGTGTAATGGATCAGAATTGGAGAAGAACCCGCATCGGATTCTTGTGCCGCGAAGGCTATATATATGGGAGACAACTCCTTCCTGTACAAGTAGTCTAGGCTAGTTTAATTACAACGGCTAATAAACAGTAAACCTATAACTACCAATGGAAAAGAGACACGTGCTCTGTACAGTAATCAATGAATAAGAAAACAACACTAAGCAGAACGGCATCGTTCTTATCCAGCCCTTCAGTTGCTTCCGGAGAGAACGGCGTCGTGCAGCGAGCTCCTAGTGTCGTTTTGCCAGTACATCTTCAGCATCAGACTTCGTCTTCTCTAACAGTTGCGGTCAGGAGTCACCAAAATCAATTGGTTACAATAGTCAACTTTTGAGGACCGTCCATTGTAACTACTCGTCTTCTCTTAGGGTCCTGTGGGCGAATAATTGTCATTCAAAAGAATGCATTAGGTAAGGATGTCAATATCCACAGAACGATGATGTAATTCATCTGGCTCGAGCAGCAACGAGACGACAGTTGGGATTAAGCTGGTGGCCCCATGCTGATTGGTGAGCGCGTTTGCTTCCATGGAAGTAGTAATATATACCTCGGTTCCCAGGGCAAACCAACAACGAGACTACCGTCCATTATCACATTTGCCTCTCGATCGACTGGTGGTGAGAGTATGCGGCAGCAATTGATTTCAGTGAAGAGAAATCAATCTTGGACAGTAGCTGATCAAATTCAATCAGTTTCAACTTAAGGTGAGTGTAAAGGGGGTAAATTCTAGGGATGGCAATTTTGCCCATACCCATGGGTATTTTACTATCTAACCCAATTGGGTTGGGTATGGATTCCAAATAAATGGTAGATGGGTAGAGTTTGATGGATTTGTACCCATACCCATTTACTTGGGTTGGGTTGGGTTTTTAACACATGAATTTGGGTTTGTACCCATGCCCAAAAGGCAAATTACAGTTTAGTACCTAAACTTAATAGATATGCAGATTTAGTACCTAAATTTAATTTTTTTGCATATAAGTCCTCAAAATATCGATGGAAAATTACATTTTGGTACCTAAATTTTTTTGGCCTTACATTTTGATACCTAAACTTTTCAAGTTTTACAAATTGGTCCAATTTTTGTGTGTGTAGTTAAAACACCCGCAAGTAAATGGATATCCATATCCAACCCATACCCATTTACATTATGAAAACAATATCCATACCTAACCCAAACCCATCTACAAACCCCCAAACCCATATACACTTCATCCATACTAAATGGATTTATTTGGATTTGGATAACATTACTCATGGGTGGGTAATTGCTATCCCTAGTAAATTCTACGCTTTACGATTTTCAAGTATTTTCCTTGAATATTTTCGAGTATTGATTTACGTGATGTATGTGAAGTATTTGATTCATGTTTGAGATTGCATGATTATTGTTGATGATATGTGAGTTTTTGTTTGAGCTATGTTTGATGTGAAGGTGCATGAGTTATTATTTAATTTAAAGCTTTACGAGTATAAGTTTTTATTAAAGAGTGAGAAACAAGTTCTTTTTAAGAAGTAACTCGCCTTCAAGAAGGTGAAGTCGTTTTAAGCGTTTTTAGTCACTAGCGCCAGTCCGTTGCCATTTGAGATTTTCAGATAGAGCAGCAGTTATGCTCTTGAGACTTTTAAGATGAGCAACAGTTATGCTCTTGAGAATCGTGGTGAAGAGCCACCACGATAAGTTTAAGATGTTAGGGGGATGAATTGTTACGACTTCCCTAACTAAGTTTAAGTTTAAGGAAAACCTTGATGGCTTCTCATACGTATGAGTTGGCAACCGGACTAGTTAGTGAGGGATCCCCGTGTCAGTCAAATATTTAAGTCGAGATTTGAGCTTTAAGAATTCAGTTTTAAGAGTTAAGCTTTTTAATAGTGGAAGCACAAAACAACTTCCACTCAGTTAAGTAAAGTGATCAAGTATTAATAAGATGTTAAACGTAAGGGCGTAGACTACCCCATCTCACTCACCAGTTTGAGGAGCTAGAGGAGCAGTTAGTGAGCAGCGAGTTCGAGGGCAGCCAGCTAGAGGAGAGCAGTATAAGTGTCACGGAGGATGCTTAGTCAAAGATTTCAGTAGCAACAACTTCAGAGATTATTAGTTATATACATTTATGATTATGAGTACAGATTGGAGATTATTTTGAGATCAGATTGAGATTTTAAAGTTTGAGTTTAAATTGCCCACGTGTTAGGGCTTTGCCTTGATTTACAAGTGTGTGTTTTCAGTATTTTATTTATGAAAATTGTTTCCCAGTTGAAATTTAAGATTTGAGTATTTTATTTATCAAGGGCATTTTTGTAAAAGTAGTACCCGGCCGGGTTAGGGTGTCACACTTAATTTTCCTTCCTTCAGATCCTTCTACATATTTTACACTTTCTCTCACAGATCTAATACCATCTTTTATCACCTTCAATCCAGCTTGGACAATAAGATTCAATATGTGCCCACAACAACGTATATGAAAGAACTTGCCATCACACAACAATCCATTTTGTCCATTCAACTGATCACGTAATTCATTTTGCATGTTAGTCATATTGCTAGCATTATCCAAGGTGATAGAGAAGATCTTGTTATCAATACCCCACTCTCTGAGCATATGATAAATGGTCGTCTTCACTTTATAAGCGGAATGTGGAGGAGGAAGATGAGTAAAGCTCAATAGCTTGCTATTCAGTTTCCATTCATCATCAACATAATGAGCCGTCAAGCATATAAATCCTCTAGTTGTCAATGAAGTCCACATATCACTAGTCAAACAAATACGACTAGAAATCTTTTGCAAGCTAGACTTTAACTCCTCCTTCATTCTTTCATGGATCTTCACAATGTCAGATTTATGTGTATTCCTTGAAATAGGTTTAGCCTGACCATTCAAATAGCTATGCACATCTCTATTTCCCTTATGTTCAACACATCTAAAAACATAATCATGTGAAATTGTGCATATAGCTAATTTCTCACGAAAACCTTCCTGAGTTATGCAATTGGGACTAGTAGACTCATTCCTTAAATCTGATGGTTGGTGGAGTTTCTTACATACAGCAATATGTCGCTTCAGAGTAGATGTGCCAAGCCTTGACTCCGCCTTATATATCTTCCCACAAAAGTTGCACTTTCCTTTCTCCAGAAGAACTCCATCGTCATCAACGACATTAAATAGTTCTACATCGTCCCACACTTCCGATGTGCGGCGAGAATTAGCCTTCTTTTTAGGGGGTGAAGAAGGGCTAGAACCAGTAGTACTACCAACACCACTTCCCGCATTATTAGGATCCATGTCTGCAAATTCACCAAAGTGAATAACAAATCAAATGTTAATGAGTAAACTGGAGAAACAAATATCTCACAAATATATATCATCGAGTGCTGCCCTCTGTTTTCCATACTTTCAATTAATAAATTACATACCAAATAAGCAAAGATCAAAGCCTTGTGATGTTAATTTGTAAGTCTGACCATTCTTAATTACTTGGAATTCTTTATTATGAGAATGGCACGGTCTGTAACTAGCAATTACCTTAAGTTTTGGGCATATTCAATAGAAGTACTAACTGAAGAGAGAATGGTTGGATGAAACTACTCATTGACTGCTATTGAATGACTAGCTATTGAATTGACTTCTCTATCACATAACCCTCTCGGCTATTGTGGTAATAATATTCAGATTGCAGGGTTCCTATTCAGCTGCTATTGGATTGACTAGCCATTAAAGAGTGATCCCACGAAGAAGAAAGGAATCCATACCTGAGAGAAGATGTGGAGAGGATGGCGGTCGGCGGCGAAGGCTGCGCCTTTGAGCGTCGACGCCGAACTCTAATTGAGCAGGGATGGCGGCGGTCGGCGGACGGATTTTTTGCTCTCTGCTATCTTGCCTTTGGGAATTGCTTGTTGCTGGAAGAGAAGGGACGATGCCGGAATGGATTTTCTGGTCTCTGGGATTTGTTGGACGAGAAGCCGAGAAGGGACGGTGGCGGAGAGGTTTCCAGACAACGAAGCTGGTTTGGAACAGTCGCGCAGTCGGAGTCGCGATGGTAGGGAGGAACTAGGGTTTTCGTTCGATTTGGGAAAGGTGGAAAGGGAAAGCGATTCCCAGTTGGGGGGAGGGGGGAGTAGGGTGGCCGGTTGGGAAGGCCAGAAGGGGCTGGGTGCTTGGGTTGGGAGTGGATTTGGGCCTGGGGTATGGTATTATGTTGGGCTGGTCTGGAAAATGAAATTGGTGGGCTGGGTTGCGGTTAAATGTGTTTACGGTTTCGGTTGCGGTTAAACTGCAAACCGCAAAAAACTCAATATCTCCAACCGCGACCGCAAAAGAGGCTATTTTTGCGGTTTGCAGTTAACCACTAACCGCGCGGTTTCGGTGCGGTTAGCGGTTTAACCGCAACACCGCAACCGAATTCCAGCCCTAGATTCTAGGGTTCGAATCGATGCACAAAAGTCGACCGCGTCGTATGGAAAATAGACCAACAAGACAGGATAAAAGCCTCCGGCAAAGTAGATGGAATTTATTGATGGAGTGAAGAGTGGGGCGCCATTGTGGAAAAGGTTCGGCTGGATTTGCAAAGGAAAGTTTAGGTTTCGATGAGTAGGAACTAGGAAGAGGAATAGAGGATGAAGAATATAGGATGGAGAGGAGGACTGCATCGCATCGAGCATAACCATTAGCCATAGGATTTATAAAACGGCATCGTATCAGGAGTCAACAATGATAAAAACAAAAAATTAATAAAAAGGATAAGAAAACATCAAAAAGGGTAACATGGAATTAAGGCTCGTAAGTATAATGGCTTTCAAAGTAACTAATGGATTTAAAAAAAAAAACGAATGGATTGAAAAAACAAATAATGAATAAAAAAGCTTCGAAAAAACAAGTTACGGTTAACTATTAAGGTTAGGGTATAAGGTATTAATGGTTTAGACACGATTAGTCAAAACCTCAAAATAATAACTTATAACTAATAACGATCGACTTATAGGGTATATGGTTAGGGTATAAGGTCTTAATGGTTTGACCACGGTTAGTCAAAATCATAATTAATAAGATCAACTTTTCTTATTAACATATGTTCATGAATCAAACCAGTAGGGGTTTAGGGTATAGGTTATAGAGTCAACTTGTAGGGTATATGGTTAGAGTATAAGGTATTAATGGTTTGGCCATGATTAGTCAAAATCATAACTAATAAGATCAAGTTTTCTTATTAACATATGTTCATGAATCAAACCAGTAGGGGTTTAGGGTATAGGTTATAGAGTCGACTTGTAGGGTATATGGTTAGAGTATAAGGTATTAATGGTTTGGCCACGATGAGTCAAAATCATAACTAATAAGATCAAGTTTTCTTATTAATATATGTTCATGAATCAAACCATTAGGGGTTTAGGGTATATGATATAGAGTCGACGTATAGGGTATATGGTTAGGGTAATGGGTTAGGGTTAATGTATTAAACAAGATTAGTCAAAATCTTAAATAATAAGGATCAAGTTATTTATTAACACATGTTCATGAATAAAATCATTTGGGGTTCAGGGTAGAGACTATCTAGAGTTTAGATTATATGTTATCGAGTAAAGTTACAATTGAACTCACAACATTTTTTCCAAATTGCCTCGTTTGCCTGCAAAAAATTTGGATGGATCAATCTGCCTGAGGTATTTTGAATTGATCAGTTTTGAGTCAATTTCAATTTGCTAGGGGTGGGGGCAAGTAATTCGAATTGACTCGTTTTATTTGCCTCATTTATAAAATGAGACAATTGATCAAATTGACTCATTTATTGATTGATCCATCCAAACCAACCCTATATTTAAAAGTGGAACCATTGATAATCACTAATCTCATTTTTGTCTCTTGGAGTGGCGGGCCTTTTAGCTTTTCAGCCTAAATTTGGAACTTCCCATTTACCTTTTGGATTGGTGGCCATTTTCAATTTTTGCAGCCTAAATTTTGAACTTCCCATCTACCCTGCTTGCCGCTTTCTTGCCCATAAATGGAAAATTAACCTTGACAGCTATACATTTTTTTTTAGTTAATCATTTTAATCACTTAACTCATATACTTTGATTTTGTAAATTCAAACCCATCCAAATAATTTAAAACCCTAATAGTTTGCTTAAGATCAGAATATGTAGGATGTATTATAGTTTTTAGACACAGGCAAACACGTTTCATTTTCCCAGTAATGGCATTGGCACCCGTGTATTTGGCTTTGGCGGTAAAATAGATTTTTTGATTTGATTTTCTTTCCTCAAGAGTCAAAATAGACATAAATCTTTTTAATATATTTTCCGTTATATCTCTAGTTTTTGCCCGATTACATCTCTATTACCCTCTTATCTTCGATTCTTTTGGCCCTATATTTGGCTTTGGCAGCGAAAATCCTACCTAAACCTCCTCTTTTTTGTAGTGGTAAAACCCGCAACCTGAACCGCCCGACCCACAACCCGATTGACCCGCACCCGATTGACCCGTAACCCCATTGGCCCGCAACTCGATTGACCCGCAGCCCGATTGACCCGCAACCCGAGTGACCCGCAACCCAATCAACCCGAACCCGATGAACCCGCAACCCGAATGAACCCAACCCGAACCCGCCCGATTGACACCTCTAATTGTCACCAAACAAAAGCTGGTGCAATGGGGTAAGCAAACTGATGGTTTGTGTGTGTTTTGTGGTAATGAAGTGGAAACCAGAGAGCACTTGTTCTTTACATGTGTCTATTCTCGTCAAGTTGTTTCAGCACTGCATATGGGAGTATTTTGTTGTAGCTCTTGGGAAGCTACTGTTGCTGCAGGTATTGCTAGTTGTAGAAGGGCGAAGCTGGGAAGAGTGACCAGTATGATCTGGTGTTTATGCTGCGCTGAAGTTTGGAAGGAAAGATGCAGGTGTATTTATGGTGATGCAAGTAAAACAGTAGAGGAGCTAGTTCGGGAAGTCACCACTGAACTGCGAATTGTCTGCAGTGATAATGATTAATGAAGACTTGTTAGAAGGATTGTAGGTGCTTGGTCTGTTGGAGAGTATGTAGGGGATTGGTAGTTGTTGTTTTTTGAGTTGTTTGTGGTGGAAATGGTTTGGGGTAGAGGTTTTTTTCGCTTTTCCTTTCTAGGGATGCTCATCTCGAGATTTCCTTTTCGTTGTATTGGTTGTCCATTTGTGCTTTGCAAATGGTCTCTTTTTGCAGTCAATAAAAGAGTAACTAATTCAACGAAAAGAAAAAAAATGTTGTGATTGTGATTTGTGAGAAGAGAAATAAGTGATTTTGATTTAATGCTATGCTTGATCCTAGGGAGGCATCGAATGGATTCCTATTACTCAATACTCATAGTATAGTTTTTTTAAATGAGAATACTCATAGTATAGTTGACTTCAGGGGTTGGTGTGTATAAATGGAGACAAAAGATCATAGAGTGATTGACCTGCTCTTTACATGGTCTAATCAACAAGTGGGCAATCCCATTGCAAGGAAGCTTGATAGAGTAATGGTTAATATTGCCTGGTTGACTAAATTTGAAGGATGTGTGGTTGAATTCTTACTCCCAAACTTATCATATCATAGTGGGATGTGGATTATCCATAGATTAAGCACCAAATTACTTTTCAAACCCTTTAGGTGCTTTGATATGTGATAAAAGTATTCCCGTTACAGAACTCTACTGGGGAAGTACGGAGTAAGGAAAAAAAGGTTCTACCTCAAATAAGGTGACAAATTGGCTCAAGGAACTTAAGCAAGAGTTGAAGAAACTCAACAAAGAGAAATTCTCTGATATTAAAGCAAGGGTGCAAGAATCTGAAATGATTATGAAGAAAGCTCAAACTGAAGTTGTAAGGAAACCTTTTCCTTGAAAAAAAGAGCTACATAAAAGCTATTGGAACTTAAGCATGCATAGGAAAGCTTCTTTACGCAAAAGTCACGAATAAGCTAGCTTATGTTGGGTGATAGTAACACATCATACTTCCATAGTACAAATAAATTAAGAATGGTTTGTTATGTTTGAGGTCAAGCGTTCTTCTATGTGGTCAACCTCTTCTATGGAATGGTTGACCTCTTCTTGATATGATCGACCATTTTGCTGTAAATGGTAGACCTCTTCTTGATATGACAGACCACTTTGTTGGAAAAGTTGACCTTTATGCTTATGAGTCTTCTACGCATGGTCGACCGGTCCAGATTTAAGGTCGACCGCAATCTTCCATCAGAATGACCATGTTGGTGTCATTGCTCGACCACAACGCTTAGCGGTCGACCATTTTTTCCAAGTTATAGTGACTTGCAAGTCACCATGAACATACCTAAAATTTTAAAATACCAAAAATTTGAAAACACCAAAATTCTTCATTCTTGCTCTTCCCAAACCCCAAAATTCTCCCATTTGTCTATTCTCAGAAAGTTGAAAAAACATAAACAATTCCGTTGTTCTCTTCAATAAATTAAATTCACCCAAAAAATATTCCTGATAATTAAGGTACCAAAATTTTCCTTTCTTTCTCTTCTAAAATTGAGCACACCCCCTAAGAGTAGTAGTAATTGGGATGCAAATCTAGACCAAAAATAAAAAAAATTACATATAAATCTATCCCAAAATCAAAATTTTCCAAACATGATTTGAATCATAATAAATTGGTTAAATACACTTGTATATCCAAAAGTTTCACGGTTGTGCCAATAATATCCAACTTTCCCGAAATACCACTTATATCCAATTCCTTCACAATCTTTAACGGTGTTTTTGAATATACAAGTGTATTTAACCAAAAATATATTGGGAAGTGGATATATTTGGCAAAGAACAACTTTAAAACATCGATATAAGTGGTATTTCGGAAAATTTGGATATTATTGGCACAACCGTGAAAATTTTGGATATACAAGTGTATTAAACCTAATAAATTTATATTTTGAAAATACCTAAATTTTGAGTCTTTTTTACTAGCCATAATCTTTATATCACACCCGATAAAAACATAATGGTATCACAATAATACTAAATGAATCGATAATTGTTGATTCTCTTTGCGCTGTCACATTATACAATGAGTAAGCTGACAGTAGAGGTTCGTTTGGATGTATTGTTTGGGTGAAAATAACTCATATCAAATAACTCATTCGACAACACTTTATCGAAATGAGTTATTTTAACAATGAGTTATTTACATAAAACGTATCTCATACTATTTTGAAATAACTCATTTTATTCATATGTTATTGTTAAAATATCACATGTCAATGTCAAATACTAAATGTGAATGATTCTGTAAAACAAAAAATTTAAATACAACATGATATGATGATAATCAATAAATTAATTGACTCAGTAAACAGTAATTGCCGGTCTATCCATCAAAATGACCATTGGAAAACCGGATTCTTGCCCAAGGTAACATAGTTTAGTGGTGAAACCACTGGACCAATTGAGCTCTAGATGTGGGAGGTCCTGAGTTCGATTCCCAATGGCGCCACTTGTGCGTTCCCGGCGGCTAGGGGTGGCAACGGGGCGGATCGGGGCCGGTTACCCTGGATCCGTTGCCCACCCACCATGGGCCTCGGGTATCCCCGTCCCCGGCCCAAACGGACTTGCGGGCCTGGTTGGATAACCATCTTCGTCCCCAATGGTTAATCGGGTGCCCGCGGGTCTATAATACCCGCTACCAAACCATGAAAATAAAGATGAAAATGACAAAAAAATTCTGGAAACTGGACATTTTATTCATACTGACTGGTCTGTTAAAAAGACTTGAAATAAACAATTGAAAGCTTGCCAAGCAGCTCAGCAACAACAACCAAAAACAACATATGTTTCGTGTTTGTGATAGAAATGATCAAATCAAATGAACCAAACAACCAAAAAGAAGGATGTTCCCAAAATTCTAAATGTCTAATTCTTATCCAAAAACAGTAGACTGAAATAGGTTCAAGCAACAGCAACGCAGCAACATTCCATCTAGGTTCCAGCAACATTGAATCATTGAGAAATCATCCACCCGACCACCCCTGACCCTCATGTAAACCAGCAGACCAGCAATCATCAATTGAAACTGAATAAAGTACACACAAGAGGAATGATTCAGTTAGTAAAGACTAAATGAATAATGCATCAACGACAACAAATACAGAAGACATTTACCTTGGTCCCACAGCAGATTACCAATCAGTCTTCATGGGTAAATGGTGATCTCATTAAGGTGAGTTCTGGACCTGAAAAAGCGAAACAATGCAAATGTAAGTATTCCTCAATGAAGTAATAGAAATTAGAACACATTATGGAAAATGAATTATTGATCTTACCACCAGGTTCTGCCTCTTCCACAGTTGTATCTTCGAGTATCATTGTTGAGAAGAGTCCATCCAATGCCTCCACAGCAGCCTCCGAATCTGCAGAGAACCAGTTGAATGAGTTCATACTATTATTAAAACGTAAACCAATAAACTTGAGAGATTTAGTTGCATTTTACCTCGTTGCATGTCCTCCATTATCCAACTCCTAGTACACATCATTGCCTCCACAGTCGAATAATGCAGCCTGCTCCGGTGAGGGTCTAACAACCTCCCACCAGAACTAAATGCTCTCTCAGAAGGCACAGAAGTAATAGGGATTGCTAGAAAGTCCCTTGCAAAATTGCAAGATCGTATACTTCAAACCATTCAATTTCCACCACAAGAGCAGATCAAACTCTGATGTGCGAGGAATGATATCCTCAGCAAGATACACATCCAACTCAGTTGTAATCAAGGAAGTCTTACTCTTTTTCCTTTGACTTACAAAGAGTTCAAAAGTGGCAGAGGCAGATCCAGAACCAGAAGAAGTTCCAGTTTCAGAACCAGATTTGTTTTCAGCTTTGGTTTGATAATCACGAATCAAACCACATATCATTTGCTTGATATTCTCAGCAACCAAACCAGTTTATGTATTCCCAAACTTTCCAGCATAGTATTCAATCACATGGAGTTTATATCTAGGATCCAAAACAACCGATACAACAAGCACAAGATGGATATCATCCCAGTACTTATCAAACTTCAGTGACATTTGACTAGCCATTCCAAAAATCACAGGATTGGGATCAAGACCCCACTCATTCACTTTAAGTCTGAGATCACATATCTTAGGGAAGAACAGATTGACAGTCGGATATTTGGAACCAGAGAACAACTCAGTAATCTCAGAAAAGATTTCCAGCTTCTCAATCACAGTAGAAGCAAATTCTCATTGTTCACTAGAAAGAACTGATGTGTAATGATTGTCTCTCAAACTCAAACGAAAGAAAACATCCTTGTAGAGAATAGCAACAGAGAGCATATGATAGGTGGAATTCCACCTAGTTGGACAATCAAGGACTAATTTTTTCTCAACAGATTGCTTAAGTTGCTTAGCAACTTTGAAGAAGGTTTGAACCCTCTTAGGTGTAGAATTCCAGTAAACTACACTCTCCCTAATCAAATTTATAGCATCCTTGATTGCATCCAAACCATCCCTTACAATCAAATTCAGAATATGAGCAGAACACCTCATATGAACCAATTTACCATCAAGCAACAAGTCACTGCTCAGAAGCTTAGTTCTCATGTGGAAAATCATGGAATCATTGGTGGTACAGTTGTCCAATGTGATTGAGGACAACTTACCATCAATGTTCCAATCCAAAAGACAATCAAACAACCTATCAGCAAGCCTTTCACTAGTGTGAGGGGCTGGAACATACATAAATCTCATCATTATGTTACGGAGCTTCCAAGAGTTATCAATGAAGTGACCAGTTACTGCCATATAACCCCTTTTCTGATTTCTTGCAGTCCACAAATCAGTTGTAATTGAAACCCTCCCCAGGTTACCATCAATAATGGTCTGATATTTACCCCTTTCAACACCATACAAACTCAAAATGTCCTTTTTGACAGTGTTTCTACTAGGAACAGCGAACTGAGGTTGAAGAGAACAGCAAAAACGTTTGAAACCCACATGATCAACAAGGCTAAGGGGGTACTCATGGACCAGAATCATTGAACAAAGTTCCTTCCTAGAAACCTCATAATTGTATTGAGAAGCAGAGAGTTGAGGATTTCCAGCAGGTTTATAGTTAGGGCCAAGTATTTTTTGAGAACCATCATGTATCCTCTTTTGGATACATGTTTTGATATGGCTTCTTAGGTGTGAAGTTCCATTACTTGTTTCCCCACCAAGGGATTTACGACAATACTTACACCTAGCCTTCATAACCCCATTAACCCTAACTCGGTTAAAGTGAGGCCACACATCAGAGGTTAAATTACGTTGATCTTCAAGCTCCTCAACATTACCAGGTTGTTCAGGTTGAGGTTGGACTTTGGACACCATTTTCAGGGACATTGACATTGGGAGCAAGGTCAACATTTATAGCAGTAGGAGCACCTTCCATCTGAACATAATATATATTAAGCCTTAGTTAATACTTAATAGTTATTAACTTAGTTACATTCCATCTGAACATTAAGCCTTAGTTAATAGTTATTAACTTAGTTACATTCACAATGACAAAGCTAAACTTGCAAACAAACATCTTTAGCAGCAAAATCACGCTTACAGTTTAATTAATTTTAATTATTAGAATTATGAATCCACTGATTGTCACAACAAGTCGCAACATTATGAACAAACAGTCAAACACAGTGAGTTGAGGCTTAGGAGAGGATTGGGATTACCTTCTCGGATTGGAGTTTTATGTGGACTGTCGAGTACCCAATGATAGTAGACTGCTCCTCACTGCTCACTGACTCTGTTCTGCTTCAGTTCTCTAAACCAGTAAACCCAATCCAAAGTTCCAAACGAGACCAACCTAGCCCAAACAAGAGTGAACAAGAAGAGTCAGTGAACAACGAACACAAAGCAAGTTAGAACTGGAATTTAATGCATGCATGTCTGTATTATGAGACCACTAACCCATAATTCATAAAAAGTATAGACGAGATCAAGAAACTTACCCTCGATGACTGGACTCTGTCTGGAGGCTCGGGCGGTCGGCTAAATCCCTCGGTCTCTGCTCTCTGTTGACTCGACTGGGGTGTTCTTGTTCTCGATTTCAGAACTCAAAAGATGGCGTGGTGAGAAACGACCTCTGCGCTCTGAATCCCCCCTATATATACCAGTACAAGAAGAGTCAGTACTCAGTAGAGAGATAGGGGAACGAGGAATCATGGAAGATGCTTGAAAGAAAAGATAAGAAACCCAGAATTAACTTATCTTTTCTCGAAGAATCAGCGATTTGAACTTCCAACGAGGCAACGACTCGTTTTTGGACTACGGCCGACGAAATCTTCGTCGGATGGTTGCTCTTTGAGCCATGCAATTGGTCGAATGGAGGATTTGATGAGGGGAAATGACGAAAAATCGGCCAGATCGCGATTATCTAGCGATCTGATCGCTAATCGCCAGAGAGGAGGCAGAGAGAAAGAAGGAAACTAGGGTTTCTGTTCGTTTGGTGAAGAATGGAAATGAGGCGGCTGCTAGGGTTTCTCTAAGGGAAAGCAGAGATTATATATCGCCCTCCAAACCCCGTCGTTTTTTACACGGTTAAACCATCGGGCGGGTCGCGGGGCGGATACTGGGCTAACCACCACCGCCCGAAAACCATGGTTGACGAGTTTCGAGTTACCCGCCACCCGTTGACGGGCCAGAGAACCACAACCACATGGGCCCTTATCGGGCGGGCTTCGGGCGGATACCCGGATTTGGGCCCCGGTCTGCCATTCCTACCGGCGGCACCCTTGGTATTAGAGGCGAAACCTCCCCGATGTTGGTAGCAGAAAGCCCCGGTTAGTATGCAGGTACCCCCAGTGGTTTAATAGGCCCCACTGTCGCTCAAGCGGCACGTGGGGCTGGAGTTCCCTGGTTATAAAAAAAAAACCGGATTCTTGTTCTTGATAATTGATATCGAGGAAGTATTTTCGCCAAAACAGTTAAATTCAAGAGTGGGGCCATCATTTTCCGAACAACAGGTTGTGCCCTTGTGCGAGAGAAAACTCCCCGATCAAATAAGTCGGGCGATTAGAATTCAGATGACACCTCCCACTCCATTACTGTGAGCCGCGAAATACTAGATCCACCGGCTCTGAATCTTGAAGCTCCGACCACAGTCTGCACTACTACTACATTTCCATACCGGTAGGCTGTAGCGAATGCATTGAAACGTTCACTTCCGATATACCAATCTCCCGCTATTTCGTCCACAAATCGCATCTATTTGCAAAACCAAATTCCATGGGATCGATCTGCGGATTATAGTCTGTAATCTGTAGATCGAAGATGGCGAACTACCTTGCTCAGTTCCAGAGCATCAAGAACTCGTGCGATCACATCGTAATTGCAGGTGATTTCGTCTTACACCTTCCCATATCTCCCCCATTTGATTACTTGAATCATGCCTGTCTTTATTTATTCATGTTAGCGAGCTGAATGCCGTGTTCGTGAGTGAGTGATACGAGAGCACTGTGCTGCTAGATTGGAGCTGTGCGATTGAGAGGGATTCATTGAGGGTTAGATTGTTGTGTCCTGAAGTATTTTAGGCAACAATTCAGCATATAGGAGAGCGTAGATCCCTGATGAAATGCAGGGTTCTTTGGAAACCGGTTGGAGGTCTGTTTTGGTTGCTCTTCAGACCAATGGAATTGGCCAGTTTTGAACATTTACGGAGGATTCATAAACTTCTCTTGGTGCCATAGTAGGGGAATGCCAATGCAGTTTACAGTCCAAGTACTAGAGCTGAATTTGAGCTAATATTGACCAAATTGTGACATTTTAACAGTTGGAGTTTCGGCCTCTTTACTGTCACTGAGATAGTTTGTGGTGGTTGCAAACCTCGTGATAAAGTTGCATGCCTTGCACTTGTTGGCAAGTACATACCGCAGTGGAACTAGTCCTGGAAGCATTGCTTAGCTTTAGTTTATTTTTTTGACTTGGCATACTAGAACTTAATTGAAAAGCTGTTTGTGGGTCTGGAATGTTATTCAAACTCATATCTATACCACTTAATTGCAGAGGAGTGGGGGGGGGGGGGGGGGGGGGGGGGGGGGTAGTAGATATGCTGGATTTTATGATGGGTTCTGGAGTTTTCTTACAGCCCACCTAGAGTAATTTGGTGTATAAATAGCCTGACGTCAAATACTTAAAATGTGTCTTTCCCCCTCATGATGTTGCTCAGCCATGTTTAAGATGGCTCAGGCCTACTCATTGTTAATTGCTTCTTTGCAAGGTGGGAAATCTAGAGTTAGATGATTATGTCTTATTTATTGAATTGTTACTCATGTTTTCTGCCTTTGGTCAATGAAATGCTTTTCAGTTGAAGATGTGAGTGATTTGTGGCCCACTGTCAAAGGCAGATTTGATGAGAGGTTGCCCTTCAGAAGAGCTTGTTTGAACAACAAGACACGGAATCCTGTTTTTGTTGAGAATCTGAATGCAGAATTCATACTGACAACAGACTCAAGACTTCGCAGCCGGTTCCCTCAAGAACAATCACTGTTTTGGTTTCGAGAACCATATGCAACTGTGGTTCTTGTCACATGTGAGGTACCTTTTCAATTCAATCTAAACTTTCCTGTGTGCTTAGTATAAGCTAGCGAATTAGTGCTCTTCTAATTGCATATGAGTAGCTTATTACTTAAGGTTTCTTGGATTCTTTTTGACCAATTTGTGTCTTATTCGCCTGTGTGATCCTGTGAGTGTTAAACTTCTTGTTTTGTGCATATGTTTTGTAGGATCTTGACGAGTTTAAAACCATCCTTAAACCACGCCTAAAACTAATAGTCCAAAATGATGAGCGGGAATGGTTTATTGTATTTGTATCTCGAGCCCACCCAAGCAATGATAGTGCAACCAAGTCAGCCAAAAAGGTATATGATAAGGTGCAAGTTGAGTTCAGCACGAAGAAGAGAGAGAGGTAAAGTTGATATTTGTAAATTTTTTTTATATATATTTTTGTCGAGTTTATGTGAGTTATCTGGTTGTTGCTTTCAAATTATTATTATGTTGCATACTTCCAAGTGTTGGTCATTTTTAATATTCATATTCAACTTTCCTAGATATCACTTTTCCGCGTGAACCTTTTCCTAGGTGCTTGTTGATCACACTTCAATTGTCAGATCAAAGACATCTTGGCAGGGCCAAAACTGTATGTAGACTCTGTTCCTGTGGGGGCTTAAGAATCATAGTTGTGATAGCCTACGGCGCCAATGCCTGTGCCTTTGCTCCTGGAAAGGGAAAGAAAATGCATTTTCACCCTTAAGTAGCATGCCTAGGTGCAGAGACGCACCCCTTTGGGTAATATATAACAAAAATTTCTATTGTGTCTCTAGGCTCTGTTAGATCTAGTCCACGTGCTTCTTCCTTTTACTTGAGATTCAACTTTGGAAACGTGCTACAGTTTATCTGTATGTATGGTGATTAACTGATATTGATGCCTCAAGAATTGGTTGGAACTTGCAACTAAAGGAAAACTGCAAGTTAATGAAGTTAATGATTCTTTAGCTGGAGCTAGCATTATATGTCAGCTGTTCTTCCGTTTTCTCCTGGTTCTACTCGTTTCGCTGTTTTCTTCAAATTTTGTTTCTGTCCCTTTCTTCTTTGTTTAATGAAAGCTGTTACTGTAGATATTAGTCACTTCAGGCTGCAGCTAGCATTGGATGTCAGCTGTTCTTCCGTTTTCTCCTGGTTCTACTCGTTTAGCTGTTTTCTTCAAATTTTGTTTCTGTCCCTTTCTTCTTTGTTTAATGAAAGCCATCTTAAATTCATTGACTTTTGGTACTCCCCAATCACCAATGCTATTTGATCTCTGCTTTTTGGCCCTTCTGTTAATTACATATCTATTTCTTTTTAGTAGATCAGCACTTGCAGATATATTTCTGATGAAGTTAATACCAAGGGGGAACTATTGGCAATAAAATTTTCTTTTTGTGTAACTGAGTTTAGGGAACTGAAATTCTAGTGTTTTGTGCCCCTTCATTGGTAAGCTATCAAAGTAACTCATAAAAAGGAACCAACCACCAAGCTTTTTGTAAAGTTATTCAAGTTGTAATTGTTACTTCATTTTTTTAATAATAAAGACGTAACCTTGTCTTTACTATTTTCTGGTATTTATCATTTTCCCATTGAGGAGAGGACACACAAACTTTTAATGAGTAATGTCTGTGCACCTTGCATTTTGTAATTGTACCCTTTTGTTCTTTGCTAAACCCTTGGTTCTTACTTGCACAGTAATTTTCCTTTACTTGGACAATGAAGGTTATGATAGTGGATAGATCTACAGTACACTCTTAATGTTTATGTAGGCACCATGATTTGGGTGATTGTGGTGGCGGCTTTTTCAATTGTTATTCCTTTATCAATATTCTCCATGATTCTTCTTTTCGTGCCGAGTGATTTACTAGCAATGACCCTTTGCTTGTGTTGCCTTATTGCTTCTAACATGTTCTTACACAGGTGCTGCAAATTTGATATCCATGGCCCTGAAGCATTATTTTGGGAAGACTTGGAATCCAAAATTATGGAGTGTGTCAGAAATACATTGGATAGACGTGTACAGTTTTACGAGGATGAAATACGTAAACTCAGCGAACAACGATTTATGCCTATTTGGAACTTTTGTAACTTTTTCATATTGAAGGTTAGTTTATTCTCAAGTTATTTTAACGATAGTTTTGTCAAGCCATAGGTATCAGGAGATTGAATTATATTTGAAATATTGTGATACTCGACATTGCTGTTTCTTTCACCGCTTTTTCTGCACTTGGGTGTCCGTCATCTTGGAATCATATAGACAGTCTCTTGAGATGGCTTTGTATTTATAATCCTGAAGCTAAACATTCAATCTTGAAATTTTCAAGCCTCGAAAGTTTAATCACTTCGTTATGGCTGTAGAATATTATTGGTATGTAATGAAATTTGGTTCTTTCGTTTCGCAGGAAAGTTTGGCTTTTATGTTTGAGATGGCCCATCTTTATGAAGATGCATTGCGCGAATATGACGAACTAGAACTCTGCTACTTAGAAACAGGTACCTATCTTACCGTATATAGTTTATCTGTAGATGCATGACCCAGTGTTATATCTTGATACTAGATTTTTTTAGGAATGATCCTCATGAGGGTTGGATAACATTCATTTGTGCATAAGATTTTGTTTGAAATCCCTTATTTGTTAAATGTGCAGTTAATATGATTGGCAAGCAGAGAGACTTTGGAGGTGTTGAGCATGGTGATGATCAAGCAGCACTGCTGAATCCTGGGAATAAACCACTCTCTCAGATCGTTCAAGATGACTCCTTCAGAGAATTTGAATTTAGACAGTACCTCTTTGCTTACCAATCAAAGGTTTGGATGTTGAACATTCTATAAGATGTTCTGTTCTACAATGTATGTCATAAAGTCTGCTCTAGAAAGTTTTACCAGCACAACAGTCTGCAACTTCTTGTTTTGCTGAAGCTTTTACCTCCAAATTGCAGCTTCTATTCAAGCTGAATCGTCCGTTTGAGGTTGCATCAAGGGGTTATTCATTTGTAATAAGTTTTTCAAAGTCACTCACATTACATGAGGTACATGATGGTAGTTTACAATTATTCAGTGTATGATTTTATCTATCTCGTTCAAGACTACATCTTATTTCTGATATCTGTGTTTCTGTACTGTGCCTTTCAGCATAAACTACCATTTTGTATGCGTGAAGTCTGGGTAATAACAGCATGCTGGGATTTAATCACGGCTAGTTCTTCCGAATATAAAGCTGGAGTTGTGGCACCTGACATAGAGAAGGAGTTCTATCGACTTCAGGGTGATCTATTTTCATTAGGTCGGGTGAAGGTAAAGTTTCTCATGATTTGGTTCAACATTAAATATCTAATTATTTTGGATTTGCTTGGTGAATTTTCCCCTGATATGTGTTTTGTGTGACTTGTGCAGTTCTTGAGACTTGCATATCTAGTTGGGTATGGTAATGATATTGAGAGAAGCCCTGTGAACAGGTGAAAATCAGTATTCAACCACAAAACTACCCCCTAGCTTGATTACTTGGCTTATCGTGCACACAATGGGAACGAATCTCGTTATAACTTGGTGGCACATTTTCTCATTAGACTTCAATGATTGGGTTGAATTTGAACTTTGTGTTCCTTCCTTTTGAGCAGTGCTTCTCTCAGCATGCTGCCTTGGCCCAGGCCTTCAGTATGGCCATCAGTTCCTACTGAAGCTTCATCTGAGGTGCTTGAGAAGGAAAAGGTGCATTGCTGAAATGACTTGCTATTCAGTTGGCTTGTTCTATTTCAATGTGTTTTACTTCACTATCTGCAGTTGTTGAACTAATAACTGCTTATAAGCATGGCTATTGAAGGCGCCAAAAGGAAAATCCTTTTGAATTGATGCACAATCTTAGGATTGCTCTTTTCTGAATCAAATTTCTTCTTTCTTCCTGTCACTATATGGGGGTACTGTTCTCTGAATATATCCCTCTCACCATTTTCATCTTTGTGCAGCTGATCCTCCAAACTACACCCAAGACTAAGCATTTTGGTATTCAGAGAAAAAAATTGCCTCTTGAACCCACTGTGCTTTTGCGTGAGGCTAATCGGCGGAGGGCATCACTTTCTGCAGGCAATGCATTTGAAATCTTTGATGGTCACTCAGTTATGACTGATGGGTAATGTATTTAGGATTTCCTGTAATGTGTGCCAACATGCATATTTCTTTCGTAGTTTGTGTTTTAGCTTGTGATATGGAAGTCTACTCATATCCATTTCTTCAAGGGAGATCCATACTCTCATCTGACTGGCACATGAACTGACAGATCAGGTCCAGATGGTTCATCAAAGTCACCAAACCCACAGAAGAAAGTTGGAATTTCTATGTCTCGAACATTCTCTTCTCCGGGGAATTTTGAGGGGCCACCAGACAGGCCTATGAGAATTGCTGAAATACATGTTGCTGCTCAGCATGCTTTGCAGGGCACAATTTCTGATGAAGATCTGTGGAAATCTTTGTCAACTGTTGAGGAGTTTGAGGTTAGATTTATTGAAACACTTGCAAAAAGTTCTCACCTGTTCTGTTTGTTTCCACTTGTAATCTTGCTTTTTATCACTTTTCCTCTGAATTTTATGTCTGACATATGTTGCTATTTGACACTATGATCATGACAGAAAAAATATCTCGAGCTAACTAAAGGTGCTGCTGACAATTATCATCGTTCCTGGTGGAAAAGACATGGTGTTGTCCTTGATGGAGAAATTGCAGCTGTTTGTTTCAGACATGGAAACTTTGACCAAGCTGCAAAATCATATGAGAAGGTCTGTGCGTTGTATGCCGGAGAAGGATGGCAGGAGCTGTTGGCTGATGTGTTGCCGAATTTGGCCGAGTGTCAGAAGATGTTGAATGATCAGGCTGGCTACCTGTCATCTTGTATCCGACTACTGTCCTTGGACAAAAGTTTGTTTTTGAATAAAGAGCGAGAGGCTTTCCAGGCTGAACTAGTCCGTCTTGCACATAGCGAGTTGAAAGATCCAGTGCCTTTGGACGTGTCATCTTTAATTACCTTTTCAGGAATCCCTGGACCTCCTCTGGAGTTGTGTGATGGGGATCCTGGTACTTTATCTGTCACAGTTTGGAGTGGCTTTCCTGATGATATGACTCTTGATTCAGTGAGTCTCACTCTGATGGCAACATTTAATGCTGATGTCGGTGCCAAGGTAGTATTTTAATCCCTCACTTGAACAGTTGTTCTGATTCAATTATGGAGCAGTTTATACTCTGGGTCTATCTTCATACCTCACAGAATTAGATGTAATTTTTTCAGGCAGTGAGGAGCACTACTGCTGTGCTAAAGCCTGGAAGAAATACCGTTACCCTCTCTTTACTTCCACCGAAACCTGGCTCCTATGTCCTAGGTGTTCTTACTGGGCAAATTGGTCAGTTGAGGTTCAGATCCCATAGTTTTTCTAAAGGTGGCCCAGCAGACAGTGATGATTTCATGAGCTATGAGAAGCCAACGAGGCCTATTTTGAAGGTAAACATTTGATGTCTCACTTGATCACATTTAAGAATATGAAAATCATATCATTGGTTGTTCTACCAAAGGAAGAGACATGCTGAAATTATGGTTGGCTTTATGCGATCAGTGCAACTGCTACCTTTCATGTAATTAACTTTGGTTGTCCTTTGCCAATCAGCTGAATGAATTTTTCCCCATTAATAGGTTTTCAAACCAAGAGCTTTGGTTGATCTTGCTGCTGTGATCTCTTCACCTTTGCTTATAAATGAGATTCAGTGGACTGGGATTGTTGTGCGTCCAATCGATTATTTGTTAAAAGGCGCTATATTGCACATTGATACTGGGCCAGGCCTAAGCATTGAGAAGTCGTTTGTCATTGAGATGGAAAGCTGTGCCAATTTGTCACAAAGTGAACCTGATACACCAAATTCCTCTGGCAGTCAAAATGGTAGTCCCACTGCTTATAAGCAATCGGAGCAATTAACTCTGGAGGATGGAAAAGTAAACTTTCCAGATTGGGCAAGCGATGTGGATTCTGTAATTTGGGTTCCCATTTGGGCTAAAAGTGACAGTCTTCCGAGGGGATCATCATCAGGTTATATGGACATGCAAATCTTTGGTGGTTTTTCTTGCAACAGCTTTTCAGGTTACTGTCTGGTTGAATGTGATTGCTTTTCTTACTAACATTTTATGTATTTGTGGACAGTGTCCCCTCAGAGACCGAACATGGTGGATGGCATGAGAACAATTGCTTTGAATCTGGAATTTGGGGCATCACACAACCAGACATTTGAAAGGCATCGCTCATTCAAACTCTAGATTCTACTAGATTTATACCTTCCTCCTACACCTGTATTTTTATGTTCTCTTGTGCTAATTTCTTGGTCTTCTGTATTTCACCATCATGTTCAGAACAATAGCTGTGCATTTCAGTGATCCTTTCCATGTAAGCAGCCGCGTTATTGACAGATGCAATGAAGGTACTCTGCTTCTTCAGGTATGTTAAGCTTAGATTGTTCAGTTCCCTGCCGAAATTGAGATAAATGTGGGATCATTTTTGCAGGTGAACTTGTTTTTCGTTCTCTAAAGTTGACTCATTCTCAGTTATCATTTGGTTTATGCATAAAAAATTTCTGATGTATGTCTCTTAAGAATTTTTCATATCCGATGTTTTTGTTGCTTCTAGGTGATCCTGCAATCCCAAGTTCAGGCCACTCTCACAGTATATGATGCTTGGCTTGAACTGCAAGATGGTTTTGTTCATGCTGGACGAGGTGATGGACGACCAACTTTGGTCTCCTTTCCTCTTGCAGTTTCTCCAACCTCTAAAGGGGGAATAATCTTCAACATCTCCTTAGGGAGGACAATTGGTAAAGGTTAGATATAACTGCTTTTCTGAAAGTTGTCTGGAGATAGAGTGGAACTGTACCACAGCTCGAGCTCTTTGGAATGTTTAGAAGTGTAAACCCTCACAAGTCACAACCTTGATTGTTGTAGAAATCATGAGTTTAACAGTAACATCCTCAGTTAAAGACATTGGAGCTAGTTTGAGTTAGATATTTAGGCAAACTTTGAATATCCTAAAATTTTGCGCAAGTTTGGTTTGATTAGCTTTCTTGTATAAACAAAGTATGCTTTAAAGGCTCAAAGTTCTCTTTTCCCCTTCCATTCTTTCATCTCACTTGTTGTCCTGTTACACCTTTATTCAAAGTGGGTTCCTTTTCAAAAAGCCTTAGCGAATTCGTGATGTGAGCCTTTAATTTCTTTGGTTTTCAGATGAAAATGGTGCAGAACAGCCAGAAAGCATATTGAATATCAGATATGGAATTTCTGGTGACAGAACCAGTGGAGCACATCCCCCAGTGGCTATGGAATATTCTGGATCTGATTCTGCAAGGAAGGACCTGACTTTCAGGAGTGTCCTTGTACTGCAAAGGCCCGTGCTCGACCCATGCATGGCTGTTGGTTTTCTTCCACTTCCTTCAGTGGACCTCAGAGTTGGGCAACTTGTTCCAATGAAATGGAGAGTTGAAATTTTGAAAGATATGGAGGACAAGGAAATCTCGAAACACAATGTAAGTCTCTTTTCTTCATGACACCAGATTTGGGATATTGACCTTAGAATATGCAGTAATGTTTTGTCTTTCTTTATAAAGTGGCATTGCCTGTTGCTGGGTCTCATTTCATTCTCATTAATATTGTTCCATGGAAAGTTCACATGTATGTGCTTAGATTCATTGATGCCATCTACCTTCAAAGATCAACAGAACTCTGTGCTTTTCAGTGTCCTTCACCTTTGATTACAACAAAGATCTTTGTTGGATTTTGTGTCTGCTGACTTTATTGTATCTAAACCAAAACTTACTGCTAAATTACTCAATTTTTGGTCTTTCAGTTCATCACAAGTAACTTAACTATTGATTAATTTCATCTTGCACATCAATTAACTTTTTGGTTTCTTTCATTTGAATCCCTAAATTATACATTTAATTGTGTACAAGTCATGGAGCTATCCTTATGTTCAGTATCATTTGGGTCATTAAATTATGCTTTCCAATTCGAATGGTTCAACACCATAAGTTTATGTTAATCAGCATGTAAAGTTATGGAAAGATTTGACAGTTCCCAGTTTGGTGTGACATGTTTCGGTGTAAGTGAAGTAATAATTTCTCTAATTTTCTCGACTATAGTAAAATAAAATTAGTTGAATCTATAGATAATGAGATAATAATTAGACGTTCTATTGTATACCATGCTATATTAAAAAGTGCTTTTTATATTCCCAAGTTTTAGTGGGACGACTGTTAAAGATAAACTTTTAGTGACCATCTCTGTAACTGGGCCATTTTAGTTTAGCAACCTTGAGGGAATCAGAATTCTTCATGGCCTAGAATTACAAGTGTAGTTTAGTCACCACTGGTGCAGTTGACCTGAGAAACCTACTTTTCATGAAGATAATTATTCAAACTAGCCTATGTTTGGTTCCTTAATGTTTGAGAGTATGCACGATCAGTCTGCCTCGGCCTATTATATTACTAGAAAAGTGAAACATTTGAGGACCAAGTCTTAATTGTTTTGGCATATCTATTATTCAACAGGAGGAGGTGCTGTATGAAGTGAATGCGAATCCTGAGAATTGGATGATTGCTGGAAGGAAGAGAGGATATATTCCTCTGTCGAAAAAGCAAGGTATAGGAAATACTCGAAACGGTTTTTTTTTTTGGCTCACATAGTTTTCTCTGGCAGTTATAGTTTAGATGATGGTACTAATGATCATTTTGTTGCTTCAGGTTCAAGGATAGTGATATCGGTGCTGTGTGTGCCTCTAGTTGCTGGGTACGTCCGACCTCCACAATTGGGACTGCCTAATGTCGATGAGTCCGACATAAGCTGCAACCCTCCCGGGCCTCACTTGGTTTGCATAATGCCTCCAGCACTCAGCTCTTCTTTCTGCATCCCCGTATGACCTTATTTTATGCCAGATTTTTCTAAATGAGTAAACTTTTTATGACTGTGATCGTTGTTGCTGTAACTTTTACCAATGGAAATAGTGTAGTAGCTTTCTGGAGGCGGGTAATTTTCGGATACATCCATTTGTGTTCTGTCCTCTGTGAAAATTCGACTTTGATGTATCGGCTAGTCATAATGGAGATCGAGAAGAGGGGGTGTTGTAGTTAGGTTTCTGGTGATAGTAGTTTCAATTTTGTTGTACTTGTATAGCAAGAACTTGATAGTTTATTTGAAACATTGGCAAGCTTTAGCATGCTGAGATTTTCTCCTGTCACTAAAAAATTTCACTTTACAAGTTCAAAATTTTCGAAAGGTTGTTTGCAGATTTTCCACTTGCATTATGAGCGAATGAGATATATTACATCTATTTCCCTCTAGTTTTCCCTTTCTCATCTACTCTCTTTCGTATATTCATTATCGTTTGTGGTAGCAAAGTCAAATCTTCATTGTAAAAAGATACAAATTAATTTCTTCCAATATCTCAATTATAATAAACATTGAATGATCAGTCTGATGAAATAGGAAAATTTCATGAAAGCCTAGCTTCTTTATTCATGTAGTATGTATGTCTTGTATTACGCATATATTAACCATTTAGTTCAACCAACGCATATTTTTCACATGAATTTTATTTTAAGAAACATGTTTATCAAAATGATTCTTATTAACCTTTTTCTTCATCATAATGATTCTTATTAACCTTGTTGGGCATATGCTCCCCCCTCACTTCACATGTTGTGTGCTTACTGGGGATATCCCTGTACAAAAGAAAATGCTAATTGGGTCGATTTACTAGAGAAGGTAACTGCTTGATGAACTCATCAACAAATGAATGGACAGTGACAGTACAAGCTAGTTCTACGAAGGGCGTACCAGGGCATGGGAAGGAACCAAAACGAACATACTTTCCTGTGATTGACAATGTAGAGGGGAAATCGTTCAACGATTCGATCTTCAAGATCGAAGATGCCACAAGCATTGCCATAGCCAGACCCACAGAGCGGATAATCAACTGCATATAGATCATATTCTCCATGACCCCATTGCTGCTGCCAACAGCAGCAGGGAGGGCAAAGGACTGGTGAGAATCAAGGAACAACAACCATCCAATTTCATCACTTCCTCCCAACCATAGTCTTCATCGTCGTTTCCTGTAATTGCCTGCTTGAATACATTGAATCGTTTGTCCCTGCCATCTCTAGCCCCTTTGAATGAGCGAAGGATGATCAGGGGATTGTGATCATTACCATCATAAGACTGCGACAAATATAATTGCAAGTAAGCTGCAATTGCACCGTGGACCAACCACAAGTGAGCTGCCGTTTACGTATTAAAATTAGAGCGACAGATGATAATTTTAGGGCGACCTACAACAATTCAGATTAGGATTAATGTAGGGTTAAAAGCTTTGAAAACCTCGCCACTGTGGTGAGGGGGATTGAAAGCTATGGACAAGTCATTCACCTTGATTGCATCGATTTAACGTAACCATTAATGTGTTGACAAACAGAGAGTTATAACATGGGCAATGCATTTTTTTATCCGCCGGTAGCCACCTTTTTCCCACCACCTTCTGTGTCGTTTGCTGAGGAGGTTGATAGTTTTTCATGAATTGGCGTCCCAGTGAGATCAGTTTATGCTGCTTGACTCATCCTGCTCAGTGGGCATCGTTCCAACTTCTAACCGAGCCATTAAATCTTGAAGCTGCAAAAACCACAAAGCTCATCTGTAAATTCAACCCATGCAGGCTTGCTTCCTCAGTTTTACTGTGTAATTAAAGAGACAGAAAAGACTCAAAACGCAGCCTAACCTGTTGTTCCAACATCTGGATCTTGTCATCCTTCAACTTCAGAGCCTTTTTCTCGCTGCAGATATAGAAAACGGGAGATGAGTGTATACGGAGAGAGATACCAGTAGGTTTACATGCAGAGTCAGCTTGCATATTCATGCAGCGACAAAAAGTTAAAAGAACTTGTTGCTCCACAGAAGAGGAGCATACATTTCCAAGATCACAATACAGTAGCTAACAGGTCAGATCAGTAGGTGTAGGTTTACATGCAGACTGAGCTTGCATATTGAAGCAAAAAAAAATTGGAAGAACTTTCTCCCCGAAAGAGGAGACATTTCCAAGATTGGTAATTATAACAGTAGCTAACAGGTCATTATTCAAGTTAAAGAGACAAACCATGTAGTGGAATAGTATTGTCAAAAAAGTTTAAAATATACCTCTCCTCCATCTGTAGTATCTTCACTTTCCAGACTTGCGGGTTCTTCACCAGATTTTCATTCAGCTACAAGGAGAAGCGAGAGACAAATTATCTTCTTTTTATTAAAAAAAACCTCTTATATTAGCTCAACATTTTATTTCTTAAGAAGAAAAAGCTATCCAATCCAGAAATCCAACCTCATTTCAAGCCAACCCCAAGAAGAAAGGGACTTACATCATCCAGAAATTTCTTTTCTTTGGTACATCTTTCTAACTTGGCCTGCAGCTTTGGTACTTTTTGACTGACAACCTTCTTAACAGCTTCAGACGTTTTTCGAGCAGTTTCGTCTTTAACCTCTTGTAGTAAAGCCTCAAAATACTGCACATTCATACAAGTATTGTGAATCGAAAGGGACTTGCTAGAAGGTCAACTATAACCTTAACTAAAGATAAAGGATAATCAGTTCTACCTGCTTCTGGTTTTCAAGTTGTGTAGCCAGGAGTTCGTTGTACTCATTAACAATCTGGGAACACAAAATTAGCAGACGGATGAGGACGTTTCAAATAAGAACTGACATAAATACATGATTTATTATAGTTAATTAATGGAAAAAGAGATTACTGCTTCAACTTTGCTGCTTAACAGTGTCTCGCTGATTCCAGAGTCCACACAGCCACAACTCCCACAACCATCACTAGCATGCATGCAATGGGTATGCTCGACCAATTTTCCATCTGTTTTTGATTGAATTAGTCGGTGAACATAGTTGTCCCCGGCATAATCCCAAACTCGTTGTGTTTCCAATTCAAGAGAATAGCAATGTTGGGTATCCTTCCAGTGTCTCACAGCATGTCCTTCCTTATACCTACACATTTAGGAATGATGAAATGTGGATATGCACAGAAGGAGATGAAAGGAGGGAGATAGCTGTTGTCCAGTAGTCGAGAGGGGTGGGGGGAGTTACATACCTTCCACAACCAACAAATCCACAGATCAAACAGATCCATAGGTTCTCTGAAGTTTGGCATATAAAACATACAGATTTTTCAGGCATTTGCTGGCAATATCGGCAAACCTGTAAAGATGAGATTGTCATAAACTTGAAAGGTCTGTGAACTTCACAACAAATTAGAGTTCGGGAAGTTAAGATAACACTAAAGTAAGCATCAGGGCACCTCCTAGGTCCAGTTCTTAGCTTATGCCATCAATGTTAACTGGTAGGAAAGGATTCTCTGTTGATTATCAGATTGGATTCAACTATCAGTCTATGAACAAGTTGTATGATTCTCAAGGGCATTATTTGCATCAGTCATAAACAAAAGCTATGTCTGAGTATCTATCAATAATTCAATAAACATAACCGTTGACTACCGGCTAGTTGATCATGTGCGAAACTAGTGCAGTGAAGTTGTAACCACTTACTGGACAAGAAGAGTCTGTCCATTTTGAGATGCAGGAGCAGTGAAATGAATGATTGCATATGGTCGTAAGAATTCCCCCCATGTCGTGGTCTAGTCTCTCTGTAACATAGAGGGAGTATAAGAGCACGGATTTGACAAAATTTCAGAGGACCATCTCTAAGAAAACATAATAGGTCTCTCTGCAAAGGTCTAAGCAGCTTTGAAGTTCAAATTACCACATCAATATAGCACGTGTGGGAATCTCCGCTATAATCTCACATCAATATCAATATGACTTTATCACGATAAACGCGAGTGTCAAAATCAGGGCAAATAAATTGGGAGTGATGACCTACAAATATGGTCTAGAAACATTCTGTTTCATTAAAACTATGTGCTGACTTGCAAGTTGCAACAAATACAAACAGCTAAGCAAGTCCTATTAGCCACCAAAGTCTGGTAACTTTAGGGTCAGAAAGCACTTTTAAGAGAAGTGGGGCATTGAGATGCAAGACTAACCAAAGAGAGAGTTCAATGAAGTCCGTGGGAAGAAATTGAGGCCAGTTTGAAGCATACCAGCACAAAGGGTGAGAATGGATCACTAGCTCTAAGCAGGAGAATGAAAATATAGTGCATTCAAGTTTAATTTGGTCACAAACTGCTCAGTTTTTCCTTTTCAGTATGCAGATCCCAAGACCCCACAAAGGTTACAACTCTTAAATCTAGTATGTCCCTTTTAATTCAGATTTTTCAGTATGGCTAGATTATTAGAAAGAACTTTCAATTTTTCTCCTTACATTCACAAGTAGATGCCACGGGAAGGATATAATTGAGTTGTGAAATAATGAACTGAAAACAGTTCAGACCAGCACAACGTACCGAGACAAACTGGGCAAGAAGAATGTTCAGTTGTGCTTGTTGGTGAAGGCTGACCATTTTCATGTGAACCACTATAACCAGTGAACTGGACATCAATGGTAAAATGCACACGACAAACTTCTTCCTATAGAAACAAAAAGTAATTGTTAAATACTGTGCAGTCTCTGTGCATAACTTCTCTGTCAACAAATTAAGGTAATAATAAAGTGTACCTCCAAAGAGTTGAATTCTCTGCCATTGAAGTGCAGGTAGAATTTATCTGCCGAGTCTTGATTTTGAAATCTCATCAAAATACTATATCTATCCTCCATCTCGTCATTCCTATAATGCAGGAAGCAATGTCAGCACCAAAACCAAAAGAAAGGAGGAGCGTATGGTCGTGTGTTTGCTGCAATCTGGTGCTGGATAGTGAGTCTACTCTGGAAGGAGCGATGTCAACGCGTATTTGGTAGCAGTCGAAGTTATTGGCCAGTTCTTTTTGATCGATCTAGACAGGATCTTTTGTTATATTCTCTTGGTAATAATGTGTTTCGAGGAGAGGTGCGGAGCTTGCCATCCTTTAGTAGGTTACTGTAGGTCTTAGACCTGTTATAGCTTTGTGGACGCTGTCCAGGTTTTTTACGACATTTGATCTATTGATCAAGAGAGCTTAATAATAGTACTAATTACCGGGGGAAAAAACAAAAGAAAGTGAAAACATATGCAACCAAAAACGCATCCGGCCATGAATTAGTAGTTCTTGTTATGCCTAATCCATTGCCGCGAAACATTTAAGAAATTGTGCAACAACAAGATCAGAGAAATCAATGTGTTGATGTTACCTGACAATCCGCATCTCTAATATGTGTTGGGTAAAAGAACCACAAAACTTGCAAAAGTCTGCATATGTCATGTGGTTCGGCACCCCAAGCACCGAAACAAGAGGTTTCCTTCCAACCTAATCAAAAGAAATAGATCGAGATCAGATTCAGTGATCAAAGCATATAGTTTCACTATCAGAACCAAAATAAAACCCAAGGAAAAGAAACACTGGAGACAGAAAAAAAATGTATCCGAAAAGCGTAAGCAAGTAAGCATACAGGAAGATGGGAAGGAGAGTCTTCACAGAAAAGATGCATGATCCCTCGTGTCTCTTCAATTCTGGGGTTTCCAGATGAGAAGTGGAAAGTCTGAGTCAGACTCGTCGAAGAAGACGTCGAAGTGGAGGTGTCAGCAGGGTCTCCCAAGACGGTGGCAGCTGGTTGCCGGAAGTGGTCGGTGGCCGAGCCTACAGGAACTGCCATGCTTGAACTTGGCGACATATCTTGGAGTTTCAATTGGGAAGACATTTGATTGGGCATTGGCAGCACAGGCAACCTGAAATGACGAGACTGAACTTGCTGTGTGGAGATGATGAGATCTCTTCTGACTTGGAACAAAAGAGCGGCAGAATCAATCGGCGATGCAAAAGGAACCGACTTGCTTCAATTTCAACTCTTGCTGAGGGAAGCAAAAACTAGGAATGAGCTGATTGTATACTAGTTGATTAGTCATAAGCAAAATCCACTTGGAGATTGAGCTACACAAGCTTGGTACACAGTGATCAGTTATTGCCCAGACCACGAATTCATCCACAAACAATCATGATCGCCATAAATTCAACAAAGTCTGGATAGAATGTAAACCCCAGGCAACATAGCTCGATTGAGAAAGTAAAACCCAGCCCTGAAACCACACGAATTCAACGCTCCGAACATGCCATGATTTACCTGTAATGTCGCGAATAGATCAGCGAAGTTCGTGTTCGTCGATCGCTGCAACCGCCGGTCTCTCTACTGTTTCAACGCTGGAGAGGGAGAGAGAAGTGAATGAAAGGATCGACCGTAGGGGCGTTCTTCAACTGGCAAATGTAAAATAGTTGAGGGACCATGGACGTAAAAACTATAAACTAAAGGATGCAATCGCAGAAGTCACCAACTAACATTACCAAGCGCGGAATCTGTAGTGCCGCCATCCTAAAAGCCGTTGGATTTCCAAAGTTTAACCCTGGAATTAGATCGGGAGAAGGAAAACCCAAAAGGCAGTCAGTCAGCCGCACATATAAACTATCGCTGTCTCCTCCCGTCGGCGTTTTCCATCCATCCCTTTGTTGGTCCACAGCCATGGCGACCCTTCGAAAAAGCTCAACTCTTCCATCAGAGTTGGTAAACCCTCCGCCGTCTCCCTTCACCAAACTCAGGGCCGACGATCTGCTCGTAGAAATTCTGATTCGACTCCCGACTCCTAGAACCGCCTGCCGCTGCAAAGCCGTCTGCAAGCGGTGGAACTCCCTAATCTTCTCTCCATACTTCAATCGCCGCTTCATCTCTCACTATCAGACAATCAAAGATGGCCCGCCTCTGCTTCTTCGCTCCGACGACCACCCGGAAACATCGACCATCCTCAGCTTTCTCCCTGTGCCGCAGCAAGGTCGAGGCCGTTTTGCAGTCCTTGATTCCTTCAAGGACTTGCTTTTGTGCGGGTTTGTGGATCGAGTTTATGTCGACAACGAACTTGGTAGATCGTATTTGGTCTGCAATCCGATTACCAAGCAATGGATCGCGCTTCCTTTAGCGCCTGAAAAGGAGGGTGCTCATGGCCGTGCCTATATAAAATATGTGCACGCGAGGTTAGTCTGTCAACCCCGTCATAACTATCATCTTCAGCTAGGAGATGGCCAAGTATGTGTTCATTCTGAGTATCGGTTTCGGGTGGTGTGTGTATATGCAACTTTCGAGCCGGTTGCAACTTTAAAACTGGACGTGTATTGTTCAGAGTCTGGAGAATGGACCAAGGATGCTCTTGTTCTTGCTGGTCGACTAAGAAAGATTCGGCCCCATTCACTTTCGTGCAATGGGGAGTTATTTTGGTGGTTTCATTATACCGGGGTTCCTGGCTATCCAATGGTGGCTTTCAATCCTTTCTGCCTTGAAATGCCTCCCACCGTTATTGATACTTCTTCAATCCCACAGCCCGAGTCCAAACGCCGAGAGTGGATTGCTTCTGTCTCACAAGATGCTTTGCACATAATTGTAGCTGAAGCTAAAAGGGCACCTATTATTTATTCAAGGAATGCCTTCACTGTTTGGAGGCTGGAAGAAGATGGTAAGTCTTGGAGGAAACTATATGAAATGTGGTTGAGTGAGACATCATGGAGTGATTACGACCTCGAGTATATTCAAGTACGTAATCTGCATCCAGAAAAGCCGGAAATCATCTTCTTGCAATCTTTTGGTCATCGTCATGGTTTTGCAATCTTGTCTTGCAACTTGCGGACGGGTGAGCTAGAGTTCTTGGGTCCTCTGGGACAATGTCTGGTTCCTTTCGTAAGTTTTCAGCCTGGCCTCTCTAGCTGCCCTATTTCGATTCCAAGGTATAAGGAATTGCGAGCTGTGTATGATGGAAGCTACAATTGTTTGGTTCAGACTGTGGAAGCAACTCCTATAATTGGTATCACTTCTGCTTCTGCGAATTTACCCTTGCTTTCTCAAATCTAAGATGAACAGATGTGTTGCATTTGTATTCTCTGTCTTTTTTGTGGTTTGGCTTCTAATATGATCACCGTAAACTCAACAAGGTCTGGATAGAATGTAAACCCCAGGCAACATAGCTCGATTGAGAAAGTAAAACCCAGCCCTGAAACCACACGAATTCAACGCTCCAAACATGCCATGATTACCTGTAATACCGCGGATAGATCAGCGAAGTTCGTGTTCGTCGATCGCTGCAACCGCCGGTCTCTCAACTGTTTCAACGCTGGAGAGGGAGAAGTGAATGAAAGGATCGACCGTAGGGGCGTTCCTCAACTGACAAATGTAAAATAGTTGAGGGGCCATGGACGTAAAAACTATAAACTAAAGGATGCAATCGCAGAAGTCATCAACTAACGTTACCAAGGAAAGCAATGAAATAAATATGGGTAGTTTGAAATAAGTTATTTTGACGGTTTGACCTAGTTTGGCAAATAAGAGATTTTTTCCAAAATAAAACACGTACTGAAAAACTTTTTTTCACAAGTGTATTTCAAATGAAAAGTATTTGAAATATTGCCTTTTAAAATGCATGTATTTGAAATATTATCATTTGAAATAGGGCTAATATCATTGGGAAACTCGAACTATAAACTGTGCGCCATTTGTATCCTAAAGTATTCGATATGACAATTGTTTCACAACGTATGATAATTGTGTGTCATTTATGTCCTGACGATTTCGTTGATCATTATAGATAACGGTTGACCAAACGGAAGTCAACATTAACATTGACTTTTGTTGACGTGGCAGCCACGTGGATGCCACATCAATGACACTTCATATTTTCAATTAAAAATTAAAAAAAAAAATATATTGTTATAAAATTAAAAAAATGTGAACTCAATTAATTAATATTGTTTCTAAAAATTAAAATAAAAAACAAGTAAAGGAAAACTCCCCACGATCGCATCCTACTCCCTCTGTTCTTCAGCTTCTCCACTGCCGATCATCCTTCATCCAATTACAAACCCAAATCACAAAAATACCAACCATCGCAAACACCAAGTCTTGGACCCTGCTCCGTCGCTTCCGCTCCCACACCCACCATGTCCTTCTGCAATTGGGGATATAGGATTGACTGAGATCTGAAATCGAGAAGAAGACGAATCGATCCAACCTAAGGGTAAGCGACCAGATGTCGGCGTCGAAAGAAGACGAATCTGGAAGTCATCACCGAGTTCGGAAGGTAGATCCACCTTCAAGTAGAAAACGGAAACAACGGAGACGGTGGTGATGGCGACAACGAGCATCACCGAGTTCGTCGCCATCTCAAATCGCGAGGAGGCCGACAAATACCACATTTTATTTTACATTTGTTAATACCACATTTTATTTTACATTTGTAAATACCACATTATGGAAGGCAAGTTTTTGAGACCCAAATACCAAATGAACTAAATCCATGACAAAAATTCAACTAAACAAACAATGTTATCTTTCAAATAAAAAAAATCTACTATAAATACAAAGATTTTCAAAACTCAAAACCTTCATTTTCAAATCCAACAAACAAACGAACCCTAGCTCCAGCAGTAACAATGCAAATACTGGTTGTTCCCATTGATAGTGCCTCACACATATATTCGAGACATGTCACTTAATAATGTTAAAGCAAATGACGACACCTTCAACAACCACTACTTACAATACAAATATTACAAACCAATAAAAATAAAATATACAAATCATAACATAAAAAAGACAAACTAGACAAATAAACATTATAAATTACCATATGTACTAATTAGTCATATAAATATTACTAACATAATAGACAAAATGGAATTATAAAATATATAAACCGAACTGATAACCAAACTTACAAACATTACAAAATAGATCAACAAACATCACAAAGTTGTTGCCGCCGTCTTAAAATCCCCTATAGTCGGTAAATCCTCTCCGCTATTTCCAAAAAATTATGTCCCTCTCTCTAACTCAAGTAGGGGGTGAACAAAACAAACAGAAAACCGACCCACCCGTCCAATCCAAACCGACCCACCCGTGATATCTATAAATATATGATTTCATGGGTGGGTGCGGTTTTATATTTAATAAACCGTAGCTTTATGATTGGATTTGGATGGTTACAACTCGAGGTATCCAAATCGAACCGTGATACTATATTATATATTTAATATATATATTCCTCCATCATAAATTTCTTACTTTAATTATTATTCATGTAATTTATTGACATATTAGTGTTGATAAATTGAAAATCGATTATTTACCATAGTATTTTCTAAACATATACACTTATCTCCGCATCCTCTCTTTATATTTTAATTTTTGAGTTTACTAAATACTCCACGCGCGGACTAAATTGTTGGGGGTGTTACTAAATACTCCACGCGCGGACTAAATAAGGGCGCGCTCAATCGGTAACGTGCTCCGGACGAACGCCACTACGAAGTATTTAAAGGCATGAAACTCCCCCATTGAAAGGGACTTTTTCTCTCTCTCCTCACTTTCCACTTTCAACTATCTCTCTACACTTTATCTCTCTATCTATTCTCTCAATTCATCTACACAAACATACACTGACTTGCTCGTCGGAGCTTAATCCGGGGGGCAACCCCGGCTCTTTCACAGGTTCTCCCCCTCCCGACGGGATCGGACGAACGGACGACGAGTCTACCCACACCAACAAATATCATTGTTCGTGTCTTGAGCAAGCTGGCACAAACAATTGGCGCCCACCGTGGGGCATCACTTGGACATTCTGTTCATCTGCTTCCTAAAGGAGGAGGAGACCTCAGTAGATGAGGAATGGTGGAAACATAAAAAAAAAAAAAAAGATGAAGACACCCCATCTTCGTCACTCTCTTCTTGTCTTCTACCATCATACCTTCTGAAAGAAATCCTTCTTTTTTTGGTCAAGAAATTTCAGTGCAGTGGCGATGCAAATTCCTGCTTTCCGCCTCCCCCGCCTATTTAACCACTCTTCCATGCCTCTGCTCCATCTCCCCATCGCCGGCCAAATCAGCCCACCAAAGCTACAATGACCGCGCAGGATGAGGAGAAACAGTAAAGCAATCCAGATCTCCGACGACTAGGCTCGACGCTGGACCTCCGGTGAAGAGAAACCGTAGAGTTCAACCCATTTCCCAAAAATCGGGCATGCTCCACTACAGTAAATAGACCACAAATCGAGGAACGGGGGGAAGGTCTCTGTCAGAAAAAGAAGATGGGCAGAGTTTTCGAGGCAAGCACAGTTACCAAGGCAAGAGACGACCCACTATCGACATCCTTCCTCGCCGCATAATGGTTGCCGCAACTGCTCACCAGCCGCCATCATCGATTTCGCTGCAAGCTCTGCTCCGCTCTTTCCGACGCTCAGCCTCTCCGCGCTCCGCTTTTTCGCGCACAACAACAGATGTGAGTTCTGTGAGATCGCCTCCAAAGCCACCACTCTCGTGTATCTATGCGCGCCTCGTGACACAAGACCAACCAAATTTTGTTTACGGCGCGCGGTCGCGCTTGACTTGAGCTTCTCTCTCCCATCTCTCTACGATGCAAAAAAAAAAAAAACTCAATAAGGATATTTACCCTACTTCTCGCTCCACCAATATCCACCAAGACTGTGTGCCCGCGCCACCAACCCGCAGCCCGAATCCCAACTCACGGCTCAACTCTCCTTCCGCCAAGTCTGCTCTCTTCCACATGGGCCCACCCAACTCCAGTTCGCAACCCACGGCCTGCTCACAAACTCCGCTCCACTTCAGAGCCCCGGGCCGAACCCTAACGCGCGGCCCACTTCAAACGCCATGCATCGCATGGCTCGACACCAATAACGGCCCGCTTAACATCTGGCCCGATCAGCAACAAACCTTACAAGCGCCATCGAAATAGAATGTAGTTGCGGAGGTTCGAAACCGCGCCACTTCTCCAGGAGACAAGCGCACTAACCAGTATGCAACAAGACTCCATTGGTCACATAAGCGAGGAGCATTTGTTTTAACATCTCCTCACTCGCGATCCACAAGGCCCACTCTCGTGCACCAAATATGTCCGCCAGGCACCTCTTCGCGTCCCGCGTTCAAAGTCCGCTACGAGCCGCCTTACATGGACCAACAAATTCAAACTCGCGGCCCGCGCCCGAGTCAGCATCACAGGCCACAGCCTGGGTCGCGGCCCACCTTCCGCATCAATACCCACTCGCGGCCCGCTCCACCCTTCAGCTCGCGCCACCGGGCCCACCTTCCGCCTCAAGCCCACTCGAGGCCCGCTCTACCCTTCAGCTCGCGTTTCTGGCCCACCTTCCGCCTCAAGCCCACTCGCGGCCCGCTCCACCCTTCAGCTCGCGTCACCCGGCCCACTCCCGCCAGATGGGCCCACCACCGCTCAGTCGTGCGCGAGGCACCCCAAAAATCATGCGTGGTAGACAGGCGTCGAACCGCTGACCAAACATTCGCGTGCAAGCAAACGGAACCAGTGGACTACGTGACAATTGTTGTCAAATGAGCGCGGAAGGTTTATTTTACCTTTTTGCTCGTGCTGCTTCTCCAACTCGCGGCCCACTCACCAAAGATGGGCAATCCACAACTCGACAACAGGCGCTGAGACCACCAAAACGAAAATGTCGCCGCCAAGAGGAATTGAACCCGCGTTCACTCCTCAGCCAGACAAGCCATATCACCAACAGACTACATATGCGCGTTGTGATTCTTTGGCGCAACACTCTTATTTAACTCTCTTCGCGCCGCTTCGCCAATAGAAAGCTAAGTACTCTATCCCTTTATCACTATCAAATATTGAAATATTTTACTCTCATGAGCGTTAATGGCGCTAAGGGAGAGGGCACATTGCCTCGAAGACTCCAAACTGAGGGTTAAAAACCCCGACGAGGAGCCACAAATAAGTCTCAACGAAGCACACAAATAAGACTTCAATAAGAGCATCGAAGACTCCAAACTGAGAGTTAAAAACCCCGACGAGGAGGGCTCCAAACTGAGGGTTAAAAACCCCGACGAGGAGCCACAAATAAGTCTCAACGAAGCACACAAATAAGACTTCAATAAGAGCATCGAAGACTCCAAACTGAGGGTTAAAAACCCCGACGAGGAGCCACAAATAAGTCTCAACGAAGCACACAAATAAGACTTCAATAAGAGCATCGAAGACTCCAAACTGAGGGTTAAAAAAAAAACCCCCGACGAGGAGAGCTCCATGAAGAATCTACAATGAGTGAAGGCTACACGCCTTAATGAAATACACCAACTGGGGGGCAAGACGCAAGAAGCTGGCACCGCGTCAGTCAAACGCGCCACCAGCTGGGGGGCAACTGGGGTACATAGGGCTCCACCCAAAATTACCTACGAAGATTTAAAAAAAAATAATAAGCTAGCGATGAGTTAAGACTCACCACCAGCTTGGGGGGCAATTGTTGGGGGTGTTACTAAATACTCCACGCGCGGACTAAATAAGGGCGCGCTCAATCGGTAACGTGCTCCCGACGAACGCCACTACGAAGTATTTAAAGGCATGAAACTCCCCATTGAAAGAGACTTTTTTTCTCTCTCCTCACTTTCCACTTTCAACTATCTCTCTACACTTTATCTCTCTATCTATTCTCTCAATTCATCTACACAAACATACACTGACTTGCTCATCGGAGCTTAATCCGGGGGGCAACCCCGGCTCTTTCACAGGTTCTCCCCCTCCCGACGGGATCGGACGAACGGACGACGAGTCTACCCACACCAACAAATATCATTGTTCGTGTCTTGAGCAAGCTGGCACAAACAATTGGCGCCCACCGTGGGGCATCACTTGGACATTCTGTTCATCTGCTTCCTAAAGGAGGAGGAGACCTCAGTAGATGAGGAATGGTGGAAACATAAAAAAAAAAAAAAAAGAGGAAGACACCCCATCTTCGTCACTCTCTTCTTGTCTTCTACCATCATACCTTCTGAAAGAAATCCTTCTTTTTTTGGTCAAGAAATTTCAGTGCAGTGGCGATGCAAATTCCTGCTTTCCGCCTCCCCCGCCTATTTAACCACTCTTCCATGCCTCTGCTCCATCTCCCCATCGCCGGCCAAATCAGCCCACCAAAGCTACAAAGACCGCGCAGGATGAGGAGAAACAGTATTTGAAATATTGCCTTTTAAAATGCATGTATTTGAAATATTATCATTTGAAATAGGGCTAATATCATTGGGAAACTCGAACTATAAACTGTGCGCCATTTGTATCCTAAAGTATTCGATATGACAATTGTGTCACAACGTATGATAATTGTGTGTCATTTATGTCCTGACGATTTCGTTGATCATTATAGATAACGGTTGACCAAACGGAAGTCAACATTAACATTGACTTTTGTTGACGTGGCAGCCACGTGGATGCCACATCAATGACACTTCATATTTTCAATTAAAAATTAAAAAAAAAAATATATTGTTATAAAATTAAAAAAATGTGAACTCAATTAATTAATATTGTTTCTAAAAATTAAAATAAAAAACAAGTAAAGGAAAACTCCCCACGATCGCATCCTACTCCCTCTGTTCTTCAGCTTCTCCACTGCCGATCATCCTTCATCCAATTACAAACCCAAATCACAAAAATACCAACCATCGCAAACACCAAGTCTTGGACCCTGCTCCGTCGCTTCCGCTCCCACACCCACCATGTCCTTCTGCAATTGGGGATATGGGATTGACTGAGATCTGAAATCGAGAAGAAGACGAATAGATCCAACCTAAGGGTAAGCGACCAGATGTCGGCGTCGAAAGAAGACGAATCTGGAAGTCATCACCGAGTTCGGAAGGTAGATCCACCTTCAAGTAGAAAACGGAAACAACGGAGACGGTGGTGATGGCGACAACGAGCATCACCGAGTTCGTCGCCATCTCAAATCGCGAGGAGGCCGACAAATACCACATTTTATTTTACATTTGTTAATACCACATTTTATTTTACATTTGTAAATACCACATTATGGAAGGCAAGTTTTTGAGACCCAAATACCAAATGAACTAAATCCATGACAAAAATTCAACTAAACAAACAATGTTATCTTTCAAATAAAAAAAAATCTATTATAAATACAAAGATTTTCAAAACTCAAAACCTTCATTTTCAAATCCAACAAACAAACGAACCCTAGCTCCAGCAATAACAATGCAAATATTGGTTGTTCCCATTGATAGTGCCTCACACATATATTCGAGACATGTCACTTAATAATGTTAAAGCAAATGACGACACCTTCAACAACCACTACTTACAATACAAATATTACAAACCAATAAAAATAAAATATACAAATCATAACATAAAAAAAGATAAACTAGACAAATAAACATTATAAATTACCA
This sequence comes from Linum trigynum, assembly GCA_964030455.1. NCBI lineage: Eukaryota > Viridiplantae > Streptophyta > Magnoliopsida > Malpighiales > Linaceae > Linum > Linum trigynum. The sequence continues at coordinate 7,859,517 of OZ034819.1, forward strand.
TATGTACTAATTAGTCATATAAATATTACTAACATAATAGACAAAATAGAATTATAAAATATATAAACCGAACTGATAACCAAACTTACAAACATTACAAAATAGATCAACAAACATCACAAAGTTGTTGCCGCCGTCTTAAAATCCCCTATAGTCGGTAAATCCTCTCCGCTATTTCCAAAAAATTATGTCCCTCTCTCTCACTCAAGTAGGGGTGAACAAAACAAACAGAAAACCGACCCACCCGTCCAATCCAAACCGACCCACCCGTGATATCTATAAATATCTGATTTCATGGGTGGGTGCGGTTTTATATTTAATAAACCGTAGCTTTATGATTGGATTTGGATGGTTACAACTCGAGGTATCCAAATCGAACCGTGATACTATATTATATATTTAATATATATATTCCTCCATCATAAATTTCTTACTTTAATTATTATTCATGTAATTTATTGACATATTAGTGTTGATAAATTGAAAATCGATTATTTACCATAGTATTTTCTAAACATATACACTTATCTCCGCATCCTCTCTTTATATTTTAATTTTTGAGTTTACTACATTGCACTAATAAGTAAAATATTTTTAATTCTTTTATTTTTCTAGTATGTATGTAATACGTTACTACAATATCTTACTTGTTTTGTAGTTTCATATATATATGTGGGGAGTTCTACGGTGCCCAGGGTGAAATCCGGGGTACCGCATACTTTGAGTAAGAAAACGCTATCCAGAACTTGAATTGGCTAATCTTTCGGACATGATACTATACACTAACTCTTAAAGATCAACATCTATGTCTTAATTCTCTAAATCTTATACCCCAAGATCAATTAAATTAGAAACAATAATCGACGGTTATTATTCGTCCAAATATGGGCAAAAAAATCAATGCACCATCTTAGGGTTTATAGTTTATGATTTAGATAATTAGGACCTAGGGTTCACTCATTAAGGGTTAGGGTATAGTATCATGCCCAAAAATCCTGCTAATTCGAGGTCTAGATAGAGTTTTCATACTCAAGGTATGCGGTACCCCGGATTTCTACGGTACCCTGGGTGAAATCCGGGGTACCGCATACCTTGAGTATGAAAACACTATCTAGACCTTGAATTGACCGATCTTTCGGACATGATACTATACTCTAACCCTTAAAGATCAAAATCTAGGTGTTAACTCTCCCAATCTTATACTCCAAGATCAATTTAATTAGAAATAATAATCGACGGTTATGATTCATCCAAATATAGGCACAAAAAGGAATGCACCATCTTAGGGTTTATAGATAATGATTTAGATAATTATGACCTAGGGTTCACTCATTAAGGGTTAAGGTATAATATCAGACACAAAAATCCTGGTAATTCGAGGTCTAAATAGAGTTTTCATACTCGAGGTATGCGGTACCCCGGATTTCACCCGGGGTACCATAGAAGCCACCATATATATATATATATATATATGAGCAATCATAGCTATAGCCAAGAGTAAAGCAACAATTAACTAGGCCAAAAACCTGCTACATCATCTTCCTCAAAAATCATGGAAACATCCTTCTGAATTTGAGCAATCATAGCTGGGAAACTCTGTCTCGTTCCACCATGCCTAATCTCACATCTCTCACGCCAGATTGAGCTAATTATATATTGCCAAATCACTCGTGCCACCTTCATCTTTATAGCTTTTCCTCTGAGGGTGTTCGTAGCCCATTTCAGCTCTTCCTCCCAGGTACCTGATGGTGTTCTAAGAAAAACAGAAGTCAACAACCCTGCATATAGTTCTTTATACACAACACATTTTGCAAATAAATGGGATCGAGTCTCAAGGGGACAATCACAAAGGAGCAGGAAAGAGAGCTAGCACTTACCCAACTTGTCATTTTCATTCTAGTTGAAATATAGTTCTTTATCACAATCCATACCAGGAATTGATTTCGTGGAATAGCAGGTCGTTTCCACACAAGAGAAAACCAAGGAACATGCTCTTCCCTAGGTCTGAACTCCTCCGAACAACCTTAATACAAAATCTCTTCATCACTTTCCCAAGCTAGCAAACCTCTCCATTCACCATTGACATTTTCTGGCGAAACTTATCCTTGTTTTTAAGCAGTTTCAACCAAATCCAAGAACCAGCTTTGGATTGAAAGGTCCAAAAATCATGGTTCTTAATTCTAGCCTCTCTGATCCAGGCAACCCAAAGTAATCCCTGCTGCAAAAGGATTATCCATATATGTCTACTCACATAAGAGAAATTCCAACTCACTAAATCCCTTAGACCAACTACACCTTCTTTTTTAGGGAAGGTTAGATAGTGCCAAGCAGCAACAACCCTCTTCCTTCCACATGGACCAACTCCCCACGTAATATTAATGCATAGTCTCTCAATTTCCTTGATTTACCCGCTTAGGAAGTATAAAAACTATCATCCAAAATTGAGTCATACTAGCTAAACAGATAGAGTAAGTTGCAACCTCCTTGCATAGCTTAGAAATTTAGACTTCCAACTTTGAATTCTACTTGTGATTCTGTCCAACAAAGGTTTACAAGCTGAGATTGATAATTTTCCAGGAATCAAAGGTAATCCCAGATATCTAATAGGAAGGGAACCTAGCTTATAACCTGCTCTTTGAGCCATCTGTCTCTGCCACTCGATTGGAAGCCCTCTACAAAAAGATTCACACTTCTCAGGGTTAGATTTCAATCCACCGAATCCACTTTTTTGTTTTAATTTTAATGATTAAATAAATAAAATGTGTAATTACTACCTTATTATTCATTGAATGAGATTAGTTACAAACACTAAATTAAAACTTACGAATGACTGATATCCACTTAATCATATAACTAACAACCCCTCAATCACAAGAATCAGTAAGGGGTCGTTTGGATGGGTGATTGTGTGCGAGATTGGAATAAAACCCTAAACAAATCAATGACGTTGGGATAGAGACGAGGACTCACAAACCTCACAAGTTGTTGTACTGTCGATGGAGATAGCCGCTTCGTTTGACTACCAAGTAGACGACGTTGGAGATCGTCGATTCGTCCCATTCGCGAGCTCCAAAGCAGTTGTAGCAACAAAATGAAAAAAGGTTTTGAGAAGAAAGAGAACGCAGAAGAAGGAATAAGGGCTTGGTCTCGATATCTTGTCGTGGGGTCTGGGATACGTTGGGGATAAAAAAAATGCCGAAACGAGTTATTGTCAAATAATTGCCCCCCACCAGGTATTCTATTTACTGCGTTTTTGCGGTATTCTGAATTAACCCACTAAATAATAACCCAACCCACATCATTTCAGCCAAACAAATTATTTTAGCCCAAATTAGTCAATATAAATTATTTTAGCACAAATAACTCAATACAATCACCCATCCAAACGACCCAAGTCATTTACCAACAAATTGCAACTCCTTTCTCCTACTCAACGAAGTCTAGAAACCTCTTCAAAATTTCAATCGTCCAATAGACTAACTCAACTCAGCCACGTGGTATATCCCACCCTTTCCATCAGCCGAACTTAGGTGTCAATACCCCACGGGCCTTCTTTACCCAGAGTCAAAGTCCAATTCCAAAGCCCGGCGACTTTTTACCTGATCTGACGGAAATACCCCAAGTCATTCCTTACTTGCGAGTTGCGATGATAAGTGCCTTCGACAGAGGTGCGTTGTAGAATATAAAATCCCTCGGGGATCGCGAGAGGCACGAAAAGTTGGGAGTGAAATCGAGAGTGTGTGCGGGGTCACAGAGATCGGAGGTTACCAGACGAAAGAAGCAGCGGGAAGGAGAAGGTAAACGGAAGGAGAAGACGACGGCGGCGCAGGCGGCGGCGATGTCAGAGACTAAAGAAGCGATGAAGATATTCGTCAAAACTTTGAAGGGGAGTACCTTCGAAATTCAAGTCAATCCTCAAGACACGGTAATCGCGTTGGGTTAAAAGTTTAGGGTTCTTTATTATTACCTAGGTGTCTTATTACCTAGTGTTTCTGCAGTTGGATTTCCGTCTCTAAATTGAAGACCGAGAACTGATTTGGATTTTGAGTGTTTGCCATTATCATTGTGATTCAAGCTGTTTGCTCAAGCATGAAATTCAATTTTGCTGAATTGTGCTGAATTGAGGAAGGGGAGTTTGAACTATGATTCCCCGATTGACTTTCTAAATTTCCGAGTAGTTGAACTACTTCCGTGCAATATTGGTTGACAATTCTGGCCGTGAAGGATGTGGTGGTTGTGACGTGCTGCAGACAAATTGTTTTCCTTTGTGCTTATTGTATTGGAGTCTTGATTATACTCTTACCTGTGTTTATATAGCCACGGTAGTGCTTGCCTGAAGGGCGGCGGGAGTAAGGTTGCCTAGCTATTGTGATGATGGAGATGATGAAAACTTTTAAGTTATCTTGCCACTTATCTAAATCCAACGAGTAAATCGTTTTCCGATTCGCACTAGGTTGTTGACTTAGCACTTGAGAATGTCAGAATTGAGTAGTTAGTCATGGAACCATCTGCGTAGTACTAGAGCATGTATTTTCCTGTGGATTCCTTTTACGAGTCTCTATATTGCTCTTGGAAGCCCCTTACAGTCTTTCTGTCATGATCCTCACTTTTCGGTTGCTAAATTTAGGTCGTTGATGTTAAGAAGATCATAGAATCTGCACAAGGGGCAGACACTTATCCTGCTGGACAACTGATGCTTATCCATCAGGGGAAGGTTCTTAAGGATGAAACAACATTGGATGAAAATAAAGTTGCTGAAAATAGCTTTGTTGTTGTCATGGTAAACAAGGTGAGATCAGTTGGATAGCTTAAGTAGATTCACTTTCCGTCTTGCTTGATACTTTTGTTCTGCTTCCTGTCCTTCGTTTCAGCTTAATGGTTCTAAATTAGTGCTTTGCTTTGATCATGTAGAAAAGCTCTTCTGGTGAAGGCTCAACTGCTTCAACGGCAAAGGTACCTCTGCAATATTACATTTACTTGATGCTTTGATTGTCTCAGGGTTTCTGGTTTATAGCCTACCTCTTTGTGCATAACCTTACCTTGTCTTTAGTTTTGCATTGTATATTCTTCCTGTGTAACCCCTCACTATTAATCATTCAAGATATTTGGTATGTGGTTGTTTCCATAGGCACCTCAGACCAGTGCCCCATCATCAATACCACCACAAGCTCCTGTAGCAGCACCGTGAGTACATATTGCATATCTTGATGTGTATTCATTAAATCTTAAAGATGCTCAACTCATATTTTGAATTGCTTTCTAATGTCAGGCCAGCTCCGGCTCCGGTTTCGGCTCCAGCCCCAGTTCCAGCTCCAGCTGCAGCTCCTTTGGTTGCTCCTGCACCTGCAGCTGCTCCTACCTCTGTAGTCGCTGCCACGTTCGTATCTCACTTCTGTTGCTTGTAGTCGTGTTTGTTGTTTTAATTTGGCAGTCTTTTCAATTCTATTTACTAGATACTGTTTGAATCTTCTTCCCTGCCTCTTGCTCTCAAGTGGACAAGTGGTGTTTGTAACTGTAATCTATACATTTGTTGAAGTTCGTAACACCCATTTTGACATTGATTTGTTTTTTTTTTATTTGAGTTCTGAACAAAATTGTTGATGGTTCAGGTCTGATGCTGATCCTTATGGTCAAGCAGCATCTACATTGGTGGCTGGGAATAACTTGGAAGGAGCAGTCCAGCAAATCCTTGACATGGGTGGAGGCACCTGGGATAGAGAAATTGTTATTCGTGCTCTCCGGGCTGCGTTCAATAATCCTGAGAGAGCTGTTGAATATCTGTACTCTGTAAGTATTGCAATCCTTTTTCATGAGCTTAAGCTCACAACACAAGTTGCTATAGCAATGACAAAGTTGTTGACAGTTTAATTGATTCCCGGAATCACACTGAGTGGCTTTTAAGGAAACTTCAAGCCTTTGTTGTGGGGCTGTGGCATCCTCTTGCCCCGCCTTGCCCTGCAATGATGGATAACAGTCTTTGCTGTTGCTTTTGCTCTTTGGCAGTCTGATGTTTGGTCATTCCCTTTATTATTTATTATTTATTTCTTGGTACTTCCCTTTAGAATTGTGAATTTGGTCATTCAACAATGTGTAACTTAGATTTTGTTACACTGTGTATTGTCGATTATGAGTCCTTTGGTTTTCCTGATCATATGATCCTTGTTGAACGAGAGGTTCGATTTATTATTAACCTGTGACCGTTGAGGTTTGGATACAAAATTTTTCCCCAAAGAATGATGGTATGCTTGGACTAGGTTTTGATTATTATTTTTTTCCACGAAAAATGATAGTATGTGGGAACTATGTGTTGGTCTAGTTCTTGTCCTTAAATATGCTTCCAGTTATTCTTAGGTAGTTATTATGTGGTAAACTTATGAGATAATGATTCTCAATGACTTTAGCCTTGTTGTTGTGGACTAGTGGTCAAACATAATGAATGTTGCAATGATCAGTTCAAATTTTCTCTTTTTCGTTTCAAATGGCTGTGATTCGCTAGCTTGTTCCTTCTTCGAGATAGAACTTTCTGGCTGTAGCATCCAGACTAGCTTTCTCTATAGTTTCGCTGTCTTCAAACTTCTGAAGTAACCAATTTCAGGGCATCCCTGAGCAAGCTGAGCCTGCTGCTCCAGTACCACAAGCTCCTGTGAGTGGACAACCTGCTAATCCTGCAGCAGCACCGGGAGGAGTTCCACAGGCTGCGGCGCCAGCTGCGGTTCCGGCTGCAGGACCCAATGCGAATCCTTTGGACCTTTTCCCTCAGGTAGTAGTTTGTCAATCAAAGAACAGTTCGAACAGCTGGGAATGTTTGGAAATTATAATTGTTTCATAATTTTTATCCGTGAAGGGCCTTCCCGCTGCTGCCACTGGTGGTGCTGGTGGTGCAGGAACATTGGACTTCTTGAGAAACAGTCAACAGGTCTCTTCCTCTTCCTTCCTTTTTGTGCATATATCCTGCTTTGCTCTGTGTGTTTTGATGCTAAGATAACTGGATTTCGGTTTTCTTGTTTGTTTTCATTTTCCCGTACCAGTTCCAAGCCTTGCGAGCTATGGTGCAAGCTAATCCACAGATATTGCAGGTTTACTATTTAACTTATTGGATAAGTTTGAACTTTTAGCTATTCGTTCTAGATATATTCATTACTCACACTGGTAATGTTGCTATCTTTTTAGCCCATGCTCCAAGAATTGGGGAAGCAAAATCCTCATCTAATGAGACTGATCCAGGATCACCAGGCAGACTTCCTTCGTCTGATCAACGAACCTGTTGAGGGTGGAGAGGCGTAAGAATCTGTGTTTGCTTTTGTGGTTTTTTTGTTGTTCAGCTGTTTACGCTGTACTTAGTGGTTGGTTATTATTTGATCGTGTAGCGGCATATTGGGGCAGCTAGCTGCTGCTATGCCACAGTCTGTTACCGTAACTCCTGAAGAGCGTGAAGCACTAGGCCGCGTAAGCATCAATCAGACCATTTATGCTTATTCCTATTGCACGATCTGAGCTTGAAGCACGGTTTGCATTTGATATTGGAATCATCACCTGGTTTTTCTTTCTTTGCAGCTTGAAGCGATGGGATTCGATCCACAAATTGTGTTGGAGGTGTTCTTTGCCTGCAACAAGAACGAGGAACTGGCTGCCAACTATCTTTTAGACCACATGCAGGACTTCGAGGAATGATTTTAGAATTGGAAAAAACGATCTATCAGCAATCCCCCGCCCTGTTCAATGCCCCCCGCCCCCATAGAGAACAGTTTTCTTTCTTTCTCTTCAGTTTTCTTGTCCGCTGTCTTTTTTCTCGGGTTCCTCTCGGATCGAATATCATCATCATCGTAATCTTAAATAACAGTTTGGAAGTGCTATGATGTGACATTTCTTAAGAGGGAAGATGAACGAGACTGATCATTTCTTCTCCCGGTTCCTGTCTTTGTTTCTAGGACTGCTGCTGGTGATTTCATAGTCTTTTTGCACTCTTATATATCCAGTATATAAGGGATCATGCCTGCTGATTGAATGAATTGACAGTAATATTACTGATGAGTTGGTATCATCTAGCGGGCAGGGAGAAGATTTGGTGCCCTGAATCCTGATACATCAAATGAGCCCTTAACTTAAAATCAAATGATCCCTAGAACATTCTGTCCTAACAAAAAAACTAGCTTCCACCCTGCCCTTTGGGCAGGAGGCATTTATATTTATATTTTATTATAGTATAATCTCATTTTATGTAATTTATGAATATATGTGATAGTATGGCAGAGTCTAGCTAAAGGCTGATGTAGGTTGTATATGTGTTCATACCTATTAAGTATACTTTAATATGTTTCAATGAATCATAATGATCAATTATTATTTTTTGATTAATCAATATAATGGTTTGTGTTAGAGAATTAGGAATTGAGGTTTACTATTAGCGATTACGATAGGGTATTATGTTCCAAACTCTGGTTAATTTATGTTCTAAATATAAGAACTTAATGAGCGTTTAGTAAGGTTAGTTTATGTTTTATCTTATTATTATTTCAAAATAGTGAAAATGTTCCAATAATTTATTCAAATCAATTTTCACTATTTTAATATGATAATATATTAAAAAAATTAATGATTGAAAAACCGTACTACAGATTGTACCGAAAATTATGTGGTAGAGTATTTTTATGCTAAAATTGTAGTTCAACTGTTTTATAGCGCTAAAAATCACCCGGCGAATTAGCATCTTGTAGGAGATTTTTCTGGTCGAACCGCCAGTATGCTACGATTTTGTAATTCTTGTAAAAAACATGTATATATACATATAGTGTAAAAAAATTTATAATTAATTTATCTAACTCCCTTATTAAAAATCGTATAATTATCCATACATTTTGACAACAAAAGTTTATTTCAATATTTTATAGATGTATTTAAATATCGGTCATCCCTTATGCCATATCATAAAAGAAAAGGAGTTTGGAAATGGTTCTAATTTGTATATGCTCGGGACAACAGCAAGTCAGTAACCCATTACAAAGGGGAAGGAAAAATAAAAATAAAACACTTATTTAAAATTTGAAGTGGGCGTCTGGGCGACGTAGGTGGTATGAGTAGGGGTGAACAAACACACCCGCAAACCGACCCACCCGTCCAACCCGACCCAACCCACCCGTATTTATCGCTAAAACGAAGGTTTTGGGTTGGGTGAGGGTTTTCTTTTGTACAACCCGCCTCTATTGGGTTGGGTTTGGATTTTGGATTACACAACCCGTAGAACCCAACCCAACCCGTGTTCCAATTATTGGTATGAGTTCGTATCCAAAAAAATATTTATGTCATATATAGTCATACTTATGAGAAAATTAAGATATTTTGCCATATTTTGCCATGTTTAATATACCTATGATTCACGTAATTCTTTTTCTTGTGTACAATTTTAATAGAATAACATATTATGGATGCGTTCATTTGTAACCTTTTTAGCCTATTTCAACAAATGTCGTGAAAAAAAACTAGACATAAGTTGAAGTAAATAAAATTTTATTAAAATTCAAACAATATTTGTGAATTTTGATACCTTTCACCTCGGTTTATTCGTTTGAATTTTTAATTTGTTATAAAATATTTTTATGGTGTAGAATAATTACATATTTTGCGTTGGGTTTTTACTTAAAAATATCGCCAACCCGACCCAACCCAATTAGAAACAAACCGTAGGGTTTAAATTTTTTTGGGTGGGTTTGGGTTTAATATTTCTCAAACCGTAGTGCATGGGTCGGGTGATTAAAATGTCTAAACCCGGACCACCCGACCCATGTACACCCCTAGGTATGAGAGAGAAAGAAGGGAAAAAAAAAAGAAAGGTAATTCCGAAACACGCGGGGAAGCCTGGACGGCTGATGTGGCATGGGTCGGTTTTACAAACCCTTTTAATATATTGTAAGATACCCAGAAGTTAGGCTAGGCCTAATCAGATCCAATTGTCAGATCTAAATCACCCACAGAAGGCCTGACCCGTCCATACCCGATTAAAGCCCAGTACCAGTTGGTAAACGCTCGGCCCATCTATAGACCCCTCAACTGCATTGCGTGGCTGTCAATCTGTAGCCAAAACACTGTCGTTTACACTGCCAAGCAGTTTTTTTAAAGGAAATCTAGTTTCAAGAAATAGGAAAATTGATAGAGAGTTTGAAGTTTGAACCAATGTCCAGGAAAAATAGTAGTCTAACTCAAATGAAAAAGCTGAGCCAACCATCAAATTGCAACCCACCCACCGCAGGGCAATTACTACAACCAAATAGACTCACTTATAAGATCGACTCTAACCATATGCGGTAGACTGAAAGCAACCGAACTATAAATGAAAGAGCATTTTTTCCACTATACATGCAACTCTATGAAAGTTTCGAAGAGAAAAAGACACGATACAGATGCAAATGACACTTTAGAAAAACCTACAAGATGGCCCTCACGTGCGAGTAAGGTGTTGAGTTATCCTTAAAACACGATTCCCCTGCAAAAAGACCAATCAAAAAATGAATACACTGGTGCTAAAAAAACCTACAATCCCCAGAGATTAAAATACGCCCTTGCAGTATAGTCGGGGTAACCGAATATCCAACACCAATGGTGTGATGCAACTTTGAAAAGTGAATTATTAACTCATTAGATAAAGATAAAGGAGATCATGTTTTTGTTTCAAAAGGGTTGTTACTTGGCAAGTATGTGACGAGTCGTTTGTTAGCATGAATCGGAAAATGTATGATTTGACTTCAAATTTTCATAGAAGTGAGGTTTGGGGGGAATTATGGGAATTAAAAAAGACATTATGGTGGTATTGGTTTTAAATTTCTACAAATAGGAAAATTGAACCGAAATCTCAATTCTCGTGTTATTTTCTAATAAGTTAGATATTAAATTTTTTAATCTAAAATTTACATAAAAATCTCCCGTCCAGAAGATCTGCTCATATTCATGTATTGATTGCTTTACCTCCCCAATCCTCATCCATCTTTCTGTCATCTCATATTGCATTATATCTCTTATATGTATATATGTATAAAATTAGACAAATATTTCTATCCAAGATGTCAAATCTTCATCACAAAATCTCAAACTCACAACTTTTATCTAACACAAGGCTTACCTAAGATATTCTAAATGCAATGTTGGGTAGTTTATGTTTTGAATAGAGAGGTAGGAAATCATAGTGATAGACATATAGTCCCAAAGGAGTCTACGAATCAAATCAAAATTTCAATATAACATTCATACTCTTGGTAGTGTTTCATAAAAATTGTAAAATTGTACCGTAGGTTCTAAAAAAAAAAAAAAAAGTCAACAATAAGATATCTAATGTTTAAACAATATTTCAATAGTTTCATATCATTAAAAATCATCTATCAATTTAAACTCTGATAAGACCGCTTGTACCGTCCGTATGATACCGTTTTACAAACACGAAGTGTTTCACCAAATGGTAAATTGAAAGGGACATGGTTGGTCATCCCAATATTGACCAACAATAGGAGTTTACTTCTCAACACGTTATTCCCTTTCATCTCCTCCTCCTATTTCGGAGCGAGACTAACAAACCCTCCAACCCAAGTAACTGACATTTCCTTCCCCAAAACCACCTGAGGCCAGGAAAAACAAGAACAAAAAAAACCTCAGAAGGGCGGGTGGCGGAGATCCAAATACAAAGGGAAAAATACGCAACCCCTCTTTTGCCTCTGTGCTTTCTTCTTCCCCCCCGCCTTTTCACCTTCCCTTCTTCTCCATTTCCCTGGTCTGAATGAGTCTGTTCGACAGGTTCAGATCTCAGGCCCCATCCACTCCGAAATCAGCGACGATGCAGAAGAGCCGCTACGACTCCGACCAGTATTTCCAGGAAACCAACCAAGGTCAGGCAACAACCACCACAATTCAGAGTCAGACGGCAATGGCGGAGACGACGAGGACGCAGACGGCCTTGTCGGAGGTGGCGGAGGCGTTCGAGGAGCTGGCGGATCACTTGAGAAAATCCAGGAGAAAGAAGAACGCGGAATCGCCGGAAGAAGAAGAAGAAGGAGAAGAGGTAGTGGAAGAAGAAGAAGAAGAAGGAGAAGGAGAGCTTCGATTGGATTCCTTCTGCCAGGCATGCTCTTTGGTCTCCGTTCTCTTCAGCTGCCTCGGTCTCGCTTTTAAATTCGCCGAGACAGAGTACGTCGCCAAGGTCCATCTCTTTCTCCCTCTCTCTCCTCCAATTTTGCCGGCGATCCATTTCTTGTCGGTTGATTGCCTGATCTCATCTGTCTTCTTCGGCTTCTGATTCAGGTGCGTGATCTGGTGGAAGCGTCGAAGACGTTCGAGAATCTGCAGAATGTGGTGGATGTGGATGCCGCCAACGGGACGGTGAGAACTGCGGGCAGTCATTCGAGAAACTTGCGCCGAGTTCGTCAAGGTCTCGACCTAATCAGGGGAATCTTCGAACAGTTTCTCGCATCCGAGTAAGCTGCTCTGATCTTCCTTCCTTCGCCGGTGATTCTGTGTTTTTCCTTTCTCTTTCGTGGCTGATTCGTTCATGGCTTTGCAGCGACAATTCGTTGAAGGATGCTGCGACCACAGCTTACGCGCAAATCTGCGCTCCTTACCACACCTGGGCGATACGGACCGCGGTTTACGCAGGAATGTACACGCTTCCTACGCGGGAGCAGCTTCTGGCGAGGCTGGAAGAAAATGGTGAGTGAGACAAACACAAACTCTCTCTCTCTCTCTGATTTTTCCTGCATGAAAGCTTTCTTTCTGGTGGTGAAGTCTCTGTTTCTCATATGGTGGAAATGTCTGTTCTTTGTTTGCAGAGCAATCAGCGGAGAAGAAGATGAATCGATACATCCAGGCTTCGCTTCCAGTGATCCAGTACATCGACAGGCTCTACACTTCCAGGAATATCACCTTGGATTGGTGAACTAACTTCCCGTCCACAAGTTCTTGTGAATTTTGAATGGCTGCAGCTAGCTCTCTCCCCTGTTGCTTCAAAAACAGAGCAACTCATCCCCCACGACCATTCCGCCGGCCGGCATTTCGGCAAATTTGTTGTATTTTTACCACCTGTAACTTGGTTGCAACTTGCAAACCACATTCTTCACCATATTAGACTCTTAGGATTCTTTTTGTAAACAAAATCACTTCAAATCTTTTTGTAGACAACACCAATATCATATGTAACTTGTGTGTACATAAGAACAGTTAGTTGTCTACAGAGAAAGCAATATTTGCAAGGTTGTTTCAAGAGAACTCAGAAAGAAATGATTTTTGAATAGGCTGTCTATGAAACTCTCAAGATCATTTTTATTGTCATCTTTAACACAACAGCCGAGAGCGTATAAGACACCCTTTTCAGCTCAGAAACAAAATGAATGACGATATTACAATTAGTAAAAACTGGGCAGTGAAAAGATGGAAAGAAAGAAGCAGGTTTCAACAGGCTTACAGCAATCCAAATCGAATAGATACTCTATCTCGCCAGGTGATTGAATTAATTGAAATCTATCGGCTCGTAACAGCTAGGGCTTGTCTACATAGTGAGGCTTTCAGGGTTCTCAATGATCTTTGAGAATGTCTGGAGGAAGGCAGCTAAGTCAGCACCGTACACGATCCGATGATCAGCTGTTACATTCACCTGCAACACAAACAGAAGCATCGGTTTAGTTACTTACATTTGAAATACCGGTGAAACCCTGGAAAAGATGCAAAGAAAAAGAAATGCGCAAAACAGAGAGTGAGAATGGAAAGAGGACGCAGGCATATTCATTTCGTTGTAATCTTATTCAAGAAGAAGGTATTACATTCTTCTTAAGCTGGATTACTTTAGTCCTAACTATATATATACAATAACTGGCTGGTAACCCTGCCATACTTTGCAAGACAGACAAAAATCATTGAACTTCATATCGCATCCTACCAACGAGCTTAGCAGTAGTGTTCGCAAGGGGAAGTGAATATTCTATTGGTATGGCACATACAACAGTTTTATTGGGAGGTCCAAATGTAATGCTTATTGCGAGATCCTAAAGTAGTTAGTCAGTACATAACTGAAACTAACCAAGTACTCTGGCATTAGAGTCAAAAGTGAATTAGGGTGGTCAAGTGAACAAGCAAACCAAGTATTTAAGGTGAACAGACATGTAACTCGAAGGTCCTTATCTAATGCCAAGCGCAGGGCCAACAGAGACCTAATTTATGTTCACAAGTCACAATGGCGCGTCTTTTTGGCAAAATAAGGGCTCAAGTGCAACTCTAACAGAGTGAAAGCATATCCTAACAATATCCATAAAATGCCAAGTAGCCCTACTTTTGACAGCAAAATCATGCACTAGCAACTTGCATAATTTTCATGGTGCCATGTTCTTCCTGGCAACTCCATGACACAAGCACTCACCAAGTCATGCAGTAATAGAAACCTAATGCATTAAAAACTAGAAATAAAAAACACCAGCAGAAATGAAAATTTATCAGAACTTTGACGAGGTGCTAGTTCCGCGGGGCGTTGGGCAGCTACATAGTAAATAACCGCATAGCTAAAGTCAAAATGAATGCAAGTTAAGTTTGTCTTCTCTATTCCATCGTTGCAGCAGCAACTATGTCAGGCAACAAACAGTTCAATTTATGTGGATCATGTAAGCGGTCAATATTGTTAAACTAGAGACTTAATAAATGCTGACTGCTACGGATCCCAGATGTGCTAGAATTTTATCAACTCCAATGTGGCTGTATGGGGCAGTATGTTCTAACAGTTTACATAATTCTCACCAACCCTCTTGGAAGTGTAAAAGCATAGAAATCAACATTACGCAATAAGTGATAGTCATGGCTGTTTGATTATAAAACTCACCAGCATTTTGTTTTTCACACTGAAGAACCCATCCTTATCAGCGATTACAGTAGGCTTTGAGGCTCCAACAGCCATGATAGCACCCTGTAAGTACATTTAAAGCAGATTGGTTTTAGAACCTCAAAACCCCTACTTGAGTCAATTAAAGCAGTGAGCACTAGAACTCACTTGGCCAGGGGGAAGAATGGCATCAAATCTATCCACTCCAAACATTCCCAAATTGGATAGAGTGAAAGTCCCTGCACAAGGACAATTACAAAACCATTATCACCCAACTATATCCTAGAATGTGAACCAAAATTCCAACACGCGAGAATGATAAGCAGAAAGCAAACCTGAATTGTACTCATTGGGCTGAAGCTGCTTAGCTCTGGCCTTCTCCACAAGCTCTCTCCATTTTTGGGACAGTAGATAAAGGTCTAGCTGTTACAACAAAACAATTCACCAACTTAATCCTATCAGCTTCCCATCACCGATTACAATAGTTAATCCCTAAGATAGGAAGGAAAAGAAATGCACAAACCTTATCAGCATCCTGAAGAACAGGAGTTATCAACCCGCCATTGATTGCAACTGCCACAGCAATGTTGATGTTACTGTTGTAAGTAAAACTCTTTCCGTCTTTGCAGCTGGCATTAACAACAGGGTGCTGAGCAAGTGCCATTGCGGCAGCCTTTGCCAACAGCGCAGTCATTGTCACGCCCTTCGGTTTCACCTAATGACACAGAATATCATCATCTTGCTATGATTCAACTATGGCAAGCATTTCAAACACAAGAACTAACAGAAACGTCCCTTCTTATCCCCAACCAGCCATATAGTATGAATCTATGTCTCATTGAAATGAAAGGTTGAATGTTCAGAGTTCTCTACAGTATTCTAAAAGAAAGGAGATGCAAGGTGTTGGTGAGGAAAGAAAACTAGTCAAGGTTGAACTGTGAAAGAATTCTTACGAAAACAGAGCTAGTCTTCATAGTTCATTCCTGTCCCTAGAAACAAACTAAGAATGGCATGTACAGAAAAGGAAAACATAATCATGAAATGATTTGGATCCGCACGATATACCTTCTCATAGAGGGCATCAAGAGCATCCGTCGTGATCGGATACCCGACTCGGAAACTGGGCACGGAAAGACTCTCCAGCATGTTCTTAGATACCGCGGATTGCATAGTTGTAAAGGGTACAACTGTAGAACCTGGCAATGCAGGGGTTGAAGGAGCGGATGCAACTTTAGGAGCAGCAACTGGAGCAGACTGTGCCGCCACGGCCGGGGCTGCCACATTCGGCTTTGTAGACACGATCCCGGCGGCAGCTTCAATGTCTCCTGGCGTTACCCTACCGAATGGCCCTGTCCCAACCACCTTACTAATATCCACCTTGTGCTGCTTAGCCAATTTCTTAGCAGAAGGCGTCGCCACCGTCTTCCTCGGCCCGTCTGCGGGACGCGGCGGCGGCGGAGGAGCCGAAGCAGCAGTGGCAGGAGGACTCGGGGAAACAGCTGGAGCAGCTGCAGCTGCAGCGGGAGCAGGAGCAGGAGAAGAGCCACCGGCGCTAGCAGCTTTGGCTTTCGCTTCAGCGATTTCTTCTTCAGTCTCGGCTAAGAGTCCAATCGGGGCTCCCACGGGAGCAGACTCGCCCTCCGGAACGACAATTGCGGCGAGAATGCCGTCGTAGAATGTCTCGACGTCCATATCGGCCTTATCGGACTCGACGACGACGACGCTCTCGCCCTTGGAGAGAAGGTCGCCCTCGGATTTAATCCAAGACACGATCTTGCCCTCGGTCATGGTGGAGCTGAGCGCCGGCATGAAGATCTCCCGGATCTTGGACTGAACCCTAAGCGCATTGCCGGTTTTCCGGTGGCGGCGGAGGTGAAACTGGGAAGGGAAGAGCGGGAGGGCTGGTGAAAGGGAGGCGGAGAAGGAGATGGTGTTGGCCGAAGATGTAGGGACCTTGGAGAGGAGCGAAGAGGAAGCGGACGCCATTGTCAGGAGAGAGTAGGGAGAAATTGGTTGAAGGAGAAGAAATGAATGGCGTGAATTCGTGTGGGAGCAGCGGAGAAGAAGAAGAAGGGAGGAGAAATGAAAGGGGGGCGGAGAAGACGAGGTTCAGTGTTCGTTGGGTGGGAAAGTTTGGGAAGCGACACCAATGGATTCGCTATGTTTTCATCGAATGCCAGTTCGTGGGCTCAACTTCCGCATCTACTTACTCGTCCAGTTCGGTAACGTTTTTGTCCTATTTCTCTAGGGGTCAATTACATAAATAGTCACTTAAGTTTGAGATCGTTGACAAACTAGTCATTAATATCTGACATTTAACACATTGATTATTTAGTTTTTCACTAATTCAAAGAAATAGTTATTTTGTCAGCATCCATTTAGAGGTTGTTTGGAAGTTGTGATTCTACCCAAAGTTTGCCAATTCACCATACCACGTCATCGAGAGTTAAATTAAAAAGGGTGTGTACTGTGTAGTCATTAATATCTGATAGGGAGATCAATTTGGATACTTGTGCATATGAAACAAAAGGTCATTATTAGCATTTATGTCAAATCCTTTTCTACAACAAATTGGCTTTGCAATTGCATTGATGTAGATTCTCTAAGTCATTTTTCCTCATCCCCCAACACAATCTATAAATATATTGAAGTTAAGGCCTCATTTAGTGCAACTTTGTTGCTATTGTGGTTGCAGTAGGGTTGTGATAATAGAGGTACAACAACATGAAAATAGAAAATAGAAACATGTCTAGTTGGTAATTATAAGAAATCATGGAAGTTGACAACCAAAAACAAAAATTCGATTTGTTACTTCTTTACGCCTCGTTTAGTATCAATGTTGAAACTAAGACAAAAATAAGAAGTAGTAGGAGGAATAGTGTGACATAACAAGTTATGAGAAATTAGGGAGGGAGAGAGATATGAAATTAATATTGGCAATAAGGTTTTAGGGATGAGTTATGCAAAAAGCCAAAAATAGAGAGGAAAATATGCGAAAAGTGGATCTCACAAGAAACATCTTTTGAAAACAATAAAGCAATTATTTAAAGTGAGTTCACTCAATTCAATTAATTCATGTTGTGTTACCATGCTCCTATTGCAACAACATATAAAATAGAACTAAATAATTTTCAGCATTTATTTTCCCTATGAATATAGAAAACAAAAATTGGAAACGAAATGACTCCGTTTGCGATTCGTGTTGTATCGATTTCTCCTATACTTAAATTGGTTTGATTGCTCCTAGAATTTAAATTGGAAATGCATTCAAGTTCTTTGTGGGAAGTATTGCATTTTAGGATTTTTATTTTAATGATTGGAATTGCATCTGCATTGCACAACTTCTGGTGGATTTTAGCAGTATTGGTCGTTGAAATTGTGGGTAAAATACCTTGGATATCATTAAAGTATGAGAATTGGAGCAGCTATACAACTTAAGCAAGAATAGGGCATTGCGTGCCACTGGACTTTATTATATATGCACCCGGTACCAGTTAAGTTTACTGTTAAGTGCTTTCCGTTAAAGTTGACAAAATATTATTGGAATATTCTATTTTCTAAATTTCAGAATTGGTCCTTATACTTTTTGTAAAAAATCCTTTGAGCTTATAAAAAATATTATTTTTTATTGTTTAGTTGGAATCCTCTTTGAAGACTCTGTTTTATACCAAACCAATTTTTTATAAGAAATTTAGAAACTATTATCATTATAAGTATTTTCAATTATTATTATGTGTTCTAGTAATTGAATTATTTCCTAACACAAATATATCCTATAAATTCTGTCTCGATATAAATAATTTAAAGATATTATATTTAGTTCTCTTACATCATGCTGATATTGTCTAATTTTCTATATTAAATCTCTTTATAATTCTCTAATATTATGTAGATGTTTCATATTAGTTACATTTACTAATTGTAATTATCTTCCTATAGTCATATTTATTTTCTAGATTTATTACTAAATGTTGTAGTTTTTATAGTTTACATATACTTAGTTACTTTTCGTTTGTTTTAGTTCTAATTTTTTTTTAATTATTGAAATATGTTTAATTCTTTATGATAGTGTTTCATTTATCTTTCTTTGGTCTTGATGTATTGATGGTCGATTAGGTCTATTTAAACGGTTTTTAGTGATACTTCTAATTGGATTAGGGGTTTAAATAGATATTATAATATTAATTTTAATTATTTATTATTATCTTCTAGTATATGTATTATTACTTCTTGATATCCGTTTATAATTTTTATTAATTTATCTATTTTATTGAAAAAAATTCGCAATTCATTCTAGTAATACTATGTTTAGAAGGTTTTCTAATTTTTATATTAGATAATACTTGTTGAAATATAGGTTTGAATGTTTTTTAAAATTTTGGGTACAAAAAAGGTAATTAAAATTTTGGGTTGGATAAAAAACTAGACGGATGAACCTTTTGGCGACTTTTATGGTACCCGACGCCCTATTGAAACTTAAGTTGTATGTTTGTCCCAATTCTCAAACTTAAGTGGTATCTGAAGTATTTTATCATTGAAATTTCCTCATTGGCCAGATAGATGCTCTCTTTTCTATTCTTTTTAAAGTCTCATTGTCTAATATAAAGAGAGGGAAAATGGAAGAGTGGATAGCAAATTATATAACTGTGCACTTGGATATAAATATTTTGTCCTGATATTAGGAGGAAAGTAATCTGTGTAATATGAGGATACACTTTTAGTAAACAATATAGAGATCTTAACTAAAGAGAGTGCTAAGGTTTCAACTTTCATAAACTCACACCACAAGTTGGTTTTAATGTACAATGTCAATAAAATCTCTTTCTCTCCCCTCCTTCCCTCTCGCTAAATCTACGCAATAAATAAAAGTCAAATAAGAAAATTTGAAGCTCCATTTTAAATTTCCTGCATCCAGAATGAAAGTAGGAAGAACATTTTGGTCTTCACAATTACTTTTTTTTATTTATTAAAAAGACATTTACTAGGATTCGAACCATGATCACTTTAAAGAAAAGCAAAGATCATAACCAATCACACTAAGTACATTTGTTGTATTTTTTTTAAATTAAAAACATATAATCGCAGAGAGAAAAAAACTATTTCCCCATTTCAAATTCTCTGCTTCAGGAGCGTTTGTAGGAAGGGTAGAATAAGGAGTGTCAATTTTTTTTCTTTTTCCTATGTGGAATGGGCCAACTTACCGTACACATGCGGATTTAAACGAGTCCAGGAGTATCAATTTTTTTTCTTTAAGTCCTTTTATTTCTCCATGGTTGTAAAATATATATGAAAAGGCAAAACAATACTCCTTTTTATTGCTAAAAAGAAAAAAAATCAACAATAAACTAATGCATGGATTCTAATGGGCTAACCGCTAATCATAAAACAAAAGAGTTGAATGGGCCTGACCTATCCGGGATTTGCCCATCAAGTAAAACAAATGAACATCATGGGTTTGGCATTCTAAAACAAGCTATTTTCTCTAGCATAATATATATTATGCGATTATTTTATATCTTAGTGGCTAAAATATAATGTATTTTAAAATTATTCAATGGTTCAACCTCGACCAACCCAATTAGTCAATTTTTATCATTTCAAATATATATTATGTAATTATTTGATATCATAATGATTAAATTATAGTGTATATTATAGGGAATCGTTCGGTATTTGTTAGTAAAAAACTAAACAGAAAGATCTATTTGGTTATTTTTAACATTAAAACGATCCTAAACTTTTTCAGTTTCCTTTTGAAATTCTATAGTTTTATTCCCGAATCAGTGGTGTGCAAATGGCGAATTGCAGTCATCTCTTTTCTTTCATTATTTTTTGTTTTCAAATAGAAAGTTTAAAAGTAAAGAATAATTAGAGTTTGGCATGGGTCGGTCAAACATGCTGAATTTCAAGTTTTTGCCTGTTTTGATCAAGTCTAATTTATAATCACATGTTTCTTGATACACGATAAAAATCTCAATCCAAACCAGTTTGGCAGGTGAGTCCGTGTTTACCACCATTTTCTAGGGATACAGGAACGGTGGTTCCTATCCCAAATCGTGTTGTTCATTCTTGATTTCTTTAGATTTTATCATGGCTTGGCAAAAACCAGAAAGCACATAACAAGATGAAAGTTTTATAAAGCAAATTAATCAGTCAACGGGCCAAGTAAAAGCTAGCAACGTTTATGAGATGCTCATTTCCCGAAAACCACCGGGATATGCGATTTTTTATTCGATTTCTATAAAACTTACTCTACCTCATCATATTACCAGAAACAATATTGTTTCACAAGGTAACAGGTACTTGATTTTGGTTCATAAGGCTGATTTTTGATTCGTTGAATCATTCATGTCTCTTTCCTACTAAAATTCACTATTTTTATCACATGTTTTCCAAAAAAAAAAACCTATACAACAATAAGCTATACACCCCATTACATTATCAAATTTCATACATCACCTTCCTTCGATCAAATGGTCGGGGCCCACGCTAGTGTTAAGTTGGTTCTATTCTTTCATAGGTGGCAATCCTAGTCGTCAATAATCGTTCATCGGTGCTCCTCACTGTTGCAATCTTTTCTCTCTCTCACTCTCTTTTCGTCTTGGCACTATGGGATCTGATGACTTTAAGAAATCTTGGTCCAATCTTTTTGGAATCACTGAAGTAAATCGCATGGGCTATGTGTCGCCGGAGATAATCAATTGTGGTTTTTGTATCCCTCATGAATAGGTGCGTGAAGGTATTTCTCGTTGGTCAAATTCCCTTATAGGACAGTTTCTTCACTCTACTCCCCATATCCACCAATTTGAAGTTTCGGTGAATCGGCTTTCGGGGAAATATGGCCAAATTAGGGTCTCTTGGTTGGGTGATCTTATGATTATTTCCAGCCCTCCCTCTGAATCAATAATAAAAAAAAAATTTGAATTTTCCTAACTGGACCTTGGCACTTTGAGAATGATAAGTGCTTCCTCGGAAGTGGGTCCCGAGGATTCTAGCAGTTAGTTCCTATTTTGATGAAGAAAAAGATCTGATTGCTTGCTCAATTGGAAGAACGCCTTCTATTGGTGGTCTTCAGTTACCTTAAAGATGTGAATTGCTTTCTTGTGTTGGTAATTATGTTACTTGAAGGTCAAAACTTGACATATAGGTTGGTTCTGATTAGTCTTCTGTAAACCTTTGGTAGAGGATGGAAGGTTTCCTCCTTTCCTTTTGATTAATAAAATTACTTGTTCATAGGAAAAAGTATTATGTCAACCTTTCTTCATGCTAATTCGTCTACAAATTTTTAAGGGTCATTGTCCAGTTATGTTAAATAATAATTTTTGTTGGTTTGAATTCATGGAAGTTAATTTGATATGACCCAAATCCAAGAAACACTCGAACTCGGCCAAATAATCAGAATTGTGCACTTCAAACTTTAGAGTTTTCCTATTTTTCTTCAACAACACGAAACTTTAAAGGATAAAGCGGAAATCGATCAAACATTCCCGAACCTATGGGAAGGACCAATCGATATAATCGATGCTCACCACGACCAGATGTGGTATTCTGGATGATAAGAGACATGTACTCCTCCTCTGACTCCTCTACAGAAGACTCAAACAAACTTGTTCAATAGAACTAGATAATACTTAACTTTATTGATGAAATGAAATATGAAAAGTACAAATGATTCGACCTCCTTTATATAGGCTACAAAACTTAAATACCCTCTTCTACATGCTCAATAGTGACCTCCCAAATTAACTGTTGTTTTTTTTCTTATAAAACATAGGTACTTGAGTATATATGATCTTTCTAAGTAGTTATACTCGTAGAAACAGTGGTTGAGTTAGATAGTAGGGACCAAAAAAATAATACAACAACCACCATCTCATCCGACACAAGCCTTTTCTATTTTCCATTGGATTTTCATCTTTCATTAGTTTAAAGTGACCAACCAAGCAAAGGGTCAAAGTCTTACCAATTATTCAACATCTCAAATTTATTACATAATTCACGTGTATGACTCACATAAAAGTTTCTTCAATAAGAAATTGAAGCCTTGAGCTAAAAAAACACAATAGTTGTTCAATCAATAACAATTGATGTGGGTTCGTATAAAAATATACTTTTGAATGCAAAAGAACAAATCCTTGCATCTGGAACCACTCCATGTCTCGAAATATCGCGCATTAAAAAATTTGATTGATCATAACTATTAACGATGTATAAAAGGGAGAAATTAGCCACAACGCTTCCAAATATGATCTTCCCCCTTCTTCGAGACTTCAACTTGACTTTCTTTTAGCATATCCCACATAACGTGAACATCACTGTACTTAGAAGCTTTCACGTCTTGTTGCAATTTACTAATCCCTGTTTTATTTTAAACATGTTAAAAATACTTCATAAAAGGAGGAAAAAGTCACGGTAATTACTTCGATATAAAAATTAGATAAATATCATATGATTTCACTAAACCATTTAAATGGATTTTTCAACAATTTATAATTATAATGCCTATTAGTTCATATGCACATATTATGATATTAATAATACAAGAACAATCTAATACATGAAATATTTTAAATTTTATATGTTTAAGTAAGAAAAAGTTATAAAGAAATTAAAAATCTGATTTTCTCCTTGCTTTATATAATCATAACTTTAATAATCAATCTAAAATTTTTAACACAATAAATGAAATATTTATCACCATGATAATTGATTATATTTCACTCTGAGAAAATGATCAAGGAAGAATATATGAAAATCGTAACACTTCTTCGGTATATTATTAAATTATTTTTATGAAGACAATTGATTAAATCAATTTTAAGATGATACTACAAAACAAATCCAAACCTTTTAACTTTGAAAATGGTACTGCAAAACACACCCAAACAGTTTAACGTTAATATATAAAATTTAAGTTTTCAGTATTTCAAAGTAGAAACAAAATGAAAAAAAATTTATTCACAAGAACTTATATTCTACTTATACACATTTTTATATAGGAATGATCAATGTTCAGAGAAATTTGTAGTTTATCAGTGTATTATGATACCAAATGAAAATGGATTCTAAAGTAGATTAGTTTATAAAATTAAACAAAAAGTAAGCTTTGAATTTACCTCTCTTGCGAAACGTTAGTCGTACAGTAACACCCTTCCATACTCTTTTTACGGGATGTATCATATTTTTCCAATTCGCCATTCTAGTTGATGATTTTGTGATTCTTTAAGAGAGATGTTAGAATGAAAAACAGATCATGGATCTATTGAGTGTAGATGAACAAATAAATAAAGTTTCAATTAGGTAATAATAAAAAAGTGCTTTAGTGAAGCTAATCAACAATTGAGATATATAATATGATAACGAAGGAATGAGTGTGAGGGAGAGAGAGAGGTGTGATCATGAGTAATAAAGAATTGAATGTGTGAACACCTCTCTATCTCTCTCATTATCTTCTTTCTTTTCTGCTAATGCCTTGAATGTTTTGATTTTTTATGTAAATTTTATTAATAATTTTCTAGAAAAATACTTAAAATATCTCATCTCTCAATGGTATTGCTTCTTTGTTCACACATTCCCGAAATGCATGGCGGGAGCGAAAATTAAGCTCTCGTATAACTACTCATAACATCTTTTAGTTACATCACTCTACTATAATATGATGAAGTGTGGAAATTTCATTTTAGTAAATTTTGCATGATAAGAAAATTATTAATGTATAAATGAACATCTAAGCATTTATTTAAAACAAAAGAGGACATTGAGCACTTTTGTTTATATCAAGCTATCTAAGAAGTGAAACTCCAACTTGTTTCATTTAAGATAATTGGAGTATTGTCCGTCTAATGTTAATAAAGTTATCTAAGAATTCTTGAAAAAAATCCAAAAGTACCACCGTTTAAAAAAAAATTCTAAAAATACCACCCAACCCCAAAAAATTCCAAAAATACCACCCTTTTTCAAAAACCGCCACCCCACCCTGCGGTTTACACGAAAACCGTTTGTCGGAGGCGCGGTTTTCTATGCAAACCGCGGGACTAGGGGGCGGTTATAAAAAAAAAAATTTGGACCAAACCGCTGGGTGGGGAGGCGGTTTGACCCAAAACCGCCACCCCACCCAACGGTTTGGTTCAAATTTTTTTTTTCTTTTTTCGATCAACTCCTAACTTCGGCCGAAACTTCAAACGAACGTAACTTTTCACTCGGGTATCCGATCGTAGCGATTTTTTTTTCATTTCGCATAAATTTTCAAGATCTACAACTTTTAATAGGATGAAATTTTCAAAACAGCAACTATTTGTGGATATACGGGACCTTGGGAATAACTTTACCTTTATTTTTCACAAATCCATGTACATTTTGAAATTATGATTATATTAAAAGTTGTAGATCTTGAAAATTTATGTGGATTAAAAAAAAATTTCATGACATTCGGATTTTGGAGCACAAAGTTATGGCCGCCCAAAGTTTGACGAAATAAAAAAAATGCGAGACCCGGCAGTATGCGGCTTGCAAGATCTCAAAAAGTTTGACGCCTCCATTTTTTGAATCCGAATAACTTTTTGAGATCTTGTTGGTCGCAAACCGTGGGGTCCCGCTTTCGTCTCGAAAAAACGTCATTTGCCACCCCAAACGAGCCTTTTTTGATTTCGTCAAACTTTGGGCGGCCATAACTTTGTGCTCCAAAATCCGAATGTCATGAATTTTTTTTTATTCTACATAAATTTTCAAGATCTACAACTTTTAATATAATCATTATTTCAAAATGTACATGAATTTGTGAAAAGTAAAGGTAAAGTTATTCTCAAGGTCCCGTATATCTACAAATAGTTCCTGTTTTGAAAATTTCATCCTAGTAAAAGTTGTAGATCTTAAAAATTTATGCGAAATGAAAAAAAAAGTCGCTACGATCGGATACCCGAGTGCAAAGTTGCGTTCGTTTGAAGTTTCGGCCGAAGTTAGGAATTGATCGGAAAAAAAAAAAAAATTGGACCAAACCGCTGGGTGGGGTGGCGGTTTTGGGTCAAACCGCCACCCCACCCAGCGGTTTGGTCCAAATTTTTTTTTTATAACCGCCCTCTAGGCCCGCGGTTTGCATAGAAAACCGCGCCTCCGACAAACGGTTTTCGTGTAAACCGCAGGGTGGGGTGGCGGTTTTTGAAAAAGGGTAGTATTTTTGGAATTTTTTGGGGTTGGCTGGTATTTTTGGAATTTATTTTTTAAACAGTGGTACTTTTGGATTTTTTCCAGAATTCTTCATAATTTCGAATATGCATCAAAAGATAAACTCTATCATCTCAACTCTAATTTCAAGGTCCATAACCCTTATATGATGAAGAGATTAGATCAATTTCTTGTTGCAATACCATAAACAAATGTGTAACTTAAGATTCTTGCACCTAGACTTAGTGTTTTGCTCCTTTTTGTAATTAGCAATAACCATATTGCCTTTCGGAAGAGGAAGGTTATACTAGAGAATGTATTACTGGCTCATGAACTGGTGCACAAAATAGATGTGATGAAAGCATTTATTTCAATGTCATTTTTTTTATTATATTAAAGGTTGTATGACTTCCCCAATGAGGAGTGTGACTTTTAATAGGGGACTGGCCGGCTGGTAGGATGCTTTCAAACTAAAAGGGCCAAGGAAAGGGAACCTTCTTCTCTTTAAATCTCTTATATAACCATGGAGGTGTTGACCTTCCTTTTTATAGTCAAACAAAGAAAAAGATCATTTTCTTCTCATTCTATGTGCAAAAAAGTGGACACGACTCTTTTTGTTCTGCAGATGGTTTGCTTGTTTTCTCATATGGTTGAATTATGGTATGCAATGTGTGCTTAGAATCCTGAAACAAACTAACCTACTTTCTAGTCATAAGTTTAATCCAGCTAAATGTTAAATTTTATTGGAGCCATGAAGAATGAAACACAACATATTCTAATTGACTATATTTCAGTTGGCTAGACTTATGTACAAGATTTAGGTTGCCTTGGACCCTAAAAGGGTTTATTTGAAGGTTTGCATCATTTAATTGACTATGTAACTACTATTATACAAGGTTGGAAAGCTAAAACTCTTAATTATGCAGGTCGATGAAACTGATTGTTTTTATTTTACATATCGTAAACAAATTTTGGTTCATGTATTTTATTCTTCCTTAGGCTATCGATTGGAGTCTAGAGAAATTATGTAGTTATTTTTTATGGGGAGAGATCACTCGATTGAAAGGCACGTAGTTGCTCTTTCGTAGTGAGAGGAACAAAGTTGCTCGGGAGCATCCCACCTTAAAGGAACATCCGCGTGAGCGGCGATGAACGAAGCGGAACCGAGAATGTCAGCTTGAGTAACACAAACATTGGTGAGCAATAGAAGGTAGAAAGAGGGCTATTGTTGCATGGGACAAACTCATTGCTCCTAAACAAGAACGAGGCTTGGGCTTAAGGGGTTTAGTTATGTGGAATGTTGCCTGTGTCAAAAGAAAGATTTGGGCATTATTAATGTATTATGGTTTTTTATGGGTGATCTAGATTATTGTTTTCATATTGAAAGCTTGAATTTCTAAAAAAATACACAAGGGCCGTTGGTTCTTGGAAGTGGCAAAACTTCTCTTTGGGGAATGACGATATTATATTGTGGTGTGTTCTAGCTATGACTAAGTACTTAGTTAACATGTTTGGATCACTCTTCGTCTAAAACTTCCTTTACTATCTTTGGTACTCCTTTTTTAAATTTATCCTTGCAATGTCAATGTTAGGAAAGGTGCATACAAAGTTTATGACACCTTAACTATGATAATTGCATACTAATTACGGGCAGCAAATCTCATTAATTTATAACCCATATTCAAATCACGAGAATACTAATTACGAGGCACCAAATCTCATTATTTCATAATCCATACAATTAAATCACGAGAATACTCAAGGCAATAGTATGCAATTTATCAAACACTTGAGCCTTCCACAAATTAATGCAAATATGCAATCACAATCTCAACATGATCATTAAACAATTGATTGACTGTTAACCAAATGTATGGAGAGGGCTATCATAGATTTATTTCCTCGTGGTTCATAGTATGATATATCATAAACATACCAGAGACGTGATAGGGTCAGAATACCAAAGACTATTAACCTCCTCACAGAATATCGAAAGACTTCAAACCTTCCTCATAGAGTACCGAAACGCTTCTCGCCTTCCTCGCGTAATATCAAAAAGGTTTTTCCCATAATATCGAGCCCCCTAGGCTTCCTCACAAAGATCACTTTCACTTTCACAAGTAAAGGTTAATCACATACTATAAATTCAATCCATTCAAGGTATAATTCAAGCTTCACATGTACCTTTTTCATATTCCACAAAGAGCAACATCACACTCTCATTACACAACCATCATCGAAAAGAGGTATAAACCACAATTGATCCCTCATCATTCTTTGTAAAATCACCACATATAGTTGACTATATTTGTGAATTAACCAAAAATCTCAATTTTCATCCAATCTCATAGTCGAACATTCCACAATCAAAATCATACATAAACCTCAACATACAATGATTATCTCTTATTCTACTTACTTGTTATGTTGAGTATCTCAATGCTTGGAGCTCATTTCTTCCAAGACCTCCGTACTACTGGAGCTCGCTATAATATGTATAACATTCTAAATTCCATGGATAATAATACCCATATTTCATAAAGACCCAAATTTTATGAAGATACATCATGCCTAATTGTCCTCAAATGCCGTTGATGTATGGAGGTGTGTCGTAGACATTATTATTATTGCAAGTTCTATGTAAAAATCTAGATTATGTTACCATGTCATGTTTCTAACACAATAGGTTTCAAGCTTTTAAAATTATATACAAACTCTCAAAATTACTATATTTTTCATAAACATACTTTACTATATAAGGAACAACTTTATGGACGAATATTTTTCATAATACCGCATGAGCTGAGCTAAACTACAACGTGTAACACTCAGCTCGCACGTTAGCGTGCATGCTGAGCTAAAATGCTTAAGTTTCGCTCAACTCGTGTGGTAGTGCGCACTGTTGTTTTCTAACACAATATTCTTGTCAATACATTTTTAAGCACTATATTTTTTATAATAATTTTTAAATATACGATATTTATGTAAAAGTCCCAAGTTCCGGGGAAAGGAAAATATTATAAAAAGAGAAAGGGAAATGATTTTCTCTTTTGCTTTAAAATAAAATATGAAATGTATTATATATGATTCAAGCTAGCGTACGCCTGTGTTACACTATCATACATCATTCAAGTTTGACTACTTAGACTATGAATTAATCGGAGTTTTGAGGCATGATACTATACCCTAACTTCCAATGGCTGAACCTAGGGGTGTTCAAACGGTGTGGTTACCGTGGTAACCGTTTCAACCGGTAGTTATTGGCTAATTTGGTTTAGTTAATTTGGATAATTGGTTTAATTTGGTTAAAAAATTTAGCTTGTTTTATTTAGTTGATTTGGTTTCAGGCACTCCTAACCAATCAAACCAAATTAACCAATTAAGTAATTATCCATATATCTAATATATATTATATACACACACTTAATACTTGGCATAACCATTCAAGAGCCAAACATTCTTTCCTTTAAGGCTCATCAACAATAAAGCTGAATCTTGTTCCTATATTGTATATTTGTATTTGGAGAGTGTAGATCATGATCTATGAACGCCCAATTTAGATAAAAACTTATACAATATGTTAGATAAAAACTTGAAAGGAAGGTAATTTCAACCTATGATAATTGCTAAGAGACTAATTCAATTCACACAATCACAACTTAACTCCATACTATTGACATATATTTTTGTTAGGTGAATACTTCTATTGATTGTAAGATAATTGTACTAGTTGTATGTATTTCTGTAAGGGTTAACTATAACTATGTGTTCATTGTAATGTTTTATTCATCATATAAATTGTCAATTGATGCATTAACTGAAAATTTTCACTTAATGATAATGCGATGTTATATTGGTTAATTTGGTAAACCAATTAACCAAACTGATTAAACTTTAGTGTGGTTAATTTGGTTGTTGCATTAGTTTTTACAGTTTGATTATGATATTGTATTGCATGGTTAATATAATTTTGACTTGTTTGGTTTGGTAATTACCATGGTAACCATTTGAACACCCCTACGCCTGAACCCCAGTCTCCAGTTCTCTAACTCGAGCCACAAAATTTATTTAATCTAAGAAAATAATAACTGATGCTTGTGATTCGGCAAAATATATTGAAGTGAAAATAACAAGTGTGAAAATAGGCATATAGGATATAGTATTTGCCATATATATGTATGGTGGCTTCTACGGTACCCCAGGTGAAATCCGGGGTACCGCATAGCTTGTGTATGACAACGCTATCTAAACCTCGAATAAGCAGGATTTTTGGGCCTGATACTATACCCTAACCCTTAATGAGTGAATCCTAGGTCCTAATTATCTAAATCATAAACTATAAACCCTAAGATGGTGCATACATTTTTTTGCCTATATTTGGACGAATCATAACCGTCAATTATTGTTTCTAATTAAATTGATTTTGGGGTATAAGATTTAGAGAATTAGGACCTAGATTTTGATCTATAAGGTTTAGAGTAAAGTATCATGTCCGAAAAATTAGTCAATTCAAGGTCTGAAAAGCGTTTTCATAGTTAAGGTATACAGTACCCCGGATTTCACCCCGCGTAGTGTATAAATCATCATATATGTGGTGGTTGTATATATACATAGTAAAGTTAATTTTTCGAAATGGTCACCTATTAATTGCGTCCCACCTACCTATCCCTTCGTTGGGTTGACATTATTTTAGCCAACCATAAAATATAAAACTAGTGATGGGCATTGGGTGTGTTGGATGGGTTTTGAGCAAAAACTCACTCACCCACAACTAAGCGGGTGAACTTAATCATGAACCACACTCACTCATATATTAGTGTTGGGTGGATTTGATGCGGGTTACGGGTAGGTTGGGTGAGTGAAGGCGATTTTGATGATTGGAATACAAGTATAAATAACCAAACACGAGTCAAAATGAATCCACAATAACATCCATTAGAACAACAATTATATGATGGAAAAATTAGTGGTGAAGAGTAACGTTGCCCACATTAACAAAGAAATAAATGGAGTCTAGCAAGCTAATCCTACAATAATGCTTGATACAATTATCAAACTTCTAGTATTTCTTTGGTGCTTTTCCCTTGTTCCCTTTTGGCTCCTTTTAATGACTCCAACCAAATTAAAGAACATAAAAAAAAACATGACAATCTATCAATAATATTAATATGTGCAGCCAATAATAGAAAATACAGTTGTTGGATATGATCACAAACATCCATCTCAAACCACCATTTCAAGCATTGAAATCACAATTGCACACAGTTTCTTAGCCATAAGCTCTCATGCTGGAATATATATGTTCAAAGTGAGAAAACAACTCATGCTTACAGGAAAGCCCAAAGGAACCAGATCAACAGGAGTGTATCCATGATCTTCTTAATCCTCTAATGCTTTTGTCAAAAACAAATTCACAATGATCAGTTACAACATTGATCATTTAATAGTGCCAGTCTCCGATAGCACCATATTTGCACATGTTTGCACCCTTATTTTTTAACCGTTTTAGCTCGGATTTGTGGTTCATTAGCCTATTTTACGCTAGGTTGTATTATTTTGTCATATTTCAGGTCCTAGCGAGTAAAGGGAGGCATATGCGCAAGTTTTGGGTCAATCGGAGGTCGTTTGGTCACTCAAAAGCCTCTCAAAGTGGAATTGAGGAAGAAGTACATGCAACCTTCCCCAAATTACGGCAGTAATTCAAAAATTACTGCCGGTATTTTTTATGTCGAGCTTGGTGTTGGCTCAGGTACAAATACAACCAGTATTCCAAAAAATACGGTCGTATTCCTTAGTGTCTAGCTCGTAATTTCACTGCCGAGAGGAGCCCTTGGATACGCTGA
The DNA here is from genome assembly GCA_964030455.1 of Linum trigynum. Classification (NCBI taxonomy): domain Eukaryota; kingdom Viridiplantae; phylum Streptophyta; class Magnoliopsida; order Malpighiales; family Linaceae; genus Linum; species Linum trigynum. Next base: position 7,891,356 of record OZ034819.1, read on the forward strand.
GACTTAACCAAAAAGCGCATTTTGGGCAAAATACGGGCAAGGAAGAATTACGACCGTATTCCTGCCCGTATTTTGCAAAAATAGGGTTGAAGAGGCATATTCGAGCCAAAGGAAGGGGATTCGACTTTTTGGAGCAAAAACAGAGTTCTAGAGAGAGAAAGTGCGAAGAACAAACCTTATGAGCTATTTTGGAGTGGATTTCTCACCACTGAAGCCGAGATTGCATCCCTAGGAGTGAAGATTGACATCCCAGAGCAAATTATTCCCATCTTTATGAGTATGACTGCTTTGATTTCTGTTTTCCTCTCTCTCTATGGTAGAAGATTAAAATTTATTTTATTTATTATTTTTTAATTGCCACGTCACCGAGTTAACAGACAACTTTGAGGGTTGACTGCCACATCAGACAAATTTAACGGAGTTGGACGGAGAGTGACCAAACTTGAACCATTTAACTAATTTGAGTGACCAAAATTGGATTTTAATATTTCCAGTGACCAAACATGAACGTTTTTTGTAATCTCAATGACCAACCATACAATTAACCCTATGAATATCCTATATCATTGAATCTCTAACCAATGGACTGACCGGGGAATGTGTCCACCAACCGAACAATATCATCCATGAGCACATTATCGATGAGGAGGACAGAGCCCAGATGAAATTCCACCGACTCGAGTTTTTTCCCCTCCCTTTAGTGGGAAAGTCAGCGTTGTTCGGAGGCGACAAAGTCGCGGATGTTTTCTGGGGAGTTAGCTGACTCTGTCTTTCATCCAAAAGGTTAATGGATTTGTTTTGATTTTTACACTGAATAGTTTAGGTTAATGGATTGGTGGATCATTTATGGATCCATGAATCCAATCGATCAATCCATGGATTAAATGGATTTGGATCCAATTTAAATGGATTGGATTGAATTAGTGTTGTCACCTCTAGTCATATGAGCAAAGGAGGTACCAACTAGTCCGAAAATGAAAACATAGTCTTATGTCAATCTTGGTGCAAAATATCATGTGACGGAACAATAGGCAATGATCAACACTTTAAAAGGTTTTGGGAGCGGATACAAGAGACATCAAAATGGTCATTCCACATTCCGAGCACTCCCAAAAATCGATGGTGTCATGGTTCAAGGTAATAAGCAAGACATGTAGCTTATGGAAAGGGGCATTAAGGTAGGGTAATGAGCAAAGATCTAGTGATCAAACTGAAGATGATGTGGTAAGTCCTTTTATTTTCCATGTTATGAATTTTATTTTCTTTTAATCTTGATTATGACATACCATTTTGTAATATATGTAGATGACCATGGTGAAGGACATTTATAAGTCTGAGATGACAAATAAGGATTTCAAGGATGAAAATTGTTGGAGGATCCTGCCACTATGCCCTAAATGGCATTCTGATCATGCACTCAATGTTTTACTTGTTCCGCCTATGGCTAGCGAGTCGAGCTCATTCATTCACTATAATGAATCAACTCCACCTAGAGGGATGTCTATACCCAAAGGACGTGATAAGAAAAAGGCATGCAACAAGGGAAAATCCAGGGAAGAATCATCTGAGGAGCGTGGTCAACGAAGGGATGCATTATTGGCTCGAGGAGCTCTTTGAGGAGAGGAATGCAAGTAGGGATTTTCACAAAAGTCACGAGGTGGAGTGTGAATGACAAAAGTGGCAAATGGACGATGAGGAAGTTCCCACTAGAAGAAGGGAACATGAGTTGGACTTTAGGCAATGAGAAGCAGCTTTGTTTGAGAAGGATATGCAAATTTTGGAAATTGACCTAAACAAGTTAACTCCAAGGAAGAGGAAGATTGTTGAGCATTAACAAGATGTCATATATGCTAGGGATGCTACTAACGATGATGGAGAAAGTGTTGTTGACCTTGGTGGTGGGAGTAATGAGGACCAATGCAGTCAAAAGCGCGATTTTATCTAGAAGCAGAAAAGGGGTAAAATCGTAAAGTGTAGAATTAAAGCGTAATAGCGTAAGTTTTTTACGCATATTGTAAAAGAACTAAAAATAGGTTAAGTACGACATATGCTATGTAACGTATGAGTGCACAAAATTTAGATAAGTTAATAAATACTTGCAATTCATGTCTAAAGTAGAGCAACTTATAGCCTCTTAATAATAAGTTCATAAACATAAATCTTATCAAGAAGCCACCTTCCCCTCCATGCTAATGAATTTGGGAAGATCCTAGCCAGTGAGTTAGATTACTCTATTGAAGTTGAGAATGCATCCAAGTATCTGGTATGTATCTTTTAATCTCAAACGTACCATATTGTTGGTGATTTACCTTTAAAATATACTTTTTACAATTAATGTATCTTTTAATCTTGCAAAATTAATGAATTCAAACTCAAACATATAAAAAAGGTAGAGAGGATGTGGGTCCTACAACTAAAGGTGGTCAGAGGAGTGTGGCTGTGTGGGAGTTTGGGAAGTAGGGAAAAGTCTTCACGAAAACGACGCCACTTCCCATTCCGGAATTATGATTACCGGTTGAACCACCCGGAAATTCCGGTTTTGACTGGTTTTGACCGGCATTGACTTGCCTATTCTACCAGTGGCATTCCAGTCGGCAGTCGGTTTTATGACCGGCACTGGTTGATTGGTTTTGACCGGCATTGACTTGCCTATTCTACCGGTGGTTTTAGTTTTTGGTTTTTGGAAGGAGAAATGGTAGTGGATAATTTATGAAAAATACAAAGAGCAAAAGAGTCATTTTTTATACAATGTATATAAAGTAGAATAAATGGAGATGAAAACCCTAGTTTTAGCCGTCACCACTCATTCTTTCTTTCCTCTCTTCACCTCGACCTTAACTTAAAGAAAAAAACAGGATTCTCCACTCTCATCTCGCGTTTTGCCTCTCATTTCCCTCCCCTCTCGATTCATCTCTGAAAATGGATGATGGCGGAATAAGGGAAGCGACGACAGAAGCCAAATTCGTGCTTCATTCACCTCCTTTTCCCCTAGTCCTCTCATGCTCTCTTTGTAAATCGAAGACCTGATCTGGTGGGGGAGAAGAACGATAGCACTCCGAGCGTCACCAGCGGCAACGAAACAAGCAGTAGGTCTGGTAGGTTTTGTTTTTTTTTTTTGTTAATTGCATAGGTTGCCACTTAAGTTCATCATTTATTGCACGATAACCATCTAAGTACGTTTTGTTGCAACTAAACCACTTGTGTCAAATTTTGGTAATACTGTTACCATTTCATCCCCATGGCTAACAGTAGGTGACGAAATATAAATAACCATGCCATCTCCGACTGCCACGTCAGTTGCGGACTCACATGTGAGCCACCAAAATTTGATGGGCCCACTCCCTGCAGGGAAAACTTCTCATTCTCAGAATGTCATTTCAGCAGCTGAACCGTCGGGCACCATCCCTATAGAAAACAGAAATAATCGTCAAAGAGATTTATTTGGCGAGATGACGATCGTGCGGAGAAGAAAGAAAAGATCAACATACGCTGTAAAAAACGTACGATATTTATTCCAGACCCCTGTTGCGCTATTCTGTTTCTTCCTCCAATTCAGACCCTTGCAATGGCAATATTACAGTTCCTCCTATAATTCTTTGCTTCTTATTGATATGGATTTGAAACGACTAGCGAAGATAGCTTGCTCATGAGTTGATGGAGAAATAGGTGAGTGAATTATGGTTTCTTTGAGTGCTCTATTTTCGTGTTTGTTTTTCTTCTTTGTTGTTGGATGATCAATGGGTGAAAAATGCAGGGCATTTCACTTCAAACACATATTCTCTTATTTTTTTTAGTTTAAGAATGCGTCCAAGCATTACCAAAGTCGGGGAAAATGACCAAATTTCTATATATGGTGAGTTTTTCAATTAAAGGCTGATGTATTTTTCATCCCTGCCATTTTGCAGTTGCGATTTGCTGTTGTTCTCAATCAAACTGTTTGTTTTAGGACTAATGTAGTTTGTTTACAAATACTTGTACTGTCTGTTTTTCTAGGATTTAAAGATGATAAATTCACAATCGAACTCCATTATAAGGGCGAAATTGTGCATATAAATATAAATGATGAAGACATATCTTATTTTGGAGGTGAAGTTGTATACTTGGATATCATTGTTCCAAACTGTTTGTCTTTGTTCGAGCTAGATGGTTATGTTGTCGACATCCGTCATATAGAAAGTATGAGAATGATGGAGGAAATGGTTGGGCATATTATTGGAGACTACCCAGAGAAAGATTGAAGGAAGGGCTGCAATAACTGACTATTGACAGTGATATTCTGGACATGGATGATAAGGTAGTTCTAGAAACAAATTTGTGGAGGTGTATCTGATCAATAAAGATGAGTTCCGGAAGGCTAGATTAGAAGCATATCAAGGAGAACGTCCAAGTATGCAAAGTCTTAATTGACATGGGTGCTGAACACTAACATGATAATGTAATTGGATATGGACACGAGACCAATGATGAGAGAGTGGAAGGTGATCTGGAACTACTTTCAGCAGAGAATTATGAACTGAGGAGGACATGGAGGGGTATACCAATGATGTGGAGAATGAAAGCCATGATATCTATATTGACTCTACTTTTGATGTCAATGTAGATGATGAGTTGTATGATTTAGACAATCTGGGCAGTATTCACTCTAATGAAGAATAAGGTGTTCCAACTCATTCAAGATACCATGAATTCAATCCAGAAAACGAAATGAGCAATCCTCAATTTTTCCTACACCAAATCTTAAGGGACTTCGATACATTCAAGGATGCTATCAAGAGTTACTCCATCAACAACAAACAATCTCTCAAATTTAAACATAGTGACATGCATAGAGTTCAAATTGTCTGCCAGTTAGGTTACCCATAGAACATATGTGTATGCCCGACATATGATAGAAAGACTGTTGCAAGACTATTGTGCTCAAGTCTGAAGGACAAGTCCTAGTTCTACCTGCTATGTGGAAATGTGTGAGAACTCTAACACATTCAAGAGAATGTACTCTCTTTCCAAATTTTTCCCTCTGTAACTCCCTCTGATGGCAGAGAATTTCAAATGTGGCTGGCAATTTTCTTTTTTCAGTTATTAAGTATTGTCTAGATGTAAGAAATTCTTTTTATCCAAGAATTGTGTAGGAATTTTATTATGTATCAATTGAGAATTCATAGTTTAAAAGATTTGCTATCCAACATATTCCGATATTATCCGGAATCGTACCATATTTTGGACAATAAGGTTTTCTGAAAAAAAATATTGTTTTACCGGTATGAAATGGTTGAATCACGATCGTATAACAAAATATCATACAAAAATCATGGTTTTTAAAATTCTACTCTACCATTCGATCTGACCGCAAATACTGGATACCGAACCCTAAACGATAAGCAGTTTTAGTAATACAAAATAGTTGAACTACGGTCAATACAAAATATTCTACTCCCAATTTTTCGAATATAACTTCCGATACGGTTTATCGTGGCAAAAATTAGTTGTATGAATTCCGGTACAATTTGGTGAACCCTAGACCCTTAGTTCCATGTCGTTTTCCGGCGTAACCCCATCAGCAAATAAGACATGTGACGGGATAAGAGTTGGAGTTGGCCATCCCCAACATGGCTAACTTCGTAAAACTGTCTCCGGTTTCCATGGGTACTTTCGGAATTCCATATTTGAAATCCACACGCTTCTTCCTACCGCTTCCCCTACGTGGACCCACGTTACGTAAGTTTAGTTTGGCCTTGCGGTAGTTTTTGCAGAAGCAGCTTCTGGCTGGAGCTTTTAGATAAGTACTTTTAAAAAAAAGCAGTTAAATGTTTGGTGGTAAAACTATTAGAATTGCTTTTTAATATAAGAGGTTGTGTAAAATGACTATAAAGGACTTATAATATAAAATACGAATAAAAATTCTAAACAATAAAAAGTAGTCAAAATTGATCTTGTTAGATTTCTTTTTATATTAAATAATATGATTTTATAATTTATTTTATTTTTAAAATGATATCAATGAAGGAAATTTATATTTTTTAAATAAATTTAAAATATGGTAAGAATAATCTTGTATTTTCAAAACAGCTTTTCGCATTAGCTCCAGATTGGAGCTTCTGCTTTTATGTTATACAAAAACGCTTTTCATCTTTTCAAAAACAGAAAAACACTTCTAAAAGCCGGGCCATCAGCTTTTCTTCCGAACCCTAGCTCCTACGCTTCTGCCTCCATTTTAAATGTTCCCGAAACCAAATTTCTCCTTTTTCCTGAAACTCGCCCGCACGAACCGATTGATTAGAGAGAGAATTAGAGAGAGCGAGAGGCGCCAAAAAGTTCGAGAGTTCTCGCTTCTTCGGTTTGTTGTTCTCTTTTTCCCTTTTCGGTTAGTGGATGGAGAGGTTGGAATCGGCGCCGGCGACAACGCCGGAGGAGGTGAAGTATGTCAGCTGGGAGGAGGTGAATGCGAGGAGAGATACAGGGAGGGCAGAGGTTCGATATTACCTGAGCCGGAACGACAGAGGTACGGATCTTGCTGTCGTTGGCAAAGAGAAGAGCTTGAGGCATATTTCTTACCGCTACGGCAACCGGATTCGTTCCCTTTCCGTTTCTATGGGTCCGCTGTTGAAGCTCGGGACCAGGCGTGAGGTTGTGGATTGGCTCAACTCGATTGTTTCAGGTTAGTAACTCGTAAATTGGAACAAAAGACCCCAGCTTTGGTTTCAAATTCTCCGATTATCTGTTCATTTCTAGCTTTCTTCGGGAGTTCTCAAGACGTCCGCATAGAATTGTCAAATTTTTGGTTTCTGGGATGTCCTGGTTTGTCTTGTAAAAAATAAACCTGTTCAGGAGCTCTTGGTATTCGTGCTTGTCTAGTAAAAATTTAGTCTTTCGGTAATTGGCTCGAGGGAAAATCTGGACCAGCTGCATGTGCTAATTGAGAGGGTTGCAGATATTGTTAAAGAGCTGGTATATATTTGAACCATACAACAGTAGTGATTCTAGTGAGCATCAGATATTGTTTTTGGTGCCTTTGCTGTAAACTGACTGTGATCTGGGTTGCAGGGATGCTTATTCCATTTTAAAGAGCTGGTCGAGAGCATCGGATCCTCATGCCCTCAGTAACTAGGTTGTGAATTTTTTTTTTTCCGTGAAAATTATTGTCATGATTTACCTGTGATGCTTACTTGGTTTGTTGTTGATTTTCTCTCTGTGATATGCATTTAAACCATTGCATGTTTGCTGAATGTTCTTGTTATTGTCTAGCCTTTCTAGTGGTATGTCTGCATTTGATATTTATGTCTGGCTCACTTGTATATTTAGTGTTGTTTCTGACTCTTCCTTTCTCTAGCTATAGAATTCTCTGTTTTCCTTGGTGACGGCTCTTATTTTTAATACGCTTTGATTTTACAGATTCATCGCAGCAACAGTCATATGTATCAGCAAGATCTCTTAGCAGCAGTTATGCCTGTGAATCAGATGTTTTGAATATCGAGGTTGAGCTCACTTTGACTTTGACATATGGGGGTAATATGGTTAGTCTGTGGATGCTCTAGTAGAGTTATTTACCCTTTTTCGTGTTCTTTTTTCAGGGTCCTCAATCTCTGAACATCAGTCATGTTGCTAGATCATTTTCGTGGATGGGCTCCCCTTGGATGTGCCGGAGAAAAAGAAAACACTTTCCATAGAAATGGTGTTAAAATTTCCGTGAGTTAAAAGGTCCCTTGTTTATTGTTTACACTTGAGTAGTTTTGTTTAGTTTTTGATTGTTAATATCCTTTCAGGTGTATGATTTTGTGTACGTTCTAGTTGAGGAAGGAAAAAGACTTGTTGCATACTTGGAAGATATGTATGAAGATTCAAATGGCAGTAAGATGGTTGTGGTACGATGGTTTCATAAAATTGATGAGGTTGGTATTATTCTGCCTCACAATTACAATGAAAGAGAGGTTTTCTTCTCTCTTTGTCTGCAAGATTTAAGTGTTGAATGCATAGACGGTTTGGCTGTCATCCTCAGTTCTCAGCACTTCCAGAAGTTCCAGAGTGTGGCAGCACATACTAGGATGAACCCGTTCGTATGCTACCATCTGTTTGAAGATGATGAAGTAAAGCCCTTCAATGTCACTAGAGTGAAAGGCTACTGGAACCAATAAATAGTGAAGCATATGTACCCTGTATCTGGTTACAAAAAAGATCAGGCAGATTTGCAGCAGTTTGGTCACGATGATGAGGTCAGGCCTACAAAGAGGCATTGTCGATCCAGAGGTGATAGTTTGCATGCCCTTGATCAACTGCAAAGAGTTAAGGATAAGCACGACTTATGTGGTAGTTTGCCCGACAGCAAAGTAGTCGAGTCCTGTCCTCCTGTATGCGGAGGACAAACCGTTGCATTGTTATCCAAGACTGAGGTCAAGGCGAACCCTCATCAGCATCTGAAGGTTGGCCATGAAGTTGAAGTGCTCTCACAGGATAGTGGAATTCGAGGATGCTGGTTTAGGGCTAGAATAATTAAGAAGCATAAGGATAAAGTTAAAGTGAGGTATGATGATATTCAAGATGCATCTGATGAAGCCAAAAAGCTGGAGGTATGTACAATGTATTATTGCCTCTTCAAACTTTTCTCTTTTTCTCTAAAAAACGGTCTTTGTTTATCTATGGATGTGATCAATCTTACAATATAGTTGCAATTAATTTTCACAGGAGTGGATGCTGGCATCTCGAGTTGCTAATCCTGACAAGTTGGGCATCCGGATATCTGGAAGGATAACTGTCCGTCCTGCCCCCGAGTTGGATAAAGATTGCCTGATTGACGTCAAACCCGGAGCTGCTGTTGATGTGTGGTGCATGATGGCTGGTGGGAAGGGATTATTGTTGAAATGGAATCTGAGCAGACAGTTCGTGTTCATTTCCCAGGTTTGTTCAAGTTATTTTTATGTTTCTCTATTGTTTATTGTGCTGTGGTTCTTGGCATCGGTTTCTCAGAAATTAGACTACTTATTTCAGGAGAGAATAAGGAAGCAGTGTTTGTTCGTTCCGACTTGAGACAGTCTCAAGAATGGTTAGGGAAAGGTTGGATAAAACTCGAGGCAAGGCCTGAGATTGTGGATTCTATTCCATCTCGGTCATTAAGCAAGCCTATAGTGAGCCAACAAGTTGCTAGTAAGTTGGCTCATCCTACAATTTCTGATCCGATGCATCATCCCAGGAAAGTTGAAACCAGCAGCAGTGGCAAGTTAAGTTCTGATCAGCAGCATTCCAGAAAAGTTGAAACTGACAGTAGCAAGTTATGTTTAGATTCTAGAAGCGACGATGATAGAAATGAAGAATTGAAGAAAGTGGTTTTGGATCTGTCAAAAGATGATTTTCTGACCCAACTCAGATGGAAATCCTCAAGGAAGAGAAGACGTGGTCCTGATGGTGGCGGAACGCCTGCATCTGACCTGAATATCAACCAGAAGAACAAGAGCACCAAAATGAGTCTTCTAAACATCCCCGGACCAGATGCCAGACTTCTGATTTCTAATGCGTTGAGCATTGACCATGACAACCGCAAGTACACGAGAGATTTGCTGTTTGCATCCTCTGCTGTACAGCCTTTAACAAGCTTAGTGATGTCAAGATGAACGACACATGTTTTGTTTCTTCTTGGGTTGCTGGAGTTGGGAGTAGCAGCATCATTGAACAAGATGCTGGCTATGTGCAATGTTTATCTCACTTGACGCAGGCTTGCAGCCTTTGGTACCTCAGTTGTCAGCATTCCTGGAGCAGAAGTAAATCTTTGTTAGCTAGCTACTAACCTTGTTGTATTGTATAGTCCCTGATAGCCATAGCCTTTCTGTAGGAGTTTGTTCTTGCTGCAGGGAATAGATAAATCAGTTTTTGGATGAGTTTCTAGTGTCCAATTCCTGTAGCATTTTGTACATAAGCGCAATCATTGTTTAATGAAAATCGTGACAGCATCCTTCCCTTATTCGTTGTAGTTGCCTCAGTCTGTCCTTTCCTCTATTTCGGTCGTCTGTTTTCTTTCCAGGGGTCCTTGCGCAATGTTCCATAAGTAGCAGGCTTAATGGGTTGTCAAGCAACAGAGGATAATCTGATTCAAGATTATTATATAGGGAGGCAATAAGGTTTAAGGTTATTGTCTGGCACAGTTCGTACGATATGTGACACGAACAAGCAAAGCTAACTAAAGAATCATTGTCGGATTGTCTGAACTTTTGTTTTCTGGCTGGACCCTCAAGAGGTAAGAGGTTGTTGAGATTTCATGTTAGTAGCCAGGTTCAACTAAACTAACCCAGTTCCTGAAAACAATAATAAAGCCATTGTGGGGTTATTTTATGTTATCCACGTCGAAGTAGTTGCTCAACAATCATCATCCAATCTTCCCCATTGATTACTCACTTTTACCTCTTTGATTATTACAGCAAGCTGTATGACTGAAGCTTATAGATTAGTTTTATTCAGATTTTGAGCCGGAGCAGCAGCTGGGTGGAAGAAGCTGGAAGCTGTCAACACCATTGGATGCTTGGGAACGGGGGTTAGTCTTCTCTATTTCATCGGCTTGGTCATTGCTGTAGCAGGAGCCAGCCCATTAATGTGGAAAAAAACGATGATGATAATTGATAATAATAATATGAAAGAGCCTGGTATCGTAAGCAATCTAACGGGCAAAAATAATGACGGGGAAGGAAGAAAGTGTTTGTCCAAGAAACAGTGACATCTTGTGGGGTCGACTCGGTAAGAAACTGCAGCAATGGGGTATCTTTGTCAAACTAGGCAATAAAAAGGCAGTGGGGACTCCACTCCCACTTTAACAAAAGCTCGATCGAGGAGAGGAGTACTGTCCTTTCCCTCAGTTCATCATCATCCTCAACTCCTGCCAGTGCAAACCATCATGGTTCTTCTTTTCGCTCTGTTGTTATAGTTCTTTCTTTGTAAGCAGCTGGATGTAAGAAGAAATGGCGCTTGTAGTCAGGCAGCACAAGGAAGAGAACTATGTGAAGAACAGGAAGAAGAAGAACAAGAGAAGCATGTCTGTTCCTGGGATTAGTAGCCTGGCTTCCATTGAGTCATTGTCCATGCCCCTTGTCTGTACTCTTTTCCCCTTCTTCTCTTTTTGCTGATCAACATCAGTATACATATTTGGCTTCGTGAAGATTTATTGTGGGGGTTAATTGCAGGTTCAGGAGGTAGTAATATCAGCAAATATGCAGTGTGCACAGTGTCAAAAGAGGGTAGCTGATGTTATCTCCAGAATGAGTGGTGAGTTTCTGGCTGCTGCTTCTTCCAAACTTCTCTCTCTCATCCACCATTTTCTTCTTCTTACACTGTTGTGCTTCTGTCTAATCTTCAACGTGGATTGAGAAGTTTTCAAGCTTCATAACTGGACCTGGGTTTTATGATGATAAAAGTGGGCTCATGGGAACTGTTTACCTTTTCACTTTTTTTCCTTTCTGATTCTCTTTTCACAATCACATGTGGTGTGATGCCTAACTTCCCTTTGGCCATGCTAATAGAGATAGGCATCCGCAAGATTTGACATTACTAGATTGCGAATTAGTGATTATCAGCAGATAAAACCCCTCTACCATGAATGAAGGCACAATAGAAAAGTCTAAGCAGAAGAGGAAAGGAAGAGACTTCTTCTCAAAATGCCAAAAGTCTTGGACCATTGCAGTCATTCATTTCCCCCATCTGCTAAATCTTTACTTTGGGTTGCTTGGAAGGACAGTTGTCATTTTTTGTTCTAGTATTCTGTCTCTTCATCCTAGTTGGGGACTTTGAGGGGACCCCAAAAACTACTACACCTTTGTTTTACTTTGGTTGTGAGTTGGTTGGTTGTGTTATGGGCAGGGACAGAGTCAGTAACAGTAAACCTGGTGGAGAAGCAGGTGACTCTCACTTGTACATACCCAGGACCAGGACCAGGAGGTGGTGGCAGAATCATTTGCAGGAACCCTTTAAGCAGAATCGCCATTATCAGCAGGCGCATTTTTGGTTCTTATTCTTCCTAGAGGTGTTGAGGGATGGGAGAGACTAGAGAGAGACTACTACATGTATTCATTACAGATTTCCACTTCTGTAACCTTTAGAAGTAGTGGAAGCAAAAGGGGGAAGGGGTAGATATATAAATGCATTCTTGTAAAGCAACTTGATTGAATCATGTATATCTGTGTATTTTTTTTGACAGGGAATATCTGTGTATTAATTCAGTGATGGTGGTGCATGTTTCTCCTTCCCATAAACAAGAAGAAATTATTAAAAAAATATTTAACATAACTACTATTATATAATCATGGCTCAAAAAGTGCGTTTAAACTTACGATTAGCCCTGATATAGAGTTTTCGTAGCAGATTAGATACCGAGAACACGTCAACAGAGTAAAGCGACACCTATGTGTCTCCTATGTATAATTAGATGGTTAGGCAAATACATATCAAAAGCAGGGATTAATATAATTTACAAATGAAATCTTCTATTTCTATATCATTACTTTCAATAGCTAATTTTTTTTTGGTGAACTATTGAGCTTTGGTTTTATGAAATTGTGACTCAATTTTCTTATTTTTAAGTGTTGTGAATTGTTATTTCATTCATCATGTAGTATAAATTATTATATGTTCTTTCAACGCTTAGGTGACGCCTATGCAAGCTACACATTAAACGGCGCCTCAAACGCCTATCTTACACCTAGTACCTTCTTGAACCTTATAATACACAAGTTTATTTTAAGACGGAATATTTCTTATAATATTCTTTTAATCCAGAAAAATGATAGATATTGTAGCCCCTATTACCATAAGATCAACTCATTACAAATTTGGAGCTTTCCCCTCTTATATGGGAATTTAAGCTAGAAGTTGCATCTCAAACTTTATGGTGTTGATGGAACAGCCAAATCAAACCAGCTGATTACCTAACTTAAAAGTAAATTCCACCTTTCCATGGGTGGAAATGTGGAATGCATTACTTTGCTATAAAGCAAACTTGAAAAGCAAGGAATAACATATACACAAACATGAGCGATTGATGAATATGCCGACAAGACATGTCTACTTCCTCTTTATCGTTCCATTCTGCAATTTAGAATCTATTAACTCCATTGCCAAACTCCATTCTGATAGCAACAAAGAGAGATTTGGAATTCCACCTAGCTTGGAGAGAGTAAGCAGCACAAACCGGACATGCAAAATGAAAGATGGGTTTGGAGACAAAGTTAAGGATGACACCTAAATTGTGACAAACCAAACCCCCCACGTTTTGTAGATGCAGAGAAGAAGGAATCAGATTCTGCAATCTCTCTCTAACCTTCTTTCCTCTACCTGTAGGAAAAAGGCAGCAGCAGAATCATAATAATCGATCATCACCTCAACATATAAATCATCACGAATACCTCCAAACTAGACCTTTTCCAGGCCCCAACGCACACATCATAACAAAATCTTTTTCCAAAATGTCGGTTCTAGGCTACGTTCCTGTAAAGGCAAGTCCCTCCTCCTCTTCCCTAACCTCTTCTTTTGTGCTGAGTTCTGACTATATACATATATACAACGTGTGGTGATACATGTGTAATCATGTGCAGAGCTGTTGTATGGTGATGAGGCTGAACCTAGACTGCAACTCTTGTTGCAGGAAAACAAGGAGAATCATTCTCAGAATCAAAGGTATGTACGTGATGTTGGCTGGAAACCAGTTGATTTCACTAACTCGAATGATATAATAGGAAGGTCGTTATTAGGGTTAAAATACAAGATGAACATTGAGCACAGTTTACCGACATTCAGGGGTGGAGACGCATATGATAGACAAGCAGCAATGCACCGTGACGGTGTGCGGGAGATTCAGGGCATCGGATGTGGCGATTAAGCTGAGGAAGAAGATGAAGCGCAGGGTTGAAATCCTTCATATCGAGGAGGAGGAGGAGGAGGGCGACTTCGGCAGCGGCGGCCATCGACATGATCAGCCACCAGCTGATCATCAAAGCATTGATATAAGTCATTATGCTCCTCATCATCACCCAGCCTTCATTGCTGCCACTAATGGCGACTGATCCATATAGTACACAAAAAGCTCTATACACGGTACAAAATAGACCAAATCATATATGTAGCTAGCTAGCTAGCTAGCTAGAGAATATGTAACATAGTTTGGGAAGGTGATGAACAAATCAGGGCTGCATTTCTTTTACTCTATCTACTCCTTTCATAGCTTGTTTTCATGTTCCACTTGCAAATGACGGCCGACTTTGACTACCCTGATAAATGAGGGTGTAATGTAAAATCGTGAAATCCAGGCAATGCAATTAAAACAGTGAAATCCATGGTATTTATGATGTGGAAATGCATTGGGAAGATTGCATAACTAACAAAAACATGTTTTCAGGCCTACTTTCCCGGGCAATGGCAAATGGTAGAGTCACATTTACACTATGTTTGGCAACAAGGGGGTGCAAGTTCGAGGGGGTACAAGTTGAGGGGTAAATTGTTGGGGGGTGCAACTTGGTGGAGGGTGTAAGTGGAGGGGTAAATTGTTGTTTGGATGAAAAAGTAGGGGGGTGCAAATAGAGTAAAAAGTAAGTAATTATATTATTATAAAATAGATTTATCAATTTATAAAATATTATCACAAAATAATAACATGAAAATTCAATATATAATAATAAAAATAATAAATAAAAATAATTTTAATAAAAATAATTATTATATAATAATGCTCAAATATAATTATTTATAACAACAATAATAATCATTGGTCGAGCAACCTCGAAACTCGAAATCCAACTCGTAACTGGTCATCCTAAGGGGGTTCTCGTGCCTAACTTTAAATTGAATATGGTCAAACTTAGTCAAACACGTTCGAATCTGTAAGTTTTAACTACTTATTAAAGTAAATCGAGTTAACTAAACTGTTCCTCTCTATCTTTTCAACAAATGCTTCTTATCTCTAATTTTCAATGCAAATTCGGGTCAACTAAGAGATATCGATTTGACGAGGCGAACATTGACAAACTTGCTCTCTTAGTCAAACGGTCAAACCCAAACAACTTCTACACTAATATAGATATAAGAAAAAATTAATAATATTAATTATTATGTAATTATAATCTAATGAAAAATTCATAATTCCCCTCCTCCTCCTTCCCCCTCCCTTCCTTCCTTTCCTTGCACCCCAATTTGGGGGGTAAGCCGAAACAGTGAATTTACGCTCACGTTTTGCACCCCCCTACTGTTACAAAATAACCAAACGGGGGTAAACACCTTGGAACTTGTGTTTACCCCTCCAAACTTGCACCCCCTTCCATTTGCACCCCTTCCCAAACATAGTGTTAGAGTATCCACATGCAAAGGTTTGGTACGGTCCGGACAGAACCAAAGTCACCAGAACCATTGTCTGTTAGTGAAAACATCCTAGTACAAAGGATTGGACTATTATTGCATTCTGGTCTGGTTTGGTTTGGTTCAAATATCAACTCGATCCATCGTTTCTCCAATAATTATAAAATTCATGAGAACTAAGGACTGAACCGCATTATACTCGGTCATGTGCATCCGGTACGGACCGGACCATTGTAACCCCTATCCACATCAACCTACCATATTGAATTACAAAGTTATGTGGTCATGTAAATGCAATTGTATTTTTAATTGCACTGATGGAAGTGCCAATTGCAATTGATGGAAGTGGGAATGGAAATATTTTGTGGCCAATCAAATATTAGCCATTTTTTTATTTCGTTATAATTTTGTAACTCATTTCTTAGTTAAATTACTAAAGTTTTGAAATATTAACCTATATATGTCTCTTCCAAGTCAGTATCAAGTTGTTAAGTCAATTTACTAACAAAGCTTCTAACTTAAAGTTAACATTTATCTATACTTTGTATTTTAAAAGGCATGGCTAATATTTAAAAATGCAAGTTTTTTTGTACTAATAATTAGTATTTTATTTTCTCTTAAGAAAACCCCTTATACCGATTCGGAAATAGTTGAAAAGATCCTAAAGAGCCGTGTAGATCCATCCATTCATTTCAGGTGTGGGGGAAGCCTATGATTCCTAGTCATAGTGTTTTGCTTAGGTTGACAGTCATGGATAGAATCACTACCAAAGAAAAAAAAAATGTTAACATGGTAAATAGTTGATGAAACTTGCTGCCCCTTATGTCCAGGAGGGTTGATTCCATGGGCCAAGATCAGGTGACTAAGGGGTCTCCTTAGTCACATGGCTAAGTGAATCTCAGCCACTCAACCTCATTAAAATTCAAGGGCTTTAATTGATCTCATTTAATGAAGGGTAATAAAGTAATTACATGATTTAATTATTTACCAATTAAATAATAAAAATAGGCGGACCTGCACCCGTCGACGTCATCTTCCCGACGCAACTACCGACACTTTGCGGGACTTTATTCTCCTGCGGCGGCACCAGTGGACCTGCACCCGTCGACGTCATCTTCCCGCCGCGACGCAACTACCGGCACTTTGAGATTGGGCATCGCGTAGAGGAGGCGAGTCTGGCCGGAGGGTGACGAGGAAGGGGAAGAGGAGGAGGAAGGATAAGAGGGAGAGCGGGGCGGCGGCGGTTGCTCGACGTCGAAGGCGGCGGCGGTTGCTCGACGTCGAAGGCGGCGGCGGTTGCTCGACGTCGAAGGCGGCGACCGGAGGAGGAGCAGCAGCAGGAGCTTTGGAGCTGATCGACGGCAGGCGCTGCATGACGTAGTAGAGAATCGGGAAGGATTTGGGATTGGGATCCATGGCGAATTTAATTGGGCGATCAAACAGAGGCGGGATTGAAGTTGATTGATGAGTGGGGAGAGTGAAGATTGGGAGAAATGGGAATTGGGAAGTATTTTATAGAAGCTACAGCGGGATTGCCCAATTGAGCGGCGATAATGACAAAGTGAAGGAGAGAGAGAGGGAGAGAGAGGATTTTCCGGCGACCAGCGACATCGGAGAAGGATTTCTCGGCGACAGTGTGGGTCTTATGATGTTTGTTGACATATTTTGTAATGTTTGTAAGTAAGGTTTGTAATGTATGTATCGATTCGGTTTGTATTGTTTATTATTCTTGTTTGTCATTTTTAGTGACATTTTGTGTAACACCCTAACCCGACCGGGTACTAATTTTACCAAAATGCCCTTGATGACTCATAAACCAAAATAAGAAACGAAAGACTTGTAAAAAAAATGGAAGCTTTCCATAAATAACCATAACAAATACTGAAATGAACTGAAATCTCTTAAAACAAAGCCCTAACACTTGGGCAAACATCAACCATAGAATCTTAATTTGAATCTCCAGTCACTACTCATAATCGTAAATCAATAACTAAAACTCTACTTTGTTGTCTGCTCGGATTCGATCTCTGGCACCTCCAGTGACGCTTGTACTATCCTCCTCTAGCTGGCTTGCCTCGAACAACTTTCTCGATCTCGCTGCTCACTAACTGCTCCTCTAGCTGCAACAATCGATCTAGTTCTCGCTTATTCCTTTACTAAGTCTTGGTGAGTGAGATGTGGTCAGTCTACGCCCTTACGTTTTAATAATTCTAATACTTGAGTACTTTACTTAAACACTTAACTTTGACTAGTGGAAGTTGTTTGTACTTCCAATCTTAAAATCTTAACTCTTAAACTTTGAGGGAGTTGAAGTTACTCTCCTCTCTTAAAGCTCAAATCTTGACTTAAATACTTGACTGACACGGGGATCCCTCACTAGCTAGTCCGGTTGCCAACTCATACGTATGAGAAGCCATCCAGGCTTTCCTAAAACTTAAACTTAGTTAGGGGAGTCGTAACGATTCATCCCCCTAACATCTTAAACTTATCGTGGTAGCTCTTCACCACGATTCTCAAGAGCATAACTGCTGCTCATCTTAAAAGTCTCAAGAGCATAACTGCTGCTCTATCTCAAAATCTCAAATGGCAACGGACTGGCGCTAGTGACTAAAACTCTTAAAACAGTTTCACCTTCTTGAAGGTGAGTTACTTCTTAAAAAGAACTTGTTTCTTAAACTTTAACAATAACTTATACTCATAAAATTTCAAGGTAAATAATAACCATTCACTTCAAGTCATAAGTCAAACTAGGCACATATCATCAACCATAATCATGCAATCTCAAACATGAATCAAATACTGCACACGTAAATCAATACTCGAAAATACTCAAGGCAAATACTTGAAAACCGTAAGCGTAGAATTTGCCCCCTTTGCACTCACCTTGCAAGTTAAATTGGTGGAATTAGAAGAATTGCCTTCACAAACCCGCTCTTGTTATAAACACTGCGATGTCCCCAGTTTGACCAATCAATGCTCCTCGTAGAAAATCGTACAAAGCACCATCCAATTTACCACGTGCAAGAGACTGGGCCATTTAAATCCGTGTAATTGTCGAATCATCACCAGTCGATTTAACTACTGGACGCAGGCTGCAAGTGGTGCTACGTGAATGATTTCTCCTTCGATCCTACAAGATGCCCCAATGTGATCATGAATGATGTGAATGACAACGAGCTTCGGGGGAATCTTTTTGGTACGATCGGTGGGGCGAGTGGGGGAGCTGCTTGCTTCTTCACTCTACTGTGGGAATAATCACGAGGGAAGGCTGCGCTGGGGAATGATCCGATCGCTGGAGGGTTTCTTTTCTTCGAATTGGCGGCGTTGCTCGGTGAGCTGCTAGGGCTCCCCACGGTTGCTGCTGCGGTTGCTTTCCTCACCGGCCAAGGGTTTCGGGAGGAAGGTGTCAGCTGGGGGAATAATCAGGGGCCGAGCGGTTCCTTCCCTTTAATATATATATTTTTTTTAATAATAATAATAATATAGTAGTTATTATTATTATTATTATTATTCATAATTCGCGGTTGCAACCCTTCGTACGTAACCGTTAACCCAACTGTTCCCGTATTTTGGTCGAACCTGAACCCAAAGTCGGGGTGTTACATTTCCTCCGCCCTTATAAAAATTTCGTCCCCAAAATTTGTTTGAATCTCATTCCTCTGTCAACATCATTCTTGTACTTCCTTGCCTTAAATTTTTTATTCTCGCTATATGAACCTTGATGATGTCCGTTGCTTGTCCCGTATAGTTTACCTCACCTCAAGTTATTTCCTCTTGACCATAAAAGGTATTCTCAACAAGCTCATTAGCATCGAGTAGCTTTGAGTGGCTACTTGTCCCTTTTTAATTCCCCCATCTGGTGATGGAACAAAATTATCGATTCACTTTGTTGATCCAGCTCATTCAGCACTCGTTGTTGGCCCCTAAATCAGAGTCGAGTATCACATTTCCTCCCCACTTATAGAAAATTTTCCCTCGAAATTTTTCGCTGTGATTACCCCAAGTCTTGCTTGTTGTAATCCTTCTTACTACGAGGATTTGTAACTCCTAAATTTGCATCTTTTTTTTTTTTCTTGTCTTACCCTTTAACCATACATTGAATGGTCATCTCCTCGTTACTTGTTGCTTAGCGCCAAAACCTCATACTACTGCTTTTACCTTCTGTAGGCATTAGAGACATCCTTTGCATTTCTCTCTAGCTTGCGATCAACCTTATGAATCATTTCAAGAATCATGATATTCCCAATGGCTTACTTGCTCACTCCCGGCGCCTAACTTAGCACTTCCTTATAGTTGCTTGAATTTGATGTTCTCGTAATATCCATTCTGCCACTCTTAGACCCTAGCTGAAACTCCTCGTACGGTTTCCCCGTCCAATAAGGTTTTACCCGAGAGATTGACACCTTTCACCAATATAGGCGATCTTGGTTTCACTTTGGGGTATCCTAGCAGGTTCCCTAAACTCATATCCCTCTTACTTCTTTACTCATGACTCTTCTTCTTGATGTTCCTTGCTAGTTCTAGATGTCCCTTGTTCTCGATGTAGTCTCTAGGTCCCTATTTTCTCTTCTCACTCATGTACCATGATAGATAAGGTTCTCCCTTCGATTATTCCTGACGATCATGATTCCGCCTTAAAAATTGACTGAAATATCTTTATGGACTTCCTATGGATCGGTTGTTCTCTACTTGGTGGTCAACCTAATGCTTTCTTGTTGTCTGTTGTACTCCTGCTTCCGCCCGTCTTACTATCTTCCTCGATGCATACATCGCCAGGTTGATGCCAACCATTTTTTTTCTATAACTTCCCAATTCCCATGGCGTTCTTCTTGCTTCTTTACTTTTACTACCACCAAACTACAACTCTTCTGTTGTTGTTTGTACTATATTTGGTCATCAACCTCTGTTGAGTATCTTCTCGTTGGTGTTTTAGGTCACAACTTCCAATGGTGGCTTGCGCTTGGTAACCTTTAACATAACTCATTCCATGTCTCTTTTGTTGATCGATCTTGTACATAAACTTAGTCTCTTAGTTAGGATTCTTAGTGGCTTAACTAATTGTGTCTGTTTCATCCTTAACTAGTTGTCTCATCTGGAGCCCTCCTACCATGCCATAACTTCTCTTTTTTCCTCCTTCTCGGTAATGCTTTCCCTCATCGTACCTCTTTGTGCAGCTTCTTGACCTCGAGTCACCTGAGACTTGACCCATTTACTTCTTGAAATCTCGTCAAACTCCCTCTGGCTTTTTTGCTCTTCCTTGGTATTGTTCGCAAACTCTCTTCATTACGACCATTTAGACTCTTCCTCAAATTCTCCACTTTCATTAGAACCCCTAATGAACGCTGTACTTGCTTGTCTATACCCGGTTGATTGAATGATTTACTCCTATGGCTGGTTCCGAGACTCCTGCTCTTGGCCCTCTAGTTCCCACTTTGGACTTTCCCAATGGATTCCTTGAAATTCCACGATTTTCCGATTCTCCTTGATCATGGTAATTTGCAGGGTCTCTCAACCCCTTCTCATACCTTGTCCTCTAGCTTGCGGTTGGCAGGTGTATAGCATGCCTGATCTAACCTCAACCTCTACATCATTTATCTCGTTGCTTGTCTTGTTCCTTTTAAAGGCTTGCTATCAGCCTAACTCCCCAGGGTCATGTACCCTCTTCTCTAGTGAGGTAGTTTATCTATAAGGGTTCCTTTATCATCATATGGAAATGACCATGCCTCCTCTCCTCCTTGACCTGTAGACTTCTTGACATCCTTTCATACTCCCTGTAACTTACTTATTACCTCATTTGCTTCATTTATACTACCTTAGCTTTTTCTTGAAGCCTAAGCTTCCCACTACTCCTTGTCACTGTGTTGTAATAGCATCGAGCCATCAACGACTAAAATCAGTTGGGGGACTTCTCGTGGTACCTCTTTGTTTCTTGACTCTTTGCTTTCTTGCCACAGCTTAGGGTCAAGGACCTTGAAATCCTCACATCATTATAGCCTTTGACATCTAGTGACTGTAGCTCTTCCTTCGAAGATTCATAGTTCTCCTATTTGTATATCTTAACCTATTAGATCGTTTTCCAGTGGCTAAGTAGAAAATCCTCATAGTGCACCTTCAACTCCTTCTATTCCTCGTACTTATCCCTCAGGATAACCCTTTGTGATTGACGCACCTTTTTATTAGGAGTAAAGTTATCTATCTTAATACGATTAGAGTAGACTGGAGATTCTATAGACTCTTAAAAGAAGATCCTTGACTCATTTTCCTTTCCTTTAAAACAAAACCTTTAAAAATTGAGACCGACATTCCAGTATTCCTTGGAAACCAAGGAACAGAGGAAAACCAGGCTCT
This sequence comes from Linum trigynum, assembly GCA_964030455.1. Lineage (NCBI taxonomy): Eukaryota > Viridiplantae > Streptophyta > Magnoliopsida > Malpighiales > Linaceae > Linum > Linum trigynum. The sequence continues at coordinate 7,913,016 of OZ034819.1, forward strand.
GATACCAAAATGTAACACCCTAACCCGGCCGGGTACTAATATTACCAAAATTCCCTTGATGACTCATAAACCAAAATAAGAAACGAAAGACTTGTAAAAAAAATGGAAGCTTTCCATAAATAACCATAACAAATACTGAAGTAAACTGAAATCTCTTAAAACAAATCCCAACACTTTGGCAAACCTCAACCATAGAATCTTAATTTGAATCTCCAGTCACTACTCATAATCGTAAATCAATAATTAAAACTCTACTTTGTTGTCTGCTCGGATTCGATCTCTGGCACCTCCAGTGACGCTTGTACTATCCTCCTATAGCTGGCTTGCCTCGAACAACTTTCTCGATCTCGCTGCTCACTAACTGCTCCTCTAGCTGCAACTATCGATCTAGTTCTCGCTTATTCCTTTACTAAGTCCTAGTGAGTGAGATGGGGTCAGTCTACGCCCTTACGTTTTAATAATTCTAATACTTGAGTACTTTACTTAAACACTTAACTTTGACTAGTGGAAGTTGTTTGTACTTCCAATCTTAAAATCTTAACTCTTAAACTTTGAGGGAGTTGAAGTTACTCTCCTCTCTTAAAGCTCAAATCTTGACTTAAATACTTGACTGACACGTGGATCCCTCACTAGCTAGTCCGGTTGCCAACTCATACATATGAGAAGCCATCCAGGCTTTCCTAAAACTTAAACTTAGTTAGGGGAGTCGTAACGATTCATCCCCCTAACATCTTAAACTTATCGTGGTGGCTCTTCACCACGATTCTCAAGAGCATAACTGCTGCTCATCTTAAAAGTCTCAAGAGCATAACTGCTGCTCTATCTCAAAATCTCAAATGGCAACGGACTGGCGCTAGTGACTAAAACTCTTAAAACAGTTTCACCTTCTTGAAGGTGAGTTACTTCTTAAAAAGAACTTGTTTCTTAAACTTTAACAATAACTTATACTCATAAAATTTCAAGGTAAATAATAACCATTCACTTCAAGTCATAAGTCAAACTAGACACATATCATCAACCATAATCATGCAATCTCAAACATGAATCAAATACTGCACACGTAAATCAATACTCGAAAATACTCAAGGCAAATACTTGAAAACCGTAAGGCGTAGAATTTACCCCCTTTGCACTCACCTTGCAAGTTAAATTGGTGGAATTAGACGAATTGCCTTCACAAACCCGCTCTTGTTATAAACACTACGATGTCCCCAGTTTGACCAATCAATGCTCCTCGTAGAAAATCGTACAAAGCATCATCCAATTTACCACGCGCAAGAGACTGGGCCATTTAAATCCGTGTAATTGTCGAATCATCACCAGTCGATTTAACTACTTGACGCAGCCTGCAAGCGGTGCTACGTGAATGATTTCTCCTTCGATCCTACAAGATGCCCCAATGTGATCGTGAATGATGCGGATGACAACGAGCTTGGGGGAATCTTTTTGGTGCGAACGGTGGGGCGACTGGGGGAGCTGCTTGCTTCTTCACTCTACTGCGGAAATAATCACGAGGGAAGGTTGCGCTGGGGAATGATCCGATCGCTGGAGGGTTTCTTTTCTTCCAATTGGCGGCGTTGCTCGGTGTAAGCTGCTAGGGATCCCCACGGTTGCTGCTGCGGTTTCTTTCCTCACCGGCCAAGGGTTTCGGGAGGAAGGTTTCGGCTGGGGGAATAATCAGGGGCCGAGCGGTTCCTTCCCTTTAATATATATATATATATATATATTTAATAATAATAATAATATAACTATATTATTATTATTCATAATTCGCGGTTGCAACCCTTCGTACGTAACGGTTAACACAACCGTTCCCGTATTTTGGTCGAACCTGAACCCAAAGTCGGGGTGTTACATTTTGTACGTTTAGTGTGCTTCGTACTTTTTGTCGGTTTATGTTGTAATGTTTGTACGCTTTGTTATTTTGTAATGTTTGTCGCTTTCATTTGTAATGTTTGTAAGCTTTGTTATTTTTGTCAACCATGTTTGTAAGGTTTTTTATGTCTAAAAAACAACCTGGCTGACTTTTTGATAGAACTCCTCTCTATAGGGATGGAGCCTCCAAAGTTAACCCGGGTTTTTTTCAGTTTGTATGGATTGTCGGTCTAGTTTGTCATTTTTGTCCACCATATTCGTAATGTTTGTATCTCTAAAAAACAACCGGGTTGACTTTGAGACAGAGCCCTCTATATAGGGATGAAGCCTCCAAAGTCAACCCAGGTGTTTTTCCAGTTTGAATGAATTTTTGGTCTAGTTTGTCATTTTTGTCCACCATGTTTGTATGTCTAAAAAACACCCGGGTTGACTTTGGGAAGGAGCCCCTCTAGACAGGGATGGAGCCTCCAAAGTCAACCTGGTTGTTTTTTCTTTTTGTATGGTTTGTATTGTTTGTCGGTTTAGTTTGTATTTTTTGTACAGTTCATATGTTTGTAAATCTGTTTGTATGTTTTGTCGCTCTAATTTGTACTGTTCGTATGGTTGTACTGATTGTAAGTCCGGTTTGTATATTTCGTAATTTTCCATAATACCCAAACTACCCCTGTCATTAATTAAATAGTCATTTCCACTTTTTAATCATCAGATTGCTATATCCAGATCTAAGGGCTGGGAGGGGTTTTGTCAAGTGACTAAGCACCCCCTTAGTCACTGGATCCGGAGTAGATTCCAGGAATCACCTCTTTGATGATTGTCCTTATTCGTCCTATGTTTGGAATGCAGTGTTACAATTGTTTTGCAGACGTCCTCTATTTTCCCAACCGGGAGATGCATCTGAATTGAAGTATCCAGACTTGGTGTGGCTCGAGTGACAGTCAGAATTGGAGGATTGATTTGGTCCATAGCTTTGAGCTTCATTTGGCGAGAGCGGTGTGCTCGTTTGTATGGAAATGTATGCAGATCTCCTGAGCAGATTGTCTCTCACATACAGATTGAATGTAGGTTGTTAGCTGAAGGAAATTTGGATGTTGGAGGGCGACTGAGAGGGCTAGGATTTTTTTTTTTTTTTTTTTTAAGTAAGAGGGGTAGGAATAGGATTACCGTCATAGTTATAGTGGGTTGTTGATATTATATTCTCATGGTTGCTTGATGAAAAGAACTATGTGAGGAGTTTAATGCGACTTGCATACCCGTACTTGATGCCAATTTTGATAAACAATGGAAAAAAAAAAAAAATAGTTGAAACGGAAACGCAGTTGGTACGGCCCAATAGTAGTCGGGTCAAGGTTGTCAACCTGCGGGTCGATCTACTTTGATCTTGACCTAATAAGAAAAATGGCTCGCACATATTTGTCGTGTCGACTGCTAAAAGTATCGGGTTGTAAGTCAAATTGAGTCATTTTTTTCATTTGGTTTGCAAAATGCGCCTATTTTTCGATTTTTCTTTTCGCCTAACACAATATTTGGAATTCTTAGTGAACATTTGAATATTGATGTTATATAAGTATGTGTGAATTTTTACTGTATGTTGGATCTAAGTACGACATATTACTTTAATTTGGTGTAATGTTATATGTTATTACTCACATGTTAGATGAGATTTGATATAATTTATCAGAGTAAATACAATATAATGACTCTTTCTATAATTCTCGGCTAAAACGAGCTAAAATGAGTGATCAGTTAACCCTTGACACTTCCGTTTATCCAATTCCTTTGGCAGTAAATACGAGTAACTATCGATGGCAATCATGTAAACTGAACAGCGCAATGCCGAAATCCAATACCAAAGCAAATCTTTCTTTCTGCCTCACCGGCTAATTCTCAGCGATGCTGTTCTTCCTCTGATTACGAGCACCATTGCCAAATTACGTTCGTCGATTCGTCGAATTGAAATTTCTCACCGGCTTTTGTTCCACACAGATCTTTCTCCAATTGCCTCGATTAAAACCCCCTTTCCATTAAAACCCTTAACCCTAACCCTAGAATTCTATCCCCCTTTCCGTCAATGGCGACTGACAGCGATGTCTCCCGCCGGAAGCACCGTCGATCGCCCTCCGATGACGAGTTGGAGAAGTCCTCCAAGAGACACCGCCACCACCACCGCCGCCACCACCACCACCGCCACCATCGTAGCAAGAAGCACGACGAGGAAGCCAAATTGAGCGGCGGGGATGACGCTCCTCCTCCTGCTCCTTCTCCCTCGATCCCTACTGCCCCAGATTGCAAATTGGCCGATGATGACGTGGAGGAAGGAGAGATTCTCGACGAGGAAGCGTCTGCTGCTGGCGTTGTTAAGGGCGTGGAATCAGGCAAGGACATTGATGATTCTGAGAATCTGGTGTGTTCCGTCCCTCTTCTGTAATGTGTTTTGTTTTAACTCAACATATTCATCCAGGTTTTTTCCTTCCACCAATTGTAGGAGGAGAGTCTGGTTCTCTTTAATATGTTAAATTTCGATAGGAGAGAGTTTGTGATTGGCACAGTGTTTTTCGAAGTTCTTTCTTCCCCCAAGTTTTGTTCTTTTTACAAAGGAAGGTTGTCTGATTCCAGAATTTCAACCATTGGTTCTTTTATTTACTTTGCATTCATGTTAGAGTTAATTTTCACTTAATATTAGAATAGTTTCCTGGTGGCGCCTAATAAGTTGTTTTGTTGGTGAGAGCTTGTTATAGTGTCCTTAACATGCGTGTAAGAACCCGCTTGCGCATCTCATGCGCATTTGTTGACTTGCCAAAAGAAAGAAGTATCTTCTAGGCGTTTCAATGGAGAACTGGTGACGTTATGTTGATTTGTAAGAGCTGGTTTTGCAATATATTTGTGCTACTTCGGCCATTTGGAATGTATCTTTCTGTTAATAACCATTGACATTTCATTTTAGGGACATAATCTTGATGACAAGGATGAGGGGTTCATAGCCAATTCTCTAGTTGGTAATAAACATGACAAGTGTGCTGGTCTGAGTAGAAATACTAAGCCTGGTGATCAAGATAAGTGTGCTTCTGAGCTTGGTGCCGAATCCAAGGTTAATGGAAGTTCAAGCTATTCTTATCATGATGATGAGAAGATTTTCAAAACAGCGTCCCAGTCTCCATCCCAGCCAGGTCTCAAGCAAACGATTAACCATGATACTAATGATGGTGGGGAGGGCCAGTCAAACAATGTTAAAAGTAATTTTCCAGATAGCAGGGGGGATGAGTACAGAGAGGATGCTCGGTTAGAATCTAGGGACAAGTATCATGATGAGATTCATGCTAAGAGGGGATCCATGCCACCCGATCATCGTAGAGGAAGATCTCATTCCAACAGTGGGGTAGAAGATGAAGAGCGCTGGAAAAGAAGGCGACATCATGAAAAAATGGAAAGGGATTCTGATGATGAAAGAACAAGCAGAGGTAGTAGAGAATATGGCCGGGATAGGGACAGAGAATCTAGTGTTAGTCACACTAGATACCCAGGGCGGAATGACAGACATCATGGCCATGATGCGTATGACATAGACAGGAGTAGAGAGAGAGATACGCATAGAGAAAGGAGAAGGGAGAAGGACAGAGAAAAAAGCAGGGATAGAGAGATTTATGTGGATAGAAGGAAGATGCAGGAACGTGAGAGGAGCCAGGATAGGGAGGCTGATAGAGATAGGCAAAGGGAGAAGGGTAGAGAAAGAAGCAGGGACCGAGAGATGTACATGGATCGAAGGAGGATGCAGGAAAGAGAGAGGGATGGTGTCACATACAGGAGGACGGAGAAAAGGCATGGAAGTAGGGATTTGGATATGGAACGAGATCAAAGGAGGGACATAGAATTGGATTTAGGGAATAGAAGAGGGAGGGAGCACGAGAAAGCTAGGGATAGAGAGGAGGAGCATGATCAGAGGAAGCAGAGGGCAAGGGACAGAGGCTCAGAAAAACTTATGGAGCAAGACAGAGGCAATGATAAGGATGGGGATAAGTACAGTGACAAAAGGAGAACTAGGGAATATGATAGGGGCCGAGACATGGAGCAGGGGTGGCAGAATGGTGGAAATAGAGGAAAGGATAGGGGTGTGAAGAGTGATTCTACTTGTTTCCAGAGTGCTAACAGTGATGATTTTGAACATGGCAGTGAGAAATCAACAAGGTATCCTATATGCATGCATTTGTTTCCTTTTTCTAAGTTTTCTTTGTTTGACAATATATTTATGCAATGTCATGTGAAATCGGTTTTGTTTGTCTGGTGGTAATAGGGATGAAGATGAACAGGATGATTTTGAAGAGAGGATGACATTAATACTTGCTGAGCAAGAGGAGGAGGATTTGAATAAAATTAAGGAGGAGAGTAGAAAACGGAGGGAGGCCATCCTTGAGAAGTATCGAAATCAGCAGTTGCATCAGCAGGCTGAGGCAAATTTGCCGGATGCGAAGAAAGGTATCGCATGCTTTCTTCACTGGAAGCCAATGTAGAATTCGTTTTGACTTTCCTTCTTGAACTATTGAACTGAGAATTCTTGTCAAGCTCTTGTTACGACTGTTGTAGCTTGTAAGCTGAGCATGCTTGATTGTGTTGCATCACCAATATGCTAATGGAGTAGCAGGTTGAGTTTGTTACTTGAAAACGAGTAAGCATGCTTTGTGGTGCTAAACTACGTGTTAGTTTTTGCCTACAAGACTTGTGTCCGCGCACTCACTTGAACTTGATTTCTAGATGTACCTTTGTTTTCCCCCCATCAGAATGTTTAGCTTACTGAGGGTGATATTCTTCATCTATGTATTTATGTTGGAGGTACTGCTATTTGTTGCCTTGTAATTTTTTATTTTCCTCCATGCTCTGCAGCATGGGAGTCCGGGGAGCAGCCTGGTGAATCTTTACCATCCAGTGGCATAGCTACGGAGACTGCGAATGGTAAGAGAGATGGAGATGCGAATGTTGCAGAGCTTGCAGCATCTGTTGTTAAGTCACCACTTCAAAAAGGGGTCCTGGTTTCTGATGGTACTTCCTCTCCTCGTGGGCTTGGAGAGGGCACTCCAAAGGTGCTGATTCTGGCATTTATAATCTTGTAATTCTGTATGGCAGCTCATTACCTGTATTTGTGCCCCCCTAGATCAGTTTGAGAATAGGAATTTTCACTGTATTGTCACATTGTGCAATATAACACAAAGATTGCTTTATATACCTGATTTATCATAGTCATCAATTTGGTGCAGAGTGAGAGATCAGAGGAAAGGTACTGCGATGATATATTTGGAGAAACCCCTACTGCTGTTCGCAAAGCGGTGAGGTTCCAACATTTCTACTCTTGTAAATATAACTGATAACTCATTACCTGGAGTGCTTCTCTGGATCAGTTTGAGACACAGGAATTGATTCTGGAAACTTCTATATACTTCTCCCTAACCAAAGTTTTTTATTTTATTTTAAGATTCGTGTAAACTCTTGTGCTGAGGGTCTTCATCTGGCAATGTTTTGCAGGGCAAGGTGAACGGTTTGCCTGTGATGCGGAGTGCTCTACATGACAATTGGGATGATGCCGAGGGCTATTATAGTGAGTACTTCCCTTAATAATTATGCTGTCTTTTCAAGCCTACCAAATTCAAGGACTATTTGGTTTTCTTCAATTGATTTGCTGGGTAGTTAGAATTTACCACAAGATTTTGCTTCATTTTACACCTTAGCTCAATTGTGTGTGTTTTATTTTATCCTTTGAAGATATCTGAACTATTCTTTCTCCTTTACATTCCTGAAAATGACTTTCTTTCTGTTTCTATTCTCTCTGAAGATGGATCCAAGGGTTTGGATTGTTGATTTGAGCTTGGTAGACATTGCATTCAGTAGATAGGCCTTTATTGAAGTATTCCAAGTGTCCCAATGAACTGTCAGGAATGTACTGTTTGTCGTGTAGAGCTTTCTTTGTCGGACAGGAACCCCAATTTGCTAGTTGTTTCTTTGATGAATATGCAGAAGGGGAGAAACACTAGAGCTGTTTTTCCAAAGTTATGCAAGGACCTTTTTTCTGAAGATGGTTTTTCATTGGTGGGAATTGGTTTGGTGGTGGCTTCTCATGACACGTGTTTGATGCAGGCCATCGTTTTGGTGAGGTTCTTGATGGACGCTATGAAATTATTGCTGCTCATGGAAAAGGAGTATTTTCTACTGTAGTCCGTGCAAATGATCTGAAGGCCGGAAGTGATGAACAGGAAGAGGTGGCCATAAAAATTATACGAAACAATGAAACAATGTAAGTTAGTTTCTAGAGATAGACGTAAAATTTATTTGTAAACAATATTTGCTCTTTGTTTTGCTAACTTGTATGTCTTGTCCTTTCATGCAGGAACAAGGCTGGTCAGGTTGAAGTTTCAATTTTAAACAAATTAGCTGGTGCAGATTTGGAGAATAGGCGCCACTGTGTTAGGTTCCTTTCTCATTTCAAGTACAGAAATCATACTTGTTTGGTTTTTGAGTCTCTTCATATGAATCTTCGCGAGGTCCTAAAGAAGTTTGGTCGCAATATTGGGCTTAAACTAACAGCTGTAAGGGCGTACGCGAAACAGCTTTTCATTGCGTTGAAGCATTTAAGAAACTGTGGTGTTCTTCATTGTGATATAAAGCCAGACAATATGCTGGTATGTTCAGTTTGTTCCTGGTCCGACTCTCCTAGAATCTGCTGTCCATTCTAGCTATTTACTATATTTTCCATACCATTCTGCAGGTGAATGAGGCAAAAAATGTGCTGAAGCTTTGTGACTTCGGCAATGCCATGTTTTCTGGAAAAAATGAAATTACCCCATACCTTGTCAGCCGTTTTTATCGTGCTCCTGAAATCAGTAAGCTATCTTTGTGTGCATGTTTGGCTGCATCTTGTGCATGAATAGGCTCTGCTTTGCATGTACTATAAATTGTGTTTTACGTTTTGGGTGTCTCAGTTTCTATCGTTCATTTTGCAGTTCTCGGTTTGTCATATGATCACCCTATGGATATTTGGTCCGTTGGTTGCTGTCTATATGAGCTTTATACTGGAAAAGTTCTTTTTCCTGGTCAAACTAATAACGATATGTTGCGACTGCATATGGAACTGAAGGGCCCTTTTCCCAAGAAGATGCTTAAGAAGGTGGGATTTTTGGTATAAGTAGACATGGACTCTTGTTATTCTTACTTGTGCTTCTATGTGGACCTCCTTAGTGAGAGTGCTTTAGTTAGTGGTGTATGATTCCTTGCTTTCCTGGTATGAGTTGCTCCAGTAGGTTGTCTTTGAGCTGCTTCCCTTAACTGTAAACGATGTTCATGCATTTAGACGATCTTGCAGGGTGCATTTGTCGATCAACATTTCGACCAGGATTTGAATTTTCATGCTACAGAACAAGATCCTGTGAGTAACAAGGTATGCTGGAATGGCTTTTTTCTAAATTAAGTTGGTTGCTGTCGTCTCTGTTGTTTTTGAGCTTGCTGAGATTTTGAGCTACTATTTCCAGATAATGAAGAGGATGATTGTGAATGTAAAGCCTAAGGATATTGGGTCAATTGTTAAAGGCTCTCCTGGTGAGGATCCAAAAATGTTGGCCAACTTTAAAGACATTTTGGAAAAGATTTTTGTTTTGGATCCCGAGAAGAGGATGACAGTTTCTCAGGCATTAAACCATCCATTTATCACTGGCAAGTGAAACCATGTTGCTGCTTTTCTGACTCCAGAAATGCCGTTGCATTGATGTTTGTATATTGCCACCTATCCTAATTTCAGTGCTAATGATTTGGCATTATCTGTCTTTATCTTCTATGAGGGTATCTATGAGCTCTGGACGATATCTGGCTTTGCAAGTGGTGATGTTTGGTCAGAAGTACGCTTTGCTGGCGGTTCTTTCAAGGGAATGTACTGTTTCTATTGTAAGACAACTCGCCATAGGCGTTTGTTTTCTTTCACCTCTTGTAATCCTTATTGATTATGAACGTAGTGGGGACTTCTTCATAGCTCATCTTGACTCCTCTATTATAGTTATATTTGTATTTCGGGTGGCACAGCTGGATGTGCGGAAAGATATAATAAGAGGAGAAATGATCTGGATTGTCTGAGTTAGTAATCTAACGTATTTTGACAAGAGTCTTTGGCTGGTACAAATCCAAACAGTTGTTTTAGTCTTTTGAGTTGCTCTAGTACTTCTACTATACCAATAATATAAGTTCTTGATAGGCTGTGAAGTATTTCCATATTTTTTTTACTTCTCTTTGCTCTGTAGCTATTCCTAAGCAGATCTGTCATTTTTTATCATTAAATTATGATCCTTGAGTGGCTAATTCAATTTTTCGTTCAGGACATCTTCCTCTGCTTTGTGGCAAACTCCAGGGATTAGATGCATAGAGGAACCCGGGAGAAGGTATCTTAGATTATCTGCTATTGTAGTCTCAACATGGTTGAGATCCTTTAAATAAAATTGGCATTAGTATGTGTTATTTTATCCTTGCACTCGTAGGCTGCTGCTTGTGTCTGAATTTTTGCTGTTCTTTGTACGATGTTTGGTGGATTTAGTTTTTGTGCTCGGGGTTTCATTCCTCTGTATAGTCTTAGATTTTCTCAGTTTGCTTTCTTTGAAAGTAAGATTTTGGTGTGATTGTTGTTGCTCTTGTTGCCTTGTTGGTACCTTATCCTTTAACCTTGGATACCTGGGTTAGGATCTATGTTTTCTGTCAAGTTAAAGCAAGCAGTAAAAGATTTAGTTACTCGTTGTGTTGATCTTCTTTAGTTGTTTATCTGCTATTGTTATTGTTATGATGGACTTGCATACATCTGATTCATTGTCTTTTGGTAATTTGGAGGCACATGCTCGTAGATGGTCTGCTGCAGCCTGTGGACAATCACAGTAAGTTATCCATTTGTTACAGTTGGACTTCAATTCTCTATAGATATGCCTCACTAACTAATCTACTCGTTACTTTCCTTGTAGGGTGCTGTCTTTATCATCATGATTCTCTTGTAAGAATCTTAATTATTGTTCTTTCTTTGGTGAGTTCATTGTTTATGCTGTATATTTTATTATTACTTTGATCCTGATCTGCATTGCTAGTCATGGTGCATGAGTAACCCGTTAGGAGCCAGGTCTGGATTCTCGATTTGCCAAGTACTCCAGTTTAACTTGGTCTTTTTTTATGGAGGACTTGTTATATGTTACAGCTTTTGCTTTGACCTTGTGCGATTGGATGCATGCATGCTTTCATTTGTTTATATAATTCCTAACAAGTTACACGCATGACGCAACAATGGTTGAAGGTTGGTGACCCTCGTGTGGAGTGATTAACAGCACAGCCGAATTTCTAGTTTCTTCAATGCCTCTAGTTTATGATTTTAAGTTGTATATTTTGATATTTAGACCTAGCTGGTTAAAATATCAAAATAAGTTATTAGTATTTGGTATTTTGGAGGAAGTTAAGTATAAGCTAAGCGGTGACTGGTGTTTAGTTCGTACCTTAAAGCCCTATTTTGCCATTGTGTAATATTCAAAGTAGCTTACCCGTTATTTTAAGCTTATATTTTCTTAAGTTTTAGGGGCTTGAATATTTATGCTTTCGAGTCAGAGGATCAGCGGAGTCTATTTGTTGATTGGCTCTGCGATTGTTAGATGAGTCAAGAACACGTTCAAGTTTATATTTGCCCTATTTCACTTATTGTCTGTAGTGGCTTCAAACTGTAGTCCTTAAATGAGCTCAAGTGGATTGGATGTTTTGTCTTGGAGGTGGTTGATGAGCAGTGTCTGTAAGGTATGGAAGAAACCAGATCAGCAGGTTTTATTCTGTAGGGGCTTCAAACTTTAGTCCACTTGGTTTAATTGTCAGATGGGAAAAAAGGTAATAACTTATCTCACTTTAAGAACAGGATGTCTGTAGTCTTGATTTCTTGTGAGCGGTTTCGACTGAATCATGAGAAAGGCTGGACTTCTGATAGTGTTAAGACTGCCAAATGTAGGAAACAAGAGGTGTATTACTAGGGCAAAGAGGGGTGACTGTCACTACTCATTAGTGCGACAGGCTGTGTTTCATCCTTTGGTTCCACACCATTTGGGGAGATTAAACATCAGATTCATGGGAAACAGCACATAGGGTTTGTTATCAGGTAAGTATTAGAGATGACTGTGTGCTCAGTCTATTCATGCTCACCACAGTTTTTGCAATGGACCCTTGATTTAAGGTATAGGTTGGATTGACTGCTATATTATATCTATGTTTTAAGCTCGGATGAGCTTCTGTTTGGTCAAAATATTTATGTGTGAGTGTGGTTGCTTCAGTCTTCCGAGAGACTTAATGTATGGACATGATGGTACATTGGTTCGTGGTGCATGTAATTATTCCCCCTTTGTTTTGATCTTGATTTCGTGTAATTGTGTATCTTTGTTTTAGGATATTAATAAAAGCTGATATTTTTAGCATTTTCTTCCACCCTTCTCATACCTGCAAATTGGCATGGCATCTCATGTTGCTTTCCTTAGCCTTCATGTCTACGATTTTCATCTGCTTGTATGCTAGGACTGTATGCCTTTAAAAATTACAGCTGCCCCACAGGACTTCTAAAGTCTCCCATATGTTTTCTTCAGCCTGGCAACTAACTAGTCTATGTTTGTGCAATTGTGCCCTGCTTTGCTTAATGAAAGATACGAGTTGGGTGCCTAACTTAGACTACCTGATGTGCCTTTCAATAGTCTATTTGATATTGTCGATGTACCAAATTGGCGTGGTCTTGTTGCATTTTTGTGCCATTAGGTCTCTGGTGGGTGTCTGTGCTTTTTGTGTTGTGGTGTTATCATGGTGTAAGCAATTGAAAGAGTAAAATGTCTGCGCAAAGTGGAAAATGGGTTATTGACCTCAAAGAACAAGAAAAAATGTGGGAGGAAGTGGTGGTTGAACATTTTGTGTTCAGTAGCCATGCTATATAGAATAGGATGGATCAAGGTGTTTCTGATGCTTCTCCACTGTGAAGTATTCCTACCAAACCCTGTACTTTAACTTTAGGTGGTATGACGTCTGATGTTTGAAAGGTTATGTTATATCACTCTTGTTTAGGTTTTCTATCAGGAAGGTTTGTAGGAGGTTGGGTGGCTTGGTTTCTTGTTCAGCATCAAGTATCGAATTCGTGCATGTAGGGCTGAATAATTGATCTCTCTCTACGAAATTTTGATAGAGAGAGGGAGAGACGAAAGGAAAATGAAAATGAAATGGAGGCTGGCTTATCAAATTGCGAGGAATACTGCGTACTCTTTTCTGGATTATTACCGTTGAAAATATAAATTAAACTTATTCCATACGCAAAATGGCACGAAATTTGGTGGCGGGTGCATGGTGTGGACTTTTGACAACTTTGGGGCCATGAAAGAAGAAGTTAGGCATTAGACATAGTGAGCGACTTTTTTTTTTTTTTGTTAAGTCATTATTACGTTCATTCAATTACATATTCAAAACAATATCCCAACACGAGTCTCAGGAGGGAATATCCGATAAGTGGGTTCAAATTGAAGTATTAAAATGATTAAAAAAAAATAAGAAACACTAAGAAAAAATATATATATATCCTAGCTAAGGTCACCATCCACATTGATCGACAGTCACCATGAACCGTCGATGGTTGTTGTATGTTTTTTTTTTTACAAAAAGATAATCATATATTGATTGAAGATAGACACAGTTACATCCTGGAGAACAGTCAGGTCTGGAAATTAAAAGCGCGACACGTAGACGAGTACAAAGAAAGGGTCTTTCTAGCCACCGCATGGGCTACCCTATTGTTCCTCCGTCCTACAAATCGCAAATTAAACCCCGGTTGATTTCCCATACATTGGCAGATTTCATCCAAGATCATCCCAATCCTACTATCTCTAATCTCCGCTTGATTAATTTTATCGATGATGACCTTGGCATCGCCTTCAAAACGCACCTCCTGGAATCCATTAGCCACACACCATAAGAGAGCTTCCCGGAGGACGAGCGCCTCCATCACTAAAGGATCATCAACAACCCGGTACTAAACTCATTGCACCCAGATGACCACCCTATGAGGGTTAAGAAGCACCATTCCGCCCGCAGAGTGGGACCTAGCTCTTGTAGCCCCGTCCCACATACACACCAACGAGGAACCCCCGGTCAACCCTGGAGGATGGACAGTAGGGTGCATCCCCAGCTCCCTCCAATCAGCCTATGGCTGTTGTATGTTTTGCAACTCTTTTATGTTACACTATTTATCGTATGTGTGTATTAATCAATTCCATTGAATTATATTATGTATATATGTGTTAACGGGACATTAAAATGAAGCATTTTCAAAGCATCCATCTATCAAACGCATTGCACGTAGCAATAGCTTATAGCTGAAAGATGAGGAGGTGGAGCTAATCAGGGACAGAGTGCGATAACGATGTTGACTATCTAGAGAATTATGGACATTCACTTGGGGTTATTACTTATTTGATTGATTGTAATGATCGATGACTTCATATAGAATCAATCGATGCATGGTATAGGTTTTTTTATTTTACAATAGTGGATAAACTTTGATGATTTTGGAGTCTTTTGCGAATTGCGACTCATGAAATTGTTTTTGAATAAATGGAAACATCTTATTATTCAGCAAATTTTTTGTTTTTGTTTTGGAAAATACTATTTTCAATACCATCGTTTGGTGATTTCTTATCAAATAGACTAAAGTTTCTATCAATACTGTTTTAAGTATGCACACGCTACTTAAACAGAGTTTTCCCAAACAACATCACATTTCTACCGCGCGATCCCATCTTAACTCCAACTTGGAACGAGTCGCCGTAGCTCCTAAGAATTGTCTTCATCGACACAAAAAACAGGCAAAACAAAAACACGCACAAAAAAATGCCAATCTTTCTGCCTTATCCCTTCACCAAATAAAAACCCAACACAACACTCCCACTCCCACCCTGCCACAATTTAACCGACTCATTTCACTCCTTCCCGGCGGCGCCTCTTCCACCGCCTGCTTACCCACCTTACCATATATCTCTCCCGTTTGTCTGTCCGGAGAGAAAAGGGGAAGAGAGGCAAAAGCTGACACCATGGGAAGAAAGCTGGACTCGATTCTGGGCAGGAACAACTTCAAGTCCTACAAGTTCAAAGCACTCGCCAACCTCGCCGTCTCCCGCCTCGCCATCTTCAAGAACCAGCGCCAGGTCAAGCTCAACCACGCCCGCGCCGACGTCGTCGACCTCCTCCACCTCGGCCACCGCGACCGCGCCCTCCTCCGCGTCGAGCACGTCATCAAGGAGCAGGGGATGCTGGAAGTCTATGCAATGATGGAGGATTACTGCAACCTTCTCGTCGACAGGCTTCAACTCATCGAACAACAAAGGTTAGTTCCTTTCGACAAGACTAATCTGTGTCTGTTTTTTCTTCATTCGACTTCGACTAACTGGTTCTTGTGTATACATGTATTTCCAGGGTTTGCCCCGATGAACTGAAGGAGGCGATATCAGGCTTGCTCTTTGCATCGTCTAGGTGCGGGGATTTCCCTGAGCTTCAAGAGATTCGGCTTCTGTTGACATCTCGCTATGGGAAGGAGTTCGCTGCTCGCGCTGTTGAATTGCGCAACAATTCTGGTGTTAGCTACAGGGTACGTATCGATGGTGTACTCTCACCTGTGTTTGCTGAATCCATATGGTTTGATTGATTTGGTTATGGTCAGTTGACGATATAAATCGAAACTGAATCCTTGTGCAGATGATACAGAAGATGTCCACTAGGCAGCCGGACAGGGAGACCAGAATCAAGGTGCTGAGAGAGATTGCGGCAGAGAACAATATCGCCTTGGAAGAGCTAGATCAACCTCCTTCAACGTTAACATCTCAGGCAGAGCCCTACGCCGTGAGCAGTAAGCAAGGCGAGGAAGGAGAGACATCAGCAGCAGCTGCAAGCAGCACCGCATCAGAAGAGATTGGGAGAAATGGTCTCACTGATTCGATCCAAGTGAAGAGGAAGTACAAAGATGTGGCTGACGCAGCACAGGCAGCGCTTGAGTCAGCTGTCTATGCGGCTGAAGCAGCAAGAGCTGCTGTTGAACTCTCTCGATCCGATGATCGAGGTCACCCTAACAACCATGATAAAAGAAGGGAAGTGATGATGAGCCAAGATGAGGAAATGGAAGACTCTGAACCTGAACCTGAAGATGAGGAAACCGTTTGTAATGTTGAAAGCAGAGCTGCTGCTTCAGAATCGAAGTCGTCTTCTTCGAGTCTGGATCCTGAGAATCTAGCCAGGAGGTTGGACAAGGAGATTCAGTTTGATGATGAAAGTGATGATGAGGAGGAGACTGATGAGCAGGTCATGAATGCTGACGATTCTGACAAGGTTGGAGGTCACGAGGCACCACCACGTGCCAAGTCCAGTGAGAATATTATCCCCTCGGTTATTCAAGCTGGGTTGAAGGTGGAACCAGTAGATGTATGCCCTAATGCAAAACAACCAGCTCCAAGGGAATCAAGAACTACAAGGACCTTGAACATACTCAAGGCACCGTTTTCTGTGAGGACCAGGCACGTTCGTGGATACTGAGAAGAACCTTACTCGTCGGAAGTACAAAGTTTTGCAGGTTGCTCCGAATAATTGAAGTGTTGATTTGTGCACAGTTCAGTAGGTTTTTGATGTTTTTTGTTTGTTCGACTCTTTGTTCGTAAAGCTTTGTTCATTCGAGGCGTTGTAAGAATAATGTACCATGTTGGTAGGGAAAGGATAATGAAAAATGCAGGAAAGATCATGCCAGATAATCAACATTCCACCATGGGAAGAAACATTCCACATTACATGAACTATAATATGCAATAGGTTTTGCAGAGCAGCCATACATAAACTTACTAAATTGAATAACTGCACTTCGATGATCAATGTCTATAAACAGGAAAGTCTGCAGAAGAACACAGGAGGAAAGCTTAATACATGGATAAAAAGAGGGAGGCTAAGGCAGTATGAAGAATCTACATACTTGATACGACGTTTAAGTCAGGAAACAGACCAAGACCTTTTGAACTCAAAACTTGTATGGACCTGCTGATAATTACTTGCTTCTCAGTCGCTTGTTAGCGGGCTGCTGCAGATCACTGAGTGACTGCAAACTTACACCCACGTCCTCGTCGTACTCGATGCCAAGTTCCTCCTGCAACACAATAATCTGTTATAAATGTTTGGATCGCATAGAAACAATATGCTCGGAAAGCCACAAACTACTTGTATGGTTAAAAACCTTAAATTCTTTCAGATCTTTAGGCGAGTTCTCAGTTATGGCATCCCACAGATCTTTGAACATCCTTCTACGCTTTCTCCACTGACTCAATCTATCATTAAACATTTCAGCAACAGCTTTCCTCTCCTCTGGCTTCACCAAGGCAGCTCCACCACGCATTTTCAACAATTTTTCTTCCATTTCCTTCACCTGAGACCAAAACAAAAGAACATGCAGTGTGCTCAAATTTAGTACAACTTTTAACCAACTAGTTCATAATAAGAATAAGAAGAAAAGCACTAGTAAGTACTAAGTAGTATGACTAACCTCCTTCTTTAGTACGGCTTCTTCAACCCGAATCTCGTCCAGTGTTAGATTTGACTTTAGAGCCTTGATTTCTGCAATAAATTAGCATTCATAAGTACACACTGATTCACTTTCTGAACTGTCTACTACCGGAACTAGAACCCAGGTGTAGAAAAGCCGAACAAACTCCAATGGTTTTGGGTAACATCACAATGCAGGCACTAAGAAACTCTACAATGGAGGGCTGAAGAAACAGGTTTCGCGAAGGAAGAAGAAGCAAATCTAAACAGTTACCTGCCTCGACCTCTGCAGTTGCCTTCTTCTGTTCACCCAGTTTCTGCTGCAACTTAGCATTATCGTCTTTGATCTGAGCAAGCTCTTCAGCATTTGGGATCTCAAACTGGTCCTGGCGAGCTATGTATATCTTCTGCTTGCCGTACTCCTTAAACGAAATCTTCCCAGTATCCACAAGAGTATCCAGTGCTTTCTGTACAGCAGTCTTCTTGAGGTTGTCCTTTTGTAATGAATCCGCTACAATCTGAGAATTCAGTGGCCGATTTTGCTACAGACAAAACACATACAACAAAACCGAATTAGGATTCTCAGACGCATAATCAGCTTCCATGACCGTCTGAACTACTTCATGACACCAAGCAATTGCAGCCACAGGTTTGAATCCTCAATTGAGTACTAATACTTCACACTGTCGAAACCCTAACCAATTTGATTGGAAGAAATACATCGATCACCAGTTCAATACACCTAAACACAGCGTAAACTAAGAACGAACTAGGAAGATTCAAAAGGAGAAAACCCATAAAAAGCAAAAGATAGGTTACCTGGTTAACGAATTTGAGCACGATTGCTGCGAAACCGTCCAGAAATGAATTTACAGAGTCAGTAAGTCTCAGAGAATCGATATTAATTTGCTTTTTGAAGCGAAGTAGGCGGAAAAAGATTTGAATCTAGCAATCGACATTGATTGAAGAAGGAAAGGGAACAGGAAACGAGATCAAGAGATGCAGGTAGAGATGGTGATTTTGGTTTACCTTCGGGGCTATCGGATTTGGGAGCCATTGCCGACGGCCGAGCGATGGAAGTAGAGGAAATGCGCGGGAAAAAACTTTGGGGAAGACGACGACGGCAGTGAGCAGAGAGATATCGGGGAAGGAAACTTGCTCGATAAGACGACGAGAAAGTGCGTGAGTGAGGAACGACCGTACGCTTTTATATTTGAAGTTTCTAACCCTTGTCAAATGGGCCAAGAGTGGGCTGAGCGCCTTTACACGAGCAAACTATTTGGTAAGCCCATTCTTACATTGGGCAGCAATCCTCAGCCCATCGGGATTTCATTTCACCCATTCGGTAACCACTACCAGCGACGACACAGGGACATGTTCCTCCTAATTGTCCAGTACGGAGTAGACCTGGCAATCGGGTCGGGTTGGGTAATTTCGGGTTGAGAACTTTGGTTACGGGTTGGGTCATGTTTGGTTGGCTTATTTCGGATTATCGGGTTCGGGTCATTTGGATTTCGGGTTATAAAATTTTTTAGTTTTCGGGCGGTTTCGGGTCAGGTTATAATTTGCCAGGTCTAGTACGGAGGCTTTTCAAGAAGGCTCTGCAGTGATTGAGAATTTTTGGCGCCATTTACAGGTTCCCTTTCACCTCCAACAGTTAAGCCCGAGTTAAATCGTGCTCAAGGAGGTTCTAGCTTCTGCTTCAGCAGGGTCAGGGAGACGCCTGAGTTGGCTATTACCGCCGTGGATGCTGGTTGTTCCGACAGAAACCATGTATTAATGACTAAACCGATATAAATCATCACGGTATCATAACGTTCTTATAGCTATATCTTGGAACTGCTAACCCCATCGGTTTCATATATGGTTTACAGTGTCGCATATGTACTTCGTAATCGTATGTAAGGATAACTAACCTTTGAAAAAATTATGAAGCCGCGTCGCCATAACTAGACCCCTTGCTCAAGGTTGTCAAACCGGTTTATGCCAGTGTGCCGGTTTAACAAGTGGAATGGTTCAACCGGTGGTACATATTGGTTTGTGCCGGTTCATGCCGGTTAATATTATAAATAATTTATAAATTCTCATATTTAAACACAACATTTAACGTCAATACCTAAATATTTGTACTTGAATCCAACAAATAACATCAACATTTAACTTTTTAACCCATAAAATAAATAATAAATTACTTTTTATCAATTAAATTCATTAAGATAAGATCATTTTATTTGGAGATTCGTATATCGATCATGCCGGTCATACCAGTAGTGTCATGCCGATTTTATGACCGGTACAGGTTAAACCAGGTTGAACCAGTGGCACGCCGGCCGGCGTGACAACCATGCCCTTGCTGCAGGGAGAAATGATCTGAAGACCCACATCAGGTCTTTTAATCCAGCCGGGAAAAACCCTGCCGCTTTGCTGTATGCAGTTATTCACTTATACCGTTTATATGGTATAGTTGCCTCTACAAGCATTTGTCTGGTAAGTGAAAATCTGCATCAACTACTTCAATGGCTATAGCTTGAATGGGGTTGAAAATGCTATACAAATCAATCCTGCACTCTTGTTCGTAACCTGTTCACAACTCGGGTTTCTTTCAAACGATGAATGCATCCTGACTGAACACTTCACAATTACCAAAACCATGGCAGTTCAGCCATCAGAACATTGCCTCAGTTACACAGGAACTGGAACAGCTTTCAGACCCCAAACAAAAGTGCAAAGAGCAACCAGGCCACCACTGGCATTACCAAAACCAATCTCTATTACAATCTACAGACAACAATGACGAATTACAAAAGTCCACCCCCCACAGATTTTGGCAACTAACCAGGAGGGGGAGGAGGAGGTCTGGAATGTCAAGCAGTGAGATTGCCACCACTCTGTTGCCACAAGTTGATGATATCAGTAGCCTGGTTGAGTAGTATAATCATCTTCTTCTGGGAAATCCAGGGCTTGCTTTCCAAAGTCGTCTTGAGCTCTTCCCAGGCATCTTTTCTAGGCCAGAAGAAGTACGGGCTCAGTGGAACCGTGCCATGTCCAGGAATGACTTGATCC
Source organism: Linum trigynum (assembly GCA_964030455.1). Lineage (NCBI taxonomy): Eukaryota > Viridiplantae > Streptophyta > Magnoliopsida > Malpighiales > Linaceae > Linum > Linum trigynum. Next base: position 7,933,524 of record OZ034819.1, read on the forward strand.
AGCCCCAACCCAATGTTCTTCTCCATCCATATGAACTTCAGCACCAATCGAGGCTTCGTCGCTTGGTTCACCACCACCTCATTTATCTGCCAATCAAGAAATACCCCAAAAAGAATACCCACCAGTAATCAGACACTCAATTTCAACGAGGCAAAACAAGATTGTGCAGCAATTCTCTGTCGCTTACCTCGTCAAACGATTGCGCAACTTCTACTTCCTTCTCGTCCTCCTCTGGCGGAGCTGCCACCGCTTCGGGCGCAGCGAATGCGGAGAATCGCTTTCGATGGAGAACGGAGGACAAATGTCGTTTTGGAGAAGATTTTAGGAGGGCGAGGGTCGTGGATTTGAATGCAGTTGTTGTGGGAATCTGGGGAAGGAGGGAACAGGAGAATGGGGAAGCGCCATTGGGGACGGATTGAATTGCAGCTGGCAACATTTTCAGAGCGAAGGTTTTCTTTCCCGGGTCCAAATTCTGTGATTGGAAGGAAGGGAAAGGACGGATGCGGTGAGTTTTCGGATAAGGGAAGCTTTCGGGCAGTCGCGTTTTCACTTTTTCAGAGGAGCGGCGAGTTTGGGCTTTGGGTCTACTACTGCAGTGGGCCAGTAGGCCTACTACCAAGTCTCGGGTCAAATTATAGCTCTGTGAGACTATGACATTTACCCAGATCCCTGATCACCTGTTACGGAGTCACTATTCGATTATCGATAGTGAATTTCTTGATAAATAAAATGCAAAATACACTTTCAATCTTTAATAGTCACAACTTTTATGTTTGTAACATTTATAGTTACATCTTTCGAAATATAGAAAGGTCAATACTACGGTGCCGCCATAAAAAGTGCGGCACCGGTAATGCAGCTTTTCATTGGTCCACGTGGACTATTATGTGGCATAATCCGATTTTATTTAATTTGAACTAGAAACTGATGACCATCAGACCTACTCAAACCAAGCTACCCAAACTGACGGAACAGACTAATTGTAAATTCATTAGTGTTACAAGGAAAAAACCAATAAAAGGAAATCTAGAACAGAATCACCTTCGTCGTCTTCCTCGCTCTTCTTCTCCGGCGGACATCAGTTTCAGCGAACTTCACTGTAATTGATAGTGTCTCAAGTCTCTATCATATGCCTCCAGGCATCTCCTTCGCAATCTTCCTCTTACGTTTATTCTTTGAAAACAAAACGTACAAATCTTTGCCTCGACTGACCCTCTGTCCCCGTCGAACCGCCACCTTACCAGACGATCACAATCTATAATAAAATAGAACCGCCACCCATTGGCACTCCCCCTCGATTTGCCCCCTCTTTGTTGTAATCATCGAAATAGAATATGAATTTCCTTGGAAGTGCATAAAAGTTTCCCCAACAAATTCAAAGGGTCCAGGTATACGATTCATTTGTATTTTGAGCAGCCTTGGAGAACTATTGAATAAGAACATAGTATTTGATGAAGTGACATTAAATGGCAGCATCTGGTTCAACCTTAACCTTCACTGGCAAGCATGTCCCGGGTGACGCACCCGTCCCCGTCCTTCTTCTGCACATCGACCTTGGTTGCAGTACCATCCACCGGATGGATGCTATGATTCAGAGCACACGGTATGAGTTGCATTTCATCTTCTTTCTTACTAGCAGAAGTGCAGAACCCCAATTCTTTTTATTTTTATTTTTTTTATAACCAGCCTAATTTTATTAAACCCACAAGGAGTTTAACGATACAGTGACCATCTGCTCAAAGTACTTGAACCAAACAAGGGGGTGGACGTCTATCCTACTTCTCTTGGCCTCGCTCATGCTTCTATTGGGCGCAGTATCATCAATCTTCAGCTGTTTTCATGTGGATCACTCTAGTTGAGCGGGTAGTACGGGTACCCGTAATACCCAAACGGGTATTAACGGGTAACCCGTAGGTATTCGCTGTAGAACTTATTCATCCAAATCCCATCCCATAAAATAAATTACAGGTATTTGGGTACCCGTAACCCTAAAAAAAGAGACGGGTACAGGTATACCCAAATACTCGTTTCTGGTTGCCCACCCCTATTCCAAATGAAATACAACTCTACGAGTGATTCTCTGTCTCTATATCAGCTCTAGAGTTCAAAATTTGTCTAGAAGCTCTAAGGGTAAAAAAGTGCCATAAATGGCACCCTACACACCATTTTGACTAGATATCCTCCATTTTCATAAGGTAGATCGATTCTCCCCCATATCAATCCCTATGTGTTTCCTTCGAATATTAGTGGTTAAAACCTCCGACTATGTAGGTTCATGAACCTTAAAGATCCCAAAAATTATGTATGATGTATATATATCTCCTAATTGATGTTCATTCACTTTGCTATATTTATCGTCAACGCTCATTCTCATATGTGTGAGCTTGAATCATATACTCATATTCTTCTTTTGGTCCCTAAATATTAGCTCTCACCTTATATCCCAAAGAAGAGCTAAAATAACCCCTAAAATCCCCTTTAGCCATGTAGTGTTAGAGAGTGGTATAAAGATCCAACATAACCTTCTCCCAACAACTCGAGTTATTGAGAGCAACTGGTTCTTGACATGGTATCAGAGCTGGTTTGGCCAAGTAGTCGTGTGTTCGAATCTCCACGACCCCCAATATTAACCTTTGATTAAAAGCACAAGGTATGGTGGGCCTGTGCAAACTTCAAGCCCATGGGTTGGCTTTCGTTTGAGGGGGCGTGTTAGAGAGTGGTATAAAGATCCAACATAACCTTCTCCCAACAACTCGAGTTATTGAGAGCAACTGGTTCTTGACATGTAGCCCCCATATTTTAGTCCATGGTTGTAGAAAATTTTTGGGGCTAAAAGGAAAAATGCCCTTTTAGTTTCAGGATTGTGGACAGTCTAAGATATTGAATTGTAGTAAATGGAGAGATCTGTGTCAAATGCTTTCAATTGCTAATATATGTTGTGACCGATTCGATTGCTAGTCTGCAAACTCTAGGATACAAATAAATACGGTGTCTTGTGTAAATAAAACGAGAAATGATATTAAAAACTTATCTTTTCAAGAAGCCAAGATAATAATAAAAATTTCCGAATAAAGATTTGGTACAGTGGTAGGTGGGTGATACTACTACTACCACCATTGGTTTTCAACCTGAAAATTCCAGATTTGACTCTCATAAATAGCACTTAACAATAAAAGCGAACTTATATCACCCCTCACAAAAAGTATAGAACATTTAATAGAAGATCTCCATGGAGATTGCATATTGATTGATTAATATGATTATTAATAGAACTACCATACTTTATTATGGAAGCTTATCAGCATCATTAACTGCTGAATATATAGATTGAATTCCAGAATAGGAAAACAAATAATCTTACTCCTCATATATATATATAGAGTTCCAAACGTACATCTGAGAGTGATCAAGTGACAAAGACGATTATATACTTGTTGTTATGGGGAGGGGAAGCAGCAACAAAATGATCTCAAATGTTACAATTCTGCTGAGCATCATCATCATCATCGTCTCCAATCTACTGCTCTCTGCTACCACCGTAGCATCGTTCTCCTTCTGGCCGTACCATTACGTCCACGTCACCAACGAGCTCACCGGCGGGAAGGTGCTGCTTGTCCACTGCAAGTCCGGCACCCGCGATCTCGGGGTCCAGAACATCACCCCTGCCAAGGAGCTGACGTGGCGGTTCAGGCCCGGGTTTCTCGTCGTGTCGACTCTCTATTGGTGCTACGTGGCCCCCGACGACAGCCACCACATCCATTTCGATGCGTGGACAAACGACGTCGCAGGGAAGTACGAGTACGATTACAACATGTCATGGGTCGTTAAAGACGACGGGCTCTATGTGAGAATTCCGACCCGCGGCGATCTGTGTTGGCAAAAATGGGATCAGGGGAGGATGGAACGAGACAGCGAAATTCTCTTGACTCGTTTTAATTAATCATCTAATGGAAATTGATAAATCTCGAGTTAATTTCTCAAGTAATTGTTTACCAATAGCTATACCAATCATCTAATGAAGCATTGGCTAGTTTATTCTTACTATATGATTGTTAACTCTAAGGTTGGGAGGAAAGGTGTGGTCACTATATTGACCTTTTTTATTTATTACCGCGGGGGAATTATGCTGTGCCGGCACAACATCGGTGCCGGTTCACGCTTAACCGTTGTTACTAAGGGTAAATTGAGTATGGAAAAAATAAATTATATTAATTAATTTTAATAAATTACAGTTTAGGTAGTTACAAAAATCTATTAATTACCATTCTTTCTCTTTCTCTCACTTTCGTAATCTTCAGTCAGATCTCCTTTCCATATTTTTCTCAATTTTTCTGCAAAAGAAAAAAACATGAAATCACTACCAATCCATTAGCAAACCACTACAATTTTGAAAAGCATCAATATCATTGCAGAAATAAATCTATACCATTACACGAAAATTATCAATATAAATAATCTATACCATTACAAAAGTCAAACAAATACCAAAACAACAAACTACCAATATAAATAATCTACTTGTACCTTTATGTGATGGTACAACTTCAAGTTGTAAAGTTGTACCATAACATAATGGTACAAATTCCTCTATGATACAATCTAAACTTATACATCTAATGTTATGGTACAACTTTGAGTTGTACATTAAAGAACCATTGCTATATAGCATAGTAGAAATGCTAGTGAAAGAATTACCTTTAGATAAGAAATGATACTCAGATAAAGATTTAACACACCAATTCTCACACCGAAGAGTAGGGATGACAATTTGAACCCGCCCCGCCGGATAATACCTGACCCGACCCGCGATGGGGCGGGGTATGGGTATCAACTTCCGACCCGCCCCATTCTTAGCCCGTTCTAGATCAATTTTTTACCCCATCCATTCATATATCTCCTATTTTGGCTTTTATTCAACTAGTTAAACTTGATCTTTCAACTAAATAGACTCAATTACTTATTATATTATCACTATTATTCATTCGTCAAGTCTTTTCCCCTTCATTTTATCATAAAAAAATAAAATTGTGTGTGTATTTTTCTCAAATAGCATGTCAGAGTGGGTCGACCCGCCCCGTCCGTACCCGCGCGGATATTATCCTCCCCGACCTGTACTAGCGTGGGGGAGCATGGATATTGAGGGCCCCGCCCCAACCCATTGCCATCACTACCGAAGAGACGTTATAGGGATAAGGAGTGTCAATCCACTACCGAGGCGATTAGTTTAAAATTCCATTTGTATGATTTCATCTAGAATTATTCTTTTTCAAAAATGTAAAATGGTGAGTTGAAAATTCCAAATAGATCGATCTATTTTTTTACAATATCGTAGACTAGACTATGATAATTTTTTTATTATTATCAATGATTAAAAATGCATACAAACTATAAAAAATCAACGAATTGAAGTCAATGACAATCGCTCCCCGACTATCGCAAATTCAATGATGAGTTTCAACACAACATTAAAAAGCTCACTTGCAAGATCTTTGATAAACCAAGGCTCTGATGAGCCTGTGTACAGTGGGTACAGATCTGCAGTGCAATCCACTGGTCAAGAGGAAACTTTGGTAGGTAATGTAGTAATGTTTGACTGCATGCATGCGGAATGGGATTAGGTGCTAATCCTTATAGGGGTTAGCACCGTGATAACTAGCAAAAAACGCTACTAAAAATAACAAAATCACTACGGATTATTATAAAATCAATACAACGCTACTAAAAATAACGAAATCACTACGGATTATTATAAAATCAATACAACATCTAAGCTAAATCACTACTAATTCAAACTAGTAGTAGTTTTTCCCTTGGTTAGGACGATGCTAACTATTGTAGAATTAGCACCGTAGCCGTTCCCCATGCATGCATGTGTTGCTCTAGATAATGTCGGAGCATGAATGTTTGAATGTGTTTTTTTTGGTAAATTGCAAGTTTGGTCACTGAAAGTGCTAAAATATTCCCGTTTGGTTACGGAAAGAATTTTATTCTATCCCTGGTCACTGAAAGTGCTTAACGGTTCACAATTTGTCACTCTCCGTTAGTCTCCGTCAGCCTCCATTAACGGAGTTCGTTATTTGCTGACGTGGTTAACAGTGTGGCCGAGTCAGCGTGATTTAACATGGAAAAAAAGGAACCCGACCCGTCACGTCAATTTTACCCGCCATGTCAGATCCCCCAACCAAACCCGTGAACCCAACCCATGAGGCAGTTAGACCTAAGATTAAACCACGTAAAAAGAAATTAAAAATGGGTTTAACAACTGAAAGAAGAAAAAGAGTGGCCATTCGTTTCAACCCATCTCCTTCCTCCTCGAACCCTTCCTCTTCCCTTGTCTGCAAATTTCTTCCGATATCAAGGAGCGGCGATGGAGCTAGCCACTCCACCCCACTGATTTCCTCCACCCCACCTCGACGACATCACCTCTCCTTTTCTTCTTCATCGCTTTTAATCTTCTGCTTCTGTTTCATTCTACTTAAAACCCTAATCCACCGCAACTCTGTTCTCTTTGGTGATTTTTGCCCGACGGAGACCCAGATCCAGACGAAGCTTCTCTTTCTATCAGTTTGATTGTAAAGGTGAGTTTGTGGTGTTTTATTTAGGTTCGACATCGCATGCAAAGGTTGGAAAAAAGACAATAGAAGGGACATAGAAAAGGGACGATTTGGGAGTTGCCTTTGGGGGGTTTTCTGCCTTTCTTTTATACTAAACAAAGGCAATGTTGTTGTTTTTCCAGGTTAGTTCGCTTTACACCAAAGAAGCATGGTGGGACATGTGCGAGGACCAAATGAATCCCAACCAAAATACGGTGAGTTGCTGTCGTTTTCGATTCTGTCCTTTTCGTAGCTGGTCTTTTTCTAGTAGTAAATGTTAGCTTCTTGTGGGGATGATCAAAACCAACAACATTGGCTGTCTTTTTTGAATAGAAAATGCTTGGGTCTTGTGGGATGACCAAAGCAGCATAACTGTTGTCCTTTTTTGAATAAAAAATGTTTGGTTTTTTTTTGGATGACCAAAACAGTAGCATTGATGCTCTTTGACCTTTTGTTGACCATGCCTGCTCTTTTCCTTTTGAACTAACAGTAGCATTGTTATGGATGACAGGTGCTGGCAATGGAGAGTTTTCATTTGCAGTTCATGTGTCACACATATTTGAAGAGAAGGACGGCAAACATTTCTTGACTGAGAAAGAGACAGTCTATTGGGACTATGCCGATATCGATGAGCTCTCGGTGCTGGACTTGCCCGGCATATACGAGGCATGTGGTGGGAGGTAGAAGAATTCGATTTTTTTTTGGCAATCTCCATGCAATGAGGCAATGAATGAGCTTACTACGGACGAAGACATACTTAGTATGACAACATTTGCTAATGAGGAGCGACGAATCATAGAACTATTTGCCATCACTAAGGCCGAGATATCAGAGTTCATGGAGAGCGGTGAAGAGGAAGCAGGTGCTGCCAAGAAGGGTACAAAGGGTGGAAAAACTACCAAGAATGGTACAAAGGGGAAACAAGTTGTTGTAGTTGATATCCTTGAGAGTGATACTGGCTATGAAGAGGAAGAAGACAGTTACTACGTGGAATCAGCAGCAGAAGAGGATTTTAGTGATGGTGATAATGCAATGTTTGAGGAACATGTCACTGAAGAGGCAGAAGCTGAATTGGGAAGCTTTGAACGTGGAAATTCGAGTTACAGGCAGACCATCATAGATGATGAAGGGTATGATTTTGTTGACTCTGATGATCGTAAGAGTATCTACAGTTCGGATGAAGACTATGAGTACCATCAAACTCATGAGTTTAGGGCTGATCGAGACATGAAGAGTCCTAAATTTGAGGTTTCCCAAAGATTCAGCAGCTTTGACGTTCTGAAAGACGCAATTAAGCAACATGCATTTGTTGAAAAGCGGCCAGTTCGTTTGAAAAAGAATGATAAACAACGGTTACAAGCAGTGTGTGAAGAGCCGTGTGATTGGTATATATGGGCATGAAGGATGAACATGACTGATGCTGTCCAAATTAAGAGTTGCAAGTTGGAGCACACTCCGGATTGTCAAATGATTTTCAAAGTCAAGTATGCAACAGCAAAGTTTCTGGGGGTTAAAATTGCTAGGAAGGTGGTGGCAGACAAGATTATAAGTAAGGGTTTGCTGAAGCAAATTTGCAAGGAAGATTAGAAGGAAGATGTGAGGGATACAAAGGCATGGAGAATAAAAAAGGAAGCCATTGAGCAACTTCGTGGAAGTTATGTGGAGCAGTTTCGAAGTCTGTATCACTATGCAGAAGAGTTGAGGAGGAGCAACCCCAACTCTACAATGATCATTGAGCAGAGAAATCAACATTTTCATCGGATGTACGTTTGTTTCGAGGCTTCGAAGCAAGGATTCAAGGCTGGTTGTAGACAAATCTTATGCATAGATGGATGCTTCTTGAAGCATGAATATGGAGGACAGCTTCTTTCAGCAGTAGGTGTCGACTCAAACGATCAATACTATCTAGTCGCTTTTACTCATGTTGAAGTGGAGAATAGGGAGAATTGGGAATGGTTTCTTCAGCAGATTGCTAGTGATCTTAACATCATGGATAATCCCGGATGGACATTCATGTCCGACAAATAGAAGGTATACCAATTTTCTCATACTTTTTTTGTTGCAAATGGAGGAATTCACACTAGTTACATATGTTGACCTATATTGTGTTGTTTTATTTAGGGTCTCATTCCAGCCCTTGACCATGTCTTTCCCTCATGTGAGAAGAGACATTGCGCAAGGCACTTATGGACAAATTTGAAGGGAGCATGTGGGAGTTCCAAAATGGTGAAGGACTTGTTTTGGACAGCAGCTAGAGCATACACTGTGCCTGAGTTTCGGACCGCAATGCAAGATTTGTCCGAGTACCATAAGCCCTCTTATGATTGGCTGGTTGAAAAGCCATTTCACCATTGGACCAGGTCCCATTTTCTCACCTTCACAACATGTGACATAATTACAAGCAATATGGCAGAGAGTTGGAATAATGTGATTCTACAGGAGAGGGATTTGGGACCTATAAGCATGTGGGAGGGGATTAGGAGAAATTTGATGCTTTTATATGCCGATAGACAGCAGGAGGTAACTAAGTGGGTTGGTCCGTTGAGTCGGAAGATTGCATTTAAACTTGGGAAGTTGGCAAAAGAAGCTGTGAAGTGGGTAGCTGAATCAAAGGGAAATGGTGAGTTTGAAGTAAGATGGCACAACAAGCAAGTGGTGGTGAATCTAATCAATAGGACATGCACTTGTAGACGCTGGGAGTTGACGGGTATTCCATGTGAGCATGCAATTCAGGCAATTCATAGGGAAAGCCGTCAAGTGTATGATTATGTTGCTGAGTGCTACTCCAAGGAAACAACAGCTGCAATTTATAAGAACTCCATTTCACCCACTACTGCAGAGAGTATTGGCCAATATCTGAGTTGGGAGATGTTGGTGTCCCTCCCCTACAAGAATCATCAAAGAAAGAAAGGCCGAAGAAACAGAGAAGAAAGGGACTTGATGAGGATGAAACAAAAGAAGAATGGAAGGGAATCATCAAATCCGGAAGGAAAGAAGCACAAGTGTTGCAAATGTGGGGTAGTTGGGCACAACAAAACCTTCCATGATGAAGAAAGGAGAAATAAGGTTGAGGCAAGAAAGAATGAGAAGGAAGAAGAAAAAAGGAAGAAGCAACTAGAAAGGGCCGAGAGAAACAGACTTGCAGTCCTACAGAAGCGACAAAAAAGGCTGCAAACAATGCTTGTTCTTTGCCAATGAGTCGGCCCCATATAGTCCAACTCATGCCTGGTGTATTTCTCTTTGCACTTTTACACTTTCCTTACCGTTTTACTTCCACCAGCATACTAATGTCGTCTTAATTTGCAGGGAACTACTCGGAGGCCATCAAGTCGGGTATCACAGCAAGCAAGTCAAACCTCTCAAGTCTCACATATTGGAAGTCAAGTCACTTAAGCAGAGCAGCTGTGAAGAGTAGTTTTAGCTTTAGTAGTGGTCGGTTAGGTCTTGGTGAATGACCATTTTGCAGTTTGAAGCCTCTATTGGCTCTTGCAAACTACTTCCGATTTGCTAGTTTGAGTTTTGTCTGTTAGGTTATGATGCATGGCTCTTTTGGACAAACACAGCCTTTGCGTAATTATAATTTGGAACTTGTAGGTACTGCGGTTTATGAATGACTATCAGGTTTGCTTAAGTTTGTAATTCAAACCTTCTGTCTCCAACTCAAGAATGTGAACTTGATTCAAATTCAAGTGACTATATATCAATTTGAATTAGAATGTAAGTGACAAAAAGTCAAACTGTACTGGACTTTCAATGACCAATGGTGGGCCTGAGACAAACTTTAAGTGACCAAATGCGAAATGAAATAGTACTTTAAGTGGCCAAACTTGGAAAGAAATAGTACTTTAAGTGGTCAAAAGCGAAAATTAATTTTACTAGGGTTAAACACAGACAACAGTACACAGAACCCTTGATGGTTTGATTACAGCAGCAACTACAATTCATTAGACGACTGCTCATTTCATATCCAAAATAGAGAGAATACAAGGGCAATGGCAATGAAGATGGACACTATTTTCACATTAACATTGGACCCTTTCTGATTTTGCTTCTGCTCTTGCTCTCGAATCCGACGATGAAAGTTCAGCACCACATATCGCATATGCTCCTCAAGGGCTGGGTCTCTCCATCTGAAGTAATTACAAGCTCCATTTGTCTACACATCATCAAACAAAACAAAAAACACTGAAAGATGAAGGAGCATGACATTCGAATCGTGAAAGTAAAACATGAAACAAAGATGAGTGAAATCTTACCCCATATCTGCTGCACCCATAGAATCTCCTCCCTGGATTTGTCTCAGTTCAACACGTCTTCAGATCTATTGGCTCTCCACAATGACAAAAGGGTGTCGCCATTGACAGAGGGGGAAGTGGGAGAATCAGATGTAGAAGGAGGAAGAAAATAGAGAGGTGGAGAGGGTACAGTTCACGGGTTGGGAAGTTGGAGAGGATTGTTGCATAAGGGTAGCCTTATAAAGCAGACAGAGGGGTCAGTTTTAGGGTTGGGTTCACGGGTTTGGTTGGGGGATCTGACATGGCGGGTAAAAGTGACGTGGCGGGTCGAGTTCCTTTTTTTTCGGGTTAAATCACACTGACTCAGCCACACTGTTAGCCACATCAGCAAATAACGGACTCCGTTAACGGAGAGTGACCAATCTTGAACCGTTAAGCACTTTCAGTGACGAGGGATAGAATAAAATTCTTTCAGTGACCAAACGTGAATATTTTAGCACTTTTAGTGACCAAACTTGCAATTTACCCGTGTTTTTGTCTTGGCATTTCGGTTTCTACACATATTATAATGGCAAAATACATATGTGTAGCCAAAACTTTAACGGTTTTGCCAAATGTAGCCACTTTTGGCGAAATACCAAAAATAGCCAGAATTTTGAAAATTTGATGACAATAATAGCCAATTCCGTTACATACTTTAACGGTATCAGTGACACCGTTAGTCAAATTAACGGTCAGCTCATTGGGCTGCCAACTCACCGGACATGTCATCGACACCTCAATAATTGTTGACACGTAGATGCCACGTATTATTACAATTAAAATTTTAAATAAATAATTGTATTTGTATTTTTTTTAATCACAAAATTCAGTTGAAAAAAGAAATAAATCTGCAATCCCCTTTCATCTTCTTCCTCTCGCTGGGAACAGGGAGACTCAACCCCATCCATCCACCCACAAATCTCCTCCTTCCCACTCTTCCGGCTCCCTCCGTCAGGGAAACCCAAACTTCATCCCACTTTCTCCACACTCCACTTCACCCTCACTCTCTTCTCCACCGCCACTATCCCCTCATCTGTCTCCTCCACCTTTGCAGCCTCCTCCACCCTTCTCCCGGACACCATCGCCTCCGCACTCCTCCACTACGCCACCACCAACGCTACCGCCCGCCACATGAACCCGGCCTAGCTCACCACCGGCGACTTCGGCTTACTAACTTTTGGAGTTTGAAAAGCCGGACCGTGCCATGAGAAGCCCACAACTTCCGGATAGATCTAGAGAGTGGGAGAGATATGACGGAGCAACAACGGTAATCTAGAGCAAAGAGGGGTTATTCTTCACTGGTCGGGACTCGATGGCGGCGTAACCCAGGACCCTAACGGCGACTTCATCAGATCTAAGAACTGATAAATCCGGTCAGCGAAGAGGAGTCGTTCTCTCCCTGATCGCGATTCGACGACGGTAGTAGCGGCGGAGACCAGGAACTCGACGAAGGGTCATTCTCCCCCTGACCGAGATTCGACGGTGGCGGCGGAGTCGAGGAACTCACGATGCGCCTCGAATGTTGATGCTTTGGTATTTTTGGCTTGCATATGGCGATCTATGTAGCAGTTGCTGTCTTTATTGAGAGAGGAATTGGGGAGAGGGATAGAAAATTCTGGGAGAGGTAGAAGCTGATTGGAAAGAAAATTCTGGGAAGAGGGATGGACAAGTCTGGGGAAGCTGGATAGGAAAGGGGAAATCAGTTGCAAAATGGAGAAAGATGGCCAAATTTGTATACTTCGGCAGATGGATTGTTGGAAGGGAAGCAGAAAAATAGCAAAGGAAGAGAAAATAAAAAATGTTAATTAATTTTTTAATTAATTTCACATCACATTTTAATTGATTAAATATTGCCAAGTCAGCATTTCCGTTAGTCCAGTCAGCACGTTAGCTCACACCGTCAAAGAATTGAACGAAAGTGGCTATTTTTGATATTTCGTCAAAAGTGGCAATGTTTGGCCAAACAGTCAAAGTTTTGGCTACCTAAGTGTATTTTTCCTATTATAATACACCGAAGGGAAAGACGGGAGCCCCATTTCAAATTTCTTGCAACGAGAGTGAAAGTAGGAATGACATTTTGGTCTTCACAATTACTTTTTTTATTCATTAAAAACACACACACTGGGATTCGAACCATCACCATTTTAAAGAAGAACAAAGATCATAACCAATCACACTAAGTACATTTGTTGTATCTTTTTAAATTAAAAACATATAATAGCAAGGAGGAAAAAACTCTTCCCCCATTTCAAATTCTCTGCTCCATGAGCGTTTGTAGGAAGGGTAGAATAGGGAGTGTCAATTTTTTTCTCTTTCCTTTGTGGAACGAGCCAACTTACCGTACACATGCAGATTTAAACTGGTCCAGGAGTGTCAATTTTTTTTCTTTAAGCTCTTTTATTTCTCCGTGGTGATAAAATATATATGAAAAGACAAAAACAATAATCCTTTTTATTTCTAAAAATAAAAAAATTAACAACAAATTAATGCATGGTATCTAATGGGCTAACCGCTAACCATAAAATAAAAGAGTTGAATGAGCCTGACCTACACGGGATTTGGCCATCAAGTAAACAAATGAACATCATTGGTTTGCCATTCTAAAAACGTTTGTAGGAAGATTAGAATAGGGAGTGTCAATTTTTTTCTCTTTCCTCTGTGGAACGGGCCAACTTACCGTACACATGCGGATTTAAACGGGTCCAGGAGTGTCAATTTTTTTCTTTAAGCTCTTTTATTTCTCCGTGGTGATAAAATATATATGAAAAGACAAAAACAATACTCCTTTTTATTGATAGAAATAAAAAATTTAACAATAAACTAATGCATGGTATCTAATGGGCTAACCGGTAACCATAAAATAAAAGAGTTGAATGGGCCTGGCCTACACGGGATTTGACCATAAAGTAAAACAAATGAACATCATTGGTTTGTCATTCTAATAGGGGTGTAAGTTTGGCCCTTAAAACCCACTGACCCGCCCCGACCCTCAGGGTCGGGCTGGGTCAGTTTGTCTATAGGGTCAATTTAGGGTCGGGTCAGCTTAGGGTCGGGTCAGGGTCAGATAGGGTCGCGTCAATTTAGGGTCGGGTCACTTTTTGACCCATGACCCTTAGCATCATACAAACAAGTTGGACCTATTTGTAAAATTTTAAAAATTTAGGTACTAAATTGTAAAAATTAAAAAATTTGGGTACCTAAACGTAATTTTACCATCAAATTTTAGGGACTTATTTGTAAAAAAAATTAAATTTAGGTACTAAAATGTAAGAAAAAATAAATTCGGGTACCAAATTGTAATTTTTAGAAAAATAGTCTATTTATTAGGGTCGACCCACTGACCCGACCCTTCCTGACCCGCCCCGACCCTAAAGGGTCAGACAGGGTCATGAAAGAAACAGGGTCGGGGCGGGTCAGTTATACATCTTGACCCTTCAGGGGTCAGTTATACATCTTGACCCTTCAGGGGCGGGTCAGACAGGGTCAGGACAGGGTCAGGGGCGGGTCGGGCCAATTTTCAGCCCTACATTCTAAAACAAGCTATTTTCTCTGGCATAATATATATTATGCTATTATTTTATATCTTAGTGGCTAAAATATAATGTATTTTAAAGTTATTCAATGGGCCAACCACGACCAACCCAATTAGTCCAATTTTTATCATTTCAAATATATATTATATAATTATTTGATATCATAATGATCAAAATATAGTGTATTTTACAGGGAATCGTTTGGTATTTGTTAATAAAAAACTAAACAGAAAGATATATTTGGTTATTTTAAACATTAAAACGATCCTAAACATTTTCAGTTCCTTTTGAATTTCTATGGTTTTATTCCCGAATAAGTGATGTGCAAATGGCAAATTGCAGTCATCTCTTTTCTTTCACTATTTTTTATTTTCAAATAGAAAGTTTAAAGTAAAGAATAATTAGAATTTGGCATGGGTCAGTCAAATAGGCTGAATTTCAAGTTTTGGCCCGTTTTGATCAAGTCTAATTTATAATCACATGGTTCCCTGATACTCGATAAAAATCTTAATCCAAACCAGTTTGGCAGGTGAGTTCGTGTTTACCACCATTTTCTAGGGATACGACAACGGCGCCGGTTCCTATCCCAAATCGTGTTGTTCGTTCTTGATTTTCTTAGATTTTATCATGGCCTGACAAATACCAGAAAGCACAATGACGACAAGATGAAAGTTTTATAAAGCAAATTAATCGGCCAACGAGTAAAGTAAAAGCTAGCAACGTTTGTGAGATGCTCATTTCCCAAAAACGGACGAGATAGACGATTTTTTATTCGATTTTCTGGAATTCAGTTTCTATAAAACTTACTCCACCTCATCATATTACCAGAAACAATATTGTTTCACAAGGTAACAGGTACTTGATTTTGGTTCATAAGGCCGATTTTTGATTCGTTGCATCATTCATGTCTCTTTCCTTCTAAAATTCATTATTTTTATTACGTGTTTCCCAAAAAAAAACTATACAACAATAAGCTATACAACCCATTACATTATCAAATTTCATACCTCACCTTCTTCCGACCAACTGGTCGGGGCCCACGCTAGTTGCTATATAGGACCCACCACTTGGTCATTACGGGTTCTTCTGTTATCCGCGACATAATTCCATTCACCATTTCATCAAATTCCTTAGTAGTGGGTAGTATTGTTAGGAACGGAACAACAAAAGGAACGAGGTTACCGAATCTGGAGCTGAGTCGCGGACTAGGTCGCTCTCTTTAAGACGTTCGCGGCACTGCCTTCGATGCGCACGACAGACTATCAACCGGTCGTCTCTAGGATAAAACAGGTCCTCTCAATACTCGCGGTTTTGTGCGAAAACCGAAGCTCTCTAAACACTCTCTCTATTGTGTTTCTGCTCGTTGTGATGTGATTAGAGGGGCTGGGGAGCCGAACCCCTAGGAATATACCCTCTTGCTTGGGGAATAAGTCGGATTAATTAAGGAAGATAATTACTTCCTTAATTAAAACCGTCGGTTAAGATAAACCCGGAGGGATTATCCTTCGAATATTCCTTTTCAGTCGATTATCCCTTAGAATATTCCTCAGAATAACCGATTAATAATTAATTATTAGATAAGTAATTTCGTTCGGAATTTCTGTAAAAAATATATATGTAGTATCAAGTGAACCAATCAACCAACTAACCAACCGGCCGGTCGGACGGCGCGCGCGCGTGTGTGGTGGTCCGTTAGGTCCTTCCTCTCACACAAAAGTGGGTCACCCCAAGGGGCATGCCCTTGGGAGAGAGGCCCCTATCTTTATACCCATTTCACCAAGTAAAACTACCAATGTGGTAGTTTTTCCACTTGAGACTCTATAGCTTTCAAAGCTATTCATATACATTTCCAACAAGTATTTCATGAATATTTAGAGCAAAAGATATAACTTTATTCCTGAAATTTGTAGAGGGTTTGATTCACACGTTAACTCATGCATTTTTACTATAAAGAGGGGGAAAACTAGAAGAGATTTCATAAATGGGTTCAATTCTAAATCATATATATACTAAGGTGAAGTCCAGGTATCAAATTCTTGTAATTTCCCAAATTGGTCATCGATGATGACCTATTTGGTACTTAAATATAAGAAGTAACCAATTTTTTCTTCTTATATTTTGATACCTGGATCTATTTACATAAAAAGCTAGAAGAGATTTTATAAAACACCCCATAAGTTTATTAAACAGTCTACAAGTCCATGAAGCAAATTGCAAGTTTTTTAATGATAGACATATTTGCAGATTTTTATAATTTCGAGGTATCAAAATATAAGAAGAAAAAATTAGGTAGTCAAATGTAATTCTCGTCGATATTTTTAGGAAGGGTTAATTCCATTTTGTACTCCTCTACTATGCTAAATTAACAAACATACCTCTCTACTAATTTTTTTGCACAAACATACACTTCTAATATTAAAACGTAACGAGTCTACCCTTCCATCCAATTATCCGTTAAGTTGTCGTTAAAGGGGCTGTGAAATTACTCAACTACCCCTCATTTAATTCTAAACATTCCTAATTTCGGTATTAGTTGTTTTATGTCCCAAATTAAGTAACTAAAAAAAAATAGAACCCCTAACTGCCGGTTAAGTTTTCCCCACACTCTAACTGAAGCAGTCTTGACAGATCTCCGCCGACACCGAGTGCTGAAACTCCGGGAATCCACCTCCGTTAGACGACCACCACCGTGGCAGAATAAAAACAGGGGGCACAAGGTTCTAGCTTGACGTAGAACAGAGGATAAGGATTTATGAATGTAGTAACCCCCAATGTTTTTTTTTTTTTCTAGAGCTTGAGCATTATCGTCGTAAGAAACATGATCAGGAGAAACAAGGGTCGCCATTGATGAAGCTTCTTTCTTCTTTTCTCTTGGGAGTTATTTATTTATTGGAATGAAGAGTGGATGTGAGAGTGTCGCCGGAAAATCCTTCTCCGTCGTCGCTGGTCGTCGGAAAAATTTCCTTCGGTCGCCGGGAAAATTTCCTCTGTCGGCAAAATCTCTCTTTCTCTCTGCATCCGCACAACTTTCCATCTTGCCGGAAAGGGACGGAAAGGCAGCCGGCGGAAGGGACATGGACGAGAAAAGTTCCCTCGCCGGAAAATTTGTCAGGCCGATGGAGGGGATGGAAAAGCAGTCGGCGGTAGGAACGGGGAGGGGACAGTGGAAAAGCAGTCGGCGTTAGGGACAGACAAATTTTTTTATTTACTTTATAATTAAAATTTTAAATAATTATACAATTACTACATTGTCTTTTATTAATTTGGATTAATTGGAGTCATTAGATTTTAATGAGATGGAAGGGCTGAAATTGACTTAGTCATGTGACTAAAACACCCCTTAGTCACTTGATCTTATCCCTGGACAGGAGCGAGACAGCGTGGATTAGAAATTTGGGCAAGAGAAGCTCTGTGTATTGCGATCTCTCATATGAGCCCAGTTGAAGCAGAACAATCATTTCCTTGTTTCCCCAATTTCATTTTTGTTTCAATTGGGCGAGGGATTTATTATTAGAATCTAAAATCTATAGGGTTAATTGCATGGTTGGTCACTGACATTACAAAAAGCGTTCATGTTTGGTCACTAGAAAAATTTAAATCCAACTTTGGTCACTAACTTTACAAAAACCGTTCATTTATGGTCACTCTCCATTAGCTGCCGTCCAA
Organism: Linum trigynum; assembly: GCA_964030455.1. Lineage (NCBI taxonomy): Eukaryota > Viridiplantae > Streptophyta > Magnoliopsida > Malpighiales > Linaceae > Linum > Linum trigynum. The sequence continues at coordinate 7,951,593 of OZ034819.1, forward strand.
CGCCGTTAACGGAGTCCGTTAAGTGATGACGTGGCTGACGGATTCGCCTAATCAGCACCTTTTGACCCCAAAATTGACTGACCCGATCCGCCACGTCAGTTAAACCATCCATCTCAGCAAAACCTAACCAAACCTCTAACCAAACCAGACCACACCCGACCCGACCCAACCCACCAACAAAAATGACCCACCCGGGCCACCCGCCACTAATAAAAACCTAATTTCTAAAACCTACAGGACATTCCCCTTCTCCTCTCCATCCCGCGCCGCCTTCATCTCTCCCGCGAAACTTCCTCTCCGCTCGTTTCATCGGCGACGAAGGAGGAATGGAGCCTGCGCCACAGTGTGGTTGACTCCTTTCTCCAGGGCGCCGATGTTGATGGAGAGGTAGAACCAGTTGAAGAAGGATCCCTTTCTCGCCTTCTCCCCCGGGTCGGAGTCGTCGAACTGGTCCTCCCCGAACGACGACACGCAGGGCTTGATCCCGCCGGTCCCCAGCGCTATCAGGTACAGCCCCACGAAGAAGACCGACGTCTGGGACCTGGTCGCATGGCAGACGGGGCTCGCGGAGTAGTAGTCGCAGGTTGGTTTCAGGACGTGGATTGATGCTGACAGTGTGAGCAGAGCCATCCCCTGCAGAAGAAAAAAAATTGTGAGTGAGGAGGGTTCTACCTCTCCATCTAATTCCCTCTCCTAAACCAAACTCACATCTCCTCAAAACCATACTTCCTCTACACTCACTGTAGTCGACCAACATCAATCAAGGAGACAAATAAAGAAAGAAACATACAAACAGTAGAGTCCATCCATCCACGGACAGACGGCAAACTTCCCCCCACTGCCTTTTGACTTTCTCCTCCTCATCCTCCATCTCCCCCCCACTAAACAACAAAACTGAGGCCTCTTCCCCTTCTTTCCCAAATCTCCATTAACTATTATTCCAACTACAACTAATTACAAACCCAACCACAACAAACCCTTCCCTTCCTTCTTTCTCTCCCTCTCTGTCTTCTCTGCTTAATCATTTTTGTTTGCTTCATCAACTTTTTCTTAATCCAACCTCTAATCGCAGCCCTGGCCAACCCCTGGGGTGACCGGCCCGGTCGGCGGCCTCCCGGGCGGCCTCGACCTCCACCACCACCCTTCCCTCCACAATTCCGCCCTCAACAACGAAGACGACGACCACAACAGCGGCGGCAGCGGAAGCGGCGGCGGAGGCGAGCCCAAGGAAGGCGCAATCGAAGTTACCAGGCGAGCCCAAGGAGAACAGTCAACCACACTGTGGCGCGGGCTCCATTCATCCTTCGTCGCCGATGAAACGAGCGGAGAGGAAGTTTCGCGAGAGAGATGAAGGCGGCGCGGGATGGAGAGGAGAAGGGGAATGTCCTGTAGGTTTTAGAAATTAGGTTTTGATTAGTGGCGGGTGGGTCATTTTTGTTGGTGGGTTGGGTCGGGTCGGGTGTGGCCTAGTTTGGTTAGGTTTGGCTGAGATGGAGGGTTTAACTGACGTGGCGGGTCGGGTCAGTCAATTTTGGGGTCAAAAGGTGCTGATTAGGCGAATCCGTCATCCACGTCATCACTTAACGGACTCCGTTAACGGCGTTGGACAGCAGCTAACGGAGAGTGACCATAAATGAACGGTTTTTGTAAAGTTAGTGACCAAAGTTGGATTTAAATTTTTCTAGTGACCAAACATGAACGCTTTTTGTAATGTCAGTGACCAACCATGCCATTAACCCTATAGATTTTAGATTCTAATAATAAATCCCTCGCCCAATTGAAACAAAAATGAAATTGGGGAAACAAGGAAATGACTGTTCTGCTTCAACTGGGCTCATATGAGAGATCGCAATACACAGAGCTTCTCTTGCCCAAATTTCTAATCCACGCTGTCTCGCTCCTGTCCAGGGATAAGATCAAGTGACTAAGGGGTGTTTTAGTCACATGACTAAGTCAATTTCAGCCCTTCCATCTCATTAAAATCTAATGACTCCAATTAATCCAAATTAATAAAAGACAATGTAGTAATTGTATAATTATTTAAATTTTTAATTATAAAGTAAATAAAAAAAATTTGTCTGTCCCTACCGCCGACTGCTTTTCCACTGTCCCCTCCTCGTTCCTACCGCCGACTGCTTTTCCATCCCCTCCATCGGCCTGACAAATTTTCCGGCGAGGGAACTTTTCTCGTCCATGTCCCTTCCGCCGGCTGCCTTTCCGTCCCTTTCCGGCAAGATGGAAAGTTGTGCGGATGTAGAGAGAGAGAGAGAGAGAGAGAGAGAGAGAGAGATTTTGCCGACAGAGGAAATTTTCCCGGCGACCGAAGGAGATTTTTCCGACGACTAGCGACGACGGAGAAGGATTTTCCGGCGATACTGCTAGATTTGTGATGTTTGTTGATCTATTTTGTAATGTTTGTATCGATTCGGTTTGTATTGTTTATCATTCTTGTTTGTCATTTTTAGTGACATTTTGTACGGTAAGTATGCTTTGTTCTATTTGTTGGTTGATTTTTGTAAACTTTGTTATTTTGAATGTTTGTGGGTTTCTTTTGTAATGTTTGTAAGCTTGGTTATTTCTGTGAAACATGTTTATCATTTTTGTCAACCATGTTTGTAATGTTTTTTATGCCTAAAAAAAAACCTGGTTGACTTTTGGATGGAACTCTTCTATATAGGGATGAAGCCTCCAAAGTCAACCCGAGTGTTTTTTCAGTTTGTATGAATTTTTGGTCTAGTTTGTCATTTTTGTCCACCATGTTTGTAATGTTTGTATGTCTAAAAAACACCCGGGTTGACTTTGGGAAGGAGCCCCACTATATAGGGATGGAGCCTTCAAAGTCAATCTGGTTGTTTTTTCTTTTTGTATGGTTTGTATTGTTTGTCCGTCTAGTTTGTATTATTTGTACAGTTCATATGTTTGTAATGTTTGTAAATCTGTTTGTATGTTTTATCACTCTAGTTTGTACTGTTCGTATGTTTGTATGGTTTGTACTGATTGTAAGCCCGGTTTGTATACTTCGTAATTTTCCATAATACCCAAACTACCCCTGTCATTATTTAAATAGCCCTTCCCACTTTTTAACCATCAAATTGATGTGTCTAGATCTAAGGACTGGGAGGTAGGGCTGGGAAAATAGACCAGACCGTTAGAAAAACCGTGGTCCAAACCGTACCGCACAGTTTGGTCTGGACCGTAGACCGTTACGTATGATCTGGTCCATGGTCTGGTTTATTTTATGTTTTGATCTCTTGGTCTGGTCTAGACCGCGGTTTACCGGACCAAACCGTGGACCCAACCGACTTGTCAATACGTGTTAATAGCCCATTCGATCACCCTCCCAACTCATACAACGACACCCAAATCTCAACCTTAATTTTGAGAATCTCGTCTCTCCTTCGTTCACAACCACATTTAACCAGAGTAGAGATAATTGTGTCTCCATATGACAGACATTATGTTAATGTTTATAACGTTATGATGCAAGTTTACATTGCTTTTACTTTGTATTTTTGTTATTTCTAAGATTTAGGATATCAAAATTATTCATGCATGTTAGGATTAATGTTTTAAGGCAAATAACAATTATTTTTCTTGGTTATTGGTTCAATTTTTTGTGTGGTTGACTAAACAAATTATTCATTTTTCTTTGAGTGTGGTCTATCTGGACCAGACCAAACCAGACCGCAGAGGCGTGGTCTGGACCGGACCGTATAGTCTGTGGTCTGGTCTGTGGTCTATACTTCAGCCTCTTGGTCTGGACCATAGATGGTATATATGGTCTGGTCTGGACCAGACCGCACCGTTTCCCAGCCCTACTGGGAGGGGCTTAGTCAAGTGACTAAGCACCCCCCAGTCACCGGATCCTCTCTCCTCCTGTCCATCCTCCAGGGACTAATCAGCGCACCCCGATTTCCTCGGGCCCAACATCTTCTGGTCACCGCCGCCTTCGTCTTCCGACTTAAACTCCTTCTCCAACTCGTTCGTGTTGTCCAGCCGCGGTGTCCGTCGTCTGCCGGAGGTGGATTCCATGAGTTTCAGGCTCGGTGTCGGCGGAGATATGCGAAGATTACTTCAGTGAGGATGCAGGGTAAACTCAAGCGACAGTTAGGGGTTTTATTTTTTTAATTATTTAATTTTGGGCATAAAACAACTAATACCAAAATTAGGAGTGTTTAGAATTAAATGAGGGGTAGTTGAGTAATTTTACTGTCCATTTAACGACCACTTAACAGATAATTGGATGGAAGAGTAAACTGGTTACGTTTTAATATTAGAAGGGTATGTTTGTGCAAAAATTTAGTAGAGGGGTACGTTTGTTAACTTAGTATATTAGAGGGGTACAAAATGCTATTAACACTTTTAGGAATTCTATGTAAAATATTAATTCTAGGTACTGAATATTAAGATCTATTAAATTCGAGTACCGAAACTGTAATTTTGTATATAAAACCCCATGGATGCAACATAAATGAAGAGAGAGGAAGCAAAAGAGGAATGAGAAGGAAATTTACTATAATACCATTATTAAAAGTGTAAGTACCAACACCATATTTGTTTACAAATTTCAACATCACCTTTAAGATTTATAACTATTTTCTGTTATTATGTAAATACAATCTCATCTATAAAAAAAAGAAATCGTACTAATAAGTTGCCTTTATTTAAGGAAATAACTTCCCTTTTTGTGAAGCAAAGAAATAGTAGAACATTTAATAATAGGCACCCCTACAAATTGCATATGGATTAATCACATAGATAGAATTGTCATATCTTCAATACTTCATTATGGAAGCTTATCAGCACCATTAACTACTGAAGACATATATTTGTATATATAATGTGCATATATCCTCAGTGCAGAACAGTATATAGATTGAATTCAAGAAAGAAAAGAAAAAGCTTCTACTCTTCACATACACAGTAAAATATATCTTTAGTGACAGACAATTATATTATATACTTGTCATGGGGAGGGGAAGCAGCAGCGGAGTTATCTCAACGGTAACAATTCTGAGCACCATCCTCGCGAATCTAGTGCTCTCTGCTACCACCGTAACGGCGTTCTCCTTCTGGCCGCACCACTATGTACACGTCACCAACCAGCTCACCGGCGGGAAGGTGTTGCTTGTCCACTGCAAGTCCGGCAGCGGCGATCTCGGGGTCCAGGCCATCAACCCTGCCAACGAGTTCAACTGGCGGTTCAGGCCGTGGAATCTCTACGTGTCGACTTTGTATTGGTGCTACATAGCCCCCGACGACAACCACCACATCTATTTCGATGCATGGACGGAAGATGTCGCCGGAAAGTACGAGTTCGATTACAACATGTACTGGGTCGTTAAAGACGACGGACTCTATGTGAGAGTTCCAACCCGCGGCGATCTGTCTGTGAAAAAATGGGATCAGGGGAGGATGGAAGAACAAGAGAAACCTAATTCTTGACTCTTTTTTATTTAATCATTAATCAAAGGGAAATGATAAATCCCATGTTGATTTCTCAAATAATTGTTTCTGAACTGTCGAGATCCAAATTGTAACAGTTTGTGAATCATAAGCAATTGGCTAGTTTATTCTTATTTGTTTTCTGGCGAGAAGACTTAGTGTGAGCATAATTGAATTTACATCTTGACTTTTAAATTTAGATGAGTTGACCTAATAAGGGAAAAGGATGGAGGGACATGCTTGATATTGTGAAAAATTGGGAGAGTGGGAAGGAACCAACGTACTAAGGTTGTCGCAACCGTCCCTCGAATTGGGGGTAACGTGTAGTGTTCACTACGGAGTCTCCTTCGATCTTACTTGGAGTAGATAGAACACTCTTCGCTTTGCTTTAACTTTCGGAGTTCAAGTCATGTCATGGTCTGCGGATTAGAAATCTAAGTTCGGGAATCCGATTACGTGTGGGAAATTTTAGCACACCCTACGACGCTCTGATTCGGTACTACTTAAATTGATAAGTTTATATGAGTAGGTGTATTTTTAAGGATAAATACAATATATTAGCCACAACTTTTAAGCATCGGGAAATTATAGCCGCAACTATCGAAATATAAATTATTAGTCAAACATGGACTCTCTGTTAGCAATTCCGTTAGTAATGCTGAGCTCGCTCCCACATGGCAGCCACCATATCATATTAAAATTTTAATTTTAAAAATAAATTATTAAATAATTAAGACAATGAAAGGAAAATAATCTAAAAATTTATAGACTCTTCTTCCTCCCCCCTAGATCCGCTCTCCCTCCCCTGCGCTCTCCACTAGGGGTGGAAATCGGTAGGTATCGGTATCCCAATACCAAATACCGAAATCCCGAATACCGAATTACCTCCTAAAGTCAATCCCAATCTCAATCCCTAAATAATTTCCGTATCCCAATCCCTAAATATTTCAGTATCCCAATCGGTACTTCGGTATCCCAATCGGTATTATCGAATACAAAATTAATTACCTTTGCAATTAATAATTAAATGTATAAATTAGATTTTATTGTTTAATTTAGGGGGAAAAGTCTAAGCAAAGAATCTTGAATTAGGATATTATTAAGGAGAATGGAGGAGAGGATACATATCAAGTTCTTGTCATTGGTAATCGTCAATTTGACGAATTGGAGGTTGAGAGACGACTATTAATAGTGATGAAATTATCTATGTATAATTAAATTACACTCTTGGTGGTTGAGGTTCGTGTAGTAGTGAACGAGAGAGTCTAGTTGAGAGGATAAAATACACACTAGCTTATATTTCGGTATTGATCGGTATTTCGGTATATACCAATCCCGTAATCCCTAATACCGAATAACAATTGAAATTCAATCCCAATCCCAAGTAATAATACGTGTATTCGGTAATACCAAATATAAACAAATTCGGTACGGTATTCGGTATATCCCAATTACCGGTACCAAACTTCCAGCCCTACTCCCCGCCACCACCACGACTTCCTCCTCCTTCATCTCCTCTGACCTCAAGAAGCTCTCCGTCCCCGGCCACGGAAGATGCAAGAAGAATAAAATTAGGTACTAAAATAAAAATTTTCATTGATATTTTTAGGAATTATATGTAACAAATTAATTTTAGGTTATAATTATTAAAATATATTAAGTTCAGGTATCCAAGTTGTATTTTTGTATATAAAACCCCAATGGAAGCAACGTAAATGAAGGAAAAGGGGATGAAGCAAAAGGGAAATAAGAAAAAGGTTTAGTGTGAGTGGCGGATCCAGGGGTGGCCACCCCGGCTTAGGATAGGGTGAGTAACCCTTTGTTACTCACCCGTGAGTAACCACCTAGGAACCGTTGATCTGGGGCGGACGGATCGTGTGGCTGTCATTGAAGCGGGATGGTCAGGGGCATTTTTGTCTGTTATTTGAATTAATGAGTTTCCCCTTTTGTCCGTTGCGAATCTTTCTGTGCGCGAGTTGGATTCGGATTTTGGAGAGTCTCAACTATGAGCAGGGGAGCAGCAGCTGAGAAACAAGGACGGCGATTCTCCATGGTTGATCGACGGCGATAGAAACTGCGAGCAGCAGCTTCGAATCGAGCTTTCTGATTCTCGGTCTCCATAATTGATCGACGTGTGCGCGAGTTGGATTCGGATTTTGGAGAGAGAAATTGCGAGCAGGGGAGCAGCAGCTGAGAAACAAGGACGGCGATTCTCCATGGTTGATCGACGGCGATAGAAACTGCGAACAGCAGCTTCGAATCGAGCTTTCTGATTCTCCATAATCGATCGACGTGTGCGCGAGTTGGATTCGGTTTTTGTAGAGAGAAACTGCGAGCAGCTGCTGTGAAACAGGGGACGGCAAATCTTTTGTGATTCTCCATAATTGATCGACGACGAGGTTAGATATTAGTTTTTTTGATTCTTCCTGTTTAGCTAATCGAGTTTTCTGTTGATCTCTGGTTTCGTTGGAGGTTTTTCATTGCTGCTAGTCGAGCTTGTTTATGTTTAGCTAATCGAGCTTGTTCATGTGTTATGTTCTTTGTGGTTTGGTGTTTTTGTAGTATTCTGGTGAGATGAGTTACGTAAATTGTGGCGATGTTGTTCCAATTGATAGATCTGGTTCTTCAACCAGCGTTGTAGGATCTGGTTCTTCATCTAGTGCTGTTGGAATTGCTTCTTCATCTATTGATCTTGAATTTGATCATTCAGCTAACTCTGGTGAATCAGGAGGTAAGATATACAAATTTGTTTGTTTATTGAAGTTTGTATAGTGTCGTAATTTGATTTTACCATGCCTTATCATGTGGTAATTGATTTTACAGTACATTACCATGTGGTAAAATGTGGTAATTAGGAAGTTAAATGTGATGGTTCTGTGTGATAATTGATTTTACCATGTCATACCATATGGTATAGTGTGGTAATTTGATTTTACCATGCCTTATCATGTGGTAATTGATTTTACAGTACATTACCATGTGGTAAAATGTGGTAATTAGGAAGTTAAATGTGAGGATCCTGTGTGATAATTGATTTTACCATGCCATACCATATGGTATAGTGTGGTAATTTGATTTTACCATGCCTTATCATGTGGTAATTGATTTTACAGTACATTACCATGTGGTAAAATGTGGTAATTAGGAAGTTAAATGTGAGGATCCTGTGTGATAATTGATTTTACCATGCCATACCATATGGTATAGTGTGGTAATTTGATTTTACCATGCCTTATCATGTGGTAATTGATTTTACAGTACATTACCATGTGGTAAAATGTGGTAATTAGGAAGTTAAATGTGAGGGTTCTGTGTGATAATTGATTTTCCCATGCCATAGCATATGGTATAGTGTGGTAATTTGATTTTACCATGCCATACCATATGGTATAGTGTGGTAATTTGATTTTACCATGTCATACCATGGTGGTAACTCTTGTATCATGGCTGTAATTATTGGTATACATTGAGATTTCATACTGTTGTGGTGTGGAATCCATTTAATATGTTGTTTCATAATGTTTGTAGGTTTCAATGGTATAGATCCTACTGTTCGTGATTCTTGGAAGGACTTAGAGTTCAATACACCAGATGATGCATATAATTTTTATGTTGATTATGGGAATCATGAAGGTTTTGGTGTGAGGATTTATAACCAATCAGCGTGTCCGAAGCTCAATGGTGGTTCTTCAGCTGTATATTATATCAAGTATTGTTGCAATAAGGAAGGTTGGAAAAGAGGTAGCGAGAATAACCCTGATAATGCAGGTGTTGTTGATACGACAGTTCGTGTTCGTAATGTTCCAGAACTCAGGGGTGGATGTAATGGTGCTTATATACGACTGAGGTGGTTTAAAGAGTTTAAATGCTACAAGATCTATCGTTGGTGTAATGTGCACAACCATGACATGATTCATGAGTCTCTGCGTCACTATGTGAGATCCAGCAGACGAATGGCTCCTGTGTATAAGATGTTGGCAGAGGTGAATGATGCTGCTGGTATTGGTGTGACTTCTTCGTATAATGCAATTAGTAGGGCTGGTGGTGGTCGGAAGTTTGTTGGGTTCACAAAGAATGATATGAAGAATCATCTGCGAACGGTTAGGACGTTATCAATGGAGTATGGTGATGCGACTGCATTGCTTGAATACTTTAGACGTCAAGCACAGCTGGATCCTGGGTTCTTTCATGAGGTGGAGGTTGATGTTGAAGAGAACATTGCTAGTATTTTTTGGGCAGATGGGAAGATGAGGATGGATTATCATTATTTTGGTGATTCAATTAGTTTTGATACTACTTACCGGACTAACAAAGAGTATCGGCCACTAGGTATGTTTTCTAGTTTGTTGTTTATTATTGTCTTTGTTAGTTTGTATGATTATTATTATTATCATTATGTATCATGTTTTTTTTTTGTTCTTACAAGTCTGTACCATATGGTATGGGTTGGTATGGATTGCTTTTTTGTTCTTAAAAGTATTTTACCATATGGTATGTGTTGGTAACAAGGTTATTTGAGGTGGTTTTTGGGTTGTTAGAAGTTTGTACTATATGGTATGGGCTGGTATGCATTGTGTTTTTGTTCTTAAAAGTCTTTTACCATATGGTATGGGTTGGTAACAAGGTTATTTTGTTCTTAAAAGTGTTTTACCATATGGTATGGGTTGGTAACAAGGTTTTTTTTGTTCTTAGAAGTCTTTACCACATGGTATGAGTCTTTAGCATATGGTATGGGTTGGTATTATTGTTATTCGTACCTTTTACCACATGGTATGTGTTGGTAGAATTGTTTTTACTCACATTTTTGTTATGTTTTTGTAGCTTTGTTTGTTGGTTTCAACAATCATCACCAACTGACTGTCTTTGCGGCTGCTCTTCTATATGATGAAACAACGGCAACATTTGAATGGCTTTTCGATCAGTTTTTGAAATGCATGGGAGGTGTGAGACCGTTATCAATGTTTACTGACCAGGCTGCTGCAATTGCTGCTGGTATAAGGTCTGTTTTCCCAGATTGTTTTCATGGGTTGTGTACATGGCATATTGCTCAGAATGCAGTTGTTAATCTGGGAAGTTTGTGTGACTCTGACTTCCTTCGTGAGCTTAGTTATTTGATGTATAATGCTGATGATGAGGATGATTTTGAGTATAATTGGAAGAAGATGATTGAGAAGTGTTTTCCTGGGAAGGGACCTTTGGGACACAGTTGGTTACAGGGCATTTACAAAGTCAGGACGAAGTGGTCTTCAGCCTGGGTGAATTGTCATTTTGGTGCGGGAATGAAGAGTACCCAGCTAAGTGAGTGCTGCAATAGTAATATTCGACATTACTTGCAGTCAGAGTTTAGCGTTAGTAGGTTCTTTGTGCACTTTGAGAGGATGCTTGATAATAAGAGGGATGCTGAAGAACAAGAAGAGTACTACGCCTTATCTAGGTTGGCTGATTCTCGGTTTTCTACTAGCCCTATTGTGAAGCAAGTTGCCAATGTGTATACGCCGAAGATATTCAAGTTTTTTCTGGATCAGTACAAGGAATCTCTTGCGTATAATATTTTTTCCAATACGGAGATAGAACCAGAAGGACATGTAGGAATGTTTGATGTCTTCATATTGGAGGATGACCTTACAAGGTTGGATAGTAGGGTGTTGAAGGTTGATTTTGAAACCGGTGAAATCAAGTGTTCGTGCCGTAAGTGGGAGTCAAGTGGTATGATCTGTAAGCATCAAATTAAGGGATATGATATGTTGTGGTCTACAACATGCAATCTGAAGTTCCAGCCCATTCCTAGCAGTTTGATTTTGAAGCGGTGGACAAGGGCAGCGAAAACTGGAGGGAACTTTTCTTTTGAAGTTCCGTCTACTGATAGTCCATCGAAATACCGTTCTCGTCTTTTCAATCTGTCAGCTGTTTCTGCATCAATGATCAGCAGGGTTGCATTGGATGATGATTTGTATAAATCAGCCATGGCCTTCATGACTGATTTGATCAAAAAGTGTGAAGCCCTATCGATTACTGAACCTGCTGGAACAAGCACGTCTTCTAACGGTGACAGTAAGTTTTTAATTGTTTAGAGTTTTGTGTTTTGATATATGCATTTTTTTGAGGAGAATGATTTTACATATATCTGTCATTGATTGTAGTTTGTTTTTGTTATCTTGGTATAGATGATGTACCGGTCCAAAAAGTGAAGGGGTTTAAGCCTAAAAAAGATTCATTCAAGCCTTCGAAACGACCAATTCCAGTTGCGGAGGCTGCAAGGGCTGTAAGTAAGAAGAAGAGAAAAACTAGCAGGCTTGAGGAGGAGAATTTGAAGGCTGTTGAAGAAAGTTTAAGGCTGAAGCTGTAATAGTTTTCTTAAGAGGATTATTTGAATGAATGGTTGGTTGAGTTGTTGAAGCTATTTTGTTCTTTTGGATTGGTTTTTGGTTTGTTGGATTAATTTTACAATGTCATACCATGTGGTATAATGTGTTAATTTGATTTTATCATGTCAAACCAGGTGGTAAAATGTGCTATTTTGGAAGTTGAATGTGAAAGTTCTGTTTTATAATTGATTTTACCATGCTATACCATGTGGTATAGTGTGGTAGTTTGGAAGTTCTGTGTGATAATTGAGTTTACATTTGCCATACCACATGGTAAAATATGATATTTTGGAAATGGCATGTGTGGTAATTGATTTTACGGTGAATTACCATGTGGTAAAATGTGGTAATTTGGAAGTTAAATGTGAGGGTTCTGTGTGATAATTGATTTTACCATGCCATACCATATGTTATAGTGTGGTAATTTGATTTTACCATGCCATACCATATGGTATAGTGTTGTAATTTATTTTTACCATGCCATACCATGTGGTAAAATATGGTATTTTGGAAGTGGCATGTGTGGTAATTGATTTTACAGTGCATTACCATGTGGTAAAATGTGGTAATTTGATTTTACCATGCTATACCATATGGTATGTGGTAATTTGATTTTTACCATGCCATACCATGTGGTAAAATGTGGTAATTTGGAAGTTCTGTGTGGTTAACTGATTTTACATTGCATACCATGTGGTAAAATGTGGTAATTTGATTTTTACCATGCCATACCATGTGGTAAAATATGGTATTTTGGAAGTGGCATGTGTGGTAATTTGATTTTACCATGCCATACCATATGGTATAGTGTGGTAATTTGATTTTTACCATGCCATACCATGTGGTAAAATGTGGTAATTTGGGAATTAAGAACACATGTTAAGTATTTGCTAACATAATAAAAAACAGAACATTTCATTTAGTCATAATACAAACCATAATAAGTTGTTTCATACCATCCTACTAATTAAAATGAAGTGGCTACTGAACATTGTGAGTTTGTTCTCAAAAGCTTACTTATACCCTCCTACTACTTAACACAAACGATAATAGAATTTTCATCTCCTTCCTTTCAACTCTTTTTTCTTGTTCTTCATGTTGCAGTACTTTGTTGCTTCTTTCATGATTCTTTCCCGTTCAAGATTTTCTTCATCAAGAATGATGTCCAACATTAGGCACTCCCTTTCTTCATTTATGAGATCAATCCTCTTCCAATCTTTGGTCAGGGCACTGTTGTACTTACCTTCCCAGTGTCTCATCCACCTGATGATGTACATCCCACATGAAATTTGATCTGGTTGTGTAACCTTCTCGAGGTTGAACCAGGTAAACCTCTCCCACCTTACTGTCTTGTCTGCAAACTGTGTCTTCATGTAGTTGATTGCGTACTGGACAACCCTCTCTGCCATTGGTTTGTAGTGTTCATTAAAATCTTTGTGACGGAGACTGTCGAGTACTTCAAATCTCTCTGCTTTGATGTTGACACAAATCATGATGTAGTGCTTGTTATTACAGTAAGGGAAGAACCACTGCAAAATAATTTTACCACAGTATACCATATGGTAAGCAGTTGCCATATAAGTGATGAACAGTAAGTTAAGAACCATTGCAAACTAATTTTACCACTATATACCATATGGTAACCACTGCAAAAATTGTGGTGAGATACTTACAAGGTTACATTCTGTGAAGCTGAGGTTTTTTGCCCATTCTTTGTTGGTGATGTCCAAGTCCACTTTGTTGTAGTAATCGTCTGGAGATAGTACAGGATTGCCGCTATCAATGTCCAGTTGGCAGTCACCCTGAAAGGTTGTGGTTGTTATTATGTATTTTATATATGTGTTGTCTAAGAACTATTGACAGAATATGGGTGGGTTTACTTACTGCCAAAGATGTATCGAAGAACCACCTTTTGAATTTTCCTTTTTTTGCTTCATTCCTGTTCATTACATCTCCATACCAGTCGACGACATCAGTTGTGATTTCACAGCCAATGTCAATCAACTGTACTGACTCCCTTTTCAGCAAGAATGTTCCATCCTTCCTTTTAAACATTATCTCATCACTGTATAAAAGCACATCACAACAGGACGGATGGTTTACTTTAATTTATGACATCAAACAATAGGTTACCACAACAAAACCATAGCTTACCACATCTTACCATATGGTAATAAGTAAAACACACCAGCTTACCACATCTTACCATATGGTAATAAGTAAAATAGAACAGGAGTTATGGTTTAATCCATTCTTTAACAACAAACCTTAGCTTACCACATCATACCATATGGTATTAAACTAAAACAAAACAGGACTTGTGCATTACTACATTTTGTAACATTAAACCATAGATTTATCTAATTTTACCATATCTTACCACATTTTACCATATGGTAACAAACTAGATCACTACAGTAAAATCATATAACAGTAGAAGTTTTAAGATGATGACTTACCTCTTGACAAATTTCTTGTTCTTGCATCTTATGTACTCCAAGATGTTGGTGAACATATCATCAGGTGTTGTTTGTGTTGGTGTTGACCATTCAACTGGTGTTTTTTGTGATTGTGGAGCAACTGGATCAACAGTTGGAGAATTCAGGTCCTCAAGGTAAGCATCTATGCATTCACGGACTTCCTTGAGCTTCTCTTGGCTGTTTGTGTACAGATTTGACCATATAGCATATGACGCCGTCTGTGACTGGGTGTTTTGTGGGTGTGCTGGTGGTGGTGTTGTTCTTGCCTTCTTTTCATATACATTCAAATTCTTCACCACGATTCTTCTTTTGCGAGGCTCTCCTGGTTGATCGGTTGCCGTGTTGGTAGTCAACTTCGTTGGTGTTGTTGGTGTTTGACGGTTGAGAGGGCTGAGATCAAAGGATGGAATGTCGTCTTCCCTTGTCACTTTAGGCTTCTCAGCATCTTTGGTTGTCAGTTTTGGAGCCTCTTCTCGAACAACATCATCTGACACCGTTTTCTCGCTGTCAGTTTCTGGAGTCTTTTGCGCAGCTTGCCCTGTATTCCCTTCTTCTGTTGTTTCCTTATCAACTTCCATTGGATCTGCTGTTTTGGTAGCTCCTTTTTCTCCTGTTTCTTTTGCAGATGTCTGTTCTGGAACTGCTTTCGGGGTGTCCTCTTGTTGTGGTGTTCCCTGATTCAGACCTTCTTGAACAGATTGTTCTGGTGGTTCTGTTGCAACTTCCCCCAGTGGACCTCCTTCTTTTGGGATGCTTTCCCTATTCACAGCTCCTGGATCAGAAACATCTTGCTCCTTTTCTTTTGGCTTCGGTGTAGATGCAGCAAGATCGACTGTAGATGGTTGTGAATCATCTTCTTTCTGTGTTTGCTCCTCCTTCTCCTCTTTGTTCTGGTCTATCTTTGCCTGTTTGAATATTTCATTGAGTGTTTTATTCAAACTGGCATTCATTTCTTCATCATTCTCTTCTTCATCATCTTCACACTGAAATTTTTCTCCTTCTGTTGGCTGAACATTTTCATCACAGCTTTCTTTCGCAAGATTCTCCTTGTGTCTGATCAGATTGTCAATTTGGCTTTTGTACTGGTCTTTGATTGCTTTCATCATTGCCTTCATTGATGCTGCAAGCAGTTTGATTGCATTCTCAGCCTGCATAATGGGAGTTTTTGTAAGATACCATGGTGGTAATACATGGTATTGGCAATTATTATCACTATTCTGCATTTTTTATAACATGAAACTATATCTTACCACACCTTACCATATGATAACAAAGTAAAACAGAACAAGAATTATGGTTTCCTCCATTTTTATAACATGAAACCATTGCTTACTACACATTACCATATGGTAACGTATTAAAACACAACAGGACTTATGTTTTCCTCCATTTTTATAACATGAAACCATAGCATACCACACCTTACCATATGGTAACAAACTAAAACACAGCAGGACTTGTTGTTTTTTTGCTATTTTTAAAACATGAAAGCATAGCTTACCACACATTACCATATGGTAACAAAGTAAAACAGAACAAGAATTATGGTTTCCTCCATTTTTATAACATGAAACCATTTGCTTACCACACATTACCATATGGTAACGAAGTAAACCACAACAGGGGCTTATGTTTTGCTCCATTTTTATAACATGAAACCATAGCTTACCACACCTTACCATATGGTAACAAACTAAAACACAAAAGGACTTACGCTTAGTATTAATTGGACAACTGTAATATAGATAATTTGTACTTACTTGGTTGACTGTTCTGATATTCTTCAAATCAAAGTTCAGTGATGATGACTGGTCTGGACTTTTGTTTCTTTGTCTTTTCGGTGATTCATAGACTGGCTCATTCTCCTCTTCCTCATCAGCTGCACCATCAGCCTCATCGTCATTAATGTTGGCAAGCTTTTCGATCTCGTTCAACTCTTTTCCATTGTAGTAGCTCTTAATGTTCTCAAAGTTGCTATCAACATTGATATCATCATAGTAGCTTACTGTTGGTGTTCGAAGCTGGGTTGAGAATGCCATTTCGTCCAGTTTGTACATGAAGCATACCTTTTTATGCAGATAGTTGTATTAGTTTTTTTCAAAGAGTATCATTTATATATAAAATATCTGAGTAACAAGGTTGAAATGGCCAAGGGAATGGAGACTTACTGTAAGGAAGTGAAGATCTGCACTGACATAGAGCTTTGGTGATTTCAATCCTTCATTCATGTGTTTGAAGAAGTATTTGCACCAGTTGTAGCTGGTGAAATGTTTCAGTTCTTCGGTCTTCAAGTACTCAAGCATGTTGAGTTCAGCCATAGGTGCTGAAGTTGGACACAGCAAGCCTCCGGTGACCAGCAGAAAGAACAATTGCATCCATCTCTTAGTCAGTTTGGTTGTAGGAAGATCTTTTTCTACCTGACTTAGCTTTACCCTTGGAGTGGATGTTCCATCTACTTCGAGTAGGGTTTCTACTGCATAATCTGCTGCGTCATCCCAAGAAATCGTGGGAGGTACAACTTCCCTATCCCCCATCGGCAGACCATATACCCTATGAAAGTCGATTGGTGATATCTTCATGTGTGTCCCGTCAGGTAACTTGAACGATTCTTTCTCTGGATCGTATTTGTTCATTACGAACAGTGCAAAATGGTTGTTTATCTTTGTCTGCTTGATTGATATTAAGCCTGCTAGGCCTAATATGTCAAGTTGCTCTTTCCGCTCATCTGTTATTGACCTTGCAATTGCAGATATTCTTGTTGGGCTGCACCTTGTGCGAAAACTGTGTCTTGGTTTTACCATAGTGTACCTGAATGTAGAAATTAGTAATAGTCTGTTAGTATGCTTTTTACCATATGGTACGATAATGGTTTCCTACCATACGAAATCAAACCATATATTTATCTCATTTTACCATATGGTAATTACATCAAACCATGTCTTATAACATATTACCATATGGTAACGAAGTAAAACACAACAGGACGTATGTTTTCCTCCATTTTTATAGCATGAAACCATAGGTTACCACACATTACCATATGGTAACAAACTAAAACACAGCAGGACTTATTGATTTTTTGCTATTTTACAACATGAAACCATAGCTTACCACACATTACCATATGGTAACAAACTAAAACACAGCAGCACTTATGGTTTTTTTGCTTTTTTACAACATGAAACCATATCTTACCACACATTACCATATGGTAACAAACTAAAACACAGCAGCACTTATGGTTTTTTAGCTTTTTTACAACATGAAACCATAGCTTACCACACATTACCATATGGTAACAAAGTAAAACACAGCAGGACTTATGGTTTTTTGCTTTTTTACAACATGAAATCATAGGTTACCACACATTACCATATGGTAACAAACTAAAACACAGCAGGACTTATGGTTTTTTGCTATTTTACAACATGAAACCATAGGTTACCACACATTACCATATGGTAACAAACTAAAACACAGAAGAACTTATGGTTTTTTGCTATTTTACAACATGAAACCATAGGTTACCACACATTACCATATGGTAACAAACTAAAGCACAGCAGGACTTATTGTTTTTTTGCTATTTTACAACATGAAACCATAGCTTATCACACATTACCATATGGTAACAAACTAAAACACAGCAGCACTTATGGTTTTTTTGCTTTTTTACAACATGAAACCATAGCTTACCACACATTACCATATGGTAACAAAGCAAAACATAGTTTTTTGCTTTTTTATAACGTGCAATCATAGTTTACCACGCCATACCATGTGGTAACGAAGCAAAACACAACAGATTCTACACCAGTTCAGCAATGCATGCTAACGATTCGGTAATGTAGCAAGTTTTACTACAATTTTCACATGAAGAGTGACTGAAATACTGTTTCTATTGTTCTATGGATGGATTTCGAAGAAAGAAGTGAGGTTTTACCTTGATATTTTGTGCGAAAACGATTTTTGAGACTCGTTGAAGTTGGAAACCCTTCGTTTTTCGACGAAGAGTTTCGTTGAATGATTCTTCGAAAAGCTTTGCGAAAATCGTTCGATTTGAAGTTTTTTCTGGAAGTTTTTGCTGCGATTTTGGTGAGAGAATAGAGGAACGGGAGGAAGAATGGAGAGAAGGCGGGACGGTTGTCGCGGTCACGTCTGCAATTCAAATTGTCAGAAGGAGAGAACGCGTGATTACCTTTTTGCCCCCGCGTGTATTTAATTGCCATGATCTGACGGTTGGGAAGATGGCGCGATGGACGGTCAGATGAACGGTTACTGACCGTTACTGATAGGTCGGTTACTGATAGGATCCGGACCCGGCCACCCCGGGCCCCGACCCAGCCCTTATCTGGATCTGGTATTAGTGTAGTACTTATGAATTTTTCGATATTAGACATTCGGCTCAATGTTATTTTATAATAAAATTGGGTATAACTAGAAAATAATTTAAATTGACATTTTTCAATCATTATTCTATTTAGACTAGAAATTCTAGCCCAAAGATTATTCTTATAAAAAAACAATAAAATCTAAAATTCTAAAATTCTAAAACGTAAAAGACTAGAAGAAATATGAGATTTTTCCCTTGAAAATTTACTAGAGTAGTTGGTGAATCTAGGGATGGACACACAATGCGAGATTGATTTGTCTAGTGTTGACGCTGCTCGTTTCAACAGCTACTATCGGGAGAACTTTTTCAAAAATGAAACATATGTAAAAACTTATTTGCGCAATAAAATGAGCGATAAATTTCTCGCCGATTGCTCAAGTATTTTATTTTAAACAGTTTATACTATTGGTATGGATATGGACTCCATTATTGTTGCATTCTCTAAATTAAAATCTGATAGTGTACATTTTATATTGCAAAAAAAAAATCATTATATTTATTTACGGTTTTAATTATTTAATGAAATGCGGCCTAGTGCTCTTTTGTGTTTTGGATCCGCCGCTGTTTACTATAATACCCTTATTAAAAGTGTTAGTATCATCACCCTATCTCTCTACAAATTTCAACATCACCTTTTAAGATTTATAACTACTTTTTTTATGTTATTATGTAAACACAATCTCATGTATAAATTAAAAAGAAACTATACTAACAAGTTACCTTATTTTTCTAGGGAAATGACTTCCTTTTTGGAAGGGAAAGAAATAGTAGAACATTTAATAATAGGCACCCCTGCCGATTGCATAATATAGATTAATAAGATAAGATATAATTGCCATATCTTCAATACTTTATTATGAAAACTTATCAGCACCATTAACTACTCAAGACATGTATTTGTCTATATAAATTATAATGTGCATGTATATTTAGTGAAGAACAACATATTGATTGAATTCCTTAAAGAAACCAAACGGTTTTACACTTCATATATATACAGTAAAATACATATTTAGTGACAAGACGATTCTATTATACTTGTTATATATGGGGAGGGGAAGCAGCAAAAACAGAGTTATCTCAAGTACGGTAATAATTCTGAGCACCATCATCGCCAACCTACTCCTCTCTGCTACCACCGCAACGGCGTTCTCCTTATGGCCGTACCACCATGTACACGTCACCAACGAGCTCACCGGCGGTAAGGTGTTGCTTGCCCACTGCAAGTCCGCCACCAGCGATCTCGGGGTCCAGGAGATCGCCCCTACCAAAGAGTTTACGTGGCGGTTCAGGCCGGGGTTTGCCTTCGTGTCGACTCTCTATTGGTGCTACGTGGCCCCCGACGGCAGCCACCACCTCCGTTTTGATGCGTGGACGGATCACGTCGCCGGAATGTACGAGTACGATCGCAACATGTACTGGGTCGCTAAAGACGACGGACTCTATGTTAGAGTTCCGACACGTGGCGATCTGTGTTGGCTAAAATGGGATCAAGGGAGGATGGAACAAGAAGAAAATAAAATTCTTTGACTCTTTTTAATTAAATCATTAATTAAGGGGAATGATTTAATCTCATGTTAATATCTCAAATAATTGTTTCGGAACTGCCGAGATTGAAATTGTAACAGTTTATGAATCATAATGAAGCATTTGGTAGTTTATTCTTATCATATGGTTGTTAGCCCTCGAAGGAAAGGTGCATGTGGCCATGTGGGGTCAATATTGACCTTTTATATTACCGCTGGCTATACCAATCTTAAGAGTCCATTTTTCTTTAAGCCAAAGAATTACTTTTCCATAAGAAACAACATTCAAATAATCAATACGGGCTATACGGTCCGGTTCGGTTAAATTGGGCTGAATTTATCCGATTTTGGTCCGGTCTTTTCGAGAATATAAGGACCAAAGATTATATTGGATACAATCCGATCTTGATCCGGTCCGGTCTTGAACCAATCCGGTTCCAATTCGGTCTTGATTTTAAATTGAGCTTGTGAGGATTTGAATGGCTTGAGGGGGGATTTGAGTGGCCTAAGGCCTGAAAGGGTGAGGAGGTTAAATTTTGGGTGTTGGACTCTCTTATTCGGTCTTTATCCGATTTTCGGTCTGGTCCCAAATGGTTTTTTTTTACCTCAAATCTAGGTCCGACAATTGTATTGGATTGTTTGATATCCGGTTCCAGTTTGGTCTCAGTCCGGGTTCTACGGTCCGATTTTGGATAAAGTCATAAAACCAAAAAGCTCGGACCAAATAGCCAGCCCTATATAATCAATCCACTACAGAGGAGGTTGGGTTAAAGTTCCATTTTTGCAATTTTGTCTAGATTGTTTTTAAAAAAAATATGTAATATGGTGAGTTGAAAATTCCAAGTAGACCATATACTAGACTGTGATGAAAATTTTACCAATGATTGAAAATACATACAAACAATAAGAAACCAACGAAGAAGTCAGCGACAATCCCTCCCCCGACCATCACAAAACCAATTACAAGTTTCAAACACCACATAAAAAAAATAAAAAGAAGCTCACTTGCAAAGCAAGATCCGAGTTTAGCGAGTTGTTTCTGAATGCCTCAAATTGGTGAAATCTTCAATCTCACCAAAACAAGAGAAAGAAAGTTTTTCTTCCCGAGTGAGAGATGGCCTCCGCCGAGGGAATCACCAAACACGACAAATTTGAGGAAAAGAGCAAAGAGAGGTTGCTATCACGAAAAGGGTACTCCGAATTCGGGTTCAACAACTCCCAAGACGGAGACGACGACGATGAAGAAGGTGGCAACTCTAACGTTAACTGTGGATGCTTCCGATCACTTTCCGACGGGATCATCGGGTTTTTCAACGGGATCCCTAGCGTATTGGTCGACCTTTACAGGATGGGGAAATCTGATCCGAGGAAGGTGTTCTTCGCCATCAAAATGGGTCTCTCTTTGGCCACTGTTTCGATGCTTATGATCATGAGAAGACATTTGAACGACGCCAGCCAGTATTCCATTTGGGCGATTATCACTGTCGTGGTGGTCTTTGAGTTCACTGTGGGTGAGTGTGGAGAACGCTCTTCATCTTATTTTGCCTTGTTTTTTTCTTAGCTTAATTAGGTCTGAGAAATTACGTAACTTTCATGTTATCGAAACCAAAAATATTAGACATTTTTTATATAATTATCTAATTTTATATAATTACAATTCCTATTCCAATACATAGTGAGATGAAGAGGTTTAATTTATATGACTTTTAAAATTGATAAGCTATGATGATTATTATACAAAAAAAACTCTAATCTCACTTTTTGATTGAATGTAATTAAGCACTAGGAAGAATTGGACTAGTGTTGTTACAAAAACCACCTAGTTATATATATATATGAAGAGCTACTGTGCTAGTATAACTATTGAATAAAAAAAAGTCATATAACAAATTAACTAGTGTGTATTATTATCTACACGATAAAGTTATCCTCGTCGTTCACTATTTGAGTTTTTGTTCATTTAATTTAAGAGCTGATTTCACTAGGAAGTTCAGACCATCCAAAAAGTGTTGTTTGTGTCCTATACTATTCAATATGACAAATCTGGCACAAACTATATGCGTTCCGTGACATTTGTGACGTCCTAAACTATTCAATATGACAAATCAGGCACAAATCACATGGAAGCTGACTAGATTTTTTATGTTTAAATACTAACGGTCAACGCCACTCAACATTAACAAAAAAAAACAGTTCGTGCCAAATTTGTCATATTTAATAGTTTACAACACGAATAATACTAGCACAGTCCGGGTCAATTGAATGGATTCAAAATCTTTTTAACTTCCATTCAAAATCAATTGCACTTAAAAAAAAAATCGTAACATAGTAGAATACGGAAGGAAACTAAAACTGATTTGTTAGATACATGATGTTTGATGTTCCTCATTTTTTGCAGGTGGCACGTTGAGCAAAGGATTGAATCGCGGCCTGGGCACATTCTCAGCCGGGGCGCTTGCCCTGGGAAACGCAGAGTTGTCCGTATACTTTGGAAAGTATCAAGAAGTAGCCATAATAGTCAGCATATTCATCTCCGGGTTCTGTGCGAGTTACGCCAAACTCTATCCACCCATAAAGCAATACGAGTACGGATTCCGGGTGTTCTTGCTGACATACTGCATAGTACTGGTGTCCGGAATCGACTCGTCCTTCATCCGAACGGCGATCTTCCGGTTTCTCTTGATCGGCGTCGGCGCCGGGGTCTGCTTGCTCGTCAACATATGCATATACCCGATATGGGCCGGCGAGGATCTCCACAAGTTGGTGGTTAAGAATTTCAGGGGCGTGGCTGCTTCGCTGGAAGGTTGTGTGAATGGTTACCTGCAGTGTTTGGAGTACGAGAGGATTCCTTCCAAGATCTTGATATACCAAGGCTCCGACGACCCTGTGTACAGTGGGTACAGATCTGCGGTGCAGTCGACTAGTCAAGAGGAAGCATTGGTACGCAAAATATAGTAATGTTTTGACTGCATGCATGCATGTGTTGCTCTAGATATATGTGGGAGGAAGGATGAATGTTTGAAACTTTGAATGTGTTTTTTTTTTTTTTTTTTGTCTTGGCAGCTAGGGTTTGCTATATGGGAGCCACCACATGGTCGTTATGGGTTCTTCTGTTATCCGTGGCAAAATTATATGAAAGTAAGTGGAGCGTTGAGGCATTGTGCTTTCATGGTCATGGCTATGCATGGATGCATTCTTTCTGAAATTCAGGTACGCATGTACGAATTCCTTATATTTTTCTTGCTGCTATGCTAATGTCGGTGGGAAATCTGAACTATCAAGAAAGTGTCTTTTGTGTTCCGAACTATTCAACTTTCATTTATCTCCTAACATATGATAGTCGTGTTACTGTTGTGGTATATGATCCACGATTGAACCTCTCCCAACAACTCGAGTTATTGGGACCAACTGGTTATTTATGACATGGTATCAGAGCTTTCTGTGACCGATAGGTCTTGTGTTCAATTCCCGGTGACCCCCATTTGTTAAGCACATGGTATTCCTGTCTTCAGACCTGTGCAAACTTCAAACCCCTTGTGAGTGGCTTTCGTTTGAGGGGGAATGCTAGTGTTGTGGTATATGATCCACGATTGAATCTCTACCAACAAACCGAGTTATTGGGACCAACTGGTTTATGACAAGTTGCGTGTCATTTATGTCCTGACAATTTCGTTAACCGTTATAGATAACGGTTGACTAGATGGTGATGAACTTGATGTTGACTTAGGAGCGGAATCGATGGAGCGATTAAGACGAATTCGATTTTTTTTATAACTTTTTATTTTTCTTATTTTAATCATTTTAGATGAATATTTAGATAAAATTAATAAAATTCCATATCAGATGCCACGTTGACAGTGAGTGAATTTTTTGTTGAATATTGACGGTCAAACTTGCTCAAAACTTATGAAAAAATAGTTCAGGACATAAATGTAAATATTGAATAGTTTGGACACTTTCTCAACGGCTCGAATTTGGTATTAGCACTAAAATATTATGTGTGCTCTAACTTAGTAGTACTGCATGCCTTCCTCTTCATATTGCAGGCACCACCAGAAAAAAGAAAAGTTTTTGCTGCCGAGCTACAAAGAGTAGGAAACGAAGGAGCCAAAGTGCTGCGCGAACTCGGAACAAAGCTAGAGAAAATGGAGAAGCTGAGCCCCGGATCAGACCTACTCCTCCAAGTCCACGAGGCAGCAGAAGAGCTCCAAACCAAAGTGGATCTCAAATCCTACCTTCTGGTCAACTCGGAGAGCTGGGCCGGCAGGAAACAACAGCCCAATAAGGAATTCGAAAACGAGGCCCAAGATGGGAAAGACGAAGAAGGAGCCATCCACTCCATCAATGATCGGAGCAGTAGCTTGCGCGAGTGGACGGCGTCGTGCGAGAGCATCCAGCAACCGCCGTTGTCGTGGCCGAGGATCTCGTTCGTGGGCGGGCCGGTGCCGAATTTGGAGCAGGAGTCGAAGGTGTACGAGAGTGCTAGCTCTCTTTCCTTGGCCACGTTTGCTTCTCTTTTGATTGAGTTCGTGGCCAGGCTTCAGAACCTGGTGGACGAGTTTCAGGAGCTTGGTGAGAAGGCGAGGTTCAAGGACGTTGAAGAAGAGCAGTTTGGTGGGAATGTGGTGCCACGTCCTGGGTTCTGGACTAGGCTTAAAAGATGCTTTGTGTTGTAGTACGTACGTTGTAATAGTATGATAGTATATCTCGACTAATTGGGACGTGTGATAGTTTCTATCTTTCCTATTAAGTGGATTAGTAGTGGTAATTGAAAACCAATTATATTGATAGACTTTATACTTTCGTTCGCTTAGTTACTTTGTTAGTTTATTTGTTGGTACAATTCTTTTACTTTTACAGAAAAATGAACTAATTGACAGAGACTTAATTTCCTTTGGTCAATAAAAAAAAAACTACCATGATCACATGAAAATTGAAAACAAGATGATTAGTAGTTCATCTAAAGAGGATTTGGTGCGTGAGTTGTTTGATGAAGCATAATGTTTTGATTTCGCATAATGTCTCTTCATTAATCCGTCATGGTACAGGAACCTGGAATGAGGATTTGGTGCGTGAGTTGTTTGATGGAGCATCTGTTGTTGTGATATTGTTGATTATTCTTTCTGTCTTTCCTTTGTCTGATCGACTTATTTGGCATTATGAGAATTCTGGGGTGTATTATATTAAATCGGAGTATCGTCTTGCCTCTTCAGAATTTGTCAAATACACTTCCACTATTCCTATAATCTTCGATTCTCGTGCATGTAAGTTGTTATGGGCCTCTACCAATTCCTTCTAAATTCAAAATTTTCTTGTGGCATTTGGTCAAATGCTTTCTTCCGGTAAGAGATGTTTTGCATGATAAGGGATTGATTGATGATGAGGATTTTGAGGCTTTTTCTTGTCCCGTTTGTTCATCGTCGGTTGAAACTCTGGAACATTGTTTCTTGTCTTGTCGTGTTGCTATTGAGCTATGGAATTTGTTGGGCTTTGGTCATATTTTATCAATTGTTCGACTAACGCATATGGCTATTGAGTGGCGTAGGTTGTTCCTTGATGTAGGTTTATCCATGGAGGTGCTAGCTTGGTTAGTATTTATGTATTGGCGCATATGGAAAGCTAAGTGTTTTGCTACCTACGATCATTTACAGTTATTGCCTACCACTCTAATCCAACATTTTGATGCACAAGTTTTTGAGTGGGATTTGGCTCATGCACAACCGAGGCATGCGTCGAGGCGGCTAATCAATTCTGGTGATGATTCTTCCTCTTGGATGTTCCTGCCTCCTCCCATCCCGTTACAAGCTTTCAGGGCGCATTTTGATGGTGCTACTAAAGCTACCATGGGTGGAGCCATTGGTTTCATCGGATTTGCGGGGGATAAAGTTATCTCCTTTGCATTAAGCCGATACTACCCATTCATATTTGATGCATTCCTAATGTAGCTCCTTGCTCTATGGGATGCAGTTCGTTGGTGTTTGACGGATCATACATTAACATTTTGTTTTGTGGTGATGCGCAGGTTGTCATACGACTGGTTAATGCGAGAGACTTGTCACGCGCAATTAGCGGAGCTATCCTGCAAGAAATCCAGGTGCTGCGTACATCTTTTCAGGGTGCAACGTTTCATTTTGGGGCGCGAAGGTATAATAGGACTGCCCATTCCATGGCACAACTGGTTGATAGTTAGATGGGAAATAGTAGTGAACTATCTACAGAAGCGTTTGATAGATTTGTTTGTTAATGGGGATATAATAGTGAATACCATTCTTTCCAGATTTCATTCTCATATGAAGAGTCTTGCTACTGCTTGTAACTTGTATCCGATATGCCGAAAAATCGATCCCTCTGCTCCATCTATTGTGAATGGAAACACAATGCGAAATTGACACCGCCAGCACAAAGCTATTCCATCACACAAAATAAACATGTAGAAGGCCCTTGTTGAGTTGGATCATACACTTGTCAACCAACGTTTTTTTCTTAGTTTCATTTAGTAGCCTAACCTGCATACGTCTTGTATATTGACGTATGTCTGCTGTTTCCCGCGGGAATACCTATGGCAAAAATATAGACCTAAATAATTCGTGTTTTTATTGTAGTTCATTCTTGGAAGAGGGACTGCATCTACAATCTAGTAGTTTAGATGACTTTGTCATCTTCATGGATCACTTACAATATGGAATCTTTTGTTTTACGGCGGTGATGTTCAAGAGGTAGTAATTGGGAAAATAGTAAATCTAATAACCATAGAATGATAGGTTTGCAGAGGATGTTAGTAGTGGATTCTCCTCCACCTTCTTCCACCTTCTTTTATGAGAATCAGTGGCAAAGTCAAAAATTCGAATGAGAGGTGCTGATTTGAATTGTTGTAATTGGTGGAGGGGATAAAGTCTTACCGATTATTCTAATTTCTAGATTTGTGCAAATTTAAATGTAATTTTACCTATATCTCAAAATTTAGCGAGACTATAGTCCCTTCTAACTTCAACCTAACTCTACCATTGGTGGGAATGAGATAAACTACGAGTCGTAGAGAGGCCATGAGGCAAGGAGGGTGGATCTGGTAACTGGGGGGGTGCTTAGTAACTTGACTAAACCCCTCCCATCCCTTAGATCTGGACAGACCAATCTGACGGTTAAAAAGTGGGAAGTGCTTTTAATTGATGACAGGGGTAGTTTGGGTATAATGGAAAATTATGAAGTATACAAACCGGACTTACAAACAGTACAAACCATACAAACTTATGAACAATACAAACTAGAGCGACAAAACATACAAACATATGAACAATACAAACTAGAGCGCCAAAACATACAAACAGATTTGCAAACAATACGAAACATACGATCTATAGAAACAATACAAACTAGACCTACAAACATGACAAAACATACTAATAGTACAAAATGTCACTACATACAATACAAAACAGTAAACTTGTATTACAAATTAAATAATACAAATTATACAAATCACAACATAAAGTATACAAACTAGACAAATAAACATTACAAATTACAATGTATACAAATTAGTCTTATAAACATATACAAACATAATAGATAAAAATGACAAACTTAAATGAAATATGATACAAATAGAATTGATACAAAATCACAAAACATACTTACAAATATTATAAAATCACGCGACAAAAATAACAAAACAGACGCTGTCACCGGAATATCTCTCATCGTCGGAAAATTTGCCGCAGCCGAAAAAATTTGCCAATGACGAAAAATCTCTCTCTCTCTCTCTCTCTCTCTCTCTCTCTCTCTCTCTCTCTCTCTCTCTCTCTCTCTCTCTGCGCTACGAACTCCATGGAGGGGGGATATATTTCTCAAGCCGCAGAAATTGAAAATAGACCGCCGGCTGGTACAGGGAAAAGAACGCCGGAAAAATTCCTCAGGATGGTGGTGGCTGACAGAAGAGATGGTAGACGCCGGGAAAATTTCCCCCGGGGAAGAGACGCGGCAGAAATATAGAGTTTTTTTAATTAAATAATAATTAAAATTTAAAAAGTCATGCAATTACTACATTGCTCTTTATTAAATTGGAATAATTTGAGCTATTGAATTTTAATGAGGTGTAAGGGTTGAGATTCACTTAGGGGTCGTTTGCTTCTAGGATTTTAGAAAATGAGGGATTATGATAAAACCTTGGATTTTGAATATGAGAGATTATGTTGGATTTTGAAACTTCCATGTTTGTTTGTAGGATTTGGTAATGGCTTTTAGTAGGTTGGAATTATGGCTTGATGGGGGAAATTACTTTCTTATCCTTAATGAACCACTTTTTACTTTACTTGTATTTTGAATGTTTTTGTATATACATGAAGAATTAGCATATGTAAAAATGGCAGCAACATCCATACTATTTGGTCATATTGTATACACGCAAGAAGCCATTAAAGTAAATTGAAACTCTCAACCCAAACCAATAATGTCGAAAGGAAAATCAAGGGTTTGGATTGGATTATAAAAAAAGAGGATGTAAGCATGAAATAATTAATTGTTGAGCTTCATATAAAAGGAAGACAAAACGACGATAGGCAGAGATGGAAAAGGTTGCCGGAGCTTTTTGCTGTGTTGCAATCCCTTGGCAACGAAGAGACAAAGTTGATGAGATGAGAGTGTAGACAAAAGTCCTCAGTAGAGATAATAATAACCGAGGGCAAAATTGGATTACACAAAATGAGTGGGGGTAACACGGTCATTAAACATCATGGATTATATCTATCTTCCAAAATCCTAGCTATAGAGGTAAGATTTTATAATCCATGGGGCCCACGGATTTTAGCTCCAAATAATCCAATATTAGTGGACCCCACAGATTGAAACAAAATCCATTATATGCTAACAAACATGGATTCATTATAAAGTCCAACATATGCAAAATACCAAAAGCAAACGACCTCTTAGTCATTTGACTAAGGACCCCCCTTAGTCATATGATCTTAGCCCATGGGGCTAAGATCTGGTGATTAAGGGGGGTCCCTTAGTCACTTGACTAAGGCAATCACAACCCTTCAAACTCATTAAAATCTAATGATTTCAATTAATCTAATTTAATGAAGGCCAATGTAGTAATTACATAATTATTTAATTTATTAATTAAAAAATAAATAAAATAAAAAAATTTGGCCGGCTGCTACCTTTTCCCTTCCGCAGTCCTCGACGACCAACTTGTATTTTACCGCAGACCAGAGATTCGCCCCACGCGACCAGGCCTCCGACGTCCCCTTCCCGTCGTCGTCCCTTTTTCCTTTTTCGCGGCAGAGAGAGAGAGAGAGAGTTTTCCGGTCGGCTTTTTAACGACGGTGAAGGAGGCTTTTCGGCGATCAGAGATGAGAGAGAGAGAGTTTTTCGGTCGACTTTTTGGCGACGGCGAAGGAGGCTTTTCAGCGTCCAGAGACGACGGAGGAGGATTTTCTGATGGCAGTGTTGGATTCGTGATGTTTGTCGACCTATATTGTAAGTTTAATTTGTAAGAGAGAGAGAGAGAGAGAGATAGAGAGGGTTTTCCGGTCGCCTTTTCAACGATCAGAGACGGCGGAAGAGGATTTTCCGGCGGTAGTGCTGGATTCGTGATGTTTGTCGACCTATATTGTAATGTCTATAAGTTCAGTTTGTAATGTTTATATCAATTCGGTTTGTATTGTTTATTATTCTTGTTTGTCTTTTTTATCTATTATATTTGTAATGTTTATATGACTATTTTGTATATATTATAATTTGTAATGTTTGTTTGTCTAGTTTGTACGCTTTTATGTTATGATTTGTAAACTTAGTATTCATTGGTTTGTAATACAAGTTTACCAATTTGTATTGTAATTAGTGATCATCTGTACGGTTAGTATGCTTTGTTCTATTTGTCGGTTTCTTTTGTAATGTTTGTAAGCTTTGTTATTTTGTAATGTTTGTCATTTCTTTTGTAGTAGTTGTAAGTTTTGCTTTTTTTTGTCCACCATGTTTGTCATTTTTGTCACCCATGTTTGTAATGTTTTTTATGTCTAAAAATCAACCTGGTTGACTTTGGGTGGAACTCCTCTATATAGAAATGAAGCCTCCAAAGTCAATCCAGGTGTTTTTCCATTTTGTATGGTTTATCGGTCTAGTTTGTAATTTTTTCACCATGTTTGTAATGTTGGTATATAAAAAAAATACAATCGGGTTGACATTGGGACAAAACCACTCTATATAGGAAGGAGCCTCCAAAGTCAACCTGGT
This sequence comes from Linum trigynum, assembly GCA_964030455.1. Taxonomy (NCBI): domain Eukaryota; kingdom Viridiplantae; phylum Streptophyta; class Magnoliopsida; order Malpighiales; family Linaceae; genus Linum; species Linum trigynum. The sequence continues at coordinate 7,982,035 of OZ034819.1, forward strand.
TGTTTTTTCATTTTGTATAGTTTGTATTGTTTGTCGGTCTAGTTTGTATTGTTTGTATAGTTCATATGTTTTGTATTGTTTGTAAATCTATTTGTAAATATGTTTGTATATTTTGTCATTTTAATTTGTAATGTTTATATATTTGTATTTTTTGTAAGTCCAGTTTGTATATTTCGTAATTTTTCATAATACCCAAAATATCCTATCACTTATTAAAAAACCATTCATATTTTTAACCGTTAAATTAAAGTGTCTAGATGTAAGGGCTAGGAGGGCTTTAGTCAAGTGACTAAACACCCCCTTAGTCATCTCATCCTTCCTCTTAATGTGTTAGCACTTAGGCTGAGTCCAATGAAGACCCTATAAATGGGGCGTTCTCTATAAATGGAGAAAAGTTGGCTCCAATGAAGTCTCTATAAATGGGGAAGTCTCTATATTTGGGGACAATCTCCAAATGGATCCCCAAATTTGGGATGGAAATGGGGTTTCCCCCAAAAATTGAGAGAGTTGTGTTGGTGGGTTGGACTACCACCAGCCCGTCACGTGACTTCTTTTTAATGATTTTAGTAGTTAATTGAGATTTAATTGGGGAATTAATTAGAAAAATTGGGGCAAACATTTTTTGCCAAAAGTTTTGATCTCAAAATTTTAAAAAAAAATTATGAGAAAATTTTTATTTAAAATTGATCACGAATTATACAAAAATTAACATGAAAAAATTGATTAAGATTATGATAAGTATAATTTTAAGTAATGAAAAAAAAATCTCTAAATTTGAAGAATGTAACATTAGAGCAAAAAAAGGGAAAAAATGGGATGATCTCCAAATTAGATCAATAATTTTCAAGTGTTGTGTGTAAAGAAAAATTGGGGCAAACTTTTTTTGACAAAAACTTTTATCCCGAAATTAAAAAAAATTATGAGAAAAATTAGTATTTAAAAATGATCACGAATTATACAAAAATTAACATGAACAAATTTGATTAAAATGATGATAAGTATATTTTTAAGTAATGAAAAATAAAAAATAAAACCTTTAAATTGGGAGAATGTAACATTAAAGAGTAAAACAGGGGATGATCTCCAAATTTGGAGACTAACATTCAACTTGGTCTTAACATAATAGCATCCTAATACTTATTTATAGAGATTCTCCATCTAAAGATCCTCCATTAAAAATTTCTAGCTCTATGAGAAAACTTAGAAAGGATATTTTGTCATGTGTATATATTATGAAAAAATGTAACAAACTCTACGCATAAACCCTATAAAAGTGACTATAGCTCTAAAAATAGTTATTTCTTAATAATTAAATAATTGACAAGTAAATAAGGGACTATTATCACTCTTCACGTCTCAACTAATTATTATATTTTCTATTTGATAAATCATTTAAAAATAAAACTATTATCACTAAACACGTCTCAACTAATTATTTTTTTTTTCTTTGATAAATCATTTAAAAAAATAACATCCATGGGAATAATAAATTATATTACAATTTCTAGGCATCTAATTAGAGCTTTCCACTTAGAGCATCGACATCAATGGTATTTTCCCCTAACACTTATTTATAAAAATTTTCCATATAAAGATGTTTCATTCAAAATTTTTAGCTCTATGAGAAAAATTAGAGATGATATTTTTGTCATGAAAAAATGTAACAAACTCTACGCATAAATCCTATAAAAGTGACTATTGCTCTAAAAATAGTTATTTCTTAAAATTAAATAATTGACAAGTAAGTAATGGACTATTATCACTCTTCACGTCTCATCTAATTATTATATTTTATATTTTATAAATCACTTAAAAATAAAACTATTATCACTATACACGTCTCAACTAATTATTATTTCTTTTCTTTGATAAATCATTTAAAAAAATAACATCCGTGGGAATAATAAATTATATTATAATTTCTTAGGCATCTAATTAGAGCTCTCCACTTAGAGCATCGACATCAATGGTATTTTCTCCTAACAATTATTTATGAAGATTCTCTATCTAAAGATGCTTCATTCAAAATTTCTAGCTCTATGAGAAAACTTAGAGAAGATATTTTTATCATGTGTATTTGTTATAAAAAAATGCAAAAAACTCTACGCATAAACCCTATAAAAGTGACTATTGTTCTAAAAATAGTTATTTCTTAATAATTAAATAATTGACAAGTAAGTAAGGGACTATTATCACTCTTCACGTATCAACTAATTATTATATTTTCTATTTCATAAATTATTTAAAAATAAAACTATTATCACTAAACACGTCTCAACTAATTATTATTTCTTTTCTTTGATAAATCATTTAAAAAAATAACATCCGTGGGAATAATAAATTATATTACAATTTCTTAGGCATCTAATTAGAGCTCTCCACTTAGAGCATCGACATCAATGGTATTTTCTCCTAACTCTTATTTATAGAGATTCTACATCTAAAGATGCTCCATTCAAAATTTCTAGCTCCATGAGAAAACTTAGAAAGGATATTTTTTACATTAGTATTTATTATGAAAAAATATAACAAACTCTATGCACAAACCCTGAAAAGTGACTATTGCTCTAAAAATAGTTATTTCTTAATAATTAAATAATTGACAAGTAAGTGACTATTATCACTCTTCACGTCTCAACTAATTATTATATTTTCTATTTGATAAATAATTTAAAAATAAAAATATTATCACTAAACACGTCTCAACTAATTATTATTTCTTTTCTTTCATAAATCAATTAAAAAATAACATCTATGGGAATAATAAATTATATTACAATTTCTTAGGCATCTAATTAGAGCTCTCCAATTAGAGCATCGGTATCAATGGTTTTTTCTCAATTGCATATCTTACATTGCACTCAATATGCAATTGGAAAGGGGATTACATTAATGTAGTGTCCACTTGCAAAGATGCATGTTTTCATTAAATGAAATTCAATATGCAACCACATAGGAAAATAATTAAAAAATAATCTCTTTCTCTCTCTTGATTTATTTATTTTTATTTATTATAAAGTCACTTAATATTATTTTATATTATTTTCTTTTCTATTTTACCTAATTTTCTATAATTTAAACATAATATTTAATTATATTTGCAATTTCAAGTTAATTGCATTGATGTAAATGAATAAAATGAATGTGATGTGAATTGCAAAAAATTTGAGTTGACAATAAAAAACACAAATGCAATTTCTTTTGCAATTGCATTGATGGAGATGCTCTTAAATCCTCATATGCAATTGCAAGTGAATTGCATTGATGTGGATGCAATGAAATGAAGTTGAGTTGTATTGCATAAAATTTGAGATGACAATAAACAAATCATATGCAATTGATTTTGAAATTTCATTGATGTGGATGCTCTTAGAACATTCTCGTCTTAATTTTCAATACTCTAACATTACCAAATCATATTTATCCTTTTCATTTCAATTTAAAATGATCAACATTTTTAATATGAGTTTGTCTAAAATTATCAATAAACAACATTTTTAATATTTAGGACTGGAGGAAGTGTTGAGGCGGGAGTTACGGATGTAGGCTTGGAGAATCGAATTGAAGGTCCAGTTCGTGGGGAAGTAGACGAGGTCCGAGATCTCGTCTTTTGGGGCGGTGTTGGTTTCTAGGCAGTGGAGGATGATTGGTACACGGAAGCATCGGCGGCGGCGGAGGCGGCCTGATAGGATTCTGGTTTAGTTGCGGATTCAACCAAATTATATATGAGTTTGTTGTATCTTTTTTTTAACATGAGTTTGTTGTCTCCAAGGTTGGATTTTTAGAGTTAATGCTGAAAAGTTATTAAAAATAATGGAAGAATAATATATCCTCTCTTATATCTTATTAAATGAAGAAATGGAGTATTTACATAAAATAGATTGTGATTTAAGTTCCACATCAGGTTTAGTGGTTAAAAAGATGTAGTCAAAATAGCATTTTTAATCTTAAAACCTTACGCTTTTAGGTTATCAAAACTAATTCTAAACAAAATCACGCTTTTTGACTATAGTGCAATAATGCAGTCAAAGCGTTTTCAAGGTTAAAAGTTTATGCTTTTACACTTCTAGATCACCAAAACGCTTCTAACTAGAATCACGATTTGAATGTGTTGGTTAGAACACCACAAATCCCAACAGAATTAAGATTTCGAAGATAATCAATGATCTCCAGCAACAGTTGTGACTAGAATGAGGTGAATTCTTTGTCGTGAAAATTATTTTTCATATATGGTTAAGTTTAGGTATTGTTTGCTTGTGGGATTTGGCACCCAAATCCCAAGCGTCAAGGAGTTGGCTCAAATCCATCATTTGCTAAGAGACACAAATCCGTGGGCCCACGGATTTGATAATGGAAGGCAAAATTATGAGACAAGTCAATCATAAACCTATGATAAAAATTAACTTAACAAACAATGTTACCAGTCATTTTTGATACCTATAATAATGTTGTCATTAAGTTTATTATGAGTTGATATTCCTTCCATGAGTCCTATAATTTTAACTTCCACCAGAATTTGCATATATAGAAGACAATGATTACAAAGTAATAATATATATGATGAATGATCATTTTCTATTTTCTCAACAATTAAATAATTTGAATTTCTTAATGGCCAACTATATTGGGATTTTTAAAAATTGATAGAATTACTTTTTAATTCGCATGGCATTAACATATAATCATGGCGCGTTTATAAAAGAAAAGAATATCACTAGAATTTAAATTTGAAACATTTGTTATCTACGATTATCGATCATATTGCAACCGGCCAACGGGCCGGGGTACGATCTAGTTCAATCTAGTGAGTTTCTTGTTTGGTCGGAGAAAGAGCGGGCGGTTAATGTTGAATCCAAAATGGGCCAGTCGATGGCCCACTATTATTTAATTTTCGGGCTTAAAAGAAAATGGGCTCGCTCCAGAGTCCAGCCTGACTTAACTGTGGAAAATTCAAAGAAAAAGGAAATGAAAGCTGTGAACAAGAAACAAAATAGGAAATAGAATAGAAGGGTCGGAGATTTCCAAATTGTAAAGGGGAAAAAGAAAACCGAGCAGAAGAGATTCATAAATCCTCCTCGTCTCGCGCTAGCTTTCTGTAAACGGCAAGGTGGCCGGCGGCGACTCTTTTGGATCGGTAAGGTCGGCGAACCTTTCTTCTTGTTTGGATTCATATGCTCCCCGGTCAGTGGCCGTCTCTTAGGTCACTCTAAAGCTTTTCAATTCCTCTGTTTGTTTCCTAGAAAATTGTGTAAAAGCGGAGCAAGATTCGAATTTCTTGGTTTTCGATTGATGTTACTGTCATTTTAAGTTGCGAGCTTTCTTGCCAAGTATATTTTCTTCCTTTTCCCCCGTCTCATCTGTCCATTCTTTCAATTTCTGGACTTGGATTTAGATTTGTATCTTTTTCGTGGATCCCTAGATTTTGGCGAGATAATGGTAGGGATTAGGGAATCGATGGGATTTTTGAGTTAAGACATGCATACTTCTTACCTAGTTTATTAACCTGATACAGGGTACCGGGCTGCTTGTTTGTGACTTCTTTGTTCTTGGTAGCTAGATAGGTAGAAAAATGTAAACTTTTTTTGTAAAAAGTCTTGTATCTTAGTAATCGTTGTTGATTTGTGTGCTCTTGCATTGTAGTTTCTTTGAATATGGCCATGGTTGATGAACCATTGTACCCCATCGCCGTCCTCATAGACGAGCTGAAGAATGATGACATCCAGTTACGACTGAATTCAATCCGTAGATTGTCAACAATTGCACGTGCTCTTGGCGAGGAGCGAACCCGTAAGGAGTTGATTCCTTTCCTGAGTGAAAACAATGATGATGACGACGAGGTCCTCCTTGCAATGGCTGAAGAGCTGGGAGTGTTTATTCCTTATGTTGGTGGAGTGGAGCATGCCCATGTCTTACTGCCACCTTTGGAGACACTATGCACTGTTGAGGAGACATGTGTCAGAGACAAAGCTGTGGAGTCGTTGTGTAGGATTGGATCTCAAATGAGGGAAAGTGATTTGGTTGATTGGTTCATTCCTCTTGTCAAGGTGAGAACGAGATTTTTGAAAAGGTTGATTGATCACACAGTTGACTGCTGCTTCATTAGTTGTATATTCCTTCTTGTCTTTATTGCTTCTTCTGTTGAGGACAGTGATTGTTTTCTAATAAGTTTGTAGTTACTTGGCTGCTTGGTTTTGCCTTAACTTCCCAACTTCTGTCTTGTGCTTCTTGCTTCTGTTCTTCTTTCTTAAGTGATTGTACTTTTATTGGGCTATTAACAAAGAGCAATGCTTGTCTACACTGTGCTGGGTTAGGTACTTATATTTCGTAAGTTAAATTTACTCTGACATTAAGATAGAAGAACTCAGAAGAAAGTTTAGACCAGAGCAGATTCTTGTCAATCTTAGCTCCTAATTTTCTCAGATATGTGCTGCTGCACTATGTTGAATGTTTAGATATTGTCTACAGATATTTCTCCTTGACTTCATTTCATTATGTCGATCTTGTATATCTGAAAAGCTTGGTGTATTTCTCCCTTTTAGCGGGAGGTTGTTAAGTTTTGGATATATTGAGTTGTGTTTTTGACTTGGTTCCGATAAATTAACTGTATTTCTTGGTTGATATGCAGTTATGTACAACTCACATTGTCAGCATTGTATTTCAGTTACCATTGTAGTTACTTTTTATGGTTTCTTTTTCAGAGATTGGCAGCTGGAGAATGGTTTACTGCTCGTGTTTCGTCTTGTGGGCTATTTCATATTGCTTATCCTAGTGCACCTGATACGGTAAAGGCTGAATTACGTTCAATATATAGTCAGCTCTGTCAAGATGACATGCCAATGGTCAGAAGGGCGGCTGCAACCAATCTAGGAAAATTTGCTGCAACTGTTGAAGCAGCACATTTGAAGACTGACATCATGTCAATGTTTGAGGATCTTACCCAAGATGGTAATTTACCTTATGCTATGTAGATACTTGTTAGTCTCTTTTGCCTGCCAGCCTGGGTACAAACAACTAATAACTTTGACGACTGTAGAAAATTCGTTGTATGCTCCCCACACTTTGTATAAGCTCAGTGTTGATGATCTCTGATTTAATTCTGATAACAATGATTACTCTCAGATCAAGATTCTGTTCGTTTGTTGGCCGTTGAGAGCTGTGCTGCTCTTGGCAAACTGTTGGAGCCCCAGGATTGTATTGCACATGTTCTCCCTGTTATTGTGAATTTTTCACAGGTATGTACTCTATCTATTGATTTTATATATTTTGTGACTACATTGATGATGGATATAGTGGCATTAGTGGTGATGTAACTGATGTTTTGATTTCTCCATTCGCTGAGCAAGCATAGATAGTTGTTCCAAGTGTCTTGACTAGGACTAGCTACACTTGAGGCCGCTAAGGACTAGAGACATCAACCTGAATTGACTTGTACTTCGTAACTCGAATTGGTATAGTGGCATGATTGGTGATGTAACTGATGTTTTGATTTATTTATTTGTTGAATAAGCTTAGAATGTTGTTACAAATCTTTGTGTCATGATTAGTACCACCAGCACTTGAGGCAGAGTCCCACAGAAAAATAAAACGCTTGAGGGAGAGGACAAACATCAACTTAAATTGACTGTCTTTTTAACTTCTTCATACTTGTTCTATTATCCAGAAATTGGAAATCTTTGGTTACAGAATGACGAGATGTAGAGAATTAATATATTCAAGGCTTTAAGCCGATGAAATCAATTGGGTTCCTACTCCTAGTAGCTTGCGAGGATCTCATAGTTTACTACTGCTTTGTTTTTGTTTCAATTAAATCTCAATCGTTTTGTTGGATATTTGTGAAACGTAGATTGCAACTATGATTAGAGCTTAGAAATATCTGCTAATATGAACTATATTCTCAGTTTTGCCTAGTCTATTTCTGCTCATGCTCTTCTTTGTTTGTGTTAACACTTGCTCATATCATTATCTCTACATGCAGGATAAATCTTGGCGTGTTCGCTACATGGTTGCAAATCAATTGTATGAACTTTGTGAAGCTGTGGGGCCTGAGCCTACCAAGTATTTTTCTAACTTGAGATGATCGCATGGCCACAATATTTTCCTTTTTGGACTAATGTGTTTTTTTTTTGCTTCAGGTACTTTTTTTCTCTGTGTGTATCTTATATATATGTTTTCTATTTTTTCTAAGGACGGACTTGGTACCGGCATATGTTCGGTTACTCCGTGATAATGAGGCGGAAGTGCGTATAGCTGCTGCTGGCAAAGTAACCAAGTTCTGTCGCATCTTGAACCCTGAACTCGCAGTTCAGCACATTCTTCCTTGTGTGAAGGTATCATTGTGAAAAGTACAACTTCTCCTTTTTTAACTCCGAACTTCTTTCAATTCATTGTTTTGACAATATCTTCTTCCTCTGCCCATTAGGAACTGTCCTCAGATTCTTCCCAGCATGTCCGTTCTGCTTTGGCTTCAGTGATAATGGGAATGGCCCCTGTGTTGGGGAAGGTAATAATCTAGCTGTGATTTTTGGTTAGAACAATTTGGTTATGATATTTTCTGCATGGTTGCAGATGTGGATTTTTGTATGGTTGTTTTCCAGTTCTTGGAGCAAATACGTTCTCTATCTAGCTCAGTGGTGTTGTGAGATGTTTGACTCGCACAGATTTTGTTCCTAGTTGTGTCCGCTTCACTTTCAAGCTCTTTGTTCTAAAGGTTTCTTGGCGGATTATAATATGGACCAATATGCATTGATACATTACATTGAAAAGACTTGCTGATTTGGCCTTGATATTTTTATAAAGCTATTTACTTGAATGTGCCATTCTTACTCCTGGTTTCAGATGAACTAATCTTTTGTAATTTGAATGCAATCAATCATCAAGTTCATTTTGTTTATCATCACAGGATGCCACAATAGAGCAGCTTCTTCCGATTTTTCTTTCCCTTTTGAAAGATGAATTTCCCGATGTGCGACTCAACATTATAAGCAAGCTTGATCAAGTGAATCAGGTTCGTTTCACTCATTGTCATATGATTCTGCCCCCATTAATCATCACCCTTGATACAGTTACTATGTTGCACTGAGACGAGTCAATGTCATTTGGTTTATTTAAGATGCAATTGTTCGACATAATTTGCCTGCTCAGTTGTTGACTGTTAAATACTTTTCTTCTGTTTATCAGATCTGGAGTTGATATCTGCTTGTGTTTCTGTCTCTCTTCGGCATTTGTTGAAATGTCGGCATTTTATCTTTAATGCATTGACATCATGTTGTGTGTTTGTAGGTTATTGGAATTGATCTTCTGTCCCAGTCTCTATTACCAGCAATTGTTGAGCTTGCCGAGGATAGACACTGGAGGGTTAGGCTCGCAATAATAGAGTACATACCTCTACTGGCAAGCCAGCTGGGTGTTGGTTTCTTTGATGATAAGCTTGGGAGTCTTTGCATGCAGTGGTTGCAGGACAAGGTATTGATTCTTACAATCATGTCAACATCTATTAGATTAGATACAATAGTCTCCTATTTGGTTGTGTATCATGCTAGGTAATACGTGAATTTTAATTTTTTAGTCATTAATATTGAATCCTTGCCTATCTGCTGAAATCCTGATTCTCACTGTGATACGCCAGTTGGCCCTATTTGATTCATTGTTAGGCTGAATTTATTGTCTTATGGTCTGCAATTGTTCCTTCTTTTGAAGTTAACTCATGCCCATCCACTCGGTGTTACTGTAGGTTTATTCAATTCGTGATGCTGCTGCTAATAATTTGAAGCGCCTTGCTGAAGAATTTGGTCCTGAGTGGGCAATGCAGCACATAATCCCACAGGTTCGTCTCCCCCTCTGTTCGGTTAAGAACAACACTGGTTTACTTCTTTTTTTTTTATTATTTTTTTTATGAACACTGGTTTACTTGGTTTCTTCCATATTCCACTATCCCCTTCCTGTTTTAATGGGATTAAATTGTTAGTTGGGAGTTACAAGTGATACATTCAAGTTGTTATTGTTACCGGCATGTGTTACTCCTCTGGCTGTCTGCCTATAGGCATCACTGTATCTGTATCTATACTTCTCTCCCTATTGTTGCTGTGCTTTTTTGCTGGTAATTTCCTCCAAGGCAATTGGACATTTGCATTTACCTTGTTGCAGGTCCTGGAAATGTTCAACAACCCGCACTACTTGTACAGGATGACCATTCTTCGGGCCACCTCTCTTCTTGCTCCTGTGATGGGAGCAGAGATTACATGTTCGAAACTACTGCCTCCCGTTGTCAATGCAGCCAAGGACAGGTATCTGTTATCATTAGATTCTAAATTCCCGCCCTTGTATAATATATAGTCTTCTGCAAGTTCCATGGTCTTCTTATTATCGAATCATTTATGCAGGGTACCCAACATCAAGTTTAATGTGGCAAAAGTGCTGCAATCCCTCATTCCAATAGTTGATCAGTCTGTAAGTACAGTTAGCCATACCCTTATCCCATTCTGCCACGGATTGCCTTTTAATTCTTCAAAAACGTTACTGAAACCTTGTTAATTTTGCAGGTGGTGGAGAAGTCGATTCGTCCTGCTTTGGTGGAGCTGAGTGAGGATCCAGATGTAGACGTACGTTTCTTTGCGAATGAGGCACTTCATGCTATCGACAACGCCATGGTCTCAGGCTAGATATGTGCCAATAGGTTTTTACAGTTGAATTTTTGTTTTTTTGTTTTTTAATTTCTTTCTTTCTTCCTCGTCGGACATTTTACCGTTGATTGATTGTTGTTGCAATTCTTCTGTATTCGAGTTGTACTGACTTTGCCCTCCTTTCAAAATGCTGGGTAGCAGACATGAAAGTGTAATTCTGTAATCTAATATCTGATGCGACAGACATGTCCTTGTTGGAAGTTGGAACTGGACGGTCTGGTAGTAGAATCGAAGCTTCATCATCTACCTAAAGCCTTGGAGTGAATATATATTTTTATTTCCGTATAGTAATAGTTTATCAACGTTATACTATCCAAATACTACCGGTTAAATCATAATGGTACTACAACCGGTACGATTTCACAAATCGATGCCAGTTCCAATATTGGATGATACAGGGGAAGAGAAGTTGATGAGAGCAAACATTGGGATGCCCAATTTTCCAACTTCCCCGCGCATCATTCCTATCGAGTAGTGTCATCTCATCTCTGAAACCTTTTTGTTGATGAAATGAAACAGCCTGAAAGATAAAAAGAGTAACTGAATCTTGTTACGTGACATGTTCTTGACCCACTTAGCAGCCCTATATAAACAGATGCATCTCCACCCTCTTTTCCCAAATCTCTCGAACAATCATACAGCGAGCGGTTACTTAACAAAGAGGGAAAAAAATAGAACTAAAATGATGAAAGGAGCTACTTCTTCATCAATGGTTACAGTGTTGTTTATTGCCGTGGCAATGATTCAGCTGGCGGTTGCCGGCCGGCCTGCAGGAGGAGGAGAAGAGGGCATTATTAGCTGTGGGCAAGTGGATTCCTACTTGATACCTTGCGTTCCTTACCTCACCACTGGCGCCGGCGACCCTGCACCCAAGTGCTGCGACGGAGTGCGTAGCTTGAAGGCCAACACCGCCACCGTGGACGACCGCAGAGCTGCCTGTGGCTGTGTCAAGGCCGCCGCCGGGCGTTACCCGGTGAAGGACGACGCCGCTTCGAGCCTCCCGACCAAGTGCGGGGTTGATATTGGTATTCCTATCTCCAAGGCCATTGACTGCCAGACGTAAGTACTCTGCTCTGCATATTGTGTACTCTGTTTTTGCTTGGTCAATATTTTCCTTCTGAACATGATTATGAATAATCTTTTAATTAACTTACGTTTTGATGATGTTTTTGTTTGTTGATTGGAATTGCAGAATCAACTGAGTCTGAGTATTGGAACGATGAAGAAGCTCTAGCAAAGTAATAACTGTGTGGCGATGGATTAATTAATGTACTTTATTTCCTAAAGTTTTTAAGTTGAATAAAGACTACGAGACTGTACTGAGTTGGGAATTCTTGCGCCAGCTGATATGTGCTGACGTGGGTGTTGGTAACATGAAAGAGAATGATATTAGATCCATTCTTGGATCTCTTTAATAACTCAGAGTTATCAATTTGTTTCTTAACAATTGGATGTGGAACTTATATCATGGAGCAGTTACAACTATTGAAACATTAAAACAGATGGGGTTTTGCTAAAGTCTAAGTAAATCTAGATCTATAGACTACTTATAATACATTTTAAAGAGTTTGATTTGCTCCATTTCAAATTTCCTGTAACGAGAGTGAAAGTAGGAAGGGTATTTTCGTCCTGAATCGCTAAATGTCGCCCTAAGAATTGCTAAACATCGCCCTAACTTGAATGTACAATTACTTATATACCCTTAAACAAAAACTCCCAATTGACTTAAACAAACAAACCCTTACCAATTTTCAAATTCTACTTCCCCCCAATTCCTCTCACCACTACAGTCAAAAAAAAAAAAAAAAAACTGCTCTCACCACCCGCGACCTCCCTCACCGGCCGGACTCCTCTCGCCAGTCCCGTCGCCGCCGCCGATCTCGACCGCCAGTCGCCGCCGCCCGCCACTCCCGTCGCCGCCCACTCCCGTCGCCGTGCACTCCCGTCGCCGCCCACTCCCGTCGCCGTGCACTCCCGCCCGCCAGTCCCGTCGCCGTCCCGCTCCACAGTCGCCGCCGCCCATCGCGTCGCCGTCGCCGTCGCGCTCCACAGTCGCCGCCGTCGCGTTCCGTCGCCATCGCCCGCCAGTCGCCGTCGCCCATCGTCGCCGCCCATCTCGTTCCACAGTCGCCGGAGAAGAAGGTAAAAAAAAAAAAAAAGGCAACCGCAGTCCAATCGCGGTTTGACCGACGGTCAACCGCGGTCAACGCGCGGTTGAACCGACGGCTGACCGCGGTCAAAGGGCGATTGACCAATGGTCAAACCGCGCTTTGACCGCGGTCAGCCGTCGGTTCAACCGCGCGTTGACCGCGGTTGGTTTTTTTTTTAAATTCTGTTTTTATTCTGTAGTTAAATTAATTTTAATAATAATAAAAAAATTAAAAAATATACTTAATAAAAATAATTTAGTTATAATTATATTTAATGATAACGTATTCGATAAATGTTAATTTAGTTATAATGTTAATTTAGTTATAATTTAGTTATATTATATAAAAATTTAAAAAATGTTTTCGAAAAATGTTAATTAATGATAACAAATTTAAAGAACATAATAAAAAAATTAAAAATGTATTTTTATTATTTTAATAATCAAAATTTCAAAGTAATTCGTTTATCTACTTAATTATTAATAATTTTACCTTGATGAATTATTTACTTTTATGTAAATAATGATTACATAGAACGTAACATAAATGTTCAAACTATTAATTTTACAATTTTAATTATGGAAATCTTTAATTTATTACTTTATGTACTCTATTATTAATAATCCATTATTAATAATTCAAACTTTTTTTTGAAGATGTCTGGACATGGAATGGGTAAACCGGATATGATTAAGGCGAGAAATAAGGAGAGAATGGAAGGTCGTGCTTGTAGACTTACGGCGACTGGTAAGAAGGAAAATGAAGAAAAAAATCCACCTAAGGTTAGAAAGAAAAAGAAGGCGGATGTAGTGCGTCATGACGGCCACCCTACTGTGGGGCAGTTGTCTCTTAGTCGAGGTACTACCAGTACTCCTACACCACAGAGCGCACCGGTATGGCAGGCTAATTGGAGTGATTCCATTGACGAGGATGATGATGATGACGGTGAGGCTGAGGTTGGGAATGCCCCAGATGCTGGTGATGCTGCTGGTGATCGTGCTGGTGATGCTGCTGGTGATGCTGAGGATGGGGATGCCCCACCTCAAGCTGATTTAGGCGTAGGGAAGACGGCGCGGGTCGGGATATCTTCTACTGCCTCCTCCCACTTCCGTGGCCCCGATGGACGCTATGCGTCCAGACCTAGTAGCGAGGATGGCGGAGATGGAAATAGGAAGAGGAAGACCACGAGGAAAGATATGTCGTGGTTTCTTACAGCCGAGTCTCCGATGTGTTCAGGTGGACCAGTGATTCCCGATGTGATCCCTAGCTTTGGAGGTCACAATGGTCTTGTACTGTGGAATACCCCTGGTGGGGCCGTCACAGGTAGCACGGTATAACGACCGCCTTGACTGTATACAATGATAGCCCATGAATGCAAGGTGGCGAAGACGAAGAGTTCCGCATTATCCATCCAGTTGGGAGGTCCACAGCCACTTGTTGATGCCCACCTGCAACGTCGAATGCCATTTTCTATTCCATCTGCTATTCCATCATAGTAGTCTCTATAAAGCTCAGGACGGGATTCAAGCTCCTCTACAACAACGCGTCTCATTTGTGGCCAATTGCTTTGGTCCCCAGTAACTGCTTGTGATATAGCACGAAATCCACAGTGTCCATCTGGAATAGGGTTGAACCAACCACGAAATAGTCGTTGCACGTAGGATTCCAAACAATGTAGCCATGGGTAATTCTTCCAACTAGTATTGGGAATCCGAGCAACCCTCCACGGGGCACCATCTAGCCAAAGAGCATAACACACTAAATTAATACAAAGAGTTATACTATATATTTATCCAAAATTAGGAATATAATTTCTAACCTGTATCATTATGGATCACCGGCTCCGTCTCATTCTCGAAGTTGGTTTGTGCATTCACATTCGGGGCACCACCTATCTCATTTAAAAAAATAGATTAGCTGTACACTATATTGAGGACAATTGAACACAACTAATAGAAAAAGTTTGTCTACCTGTATTTCCATCATTGTCCGGAGTTGCAGTCGGAAGTCTTGAACTTCTCCTCCCTCGTTTCCTCTCCACATGCTCGAAGTGAGATAGGTTTCGAGTGGTGGACGTCCTTGGGCGACCGGGGCGGGGCTGTCCCCCATGCGGCTCATCAATGCCATCATTTTCAGGATGAAGATGGCTCCGGAGTAGGTCGATTGCACCTCGAATGGTCTCGTCGCCTCTATTAAGAACCTCCTGTACTAGACCTTGGAACACACCACGGTGGTAATCACTATGGTCATCCCACTCCGGCCGAGTAGGAGGTTCACGATAGTTGATAACGGTCCAGAATGCCAACACATCATACAAGGCGAAATCCCGATTTTCACGTCGTGCTAACTGAATGGAACATCTACAT
Source organism: Linum trigynum (assembly GCA_964030455.1). NCBI lineage: Eukaryota > Viridiplantae > Streptophyta > Magnoliopsida > Malpighiales > Linaceae > Linum > Linum trigynum. The sequence continues at coordinate 7,997,230 of OZ034819.1, forward strand.
GGGAGACCATAGGTAGGAGTAAACGTACATGTACAAGGTTCCCCTTCAACTGCTACCTCGAACAACATCAACCTCAGAGCTTCTAGAGTGACTTTTGTATTCAACTCTCGAAATGGTTTTCCATCCGCTCGGAGCAGCTTCTTTTGTCGGGAATCCTCTAGAAGCTTCCTGATTTGAAGGTGTTGAGCCTCAATGTAATCATCGTTCTTCTTGAATACCTACATACAATGAAGAACAATTAGGAGACTACTAAAACTTATGTGTGTATCAATGAAGATTTACTAGGAGACTAACCGTGTCGACTGCGCCAGTAGATGATTGAAGCCACTTCTTGAAGGAGGAATGGGCAGCTTCAACCCTATTAGAGCTTGTGTTACCCAAATGCCGCAGTTGATTGGTATAACATTTAGCCCACATGTGTCTAACTGGTAACCACTCAGCTGTCATATACCCCCAAAGACGTCGGTACTGTACTCCCCAACCACGTCTGAAATTGTCTAAGGCAGTATCCATGTCTTCCACTGTCAATGCATATACAGCACGTTGCCAAGACGCCATGATATGATCCACTGTCGGTTTGGCTGCATCTATACCACAATGAGTCGTCCTTCTCACCTCCGCTAGACACTTTGCTCTCACATTCCTATCCATATGCCAAAGACATAATATATGAGTCGATGATGGAAACATTACCCCCACGGTCTCAACCAATCCTCCTGCCTTGTCACTGACAAACACATATGGAACAATGGGGCCAAGAAGATGTTGCAAATGCGTCAGAAGCCACTGGTACGACTCCTTCGTCTCGTCGTACACTATTGCAGATGCAATGACAAAGTTCAATCCCACTGGTGTCATGCCGACAATCTCAACCCAAGGCATATCATACTTATTGGTCTTGTATGTTGCATCTATCACGATCACATGGTGCCAAGCTCGCAACATCACTACTGACTCAGGGTGGGCTAGGAACAAGTGTGTAAGCACGTTACGATCGTCCATATACTGCACATAGTAACCCTTCTCCTGCGCCACGCGGAAAGTATACTGTAAGGCTGTCATCTGACCAAGCTCTTCTTTCCTTATCTTTTGCAACTCGTTATAAATCTGCTTTCTGTTGTGTATTCCATTTGCACCTTTTCTCTCATTCACTGCCTTGTGGATATTCCTTGGTGGGACACCGGCTGATCTCAGCTCTCTGATGTATTGCTTATCCTCTGTAGTCAAAACATTCCTTCCCTTTGATCCTTCTGGAAATAGCTCCAACTGATGATTGTGGAAACCCAAATTAGCACCAGGATTCTTTGTATTTGCCACCCCTAGGATCAACCAATATCCATCACCTGACCGCTCAAGCTTGATCTGAAACTCGCACCCCAACTTTTCAGTAGATGTAAGAGGCCTCCTTTCCTTACTCGGATCAGGTTCCGTCGACTTCTTCTTCCTACCATGAGTGCAATGTAAGTAATGTCGCCAAGTACCTTCATTCTTATTTTTTTTTGTTTGATGCCCTCACCAAATAAAACCCAAAACCCTTGGCAATCTCAGTAGCTGCTTCATATGCTTGCAACTCCGTAGTGTATTTCACGCCATCAATGAAATCCGAGGTGTAATCATGACCATCAGGATTGTAACTTCCAATATCCTGCAATGTTATCAGAATTTATAAGTGATACCCCACAAATTAAAAAAAAAAAACTTAACATTCTATATCGTCAATTTAATGAGTACCATATGATAAAATAAATTTAATCTTAATTTGTAATGCAAAATCTAATCTTAATCTTCTAGATTAAGACCAAATTAAATCTAATCTTCATATGCGAATATATTATTTATGCAATAAATTTAATCTTAATTTGTAATGCAAAATCTAATCTTAATTTTCTAGATTAAGACCAAATTAAATCTAATCTTAATTTAAGGCCAAATCTAATCTTAATTTTTAATGCGAATCTATTATTTATGCAATAAATTTAATTTTAATTTGTAATGCAAAATCTAATCTTAATTTTCTAGATTAAGACCAAATTAAATCTAATCTTAATTTAAGGCCAAATCTAATCTTAATTTCTAATGCTAAATCCTTCAATTCCAAAAATAATTATGCAAATAAATCTAGAAAATTATATAAATCAAAACCCAACAAATTATCTCATGGAACAAATCATAAATCATATAAAAAATAGAAAATTATTCAACGAAAAAAAAAAACCAGAAAATGCCCAACCGCAAGTGACCTGCGGTTGGACCATGGCTGGACCGCAATTGACCTGCGGTTGGACCATGGCTGGACCGCAGGTGATTTGCGGTCCAGCCATGGTCCAACCGCAGGTCAATTGCGGTCCAGCCATGGATCAACCGCAGGGGATTTGCGGTTCGGCCATGGTTCAACCGCAGGTCAATTGCGGTTGGGCATTTTTTGGTTTTTTTTTTTTTTCGTAATTCAGTTTCGGTATTTACCTCGTCGGAGTCGCTACTCATGATTCAGACGTCCTACCGACGATATCGGCTTCAAAATGACGATGGTGGATTTTTCTCTCCTTAGATAGTGTTTTTTTAGGTCAAGTGGTGTTTGTTTGATAAAAGGAAGGTAAAGAAGATAGGGGGTTATAAGTGTAACTTTAAACTTTTTTAGGGCGACCTTTAGCAATTCTAAGGGCGACCTTTAGCAACTCCCTTTTCGTCTACACAATCATTTTTTTATTTCATATAAAAAGATATCAATGCTAGGATTTGAACCATGGTCCCTTCCACAAAAGACAAGAATTGTAACCAATTAGACTGGACACATTTGTTGTACTTTATTAATACAAAACATAAAGGAAGTTAAAATTATGAAAAACAAAGTACTTTTCTATCACAGTTAGTTAGCCCGCTAAGTCTCCTGTAAGTATTTTGTGGAGTTTGATACTTCTATTTTCACATTTTAATAATTAATTTATAATTTTTTCTAACTTATAAATGAAGGATAATCTTAAAATCTCAACACTAATATCATTGGTTGGAATATTGCGCATTGAATTGAAGTGTTGAATGAAGTGTTCAATGACGATATAAGGACACTGGTACCATACATTTCAAGATAAATAAAAATGACAAACACCGATACCAATTATCTCCTAAAATTCGAAATTGTTTAATCATTCAATTTGAATGATAGTTTAGTCAAAACAAGCAAATAATACACGATTGTGTATGAAAAAAAATAAAAATAAATGTATTGTATTATGAAAAATGTATTTATTTTAACAATATAAAAAAACAATCAAAACTTCCATACGACCCCTTATTTCAATAATGTAATTAATGAAATAATTTTTATCAGCATGATGCAATGTTCAAGCTAAAGTCCAAGTATTAACACCAGTATATAGTATTCATCATAGTTAACTATTTCAATATCCACAGTTGACTATTAATGGTTACTTGCTTTCTCTTAGAGAGTTTAATGTAACACTCTCATGCCTAGCTATGCTCTAAGCATTTGTTTTTTTTTTTCACAATATCATTTGCAGTTATTTATTAAATCAACTTTATTTCTAGCTTTCAATTCCTAATTATTCACTTCTTCATACCAACTTATGAGAATGCTAAATATATTTTTCATGTCTAATCTATTAAACATAAATGTTGCTTATCACTTAAATTCAATGGTATCCATGTTAGGTTTGATGTCACCAACATATTCTCCCAATTTCTCCTAAAAGCATAATATATTGCACTTAATATCATAGTTTCGTTAGGTAAAGTTCAACAAACTCAATCAATATTCGAACTCTTCGAAATAGCTATCTACATGCGAATATGAAGTACTGAGTAGCTAAAACTCTACTTGAGTTAGTACAATCTTTTGCGCTATCGATTCAAAATTCAATACATGATTATCTTAGTACAATTTAGTCATACTAATTATGCAGTAGGGGACATCTTATCAAAATCTTAAAGAAAGACTCTTTGATTGATCGCTTTATTGATGTAATCAATTATACCAAAATATAAGTGATCAAATTTATAAGATGCACTCAAAGTTTGCTATAATTATTGAGGTTCAGAGGCACATTAGGCGTACGACGGTCATTGGACATTTGTCTATCTCTTAGCTCTCCTAGACATGCTTAGACATCATAATAAAAATAGCAATTTTAATAATAATTAATAAAATAACGATTCTGAAGCAATTTCATACTTTAGTTCAAATGATTTAACAACAAACGAAATAACTCTCAAGTTTATAAATTATTTTCTTACCTAATGATATAATTAATTCCCTCATGAGCTGAAATAGCTAATTATAAGCACTTCAAATTTAAGTTAAAACTCTATATGATGCAATTGTTTGGCGAAATGGGTTTTATAATAGAGTGGTTCTATCGAGAGAGGTCTATAAGAAACATGGTTTACTTTATTATTCCTTAGGTGGATATAATATCTATCTTCATCGTTACTTTTACATTGGATTCAATTTAGTATACTTTTTCATTTAGATAGATTTGTTTATGATGTTCTGGGATATAATATATCATTATATATGATGGTGTAGGATATTAATTCCTCTCATTTTAGGTTCAAATTGATGCATTTTCCCCTTAACCGTTCCCTTTTATTGGTTAATAATTTTTTTGATATTTTTCACTTTGAAATATCGTGAGCAGAATCTATACACAACAATTTGTGTTTTTTCGCTTCCTCTTCTCTTGGTTAGATATTGTGTCCATATTGATTCCTATATTGATTATCGAAATACTACTTTTTTGTTCTTTTTTCTGATGCAAGATATGATTTTATGTTTGATAATATAGATTTATTTTGCAAGCATGTGGATGCTTGAGAGTAGGTTATCAACCCACGGGTCGACCCCTGGGTCGACCAACTTTGACACTGACCCGGTGAGAAAAACGGGCTGCACGATCCCGCCGAGTCGACCGCTACAAGGTATCGGGTTAGAGGTCAAATTGTGTCTTTTTTTTCTTTGGTTTGCGAAATGCGCTTATTTTCCGATTTTCTTTTCGCCTAACTCAATCTTTGGAATCCTAAGTTGAACATTTGAATATTGTTGTTATATAATTGTGTGTGAATTTTCACTATATGTTGGATCTAAGTACGACATGTTATTTTAATGTAATATTATATGTTATAACTCATATGTTAGATGAGATTTGATATAATTTATCAGGATGAGTATAATATAATGACTCTTTCCATATTTTCGGGCTAAACCGAGTGACCCATTAACCCTTGACCCACTAGATTCACCGGGTCCGGGTCAACCCGCGAGTTGACAACCTTGCTTGAGACTTTTCATTTGCCTCATAACTTACATTTTACAATGGCTCCAAACTTGGATGGGTTTCTATTCAGCACATAAATTTTTAATGATGTGAAATTTATGAAACTAAGATGCATATTAATAAACAATGTAAGGTCTCATCTTCCCTCTTAAGCACTACATATCATTGGTTACTTCCCATTAAATCAAAGTCTTTCTAACTTGAGTAAGAGCTACAATGACTTTTATTAACTTTTACTACTCATATATCACAAGTGTTCAAATCATTATCAAGTGTTCATACAATGACTTTTATTGTTGTGGATTTCCCCAAAAATGTTAGGTATGCTGCTTTTAGTTTTTGCCTTCTTTTCGCTTTGATTTAGCTTTTTATGTGTTGCTCTATTAGTTGAACTTGCAGCTGGAGATCTGCATGCTTTGTTTCATTATATCATTGAATACACTAAAGTGAATGGAACCATGACTGTGTGAGTTAGTTAGTTTCTTTTTAAGTACACTTTAAACATATGATTTGTTTCATTATATCATTGAATACACGAAAGTCAATGGAAAAGGCAAAAAAATTATTTATACTGAAGATTGATTATGTATGTGTGATGTAAAACAACTCTTATCATTGTTCTTCTTAGACATTTTTATATAGGTATGAGTTTGTTTGAAAAATGAATTTATGTTAGTGTTGTTGGGCGTTGTTTGTCATTTTTTAAACTTCATTAGTCAAATACATTAAATACTTTCCTATATTATTCATGGAGAACTTACCAAATTAAATTATTACTTCAATCCTCAATGTTTACTACACATACACATGAAAATCAAACTCTCCCGGCCAAGAGGCCGGGCCCTAATCTAGTCTGACTTCAAGTTTGGTGGGAGTTCTCGTCAGACCACAAAATTAGAAAGTTTGAACATAATAATGATCATAGTGAAAAGCATGATGATAAAATCAAGCCCAAAAGTTGATTTATTTAGAATTAATTAATAATTTACGGGAACAAGAATTTGGTTTAGTGACAACACCACTAACTCTGAATTCAGCTTACAGGTTCGAATCTATTCAGTAGTACCTAACCACAAAAAATAAAATCTATATCACTCTAAAAAAAATTAACAACTTTCTGGTTATTCATAGAGAACTTGAAACCTAACTTCTAAATGAGATGTACCAACCCAAAAAATTACGTTAACTACACACTCATTTTTAGAGATACATTCCCCCAATAACTTTGGTCAAATGCATGCAAAATTGGTCGATCAAAGTAAAAAAAGTGAGCGACATGATACGATAATTTTAGGCATATATCTTAACAAATTTTAGATTTTCCGACATGCTAAGGGCTTAAGTTTAATGTTTTAGGGTTAGAGTCATTGTTTAAAGTTGGGGATTATGATTAAAAGGTTAAGAGTTTACGAGGGTTGGGGCTTGCTATTTGCCGCCAACCAAATTGCTATTTGCCGCCAACCAAAAAAAAAAAAAGTATATATATACATCTTTGGTTAAGGAGTTTCACAATCTACAACATATCCAACTTTCAGAAAACGTATTGAATCAGAAAAATTCAACGCTCGCCGGAAAAGTCGCCGGAAAATCATCGGGAAAGCCTATCCTCGACATATACTGCGTACACACATCAATGAATCATCACTAAGCAGGTGCGTAATTTTTTTGTAGTTTCGAACAATTTTTCCGACGATTTGAAACGAACAGACGGTGGGCCGAAAAATTCCCGTGGCCGGAACCTGGCCGGGCCGAAAAATTCCGGCGGCCGGAACCAGGCTGAGCCACAAGATATTTTCGGCTCAGCCTGGCTCCAGCCGCCGGAATTTTTCGGCCCGGCCAGGTTCCAGCCTCCGGAATTTTTCGGCCCAGCCAGGTTCCGGCCGCGGCCCACCGTCTGTTTTTGGAATTTTTCGGAAAAATTCGATTTTAGGAGTTGAATTTAGAGTTTAGGAGTTGAATTTAACGTTTAAGAGTTGAATTTAGCGTGTAATAATTGAATTTAGAGTTTAGGAGTTGAATTTAGCGGTTAAGACTTGAAATTAGCGTTTAGGTTCACAGGAATATTGATGTATTATATTGTAATTGTAGGAAAAATGTCAGAGTTGTTACCGGCCGATCATGATTACACACATGAATTTGAGAATGGGATCCATTATGCAAGTGTGAAGTTAGCTGAGTTAGCTGCAAAAACAATCGCTCAGGAGTGTGGGTTCTTTATTGTTAGAGGAGCATGGAAACCGAATACTGCTGGACTACATCTTGTTACTGCCCTCTGTATGTATTGCGACAGAAGTAGTAGGATCGTTAAGTCTTATAAACCAGACCCTACGAAGGAGACGCGTGGGAATATTAGTTCGAAGGGTACTGGTTGCCAGTTTCAGATATGTATAAAGGAAGTATGGCAAAAGGATGGTCCAAACACATGGGTCATAGTGGGAGTGACAAGTCGTGAAACCGGAGCTAATAGAGGGTTTCACAACCATGAAAAGGTGTTGTATCCAGAACATCACCGGCACAACAAACAGTTTAGTGAGGCTAAAAAAGAGAGGTTAAGATTAATGAGGAAGGCGGGGGTGAGACCAAATCAGCAGAAGACGACACTCAATACTGAAGGGGGTGTGCATCATGATATCAAACAGATGTACAACATAAATTCCAAGACAAGATTGGATGAGATGGGTGAAATGGATGCGATATAGTTTGCGCTTCACAGAGCTGAACATCGTGGGTACCATATCTGTTTGCAAAAGTACTCTAATAATGTGCTCACTAATCTGTTTTTTGCGCACCCGACGTCCATTCAGATGTTGCATGCATGGCCGTACATCATCTCATTGACTCGACCTACAAGACCAACAGGTACGGCTGGCCATGGGTTGAGATTATTGGGGTTACTCCAGTCAAGAAGAATTTCAACATTGCATGTGCAATTATTAAGCAGGAAACAAAGGAAACATATGAGTGGCTGCTGCGATGTATTAAAGGGTTGCTCGGTGATACGGTTCCGAATGTCATTGTGACAGACAAAGAAGGTGGTTTGCTTGCTTCTATTCCTGTGGTCTTCCCTCTCCCACATACTGTCCACCTACTATGTTTATGGCACGTCAACAACTGTGTGAAGCAAAAGTTTGAAGTATTACTGGGTGGAATTGCAAAAAGAGAGGTAGCACAAGCGGTATAGAAGAAATATTTCGACAAAGCTACATGGAGTTGGACTCAGGAGGGTTTTCTTCAAAAGACTAATGAGTTTGAGAGGGTCTGGACAGAGAAGAACATAAAAATGGTCGACTACGTGCGAGGTGAGTGGTTGCCTCATCAGACAATGTGGGCAAAGTGCTACACGAACCATGTGTTTCATCTTGGTAACACGAGCTCGAATAGAGTTGAGTCATCTCACTCTTCATTCAAGACTTTCCTTGTGTCTGGTAGAGGAGCGATCGACACTTGTTTTGCGAAGAACCACAACTACATGGAACATCAGTTTCTGGAAGTGGTGAATGAACTGCACAAGTCACTGAACCGCAATATGAGTAGGGCAATTGAGCCTCCGTGCACGTTTTTGAGGAGGGTCGTTAGTTCTGAGGAAATCAAACTGATGTTAGATGGGGCGGCGGAGTTGAAGGACAGTTGTGCGTGTCATTTTCAGATGACACATGGGCTCAAGTGTGCTTGCCAGATTGTTCAAGCTAAGGAAGAAGGACGTCAATTCTATGCTCAAGAGTTGCATGTATTTTGGCGGACTTTGGATTATAAAAAACCCCCACGTCAACAACAAGTCAGTGATGAAATTGAGCTTCAACGAGAACACTTTAGGCGTCTTACTGTTGAGGTGGAAGAAAGAGGTCCTGAAGCAGTGAGACAAGCAAGAGATGCCCTATTCTATGGGCTTCACCCAGCAGAGGACAATGTGAGGGAACCGGAAGTGAATGAGAATTCGAGAGGACGGCCTCGAACAAACACCAGTCGCATTCGTTCATATTATGAGCGGTCTCGTTCGAGGAGTACTGGGCCTGGTTCGAGTGGAGGTAGGGGGCGATCGAGTGGAGGCAGATCCCGATCGAGTGGAGGTGAATCTGACGAGCATGATACAGGTGAGTAATTGGTTTAATATTATAGTCCATCTAGTAGTAATTGGTTTATGTTTGTAAATTTTTTCCATGTAATTTTGAACGTTTGGTATATTTTTGTAGATTACTCATCCCAGAGCCCCCTAGGGCAATATTCTTACGCTTACATCGATGAGCTTTTTCCAGAGTTTGTTCGACCTTTGCTGGTAGGCGATTTCAACCCTAGTCCAGACGGCCATTGTGGTTTTAGGGCACTTTCTCATTGTATTTATGGGGATGATAGTCACTATCTGCTCATGAGATCGACGATTGTCCAAGAAATCCAACAACATTTTTGGAAGTACGAGAACTTGTATAATGGTGGTCCACTAGCTCACATTGACCGCATCAATTGGCTAGAGGCGGGTTCCGCACCACCGGGGCGATGGATGGATTCTGAGGACTTGTTCGTGTTTGGCACCATCTACAACATCGCAGTCATGGTCTTCACATACCAGGTGTTTGATGTCAATAATGGAAACCGTCCACTACCCAACCGCTACGATGATGCCTATACTGTATTGCCTATTGATGCGGAACCAGGTACTTTGCCACCAACCATGTTCTTATCACTGCACTATGTGAACAACCACTACATTCGATTGTACTTCAACCAGGATCAGTTTCCTATACCCCCTCTGCATCCACTTTGGCATGGGCTAGAAAATCCTAATGTGGCGGAGTGGGGAGCTATTCTCGAGGTTGGACAAAATTTGTTTGCGAGCCTTGGTGGTCGGCAGCGAGCCAGGCAGAGTGACCCGCGAAGAGCTAGGGGAAGGGGTAGGGGTAGGAGCAATGCATAGTGTTGCAATACTCTATTTATATGTTGTTGTTTTTCTAGTTGTATTTTTAATGACCCTAGTGTCATTATGAACTTATGGATTTCATTATGGATTTCGAGCGAGTTCGGGGTCGATTGGATGAAGATCGGGCGCGAGGCAAGTCAAAAAGAAAGCCACACGGTCACACACACAACTCACACGGCCGTGTGAAGTTTCACTTTGGCCGTGTGGAGATCTGCGAGGCTTCACATGGCCAGGCTGGGTGAGCTACACGGCCGTGTGAAGTTGCACTTTGGCCGTGTGGAAATCTGCGAGGCTTCACACGGCCAGGCTGGGTGAGGCTACACGGCTAGGCTGGGTGAGCTACACGGCCGTGTGAAGTTGCACTTTGGCCGTGTGGAAATCTGCGAGGCTTCACACGGCCAGGCTGGGTGAGCTACACGGCCAGGCTGGGTGAGGCTACACGGCCAGGCTGGGTGAGCTATACGGCCGTGTGAAGTCGCACTTTGGCCGTGTGGAATTCTGCGAGGCTTCACACGGCCAGGCTGGGTGAGCTACACGGCCGTGTGCCCCTGGCCGTGTGGTTGCACTTTTTTCATTGTTAGGTGTTGTGTTTTAGCGTGTCAGAAACATGCAGTCTAAACATAACCATCCGATCCAAACATACATAAGTAGTCAAACATCCGATCTAAACACAAATATGGAAACATGCAGTCTGAACATAAACATCCGATCCAAACATACATAAGTAGTCAAACATCCGATCTAAACACAAATATGGAAACATGCAGTCTGAACATAAACATCCGATCCAAACATACATAAGTAGTCAAACATCCGATCTAAACACAAATATGGAAACATGCAGTCTGAACATAAACATCCGATCCAAACATACATAAGTAGTCAAACATCCGATCTAAACACAAATATGGAAACATCAAAACAACTAAAAATCCCCTGGAGGGGGGAGTCCCTGAGAAGCCCAGTACTCAGTCCACACATCCTGCACTCCATGCAGTGCCCTGTAGGCTCGTCGAGAATGCTCAACAAACTCCTCCTTGGTCCCTGTTGCTGCTCGAACCGCAGGTGCAAACGTGTACAAAAGGTCGCGACCACGCTGCATAAAATAAAAAAAACAAGAACAATTTTTAGTTTCATACTAAGTATATTTATAATAGAGTAACGATTTAGTGGTCAAATCTTACCGCCGCGGAGTCAACTAGTCGATCTGCATCTCCATCATCCCGTAGGACTCTACAATGAGAGTGCGCCACGAACCAGTCAAGATAGTCTCTCGTAGTCTCATATGGATACGTCGTCCACGGCTGAGAGTACATGTCTATATGAACCATGTGGGATAGCAGAGCATCCCATGCAGCATCAAAACTCTCAGGAATCCGAATGACATATCCACCAGGTGCCTCTGGTCGGTCTGCTCACTAAGGACGCGAAGGGGCAGGCGGTACCATCTGTCGGTATCCAAACTATCGGAGGCAACGGGCTTGATCATAGAACTCGCCTATGTCAGCGAACCGGATGACTCCAGTGTACAAAGAGCGACGCACTGCCTGATGAGGCCTTTGATGGAAAGGTGTCCAAAACACATCAGAAGGGGTCAAGCTGTCAAGAGCTCGACGGTAGAACGCCAACCTCCCAGTGGAATCAGCCACAGAACCAGGTGTCGGCTGCCCAACCCATCGTGAAGCCCAAGCATCATCAGGTCCAACAGCGGCAGGCTCGAAGTGAGATGGCCTGAAACCCGGAAAATACTCGTAGATCCAGCACTGCAGAAGTGTGAGACAACCAGCCATCCCCCTGGCACCAGCACGAGACGCCTGACCAAGGTATCTGTACAACCAAGCAAGTGTACCTGACGCCCAACTATACTGATCTAACTCCTCCAACTCGTCCAAAAATAGGTTCACCACCGACCGAACCCTATCTCTACTCTTGTCCACAAACAAAGTGGACCCCAACAGCAACAACAAGTACGACTGCGCCTCTGTCACATGTGTCCTATGGCTCTGCAAGTATCTGGACGCCATCTCTGCAAGAAAACCACCCTTCTCGTACCACTTACCCCTATTATTATATCCAAGGACCTCCGAACGGCCACTCAACTGCTCCGAGTTCATCCCAAGAAGCGCACACAAACCCGCCTCCGGATGGTCAAGCTGCGCAGAACTCCTACTCATCAGTCGTCCCTCAACAGGAATCTGCAGTAAGTACTGAACATCGTGGAGGAGGATCGTCATCTCTCCAAAAGGCAAGTGGAAGGTGTTCGTGTTTGGCTGCCACCTCTCCACAAAAGCTGAGATCAAAGCCTCGTCAATCGCTATCTTGCGGAACATAGAGTAGATCAGGTGCTGGAGACCTGACTGCGCCACCAGATCCTCCGCCTCAACATGACTAAACACGTAGCTACTCAGATAAGAAACCGCCGATGTACGGCTGTAGCAACTGATGACGCCTCGATCTCCAGCCCCCGTCCAAAGCGCATAGGCAACGTGGCCACGAAAGCTCCTAATGAGGCTAGGATCCGTAGGTCCACCAGGACACTCACCAACAAGCTCCCACGGTGGAGGACCACTCGAACGTCCTCCCCTACTCCGTCCAGTCCCCAAGCTCTCTGTCTCCTGACGAGCAGGTGGTACGAATCGCCCAGCTCGGTCCCTATACATAGCAGGACGTGATGTTGCCGTACAAGACGGCCCTCGTCCATGTCCACGCGTAGGTGGAGGGACCACGATATCCTCATCATTATCGTCCTCATCAAAATCAGCCGAGACCACTCTCGATGCAGCACCCTGGTTCCTCCCATGGGAACCAGACGCCCGTGATGCCGAACGAGCAACTACAGTAGGAGCCTCTAACTCATCCTCCCCTAAATTTGTCTGTGACTGATGTCCAATATCTCGAGAGCGCTTATTCTCCTTATTCTTCCTTCTTGCTGATGCATCAACAACCCTACCATTGAATCTATACAACTCATTCCCACCCGCATCACCCGCATCATCCATATCTAATTATCTACAAATTTACACAATATCATACTTAGATGCGCACTAATTAATTAATTTTCTATTAACTAATGTACTATTAACATTAATTGTTAATTAATCACAAATTAATTAAATTTCTATTAACTAATGTACTATTAACCTTAATTGTTAATTAATCACAAATTAATTAAATTTCTATTAACTAATGTACTGAATATTAACATTAATTGTTAAATCAATTCTTTATTAATTAAAATTCCATTAACTAATCTAAGTAATTAAACTTTCAAACGCCTATTACAAAAAAAAACATTTATACACCAACTTAAATAAATATTAACACTAATTGCTAATTTTTATTAACTAATTAAGTAATTTTTTATTGATTAATTAATTATCATATTAAATTAAATAAAAAAACTGGCCGGGCCGAAAGAATTTTGCGGGCGGTGCGTCGGCCGGCCGAAAAAAATTTGCGGCCGGAGCGACGTCGGGCCGAAAAAATTTTGCGGCGCACCGGGCTGAAAAACATTTGCGGCCGGTGCGCCGTCCGGCCGAAAAATTCTTTCGGACCGACGTCGCTCCGGCCGCAAATTTTTTTCGGCCCGACGTCGCTCCGGCCGCAATTTTTTTCGGCCCGCCGTGTTTTTCGCCGGAAATCTGGAAAACTTGCCGGAAAACTGGAAAACTGACCGGAAAAAGTAAACTTACTTGTTTTCCGACGATTGAGGGCGACGGGAGGTTAGCCGGCGACGGAAGCACTGGGCTCGTCAACAGAAGTTTTTGTTGGAATGAGTCAAATGTTCCTGATATCCGAATTTATAGAATGAAAGGAAGGGAAATAGCAATTTGGTTGGCGGCAAATAGCCGTTCACTAGTTTATTTAGCAATTTATGGATTATGATACTGGTTTTGAGGAGATGGCGATTTGGGGGAGGGGCGTTCATGTTTGTTTAAAGCCTAAGATTGGAACAAAAAATTATATACATTTTGACATATTTTGGAACAAAAAATTGAGACATATATTACAAGTCTATACCATGATGGTAACGTTTGGTAGTTGATAACGATGTAATTGCACATATTTGCGCCCCTAGTTCTCATCCGTTTGAGGGGCATAGTCGTGTATTGTGGCCTATTTTACGCCGGGTTGTGCTATTTTGTCATGTTTCAGGTCCCAGGTGTCAAAGGGAAGGCTAAGCGCGAGTTTCGGGGCATTCGGAAGTCATTTCGGTGAGCTGGAGCCAAAACACGGGCACACCTAAGGCATTACACGGCCGTGTTCCTGTGGCCGTGCTTTTTATGCCGAGAGCTGAGCTTATTACACGGGCAGGGCCGAGACAAAGCACGGCCGTGTTCCACCAAAGCACGGTCGTGTCCAACGCGAAGCACGGCCGTGTTTATCCCAACTGCTGGCCGTGTAATTAAGCCTGGCCGAGGCACGGGCAGGCTCAGGCAAAGCACGGCCGTGTCCTCGACCGTGCTTTGGCCACTGATGCCTTTTTAAGCAGATTTTCAGCCAAAGAGAGGGGGATTCGAGTTTTTGAGAGATAGAACGATTCCTAGAGAGAGAAAGTGACGAGCAAGAGTTCCCAAGTGCCCTAGATTGATCTTCAACACCATTGGAGGCCAGCTTGAGCTTGGAGAAGTGCCAATCAACGTCCAAAAGCAGGAATCCATCCTTCGCAGTATGAATTCCGTGTCTGATTCTGCTTTTGCTTTCTTCTCCATGGAGTAGTTCTCCCATTCATCTGGGTATGGAGAACCCTAGATTTGTATGTTAGGTTTGATTGTATGAACCCAAGTACTGATTCTATGATTGATTATATTCGATCGAGGTTTGAATGATTGAATGACTTGAATCCTGATCAAATTCCTGTTGTTTCTGCTTTAACCTAGAATGAGAATATCTGCCTAGGTTAATAGAGTATCCTTGATTGAAGGTAGGGAGTTGGTGACTTTAGTCGAGGAACCAACTCACTATTCTGTACCGGATTTACTCCGGTAGTGGAGGTTTTGTTCTTAGGGCCTCAATCTGTTTACTCCGGTGGAGGTTAGTCGCCCGCTAGAGATTCAGATTGAGAGGGTCTGAAGACCTTTAGTCGAGACTTCAGGCTGTTTAAGAACCTTCCGCAGTATAACTTTCATAGAAACTGAACTTGGTAATTACAATCCGGCTTAACTGCAGTCTAGGGGGAACCATATCCGGGTGACCTCTCTTAACCTGAATACAACAGTTTACTTGCTTTGTTTGTTTGGTAGTTTAGACTTGCATTCCAGTTTCATTGCTAGATAACAAGAATTCACTGAGTAGTCATCAAATCTAGGACCCGGGTTGATAATTAAACCTAAACCCGCTATACTACGCTTTAGGAAGTGGTTTCACTTGGCCAATTCCTAGGGTGACAGTAGAGTCGAGTCAGTAGTACATAAGACTAAACGTGCTTGTATGAAAGTGAAGGTGGTATGAATATATCATAGTGTAAAATAGTTGTATATATGATACTAGGAATTTAATAACCGTCATTATGTCACCTTTCAGCACCACTACCACGAGTCCTTATACCAGTGTAGTATAAGGTGATATATTTGGTCCTGAAATTTCCCCCCTGAAATTTGTTGATCACAATTGTTTGGATAGATTAATAGTCAAAGTGGTATTTGTAAAGTCAAATAACTCATTAATTATTCATGTGATATTTCATTTTTATTTCAATGGTAATTAGATTAGAGTATAGATTGTTTGGTAGAATAATGCAAATGTGGTATATTTGGCAAAAGTAGAATGGTAAAAAAAATTATTTCGAAATAACACGTGGGTAGGAGTTATTTCAAATAATTCACTGCCCAAATAACTCATTTCAGTAAAATACTACCAAGTGAGTTATTTGAACCCAAATAACTCACAAATAACCCACTCAAATACTTCATCCAAGACTCATTCATTATGTACAATTTTTTTTTCACAATTTGGGGAAAAATGAATGTGATAGAGTGATACCATGTGATAGGAGGGTGGTAATAATGGTGTTACAATATATTTTTTTGTTGTTGTCAAAATGATGAGAACACGCAAAAGATAAATGTAAATTCCAATATTAGATGATATATGCAAAAGAAAAGGTTGGTGAGATCATGAGAACAAACATTGGGATGCCCAATTTTCCAACTTCCCCACGCATCATACGTGCAGTAGGCATCTCATCGTATCTATGAACCTTTTTGTTGATGAAACAGCCTGAGCCAGCGAGCTGCGACGGTGTCCGTAGCTTGAAGGCCAGCACCCCCACCGCCGACGACCGCCGAGCTGCCTGTGGCTGTGTCAAGGCCGCCGCCGCCCGTTACCCGGTGAAGGACGCCGCGGCTTCAAGCCTCCCGTCCAAATGCGGGGTTGATATTGGAATCCCTATCTCCAAGGCCATTGACTGCCAGACGTAAGTACATATTTGTATACTCTGTTTTCTTTCAAACAAATATTATGCTCCTCTTGTCAAAGACTAGTTGATAGCAATAATTCACGTCACTCAAACAAAAATCAACTTATATGACTTGAAAGTTGCTCATATCCAGATATCATAATTTAGCGTACATGATTATTTTCTGAAGAAGTTTAATAATAGAATTTATACCACCGTCTAACTTGTTTCTATGTTGCATGTGTTTTGTTGATTGGATTGCAGCATCAACTGAGCATTGGAAATGTGGATGAAGAAGCTCCAGCTACCAAAGTAATATAATGGCGTGGTGATCAAACTGATGATGAGAAATAAATCTTCCAATTTGAGGGAAGCTATAATTGAAGTATTGGAAGGTTGTATAAAGACAACTACTGTATGTGCTGAATGAAACTGTTATTTGTTAGGACGGAAATGTAAGAGTTGGTACATTGGATATCAAAATATTTATGGATTAATTACAAATTTCACTTTGTGTATAATTAATAACAATCAAATTGCCAACAATCTATGAATCTACCAAAATTCTTTTTGACTGAAATTAGGATTAACAATATCTTTGGTCTAGATTAACATTTAAACTATCAAATCACCTTTGAGTACCGTAAAGAAAATTCTTACACTTCCCAAACACATCTTAGGTGAAACTTTAAGAACCAAATCCCGAAAATATTCAAAGTTTATTGTTCATGTTCGTTAATTCAAGACTTTAGTGAAGAAACAAAGCTAGAGGTGGTTGGAAGGTTTTCTTTTGTGGGTTGGCTCTAACAGGAAAAAAATTATGGCAGGAGCAAGCTCGATGAGTAAGTTCTAATCTAACATAAAACTTAGATGAACATCAATATTGGACCATATCAACCAGCTTCTAAACAACTTGGTGTTCCTTCATTAGAAACTAAGAGATTCTGCAAACAAGTAATATTTTATCGATAAGTTCGGAACATTTCTCAAGTAAGTCAAGTAACAAGTTGCTATTCAAACCTCACAAACAACGCGTCATAGTCGCATTAGACTACATATAAAAGCTGTCACATAAGAACATCCTGGAAGTCATCAAATGGACATGCCATAGAGCGCCAGCATATAAACACATCATAAGAAACTACCACGATAACTACCACATCAACACGACACACTGGATCACACCGCTGCCACATCTATAATAATCATATAACGATGAATAAAATGGAATCATCAAACGAACATATCACAATAATGAATGATCATTTGAACATATCAAATGCACATTACAAAAGCATATCGCAAATAATCATCAAGCTTGCTTTGTTGGTATCACGCTTGTTTTATCAGCTTGTTAGCAAGTCTATCTGGTCGGATTGGTACCTTAGTTTACCAGTCTCATCCAGATATTTCATACTTAGTTTTGAAAAGTCAGTGATTTTCCCTGCCAGTTTGGTACCCTGTCAGTCCACTAAGTCTGCCATGTATGATTGGTCTCCATACTTAGTTTTTTTAGATCTTGTCAAGTTGGCACCTTGACGACCTACTAGCCATCTTGTCACCTCATCGTCGGGCTGACCCTGCACGTATTGTCTCTATACTTAGTTTTTTTGGAGCCTCATTAAACTGGTAGCTTGTCGCCTTGATACCCTGCCACCCTGTTGTCAAGTCATGCGGATTCAAGATTTAGTTTTGGAATGGCTCTTTGCTTTTTGAGCTTGATACCATCGTTCTTGTTGGAATCCTCTCCAACTTAGTTCCATATTTTCATATTTAGTTTTTTGAGTGTTTTGATAACTTGATACCAAGCCTATCTTTTCGGCTTGGTACCCTAGTTTGGTACCGAGACCAAGTATGTCTTGCTAATTCGGTATCGAGACTTAGTTTTTTGAATGACTCACCTAGTTGATACCCGACTTGATATCCTCATTGTCTTGCTACCAAGCATGTCTTGTTTATAGACTAGTTTTTAGACCCACATTTCTTACGAACGAGCTTGTTAAAAGGAAGAGAGTGTCAGCCATCGAGGCCATAGGGCGGTCAGCACCCTAGATCAGGAAGAGAGGCTCAACCTTTTAGGCCAAAAAATCCAACTATTTAATGCTCTACTAACTCATTTAATGTTTAATGTTGAGCTGACATTATAAAATCATTAATTTCCTTGAAATTAATATTTAGGGATACAAATTCACTTAGATCAAATCTCCAACCTCGAACCTCAGTGCTTACCTAACTACAACACAGGCCCATCCTACTCCAATCCGTTGGACGACCTCGACCTCCACAGGCCCGGCCCAAAACCTCTATTGTTGCCGACGTGACATCTTTGCATGTCAAGTAGTACATGACAAATAAATTTTAGAGATGGAAGTAAGTAACGTGGGACGGTGACAAGTAGTCCTAAACGAGCCGTACGTTGCATGGTATTTGTGAATTGGGTGGAGCCGCGCGACCGGTGCGGAGTTTTAGAAATTCGAATGAGTGAGGACTAATTTGAATTATCGTAATTAAAGGAGTGCGAGCCAAATCCTTACTGACTACTATAATCCCAAAATTTGGATAAAATTACAAGTAATTTTACTTGATTTTCAAAATTGAGGGAAACTACAGCCCTTTCTTGCTTCAATCTAGCTCCACCACTGAAACCGACGACGGGCTCGCAAGTCTGAAGAAGTTGGTAACAGAGAGAGAGAGAGAGAGTTGAGTAAGAAGTTGGTAACATCGGGGGTTGACGCATCGACCCATTTCCAATTCCATGGTAAACCTGCAAGTAAACTAATCGCAGAATGGTGGCTGGCATCACCTCCACAGAATCCCCACCGCCCAACCACCAAACTCATTGTTTCTCCTCAAAACCTAACAAAATTTTCTCCATTATAAATGGAATAGTGTGTTCCTAAGGCAACCTCTTATAAAATCAAACATGAAAAAGGGTAAAAGCTATAGCTAGCTAGTTCCCCAAAAGTTCAACCATCCATAATTTGCTTCTACATATGCCTCTTCTACTTGCCTCCCAAACTCCAACCGAAGATGATCATCAGAAAATAACTCACGTAAAAGGTACAGGTTAACAAATCAAGAACATTATCATTTTGCTTTCCTCACAATCGTTATTTGAATCTTACCCATTGTTTATGATTGAATCTTATACATGGTTTCTTTTTAGGTATATAATTGTTGATCTCAAGGTTAGAATGTATGGTGTTGCGAATTTTGATTTTTTTTAAAGGCGAATATGTTGTACATATATCTTCTCTATATTTGAATTTGACTCGGTATTATTAATTATTATAATTAGGTACTAACTGAAGTTGAGTTAGGTCGATCGTCTGCATGTGTCGGATAATGTCAATATATACTAGACCAAATTGAATATCTAAACTTAATTACCAAATCCAAGGAGGAAATTTACCCAATGCTAAATTGCATACGTATGGAAAGCCTTAAGGCGAGCTAGAATGTTCCAATATAATTCATCCTTTTGCAAGCTTAGCTTGTACTTTTTGGTTGATCAAGTTAAAAAGAAAGAGCAAAGAACAAAGGGTAATTAAGAAGTGCATGGTAGATGAATTGTAGCGGAATGATATAAAGATCAAACTTTATACATGATTTATTGAACTTTTAATATATAGTGTCAAAATCTTGACGGAAAGTTTTGTGTTCCCATCCAAGTAAAATCTCATATTGATGCGCAAGATATGGTTAGTTTGTATAAGTCTAGCATTTCTCATGTTTAAGGTATGCTTTTACTACTTTTTTAAGGTAGGCTAGATCTAATCATAGCCGATTAAGGGTAAAAAAAATTTGAGTTGATTTGTGATTCGAGGCTTAATTTGTCTGATATATATGCTTCAATTTAGCAGGAAGGAAGAAGCCCTTCAAACACTTTGGAACACTCATTTGAGCAAAAGATACTATGAGGCAAAATGCTGTCCTGGGCGCATAGGTCAAGGTTGATAAGAAGCCTCGACCTCGGACCTTCATATAGGAAGAAAAAAAAAAGGCGTCCAATTTGTCGACTTTATTACTTAACTGGGCCACATCACTTGGTTAGCTTATGGGACAAAGAGAATGTATATGAAGCTCAGTTGGAGGAAGATAATTCAGTGACGTTGTCCACGCAATACCAGCTAGGCCAGCTATGTACAAAAGGAGATGGGCATGCACTTGCTAGCATAATCACCATTTTGTCTTTATATGAAAATCAACAAAATTGTCATTTATAGCCCAAAAAAAAAGAAGATGATCTTTAGACTAGTTAATTAATTAGGGCTTAGCAGAATGTTATAATTTAACTTTCATCATTACTAATGCTAGGATTTAATTAGCAATGACGATTGGTTGAGTCTGAGGTATTTTGATCCAATTGTCATCACTTATATGAGTATTGGGTCGCAAGCAAAATAGGCTCGTATATATTTTAACAGTTTTAGGTTTGATTTGGGTAAACTCACCCATATATATGGGTCTATTTGGACCCAAATGATTGTACACAATAAAAAAATAGATTATGTGACTAATTACCTTCAATCCAATTCACAGCTTTAATGTTGATGCTTCCACATTTCCATATCTTTCAAAATAAATAAAAATGCAAAAATCTCATTAGAATTCGGTATCCAATATATTGGATCTAATCTAGAACCAAATTAAAAAGTTGGGTATAGATCTGCCTCAAATAGTGATGGAAAACAAGTGGGGCAGGATGTGCATCACAATACGCATACCTGCCCACACCAAGCGCGAGTCAAGTCAAGTAATAACAACATGGATACGTGGGCAGGTCGACCCATTCCCACCTGTTAATTGAAAAATGTAGATGTAAAATTTTATTTTTATGATAAAACAAAAGAAAACCAGTTTATTAATGAAAAATAGTGGTAATAGAATGAATGATTGAGTCTAATTAGTTAAAAAAATCAAACATAGTTCAATTAGAGTTGAAATTACTTTCATATATGTGATTCAGAAGTGAGATTGCATTTTAATTGTTTCTCTGCCTCTTGCGAACCATCTCCCTACTACTATCAAGATTTGTTTGCAATAATTAGATAATAATTCAAGATCCAACTGTACACCGTGATCATTCTTGGTCCTCCTTATAAGATCTCGATCCCACTCCATCGTTGGGCCCTCCCCTGCCACCTTTTGCTTACTAGATCGAGAAGCAGGCTCCCCTCTGCAAAGGTCAAGAACAGAGGAATCTATATATATCTTCTGGTCTCGGTTTGCTTTCTGTTTTGTTTATGCTAATGATTCATGTTTGTGAATGTATGGTTAGAAGTCGAATAGCAATTTGAAATAAGATTTATATTATTTGGGTATGTTTTTGTTTTGAGTTTGTGGGCAGAAGATGGACCATGGTGATAAGAAAGTTGGGAAATCAATGATTTAACTTTATCTTAATTCTCCCATATTTTCGCTTAATTGAACAATAATGAGAAATTTCATAAAAAAACAACAACGAGAAAGCTTCTTCAAATTTTTTTTAAAAGAACCATCAACTAGGAGAAATTTTACAATACTATATAGTATTGGTGTTATAGGATTTTGCCTTTATGGTACAACTTAAAATTGTACATTTACGTTACGGTACAACTTTAGATTGTACCTACACTTTTTGTACAAATTCTTTTATGGTACAACTTGAACTTGTACCTTTATGTTATGGTACAACTTCAAGTTGTAAAGTTGTACCATAACATAATGGTACAAATTGCTTTATGGTACAACCTAAACTTATACATTTAATGTTATGGTACAACTTTAAGTTGTACATTAAAGCACCAATACTATATAGCATAGTAGAAGTGCTCATCAACTAGAGGAAGTTTCTCCCTCGCTAGAAGGTTTTAAGAACATGAAACAAAATTCCCATTGTTGAAGACTTTTAACGGCAAAACCTGCTATGATTGGAGGATTCCTATCATCATTAACTTTTAACGACCGTTTTCTATCCTCGTTATAACTACTTTTTCTTGTAGTGAAGTCATTATCATGCGAGGTATCTTAGTGTATACCCACTCGTCGTCGATCCATCAAGGATGACATCATCCAAGTGGTGCCAACGTGGGTAGGCATCGTCCGAATATATCAAGCATGACATCATCTTAGAGGGTCAAGCATGATACCATCAAAAGAGTGTTAGTGCCCATTAAACATGACATTGTGCAAGAGGATTTGGTATGTGTATTCCCTTGTGAAAACCCTACAAGCATGATATCACCCTAAAGAGCATCTATTAACTTCTTAATGTCGACCCTCAAGCACTGAGGTGTCAAACACCAAATCATCCAAGGGAGGTAGACACGTTACGACCAAGAAGTCAAGTATGATAGGCCCCATGGGTATCAAACATTATACCTACTCGGTAAGGCCATCGAGACTCTTAAGTGTTAGACATACACACCCTCACTTGGTAGACACACCTCATCCGGCGTGCCACACCCTCAAACCACATCGCATACCCACCATCGTGGAACCCCACGAATGGGATTGATGCTCATCTACCAAGCACATAGATGTCAATCAGGATGTCATGCAAGGGAGGTCGCCATGGATATTACTAAAAAACCAAGCATCATGGTACTTAGGGCTTTTGAGTCGCCACTATTACGAGATGGGGGATATATTTAGCATGACGAGCCCTCTTAGCATGTTACTTCTCACTTGTAAAGCATGATATACCATCTAGGTGTTGGGCTGAGATACCAATCTAAGTATCTCATCAAGCATCCAAGACACAAGCACACCTAATAGGGTACCGAGACAAGCAAGTCAAGAAAGACACATCCATAGCACACGAGGCTACCTATGAAGTAAATTCTTCAAGTTGTCATGATATCAAGTGGTCTACATTAAAGCAAGGGGTCGAGGCTTCAAGAAAGCTACATCAAAAACTAGGCAACAGAGTGGTGGTTCGAAAGACATGTACACATGATGGCAATAAATAACAGAATCGAAGATGAAGAAAAGGTTTTCAAAACCAACACTCTGACAAACATGTCAAGTTCTACCTATTCTTTGCAAATTAGGCATAGATAGTTTTTGGAGCTCTCATTGAACCTCTATAAAATTATTGAACTTCTATTTAAATCCTTAAATATTTAAAATTTTCGCCCTAAACTTACCCATACATACGATTATGCCCCCAAACTTCTCCCTAATCCCTAACCAATTTGTCGCCCTAAAAATTCCACGAGTTGCTGCTCGGTGCACCCTGTCACCGCCGTCCAGTCTGCTGCCGCACGTATTATCCGACTAGTGGAAGAGATGGTCTATTTGAGCATCTCGAGACAACCACCTCCTGCTCTCCTCTCTACTCATTCTCTCTATTATCGAATTTGGGGTCGATGTCAACTATTGTTTGTAGCTCTACTCAGGAGACAACGACGATGGTCGTTCATGGATATCGTTCTTTGGAATTTCTCCAGATAATCGCCTCTGTGATGCCACTCTTGTTATAGCCAAATTGGTCGTCGATGAGGGAGCGAAGCGTTGGAAGATCAATTTTGCGGGTAGGATGACTGTTATAAACGCGCTGCTACGGATCGGGAAATAGCCGGAATCGACAAAGCAAGAATACGAAAGCGAGAATCGAAAACACAGACACACGATTTACGTGGTTCACTAACACGATGTGTGTTAGCTACGTCCACGGGCGAGAGAGAGCCAGTTTCACTATATCGAGGAGATTACAGATTACAGAGGAGTATGAGAAGTATTTATAGTACTTCTCCATGTGGGTCTAAACCTAATCCAATCTGGCAAAGGAAACGGTTACAGACCAGGCCCAGAACCCGAACCCAAATAACATTGAGAACATATACCGTGGGCTGATTACCAGTCGTAGCGGCTGATAATCCGATTCAAGTCATATCAACAAATCTCCACCTTGACTTGAATCCTCTTCCTCTGAAATCTCTGATGTACTCTGCTCCTTCTATCTCTCTCCCGCCATCAATGCCCCGCAGGGTGGAGTCACCCACTCAAGACATTCAGCAAGTCCAAGCAGTGTTGGAACTTGCCATGTGGAACCGGCTTCGTGAACATATCAGCAGGATGGTCCGCGGTGCCAACCTTCTTCACCTTAATCCTCTTCTCTGTCCTCAAGAAATGGTACCTCACATCGATGTGCTTAGTCCTCTCATGGTGGACTTGATCCTTGGCCAAGCATATTGCACTCAAACTGTCGCAATACACCACTGCCTGATCATGATGTAGACCAAGATCACCAACCAGTCCCTTCAACCATATTCCCTCCTTAGCAGCTTCTGTCAACGCCATATACTCTGCCTCAGTAGTAGACAATGTCACCGCCGACTGCAAAGTTGCCTTCCAGCTCACTACAGAACTCCCAAGAGTGAATACATAACCGGTCATCGATCTCCTCGTGTCAACATCTCCAGCATAGTCCGAGTCAGAATACCCAGACACCAAGCACTCTGTATCACTTCCGAAGCTAATCCCCACATCAGGTGTACCCTTAAGGTACCGGAAGATCCTCTTCACAGCCTGCCAATGCTCCTTCCTAGGTTGTATCATAAACCTGCTGACAACACTAACAACATGTGCAAGATCAGGTCTAGTGCATACCATAGCGTACATCAAGCTACCTACTGCACTAGCATATGGGACTCTCGACATGTACTCCTTCTCAGCCTCCGACTGTGGTGCATAAGCTGAGGATAGATGAACATTTGAAGCACTAGGAGTATTTAAGGGCTTTGCTAAAGACATGCCAAACCTCGACAGTATCTTCTGGATGTAGCTCTTCTGTGACAAGAAAAGCTTCTTCTTCGACCTGTCCCTGTAAATCTCCATACCCAAGATCTTCTGAGCAGCTCCCAAATCCTTCATCTCAAACTCAGCACTGAGAAGCCCCTTTAACTTCTGGATATCAGACTTCGACCTCGCAGCTATGAGCATATCATCCACATACAGAACAAGATAGATCATCGAACCATCCTCCACCTTGTTGTGATACACACAACAATCATATGGACTTCTGCTGTAGCCCAGCTCAAGCATGTAACTGTCAAATCTCTTGTACCACTGCCTCGGAGACTGCTTAAGTCCATACAAGGACTTCTTCAGCTTACAAACATAGTCTTCTTTTCCAGGAACCTCGAATCCTTCTGGCTGAGTCATGTAAATTTCTTCCTCCAACTCTCCATGTAGGAAAGCTGTCTTCACGTCTAACTGCTCGAGCTCCAAGTCATAATGTGCCACTATAGCTAGTAGCACTCTGATCGAAGTATGTCTGACCACTGGTGAGAAAATCTCATTGTAGTCAACTCCTTCCCTCTGCGAGAAGCCTCGTGCAACCACCCGAGCTTTAAATTTCATGCCCTCTTTAGAAGTGATTCCTTCCTTCTTCTTGTAGATCCACTTGTTTGTAACAATCTTCCTTCCCTGTGGTCGTTTGACTAGCTCCCAAGTCTGATTCCTGTCATGGGATTCCATCTCATCTCCCATTGCGGCAAGCCACTAATCAGCTTCGCCACCCGAAACGGCTTCTCTATAGGACTGTGGCTCTCCTGCGTCCACTTCTTCAGCAACCTGAAATGAATACGCCACCATGTCCTCGAAGCCATACCTCTGTGGAGGTACTCCTGCAGTCGCTCTCTTCGGTCTACCGGAAGCAATAGACTGTTGAGTTCGTGCACTGGACTCTGAAATTTCTGGCTCTGTAGAGACATCCTCATCATGTTGATCTTCTCCACCTTGGTGCTCAAAGTCACTCTCATTGAGAGTTTGCAGCTCCACCTGCTTATCAACATTCCTGCTACCTTCAACAACAGTAACCTTCAACATGGGGTTAAACATAGACTTCTCATCAAATATCACATTTCTACTGAGTATAACTCGATGCTCAGAAGGTGACCAGACTCGAAATCCCTTAACTCCATCTCCGTAACCCACAAATACACCCTTCTTTGCCCTTGGGTTCAGTTTACCCTCATCCACATGATAATAAACAGGACACCCAAAAACTTTCAGTGAAGAGTAATCAGCAGGCTTACCATACCACACCTCATAAGGAGTCTTCAACTCAATACCTGTGTGAGGTCCACGGTTGATCAGGAAGCACGCCATGTTCACTGCTTCTGCCCAGAATCTTCTCTCTAGTCCAGCATTAGAGAGCATGCACCGTGCTCTCTCCAACAATGTCTGGTTCATTCTTTCTGCAACGCCATTCTGCTGGGGTGTATCTCTCACAGTCCGATGACGGGCAATCCCTTCATCCTTGCAGAATTCGTTGAACTCAGAATTACAGAACTCCAGACCATTGTCCGTTCGCAGTTCTTGATCTTCTTTCCGGTCTGATTCTCCACCAATGTCTTCCACTGCTTGAACTTCGTGAAAGCCTCACTTTTCTGCTTCATCATGAAAATCCAAGTAAATCTCGAATAATCATCAATAATAGACAGAAAGTACCTGCTGCCTCCAATGGATTCAACTCGTGAAGGACCCCAACAGTCGGAGTGGAGGTAATCCAGTATCCTCTTCGTCCGGTGGATACCCTTCTTGGGAAACTTGCTGCGATGTAGCTTCCCAAACACACAATGCTCGCAGAATTCCAAATTCTGCATCTTGTGCCCGCAAAGAAGATCCCTCTTCGACAGAACTTGCATCCCCCGTTCACTCATATGCCCCAGTCTCATGTGCCAGAGAGTGGTCATATCTTCCTGATGAAACTGAGACGATGCAACGGCAGCAGAACCAGACAACACAGACCCTTGTAATGCATACAAGGTCCCACGCTTCACGCCCTTCAGCACCATCCTTGAACCTTTGCAGACATACACAACTCCACCTTTTCCTTTGAAACTGAAACCCTTGCCGTCGAGTAGACTCAAGGAGATCAGGTTCTTTGTCATTCGTGGAACATGCCTGACATCATTCACGGTACAGAACGAACCATCATGTGTCCGAACCTTTATGGACCCGATTCCAACAACCTTGCAGACAGCTCCATTTGCCATGACCACGTTACCTCCATCTATCTGCTCGTAGGTTGTGAAGCAATCCCTGTTCGGAGACATATGGTATGAGGCTGCAGTATCCAGAAACCACACATCCCCACGATGTGCCTTCTCATCTACAGCCAAGGCGAGATCGTCTTCAGAACTGTTTTCCACTTCTGCCACGGCAACTGAACCTTGTTTCTTCTGTTGCCCTCTTCTCTTGGGACAGTTGTACTTCCAATGCCCCACTTCCTTACAGTTGTGACAAGCATCACCTGGCTGTGGACTGGGACCCTTGGAATTCTTGTTCGAATTCCCTTTACCAGATTTCTTCTTTCCCTTTCCACCTGTAACAGCCAAACCCGATGCCTCATCACCTGTACCAGATCCGGACGCCTTATGTCTGATCTCTCTCGTATGAAGAGCAGACCTGACATCCTCCAATGACACGCTTTCTTTACCAGCAATAAAAGAATTAACGAAATTCTCATATGAACTCGGAAAAGAAACCAGTAGGATTAGGGCAGCATCCTCGTCATCAACTTGAACATCTATATTACGCAAATCCAGCAAAATAGAGTTAAGCTGTTCGAGATGTTCCCTCAAAGGCGTACCTTCTTGCATCCTCAAGATGAACAACCGTTGCTTGAGATGCAGCTTGTTGGTTAGAGACTTAGTCATGTACAGACTCTCTAGTTTCAACCACAAGCCCGCGGCAGTCTTCTCAGCAGCGACTTCAATGATGACGTCATCAGACAACGATAGCATGATGGTCGAGTGGGCCTTCTCCTCCAGGGTATTCCACTCATCGTCATCGACCGCTGCCTTCTTCTGTTTCGCAGACAGCGGCCCCCACAACCCTTGCTGTTTTAATAAAGCCTGCATCTTGATCTGCCATATAGCGAAGCTGTTCTTCCCCGTGAACTTTTCGATCTTCATGTTCACCGACGTCATTCTTCTGAATCGAAAACCCTAGCCTGATTTCCAGCCGCGGCTCTGATACCACTTGTTATAAACGCGCTGCTACGGATCGGGAAATAGCCGGAATCGACAAAGCAAGAATACGAAAGCGAGAATCGAAAACACAGACACACGATTTACGTGGTTCACTAACACGATGTGTGTTAGCTACGTCCACGGGCGAGAGAGAGCCAGTTTCACTATATCGAGGAGATTACAGATTACAGAGGAGTATGAGAAGTATTTATAGTACTTCTCCATGTGGGTCTAAACCTAATCCAATCTGGCAAAGGAAACGGTTACAGACCAGGCCCAGAACCCGAACCCAAATAACATTGAGAACATATACCGTGGGCTGATTACCAGTCGTAGCGGCTGATAATCCGATTCAAGTCATATCAACAAATCTCCACCTTGACTTGAATCCTCTTCCTCTGAAATCTCTGATGTACTCTGCTCCTTCTATCTCTCTCCCGCCATCAATTCCCCGCAGGGCGGAGTCACCCACTCAAGACATTCAGCGAGACCCCCGATTACCAGTCGTAGCGGCTGATAATCCGATTCAAGTCATATCAACAATGACGATGAGGCGGGTTTGCCTAAACCGTGCTCGCTTTCAAATATCTAAACTTGTACCCACCTCATACCCATGTGGGGTAAGGTTTTACAAACCCATCCCCATATTCGTGGGTTTAGGGTACCCATGGTAATATCCTCCCCGACCCGTACATCCAATATGATTATACCTAAGACTTTACATGTAAATTTTCAATTATAATGCTAAACAGACCTACAATATCATTAAGTCAACAAAGATACAATCATTCTTAATACGGTTCAAATCGTATGAACCTAAAATTAAAACTATTAAGTCCCAAGTTCCACAAAAATCGGAGTAACTGTTCATTAAGAAAAAATCGGGATTTACTGTTCACCTTAGGTTTAGGTTTGGTAGGAACAAACATAGCTAAGCCCGAGTGAGTCAATTTGGGCTGGCCAAGAGAGAAGAATGGGTCCACATAAATTTGCCGCACCAGATCGCCTCTCCTTTCCTCTTCCTTATCCTTTCCACAGTTCCCCGTAAAAAGAAAAACAAACAATGAAACAGAGGCTGTTTGAGATGCGGCGTCCTCCAGTCTCCACGACCATACCTTCCTCTCCCATTTCTTCTCTACGAATCAATAGATGGAGCAGAGACCTTGGACCTGGAAGGTTAAGCGACAACTTGCCGAGCTCCACAAATTCAAAAGAAGCAGAGGAAAGGGCTTATGGACGAAGGTTGACCAATCCGACATCGGTTTCCACTGGCAAACTCCTCCGAGCCGCCACTCTTGGGTAACCGGTACCCGCCTCGATCATCCTCCTAAAATCCCCAGTTCCCTTTCCGGCTGCTCGACTCCAAGATCCGGCACCCACTCCGTGATTTCTTAGTACCGTTGTT
Organism: Linum trigynum; assembly: GCA_964030455.1. Classification (NCBI taxonomy): domain Eukaryota; kingdom Viridiplantae; phylum Streptophyta; class Magnoliopsida; order Malpighiales; family Linaceae; genus Linum; species Linum trigynum. The sequence continues at coordinate 8,027,201 of OZ034819.1, forward strand.
GTGTTATCAAGCTTTAGGTGTGTCAAATCCTTATATTCCTCTTGGTTCTATATTCTTCCTCTATAATTTGAACTAATTTTGAATTCAATCCATTTCTCTCTTTTTTCAATATTGACACGATTTTTTAGTTAGTCTTTCACAATTAATCACATTCATCTATAAGATACTATGCTGCTTGGACTCTGCAATTACACTTTGTATACCACTGGCCATGATCTTCAAATTATTAGAATTATTAATTCACAAGTTTAAAGCACTGTTCCTTACGAACTAATAGGGTTTGCCATAATTAGATTACACTGTTCATCAGGAAATGGATTTCTTGCGGTAAGCTCTAATTTATTTCCTAGCTCTTTACTGTAATGTTTTGTTGGATTGGCCAAGTGAGAGTTTCAACCTTTTTCTTGCTGACAACTGACAATTTCCACCAAGCAAAGCCCATTGTCTTCTCCATTCCACCATTTTTATTCCAACATTTAGAGATTTATAATAACGATTCCAACTTTTTATTGGTAACCATAATAAAAAAGCAAGCATAAAAAAATCGTACAGTATTGACGGTCCGATCGAAAAATCTTCTATCGAATTTAAATTGGTAGGTTTTTTTAGCGCTATGAAATGGTTATATAACGTTTAAACCACAGTTTTAGAACAAAAAAACATACCGCTAACTTTTTCAGTAACACCCAATTTCACCACGATTTCTTTTTCTCCTCTAGTCAACTACATTTTTTTTATATTTCTGAGTAATATCAATAGAGGACAAGAGTTATTCATACAAATCTACCCAGGACCCCTTACAATATAATCTAATGAAGCCACCCCAAAAAATCGAAAGATTCTAGCTCTAGACGAGACAAAAGCAGTGCTTTACGCGCCACTCTATGGGCAACACTGTTGGCAGTTCTAGGTACCGCCCTAAACTCTATACAAATGGACAAAGAGCTAAGGATCTGACGTCACTCTCGAAACCCCAGACCACCAATCGAGTCTTCTAAGAAGCCTTGCCGGATCTGCTTGACGACCACTTCGGAATCACCTTCGACTTGCGAATCCAAATACATTACGTAAAACTTATTATTAGCTACAATGTTCATTATCTCACCAATTTGTATTACGCAAAAGTTCTGTAAGATAACATTTACATAGTAGTTTAATAAGATGTGATACTTAAAATAACTTACCTAATTTTATCATTAGACCACGCATTACAAAAGATTTACTTAACGTACATTTTATAACAATTATGTAAATTAAAAATTCATACACAATAGAGGGATAATCATTCCTTATGTATCAATTGAACATAGCTTATCAAATAATTCTTTCGTAGCCATAAGTTCCTTCTCCTCTATTGCAACTATATTTGCGAAATACAAATACATTAAATAAAAGTTATAGAGTTACAATGTTTATTATTAGAAAAATTACTTGGAACATAGCTTATCAAATTGCGTTTTTCTCAATTTTGCATGATTTTACCATTAGACCACACATTACGAATAATTTACGTAATATCGTTCTATAACACTGACGCAAATGAAAAATTCATTCATAAAGCTTATAGAGATATAATTATTTCGTATATATCAGTTAAATATCATGTATTAAATAAATCTTTTGTAATGACTAATACACTACGTAAAAGTTATGGAGGGATAATAATTTGTCTGTATCAATTAAATAAATATAATACATAAATTCTCCGTAGTATAAATTTGAATTAAATTCCTAAAATTTAAGTAAACTATTAATCATCTCATTAATTTGCATTATACATAAATATTGGAAGGGAAGTTAACTTTACATAACAATTCAATCATAGATTATATTATTAGTAACTTAAGGAAGTATTTTTCCCAAACTATTTTTGAACTTTTAATTTCAATTAATTTATTAAATCAACTAATGTAATTTAAAATAAAATTAGTTTTCACCGCAGCAAAGCGTGGGTCAAAAAACTAGTAGTTTTAATTGTGAAACCATCGTACTTGCATACTATAATCAAGTATGGTTGATGCAATGACCCTTGCATGGTTTGGTCGTTTCAGTTGCTTATTCGGAGGAAATTGATCATTACTTATACTTCAGTTTCTTGGCTGTGTCTCGACAAACAAAGTAAAGGAAAAGCTCATTAATTCATGCCGCTGTGAGACACGACACATAACTTGGGAGGAGGAAGAAGAAGAAGGATGAGGCGGTATCAACAAAATCGAGTGGCTTACTACTCTGGCAATGTTTCTCCTCCTAGCTCTGCCGGGAACCAATATCCTCCAAATAGAAGTGGAACAATGCCAAGAGCCGAGTCATTGCTTTGGAGAAAAAGTGGGCATCGTTGTCCAATTGGCAAGCGGCTAAGATCGGGTTTTTTAATATCTTCCACACCTACAGCTACAGGTTGGGTTGAACTCCCTTTTTACACAGACCCTTCTTTTGATAAATTCAGCAACTACTTAGGTTGGAGAATGGTTTGAGATGATAGGATCATTTCAAGTAGTCCAACAATAGTATATTTATTCCTCTTTTTCTTTCCACCCTGGATAGACTTGGGACATTGACCATTGTTTTGCCCTGGGGTAGCTAAGACTAATTCCAAAGTCAGCAGTACAACGTTTGTCTGTAAGGTGGATTCAAAATATTTTCCACAGAGGTGTTTTATCAATAGCAATGCTGCTTCAATTCCTATGCTATGTGTTAGAGGATCAGGCCCAGCTCGTTTACAGTACACGCACACATTCCACTGCCGGCAATGCTTCTTAGGATGTCCCCGTTCATGACAAAAATGGCACTCAATATCATTCGACATAGGTTTGTTATTGAATGAGGGACGATTTACCGAATATGCCGATTCTTGGCCAGCCACAGCAAATACGGTTTCTCCAGCACTAGGGAAACATCAATATTCGCCTGGGTACGAATCCTGATTTCTTCACGAACCAAATGGGAAAGCAATCCCTCAAACCGCAAGTCGTCTCTGTTCAGAAAGGTGGAGCGCGCAGCCTCGAACTCAGGTCGAAGGCGCATGAGGAAGTTGAGCAGGCGAGTTTGCTGCCGCTCCTTGACCGCGTCGGCGGAGACAGGCTGGGGATGCAATGCGGCGGTGAGAATGTCCTGTTCCGTCCACAATTCCGTCGCATTGTTATAGTATTCAGTGATCGTGCGATCCCCTTGCTCCAGCCGAGCCAATGCCATCTGAATCTCAAACTGCCTTGCTACATTGACAGTTGAATACGTCGATGCCAGGTGCTGCCACATTTCGTGGGCTGTGGGAAAAAGTCTTAGACTCAGACATGTTGATGGATCAACTGATCCCAGCAACCAGTAACGGACGCGCGCGTCACTTTGGTTCCATTGTGCTTGCTCCTGAATCGCGGCAGTAGGTAGTGGACGAGGGCATGTGCCATCGAGAAAGCTCAGGAGGCCGCGTCCTTCAACGAAGACCCGAAATTGAAATTCCCAGAGAGCGAAGTTTGTGGAAGTGAGCCGAACCAAAGGTCTATCAGAATCCATTGACGAAGTATGCTCTGATACCATGATAGATTATCCGGATTTGATGTTGACGAACTGAACGAGAATGAAAAGGGAAACAAAAACTAGACACCGGGTTTACGTGGTATCCCTGGAGAATCCAGGACTAATCCAAGGAAGAGTGAAAACTCTTCAAGCTACTAATCTTATTGTTTAGGTTTTCTGTACATAACTCACAGCCACCATTCTCTCTATATACAGCAAGGAAAACGAAACCCTAGGGCCACTCTCTCCACGTTACACGAGCTGCCCTTGCATGGGCTTCATGGGTACAATAAATGGGCTGTACACAAAAGAGAAAAAGTGGGCCTGATCCTCTAACACTATGTTCCAAAAGCAGTTTTTTTCGGTCAAATTTTATCATTCTATTTCTCCTCGGTGTTTTCTGTTTCTAATTACAAGAGAGTAAGTCATTTTACGATGGGTATTAAATGATAATGAATTTGTTTTATTGTTTAGGTACGATTAGTTAATGCATGAGACAAGAGTTGGGGGGAACAAATTACACAGCTCCAAAAATCTTCAATCCAACATTTCTCTATATGCCTATTGCGGACATGATTCTCTTTAACTCTTTCATTGTTGTTGTTATTACAAAGTAGAGTATTAAGATTCTCGGCAATAGCTCGTTTCTCATGCTTGATATGATCTTAAACAAATGAATGGTTTTAATTAAGCTGCTCTTTCTTTGACAAAATAATAATAATAATAATAATAATAATAATAATAATAATAATAATAATAATAATAATAATAAGTTGCTCTTCCTATTGTCTAGATCACCGTATGCATCATAACAAACAACCCGTATCTGCAAGCTCTCGGCAGAAGGAATCTCATTGCTGTGCAAATGTTCATGAATCATGTCGAACAAGTTATCGGCAATGTGTCACGAGCATTTTTTATTTTTATTTTATGAACTTTAATTATATTTTGTTGTAATTATTTTACCCTTAAACCACTAACACTATGAATAATGATTTGGAGAACATTAAAATCTTCACCACATCAATGTGAGAATAACCAGCGTAGAGTAGGTGATACACTTCATTACATGGTTAAATTAAATTATTTTACATTTTCAACTAGATAAAACTATCGTATCCTCAATTTTTTTCTTAACTAGAACTATGTATTGAATACTTTAATCCTTCGTTAACATTCCATTATAAATTCAGGGATTAGCAATACAAACCCGTTGCGTAGCACGGGCTAATTATCTAGTATATATTAATTAATAAGATAGAGTATAATATTTTCCAAATCATTAGTTTCTAACTCTTATACATCTACTAAGTAATACTTAACTAACATAATTATCTTGTTAACAAGAGGAAAACGTGAAAGAATGAAGGGTGAACCGACGTAAAGGAATTATATTTGGATTTGGGTAGGCACTTAGTTGCATTTCTACTATAAGTTACCTTCACTATCATCGATAGGTTGCAATTTGATCCATGTATTTGTTGTATGTGAAGAAATATTCTTGGTTGGGTGGGGGAGGCTAAAACCATACCCGCCCTATACCCATCAAACTTTTTTGCAAATTTTACTCATACTGAGTCAGTGCGGAGATTCCCCACGAACCACGTTGACTGGATTAAGGGCGATTGGATATACGCAGTCGTTGGTTTGATTGTCATCCCTAATTGCGGGTCAGTTTCTTCCCAAACCAGTAATCCACCATTCATCTTATGCTATTTCAGTTCCTGGTGTCGAGCACTTATGATTCGGTCTTCAAGGGTGGACCCAGGCATTAAAGGGAGAAATCTCATGTTCCTTCCCGGACAAGAAATTGGGATTCAAATTTCAAGCTATGGAGAAGCAAAATGCAAGATTAGGAAACATATATTGTGATCACTTATAGAGGAAATTATGATTAAGTGTTAGCTATTTAAACTTATATATACATCATAATTGCTCATAATTACAATCTAGTCCATCTCTGTAAATTAAAATCCTCTTACGCACTCCGAAAAAGTTACAACATAATATAGTCTCTAAAATCTCAAATCATTATACAAACGTGTCTTTTTTCCCCCGTAGAGCTGGATCGAGACAATTTAAGGAATTTGAGTAGTCATCAGCTCCGATTTAATTAATTGATTAACTCTAAACAGTTGCCAGGCCAAATCGATGATCAAGCCAAACTAAGATCCTTGAGACGAAGCATCAATTAGCTTTACCTACAAAATGTTTACGAGGAAATGAGCATATATATCACATGACCAAATCTCTTCTGGGCTACTAGTTCTTTTTGTTAACTTTTTTTTTTGGTGTAATCGCTCGATCGATCTACCCTTCTGTCGCCCGGCTCATCCCTCCTTCAATCGCCGGAGCTGTCGTCGTAGCATATCTCCGGTTCTTCTCCATGTTCCCGTACCATCCTAATCATCAATAAAAAACAATCGATAATGACAACAGGACGTATACTCGAATTATTGAGACCAGTCAGTTTAACGACCTTAATATTAACCATTGTCTTAAAGCACATAATATAGCGGGTCTGTGTGAGTTGGTTTTCGTTTGAATGCGAGCTTGTATGAAAGTAAATAAGGACTCACATATGAATATGTCCCAACAACTCGAATTATTGGGACCAGATTAACAGAAACTATATATATCTAGAGGAAGAGAGGAATAGGGATATAGTGAGTGCTGACCGATGGACAAATCGAAGCCTTTGTTCTGTAGCTCGCGGTACTCTTGGCAGAGAGCACAACCCTCGCAGAACAAGTGGACGAGGCAATCTGGGCAAGGCTGCTCTTCCAGGAACAACTGGCCTCTCATTTTGGAGCGATAGAAGCAAGACAATATGCAGGCGCACCCGAACATCCACAGCATCAATGCGTACACCGTCCCGCTCAACCCACATGCTGCAACCGGCCGGCCAATATCCATGCCCATGCACGTACGTACATTCGGTCGTTGTTAAATACGTAAACAATACGAGAGTTTAATTGAGTACGAGGTATTTAATTTGTTATATGGGCTTCGTATATGTTTAGTACGGGAGCCATCAAATGAACGGTACGTGTAATAAAATAGTTTGGTATATGACAATAGTATGAAAACGAAAGTTTTCAAACACATAAAATACGTTGTACGCGTATTAACGAAATATTTACTAGTTATTCTTTCACATGCAAATACCAGGGTAATTTGGGATATATAACATCCACCACACCCACTCCCCAGCCTATGTTCAAACCTTGGCTAACAAGCAACGAAAAAGATCACCTAAACTTAATACTAATTCGTAGGGATGGCAATGGATCGGGTCGGGGACGGATAGTGCATATCCGTTACCCTACCCAAAGCAGTCCGGGTTTTACCCATACCCATATAAGATATGGGTAGAGTAGTTTCTCATTATAACTCCAACCAATATGTTAATATTCACACTTATTCTCACGTTATGTAAGACGAAAAGTACAATAATAATTCACTAGAATGAAGAAAATTAATTAAAGCAACACAATTTCATAAAAATATTATATTTATATGCTAAATATAAAATATGTTAGAGAAAAATATTGATTATTTCTAAACAAAATACATATGCTTGTGTATAATCAGGCGGGTTCGGGTTGGATGGTGAGAAAACCATGCCTATCAATTACCCACAATATTCGGATTCTGATTTTACCTGTACCCACTAAAAGTCGTTTGGGTTTTACTCTACCCGATTAGGTCGGATTCAGACGGATATCCACGATTACGGATATTTTTATCAAAAGTAAAACTATTATTTCAACCTCTGGAAACCGCGATCCTTTTTTTTTTCTCGCACAATTTATCCTTAATTCAAACAATTTGGACTTACATGTTTGTCCTCGGTCAACTATCTCGGCGATTCGCCCGAATGCAACGCATGGACACCATGCCGTCAAGCAACCTGTTCCACGATAGAGTTATCGTACAAAGTAAAACCAATCGGCCGTAGGTTAAATTTGGACAAGAAGAAGAATATGTATGTATGTAAATATCAATTAATAATTAATGACGAGGGGACTTACAAGAAGAACAATCGTCAAAACAATCGCAGAGGCCAGTGGACCACGGCAAAGGAGAAGCGTGATTGTGTGGGTTGACGGGGACGGCGGCGCCAGGAGGAGGAGGAGGAGCGAGGGGGAGCCGGCCGTTTACTTGGTCCGGAGGGACACCTTGGAACATGGGCGACGGCGGGTTTGGCGGTGGCGGGGTGGTCGCATTTTCATGCATTTTTTTTTTTGTATCTTCGCCGGCTGTGTCGATCTCCGTTTCGATCACAGCCAAAATCGACGGGGTAAGATACGAAAGAAAAAAACACAATGAGTGGAATCGGTGGGTAATAAAAAAAAAAAAAAAAGGAACGAAGTAGAATATAAGAAGAATCGTCTCAACCACTTATGAAAATGAAGGGGCAATATCTCTTGAAAGAGTTGGGTGGTTGTGAGCGGTTGAAGTACAAGAATTGATTTGTTCACTATATATGGCATGGTCTCTCTCTCCTTCTCTCTCTCCATTTCCCGCCCTGTGGATGACCACCCTTCACGGTTTCACAATCTTTTTTTTTACAGTAAAGATTCACTTTTATTCCACCAACTAAAAAAGAGAAACGATTGCTACGTCAGTTATCATAGTAAATCAGAAATTAAATCAAGAATATATATTGATCCAATTGTCAGGAATCGTTGAGCGAGCCATCGAATGAGCAACCCAATCGGCTCGAGAGTTGAACTTTCTCGCCACATATTTAATCTTGATTCTCGGGTTCGTGCGAAGAATTGCAACCATGGATCCCATCAATGTTGCACATCTCCAAGGCCAAAGTGAAGGGTCATGAGGCAGGGCATGGGTCATGATCTGGCAATCAGATTGGACGATGTAATCGGAATCATATTTTTGTGCTAATTTGAGACCTTCAAGTAAAGCTCTCATTTCAGCTTCCATCGGGGTAGAACAAAGGAAAGTGTCAGCTCGCCCATCACATACTTGTCCACGATGGTTAACAGAAACCACACCATAAGCCGTCGGTTGGGAGTCGTTTATAAACTTGGCGGCGGAGTTGTATGAGTCTGGGCTCCCCTGAGCTGATTGGGGTGAGTAGGGATGAGGGTGGGGTCCCTCGGACATGATGTCCACTCCATGAAATCACGATAAGTTTGGAGGCAGATATTCGGGGGCCAAGGGATTCTGTTCTTGAAAATACATTCATTCCTTGCCTTTCAAATATTCCGGCAAAGGAAAACGATATGAGTCAGGCATCGAGGCTCGACCGTGTCTTTCATGGAACAGAACCAGTCGAAGAAGGAGGTATTTTGAGATGGGAGAGGAAGGGAGGGGAAAGTGTTGATCCAAGAGCTTACTCCATGAGGGCATGCGAAGAGGCAGTGGAAAAGGGATTCGTTTGGGTTCTGGCACACCTGACATGTGGCGTTAGGGGAACACTTGCGATGACACAACCTCTCCTTTGTTGCCAGTCCATTCTTAGAACACCTCTAAATGAAGAATTTTAACTTTGGTGGGAGATGAAGTCCCCAGATCCACTTCCATAATTTCGGGTTCCCCGTGGGCATGATATTGACATTCACCTTATGGATAGCGTGGTAGGCCGTCCTAACAGTGAATTTTCCTCCGGTTGTGAGTTTCCATGCCTAGAAATCCTATGCATCCTCTTCCCCAATTGGGATTCTCAAAATAGCATCCAATTCATTGCTTGAGACATTAATTACCTTCAATGATCTCAGTGTTCCATTTTCTTTCTCCCGGATCAATCCAATCCTTGACCTTCAAGTGTTGTTGAGGTCCACTAGCAAGACTTGCTCTTTGAATGTTTGGGATCCAAGGGTCCTGATCCAACCATGTATCTTCCCCTGCTCCAATTACTCTAATTGTACCAAGTTGAAAGACCTTCTTAGCTTCCCACAAACTAGCCCAAATCCAGGAGGGTCTGCTTCCTTTCTTTGCTGAAAGGAAATTACTTTGAGGGTAGTAAAGTTCTTTCAGCAGACGACTCCACAGCGAATCGGGGGAGGTAAGCAGGCGCCATGATTGCTTGGCCAAGAGGGCAAGATTAAAGTCTTTGAAACTTCGGAATCCAAATCCTCCTTCCGTTTTAGGAGCACACAAAATCTCCTTTTTGTACCAATGGAGGGAGCTCTTCTGCATCGAACCCGACCAGAAAAAATTGCTAAGAAGAGAATCCATTTTTTTCGTGAGAGCCACCGGGAGGAGAAATATACACATGATGTAAGAAGGTATAGCCTGGATAACTGCTTTGAGGAGGACTTCCTTTCCTCCATGGGATAGGAGTAAACTCTTCCAAGCTTCTCCCATTTTTTTCCATCCTTTGGATTAGAAACTGGAAAGTTTCTTTTTTTTAGTTTCCCAATTTCGTCGGCACCCCCAGATACTTGGAGCGACAGCTGGAAGCAGCAAACACAATGTGCTCAATGATACTGCTTTTGTCATTATTTGGGACATTTGCACTGAAGAAAATGGAGTATTTGGAAGTATTGACCTCTTGTCCAGTAATAGTTCCGTAGTCTTTAATAATGTCCAGAATATTTCCCGCTTCCTGCTGGTTGGCCTTCCCAAAGATGACTGTATCATCTGCAAACAGGCAGTGGGTGAGGAATGGGCACCGAGGATTGAGCTTAATGCCTTTAATGCATTGATCAGCAACTACCTTATCAATAAGAAAAGTAAGAGCATTTGACATTAAGATAAAAAAGAAGGGAGATAGAGGATCTCCTTGACGAATGCCTCGAGTGGGACAAAAAGTCTCGGTGGTTTCCCCATTGAAAAGAATGGAGAATTTGACAGAGCAGATGCACGCTCGGATCCAATTCCGCCATCTTTCTTCAAAACCATACTTCTCGAGGAGAGTTTCCAGGTAATCCCATTCAACCATGTCGTAGGCTTTCTTCATATCCAGCTTAAGCATCATATCCCTTCTATTCCCCTTCTTGTGGTTTTTGAAGTGGTGAAGTGCCTCATGAACAATGATGATATTATCTTGAATGAGTCGACCCCCTGTGAAGGCCGTTTGAAGCTCCGATACTGGAGTTGGGGTCCATTTCTTCAATCTGGTGGCCATAATCTTAGAGATAATCTTATACCTGAAGTTGCAGCAGCTTATAGGACGAAATTGGCCAATAATCTTCGGATAATCAACCTTTGGGATCATAACAATATGAGTATCATTCCACCCTTTAGGCATCGTCGCTGTTTCAAAGAACATCTTAACTTAAGGGTAATTTACATAAACTGGATAAAGACCGGATAACCAGGACCGAGACCAGATAGTAAACAATCCAATCTAATCTTTGGGCTTAGATTTGAGGTAAAAAACCGTTCGGGACCGGATCAAAAACTGGATAAATACCGGATAAGAGAGCTCAACACCCAAAACTTAACCAACTCCTCACCATTTCAGGCCTTAGGCCACTCAAATCCTCACAAGCTCAATATAAAATCAAGACCGAATTGGGACCGGACCGGATCAAGACCGGACTGTATCCAATCCAATCTTTGATCCTTATATTTTCAAAAAGACCGGACTGTACCGGATCAATTTGGGCCAATTTAATTGGACCGGACCATATAGCCACCCCTACCCAAGACTTAGGGATGTCTCCACCATCAGAATGTTAGACCTAGTTCCATCTTCTCCAATGAACATACTTGTCTCCATCGCCGCCGCTACTTTGTCCAAATCCAGATCGAGTCTTCTAGCCCCCATCTCTTCCCCTGTACCTCCCTTGCCTTCTGTCTGGTGTGCGATTGTCACCGTTTGTTGGAGAGATGACTAGGGGTCTGTGGCTTCTTTCAAAACCGGGCGGAATGGATTGTTCCTCCGTACTCTGTGTCAGATTTCTAGTTGTTGTCCTCTTTCTCGCTGCTACACTCTCCCCCAAGCGAAGCGTCCCCACCTTTAGAGTCTTGTCACCGCCCCCTATCCCGCTAGAGCCTTCTCCTTCACTTCTACTGGTTATGCTTCTGTTCGTGCTCGCCAGAGAGAAGCTTTGCGGCGAGTCAATTCCAGCCTTCAGGGACGCATTGTAGATGTCAGACAGAGCTACCTCTTTGTTATTCTTCCTTTCCTTGTTCATTCTCTCACAGGTTGGCCAGTTATGGCTTATTCGTCAACAAAAATAGCAAAGCTCCACCAGTCGCTCGTACTTGAAACTAATCCAATCACAGTACTCAATTCTGGTGTCTTCATCAGCAAAGGGGAAGTCAAACCCAGTTGGAATAGGTTCGTTGATGTCGACCTCCACCAAGACACTTGAGAAGATATGGTATCCATTAAAATCCAGCCCACATCTGTCAAGGTCTAGAAGTTTGGGGAAGTAGTAGGTGCCGATCGACTCCACATTATTCTCGACTCTCATCTTCTCGTGTAATCCATGGATTTGCACCCATATTGCAAGCCGATCCATGGGAACCTCAGCTGGCATACCCCTTCCATTCCATTTTTTAGTGCAGTGAGTGTGTTTGAAAGGCTCTAGGGGCGGTCCAGCCAGATTCTTTCTCGGATTGCATCAGTGGGGAATGTGAAGATAAAGGAGTTCCTCTTGTCTTGTATTGGTTGTACTCCAATCTCTCCATATTTTCCCCAAGCATATCGGGCAGTCCCGCAGCTTTGGCTGGTGCAATCTTGTGCTCGGAGAGGAGCTTCCCTATCATCATAGAATTTCCGCTGCCACCAGACAGGATGAGATTCGGTCGTCGAGTTGTGTTGAGCTCCTTAGTGCGAGCAAGAAGGTTGGTAATATCCATGGTGTGAGTCTGTATTATGGTTTGGAATTTTGATTAGCTTGGAGGTTTTCTTTCCCCTGAATTTTCTCTTATACTTACTGCCTCTCTTAGCTTTAATTTCTAAGTAGTTGTGGATTAGGTAACCAATTCGTGGAGCGGGAGTGGGAGCGAGAGCGAGAAAGCGTCTAGTTTTCAAGGACTTAAAATTAAGAGCGTGATGAGAGTGTTATTTTTATATTAATATAATTAATTTTTAATAATAAAAATATTTTCATTATTATTAAGGACAATAACAAAATCTTATAAATTGGTTAAATTACTCACTCACTTTACCAATTCAAAATGTTTTAATTTGGAGATTAATGATACTTCCCCTTTTCTTATCAAAATTGTCAAAATTGTACCCCATGCAACCAAGCTCAATGCTTATACATTCCACCACGAACCTACGTATGCATGGAATTGAAATTGGCTCATGTCAAATGGAAGAGTACAAGCTTGTTACCTTCAAATAATTTTGAATTAGTGAATAATATTTTACTGGTAGAAAAAGGAACATTTTCTCCGCTAGAGGGAAGGAAGATTCATTTTTTATTGTATTCTATTCCCACTAATCATTATTATAATAATACGTACATAATAAAAAAAATATCTAATTATCAAAAAATAAAAAATATATGATAATGATAACACACACTGACATGCGCACAACTGAAGACCCAATTAACCCTAGGTCCCTAGCACCCTTATCTTTATCCTTTTCTCTTCCTCTCCTTTATTCTTCCCCCTTCCTTTTTTCTCCAGCTCCACCGCCATTTCCATATAAGATTTCCTTATGTTGTGGCGGCTGTTGGTCATGGAGATTTAGTTGTCTTTATTTAGATCGATCCTTTGCCGCAATCGAGGAATTTGGAACCGACCCTCTTCTGTAGCTTCAGCGACGCCATGGTTCCCGTGCTTCCTTTCTCTCCCTCTCTTCTACTGCAGCTACGAAAATCACTCCACTACCATCACAATCTCTGTCTATTTTTTGGTTCGTTTTCCCTTCTCTTTGAACAAGACGTTTGGATTTTGGACGGAAAAACGTTCAATCTTGATTTACTGTCCTCGCAACCTGAATTCGTCACCAGAGGGTGGCGCTAGAGCTCATAGAATATGGCACTTGACTTAAGTTTTGCCTCCAAGATCCAATTCGAGCTTTCCAGATAACAAATCGCGCTCTATTGAAAACTAATTCGCGAATTCCTCACGATTTTTGTGAAATTCGTGTTTAAGAGCGGGATCGTGGAGGCAAGTTAGGCGAATTGGGTGACATAAGTTGTGGAGGATATCCATCTTATCAAGCTTTAAATGTAATTTTCTCTGTTTGCTTCCCTCTCTTTTGCTTTCCTTCCTGAGATTTGGCTCTAGGCTCAATGTCTCGTCTCTTCTTCTCATAAGGATTCTCATTACAAATCTTCCTTGAATGCTCTATCAGGAACTCATCTAGGAGTCTCTCTACTGACATTTTCCTCTTCTTAGTCCCTGCCTTTGAGTTTTTCAGTGGGTTTCTCTTAAATGTTTCCCTCTTGATTGTTCGTTCGCCAGCTGCATCAGGGGAGTAATTGGGTTTTTGATCTGTCAGGAGGCTCCCATCTTTTCATTTTCTTTCTGGATCTAAAATCCCTTAGGCCTGCGTTTGGTACTATTGTTGTTGGGTAGTTGAGGAGCAGAGGCGAGTTAATGCAATTCTTCTTCAGATCTGTGTGGGATTTCCCTCTTCTGAAGTAGATGTAGATGTGGATTTTACACTGCTTTGATGAATAAGTTTTCGTAGACTCAATTAATGATAGAGAGAGAACTAGTGTCTGGTTCAATAATGATTCAACAAGAGAACTAGTGTCTGGTTCAGAGAAACTCTCCAGAGAGAAAGCAAGAGATAGATATATATATATATAGAGAGAGAGAGAGAGAGAGAGAGAGATGTTTGTTGTTGCATGTGATTCCCTTAGATGGGAATGCTGATGAGATGGGATGCTAACCATCCTTTGGATTAGCACCGTAATAACCAAACCCATCTATGTTCCGTCAAGTTTTAGTAAATATAATGTTTGTTTTATTAGAGGGCCATTTTGGGTATGTGAACAGGGGATCCCTGCCATGGCATGTGGCATTTGTGGAGAAATCCAACCGTCTTTCCCTTTCAGTCATATTTCTTCTTCTCTTTCCTCTCTAGTTGCCTCTCTTCACGAGCGACCCATCAGAATATTAAAAACTAAAATGCCTTGCCATCACCGACGTCTTTGCCTTCTTAGTCATCCTCGCCTCCCTCCACTACGTCATCGTCTACTTCAGGCTCGTCTGTGTCACCATCGTCTGCATCGGCATGGCCTTCTCCTCCGCCGCCCTCGCCTTCGGCGGCGCGGTGTTGCATCAACCTCGCATGCATCGCCTTCGACTATTGTCAATTTGGAGGCCTTCGGTTGTAGATGTCCGGGTGAGTTGAAGTTATGTTCATGAGGCCTTTCGGTGGGTTTAGAATTCCAGATCTGTCCTCTTTCTTTTCCTACTCTTTGTTCAGATCTAGATTAGTAGTGATTTTCAAGATTGGTAGTTTGAAAAGGGAGTAGTATTTTTCTTCAGATGTAGTAGTCTTTTGTCGACGCCATGTTAGTGTAGTTCAGATTTTGGTGGGTAATGATTCTGAAGGTTCGTACTGATTCATGATTGTCTGCGGAGGTATTGTAGTGTTTCTTTGGGTGTCAGTTCAGATGTAATAGTGATTTCATTGTTAGTAATGTTTTTAGCGTTTATCTTGTTAGTAATTTTCAATGTTAGTAGTGGTATTTCTTGTTAGTTATTCTCATATTAGTAGTATTTTTTTTGTTATTGATTTTCAATAATTACTAGTGTTCATGAATGCTTGAGATCCTTTCAAAATATTGTAGCAGTGTTTGGTAGTGTTAGTGGTGGTTTTCTTGTTAGTTACTCCCATATTAGTAGTATTCTTTTTGTTATTGATTTTGAAGAATTCGTAGTGTTTATGAATTTTTGCTCGAAATATCCTATGTTTGGCCCGGCTTTTAGAAGTGCTTTTCGGCTTCAAAAGCTGAAGCAGAGCCAAACACCTGTAAAATCTCGGCTTTTGAAAAGCCGAAAAGCGCTTTTGTATAACATAAAAGCAGAAGCTCGGATTTGGAGCTTCTGCGAAAAGCTGTTTTGAAAATACAAGATTATCCTTACCATATTTTAATTTTATTTCAGAAAATATAATTTTTCTGCATTTATACCATTTTAAAAATAAAATAAATTATAAAATTATATTATTTAACATAAAAGAAATCTAACAAGATCCATTTTGACTACTTTTTATTGTTTAGAATTTTTATTCATATTTTATATTATAAGTCCTATATAGTCATTTTACACAACCTCTCATATTAAAAAACACTTCTAATAGTTTTACAGCCAAACACTCAACTGCTTTTTTTGAAAAGTACTTATCTAAAAGCTCCAGCCAGAAGCTGCTTCTGCAAAAGCTACCGCAGGTCCAAACTAAGCTATAGTGTAGTAGTATTTATGCTATTATGATAATGTGTTAGTATTATTTTTATTTTTTGGAATAGCAACGTCTCCGGCGGAAATCCCACAAAATCCGCCCTTGCAGTTTCCCATAAATCAATATTAATTATGATTTTTAATTTTTTTCTATTAAATTCAGATTATACCCTTTCTCTAATAGTAGCCATCATAATAAAATATAAGTGAACGGTTTAGATATTAGTTAGGATGGTGCTAACCCCTATGGAGTTAGCACCCTAGCTTCTTCCATGTATGGCTTAGCCTGAGTTTGAGTGCATATTCCAAGGTTGTCAACGCAGTTGCAATATAACATTGGCTCGGTCGATAAAGTGGGTTAGGGGTTAGTTGTTGAATCAATTTAGTCTGTTTAACTCGAATATGTGGAAAAAGTCGTTAAAAAATGGTCATACTTGAATACAGCATTTAACATCAACATCAGAACATATACACTTGAATCCAACATATGTTGAACATAACTAACATATTAAAATCCAACATATATATAACATCAACATTCCACAATCTGAATTTAAAATGTAAAACCCAAAGTACTTAATAGTATTTTCAAAGATAAAATCAGTATTCACGATATCTACTACATCAAAGATAAAGGAAATCTTTCCGTTAAAAATAAAAATAAAATAAAAATATAAAGAAACTCTCTTGTCCGCAAGGCATAAGCACAACTCAATATATATTTCTAGTGTAGTTGTAGTGAGCCCCATTTATTTTTCTAGTTAACTTTGAACGTGCATAATCAATAATTTGGCTATAGTAAATTGTTTTCGAAAAACATTTGATTATTGTTTTTCTTATAATGAAAAATTTGGCTATTATATGTTTCACATATTATTATAATAAGTGAAAGCAGAATCAATAAAGATCTAAAATAATTAGTGGGGGGCTCCGTTGATATTTTGGTTTTTCTACTTGTCCATATCTGTTGGGATTATGGAATTTGTTTTTAGTTGGGGACAAGAGTTTTCCTTTTGACCGAAGGATGAGTATTTTTGAGGCGGTTTTCCTTTGCATAAGTGCCCTATAAATAAGTAATAGATAGATAGATTTTTTTGGTGAAAGACGATAGATCGATTGCGTTTACTTTGAGGCAGGGTTCGGGGGTTGCAGAGCTTGGTGGCGGTTGTGAGAAGGAAGGATATCGGAGAAGCTAATTAGCGAGCAGTTGCAATTATTGTGCGATAATGTTCCTGGCTAGCAGCATGCTAGTATTCGTTGCTGGGACACGGCATTACCAGCCGGTCACACCTCCAGAAAGGGAATTGGGCGCCGGCAACGGGGGATCAGTCTACCATCACTGGCTTTACCCGACGACGAGCCCCTGTAAAGCAGGTTTCGCCGGCGGTGCTTCAGGTAATTGGTTTCATTAAATTTGTTATCCGGCCAATTAATTTTCTTCTTCTTCTTCATCTTTCGTCAGGTCACGGTCCTACTAAGTACTAACTAGAGCAACGTACGCACGGTTCTACATATATGGACTGTGGTCTATCTGATTGTTTGCAGATTCTGGCTACAAAAAGTGCAAGCGAACTTCTCTCGCAAGTTGGGGTGTAGACAACAGAGCTGCTAATGGTATGAAAACTGAATAAGAATTCTGCTTTAGTTGGTGGATCCGCTAGCTCCTTTGAGTATTACTTTATTTATCATCATGGACCTTACTTATTTCTTGTATGCAGTTGCTATTTCCCCTGAACCCGTGTTGACATCCAGCGATCCAGGCTATGCTGAGTGGCTGCAAGGGCAATATAATGAGTCATATTGCCACTACATAAGGTGTAGAATGTACAAGGCCTGTAATTAAGAATCTATAGATGGTACAACAGAACGTTATTAGCATGTAATCCATTTTTCACATCATCTTAATGTTTATTTTAATTATTATTTTTCTTAGCACATAAGTGCATGGTTTTTTTTACATCTATAAACTGCTGCAACTGCTTGCGATTTTTGTTAGACTAATGGTTGGTTTGTGGGTTTTGAAATCTGAAATTTATTGTGTTTATCGCGTTGGAATGTTATTTGTTTCTTAGTAAAAAGGGAAAATATATGGCATAAATAGTAGATCTATGGAAAGTGATTAATCACTATAAACGGATAGCAAGTAAGATAACGTAAAAAAAACGAGTAGATAAATTTAAACGAAATACTACTGTGTGGTGTGTATAATCAATATGAGTAGTTGACATATTTTAATGGTAATAATATGCTCTTAAGATGGATGGAAGATAATAACAAGTGATCAAGCATAAATCACTTAAATGGAAATGAATAAACATATTAGTTGGCACAGCAATATGATAAACGGGAACAAACAGAATAGGTGTGCAAACCGTAGTTTCATTATGGAAGGAGTAGTGAGTTACAAAGCAAACCTGGTATAACTCTTGATTTAGATCGCCCTTTTTCCTGCTGTTATCATCAAACCTTTGGATCAAACTCGTTGTAAAAGAAAGGTTTAAGGAAAAACCAGAACGAAAGTGTTCCTGTCTATGCGAATTTCTCTTGGTGTGTCCTGTTTTCTTTTTCTTCCCGAACAAGAACTGCAAAGCACCACTGATAGCAAAAATGCATGCCACATGTCACTGTCTGATTGGAGAGTTTTGAGGCTGCCTTTGGAAGAGCACCCCTATAGTTGTAGGTCGGTTGTGGATAAGAAGCCATTTCGGTTGGACTTCAATCTGGGCTCGAATTTATGGGCTAGAATTTTAGCATCTCTTGAACCTTGGGTCGTGTTGACTTGGGCTTAGACTTCAACTCCTCCAGGTCTGGGCCGAGTTTTTGGACTTGGAATCAGGGCTTGATCTGACTGGTTTTCTCTTATGTTGTAGGTCCCCTGGGCTGGGCCTAAAATGAGGGGCTAAAAAAAAGAACTAGTCTTTCTTTGTATATGTATAATTTGTAATGGCCCATGCACTTACATTTTCCTTCAATGTCAATGTAATTATCGATGCAAATTACGATGTAAGAAATCAATTAGCAAAGTATATTTTAGTCTTTACTGATTCGTGCTCTATATATTGTAATTCATATTCACATCCAAACCCAAAGCGTGCTAAATTCCTAATCTCAATGCGTATTCGAATTGATCATTGAATCAATATAGAACAAAAATTGATAATCATAGGTTCATATCGACTTGCTACTGCTAGTCTCAACCAATTCACTTCAAGTTACTTTTCCAAATATAATTGTAAAGCAATGTTACATCGAGTTGTTTTTTTAGTAGAATTATTATCCCGGACAAAATGTGGTGTCTACATATTCAAACTCTTGTTTCAATCATGAATAAATTGTCAGTTTGCCTCTAATTGCTTCTACATAGTGGTATAAGAGCAATCGCAGGCTGTAACCAAGAGCGAGTGAGGTGTGCGAAATTGATCTTGATCTGGGGTTAGGGAAACACGAGAGGATCAGTGAGGTTGCTTTGTTTTTTTTTTTCGGGTGAGAGATCTGTAAGGAACAGATTATGAGTGATCAAAGCTTTGCCCAGGTGGCCATTCCCAAATTCGACGGTGATTAAGATCACTGGAGCTTGGTGATGGAGAATCTGCTTCAATCGAAGGAACTCTGGAGTGTGGTGAATCCGGGATTCAATGAGCCTGTCGCTGTTGAAGAGCAGACTGCTACTCAATCCAAAACCCTAGAGGCAAGTCGGCTCAAAGATCTGAACGCCAAAAATTACATGTTCTCCTCAATCGACAAGAGCATTCTCAAGACGATCACACAAAAGGGTACTGCAAAGCAACTTTGGGATGCTATGAAGACTCGCTATCAAGGCAATGAGAGGGTTCAGAAGTCCAATATGCAGGGACTTCAAGAGATTTTGAGCTGCTGCAAATGAAGGAAGGAGAGTGTGTTGCAGACTACTTTGGAAGAGTCATGGTGATTGCCAATTATATGAGAAATTGTGAAGAAGATATGACTGACACGAAGATTGTGTAAAAGGTACTAAGAACTCTTACCGAGAGGTTTATTTATATTGTATGCTCAATTGAAGAATCTAAGGATACTGGGGAGCTGTCAGTTGATGCCTTGCAAAGCTCACTGCTAGTTCATGAGCAAAAGTTCACAAGGAACTCATCTGGAGAGGAACAAGCCCTTCAAGTTTTTGGAGGAGGACGAGGCAGAGGGTATGGTCGAAGTGGATACCAAGGTGGAGGACGAGGCAGAGGGCGAGGAAGAGCATGGAATCGTGAGATGGTAGAGTGCTTTAAATGCCACAAGATGGGGCATTATATTCGTGAATGCCCTGAGTGGAACA
This sequence comes from Linum trigynum, assembly GCA_964030455.1. NCBI lineage: Eukaryota > Viridiplantae > Streptophyta > Magnoliopsida > Malpighiales > Linaceae > Linum > Linum trigynum. Next base: position 8,047,317 of record OZ034819.1, read on the forward strand.
CAGGAGCACACTACATTGAGTCCTCTGGTCAGGGGTTCAGGGATGATGTTCTGCTCATGGCATACACCAATGAATGCAAAGCTGAACAACAGAAGAAGATGGAGACGTGGTGGTTCTTGGATTCAAGGTGTAGCAATCACATGACTGGAGAAAAGTTATGGTTCATCAAGCTCAATTTGAGTTTTAAAGGAGATGTCAGACTTGGAAATGGTAGCAGGCTAGATGTGGAAGGAAAAGGAACCACCAGATGATGGTTGATCAAGTTCCCCTGGTGATTCAAAATGTGTATTATGTACCAAGCCTCAAGACAAAACTTCTAAGCATAGGACAATTGCAGGAGAAGAACCTGGAATTTTCTATAAAAAAATGGCACCTGCAAGATATTTAGAGAGCAAGGAACACTTCTTCTGCAGACAGCCATGAAGGCAAACAAAATGTTCATTCTGCAGGCCAATCATCCAAGTGAAGCTATGCTGAGAAACTTCTAGTGTTTGCAGGTTCATTCTGGTAAATCTGCTCCACTGTTGTTATGGCATAGGCGGTTTGGGCATATTAATACTCGGGGGACTGTTAAGGCTGCAAAAGCAAGAACTGGTTAGTGGTCTACCTAGACTAACTGGAGAACTTGGAGTATGTGAAACATGTATGCTAGGGAAGCAGCACAGAGCAAATTTCCCAAAGAAAAGTACCTGGAGAGCAAGCCATGCTGATCTCTGTGATCCCATTACCCCAGTTTCAAATGGTGGAAAGAGGTACATTCTCACCATCATCGATGACTACAGTAGAAAACTTTGGGTGTTCTTTCTAGCTGCCAAGTATGAAGCACTTACATGGTTTACCAAGTTCAAAGCACAACTCGAGAATGAAACTAGTAAAACAATAGTCTGTCTTAGAAGTGACAGGGAAAGGAAGTTTATGTTGAATGAGTTCAAACAACTATGTGACGAAGCAGGGATCAACGGGAAACTCAATCAGCTTTGACACCCCAACAAAACGGGGTTGCTGAAAGAAAGAATCGTGCCATCATGAACATGGTTCGCTGTTCCCTGAAGGACACCAAAGTTCCCTCAAACTTCATGCTAGAAGCTGTTGAATGGACTGCACATGTCCTCAACAGGAGTCCAACCTCGGCTAACAAAGGGAAGACACCATAGGAGATCTGGACTGGTAAGACTCCATCAGTTGATCACTTCAGAGTATTCGGATGTGTAGCATATGCACATGTTCATGACTTGCAGAGAAAGAAACTTGATGACAAGAGTGTTAAATGTCATTTTATTGGGATTTCCAATGAATCAAAGCCTACGAACTCTACAATCCTACCACAAAAAAAGGTAATGATCAGTAGGGATGTAGTCTTTGATGAAGAAAGGGGATGGAGCTGGAAGTATGATATACAACCTGTCCTCACTCAGATTTTCTGGGAAGGTAGTGAAGACCCCCGGTGTAACTCTGATGAAGAAGAAGAAGAGTTCACTGATACTATCAATCAAGGATCAAGAAAATGGGATACAATGCACTCTTTTTTTATGTTTAATGTACTCGCCTCATAATCGCCATTCTAAGAAGACTATTCATGTCAAAATAATATTAATCATCACTTGTGATATGATGGACAATAAAACACATTAATTTGCACAAAAATCACTCAAAATTTACTTTTATTTGAAGGACTTATAGTTAGGGGTTTAGGATTAGGGTTTAGAGTTTATAATTTGAGATTTAGGGCTAGGATTCAAAATTGAAGTTTAAGGGCTTAGGGTAATGCATTGATTAGTTGTGATCATATGTTAATCATCATGTTAGCCTAATGCTACCAATCAAATTTCAAAATTTGATGTCTTATGCTAATTTTAGAATTGTGTGGAATGAATGCACCCAAAAAATGAGTGCACTGAAGTAGTCACTTTATCATACTGGTGTACTCCTGGAGTATACTATACTCCAGGTACTCCTAGAGAGATATCTGCATTTAGACCTTGAATTAAACTTAGTTTTGGGTATGCTCCTATACTCTAACCTCTAATGGATAAAACTCATGCCTCGATTTAATATATTTCACTTGAATTACCTGAACTATAGCATAGTACAGTAGTACACCAGTCTGAACCGAACCGATTTAGCAGGAAAGTCTGTTTTGGTTTTCCGGTTTGATGGTTTTCGGGTTTGGGGACCTAAACCAGCACCCCAATCTGGAAGAGCATATACATGTTATAATGTTTAGTCTTTGTATCATAGCCGGAAAAAATCCAAAACTACCATTGTTAAAAAAGAAATTATAAAAATACCACCCATTCCCAACAATTTCCAAAAATAGCACCGTTTATTTAAAACCGTGCCTCTAAGGGGTGGTTAATATATAAACCGCACCACCAGGCTGCGGTTTACAATAGAAACGCCTGGTCAACAGGCGGTTTTCCTTTTCAGGTAAAACCGCTCTTCGAAGGCGCGGTTTATATGGCTGCCCTACCACAAAACGCTTCCTCGGAGAGCATTTATATGTCGGCTTGGTAAACCGCACCACCAGGCAGTGGTTTACCATGTGGACACATAAACCGCTTCCCCCACTGGTGGTTTGTGCCACGTAAACCGCTTTCCCCAGCTGCGGTTTGTGTCTGGTCACCCGACATCCAACATGTCGGCATGCAGGGGGTGGGGCTGCATGACAGACCTAAAACCGCTCCCCCCCCCCCCCACCGCGGTGTGTACTGTAAATTCGCCTCTAAAAGGCCATTCCAGAGAACTCAAAATCTTCACTCCTCCTTCTTCTTCAAATTTCGGTTGTGCACCTTTAAATAATTTAAATGTGTGTTTAGTACATGTAAGTGGAATTAAGTTTCAAATTTTTAGATGATTTAAACTACACATATAAGCTACAATTATACAAGATGATAAAAACAATAATTTTGTAAGTTTGACAATTGATACTATGATGAATCAGCGAGACAAATACATAATGTATTGAACTTAAAACGGAAACATAGCAAGTAAATACCATTTTACGACCACCTCAACGGCAAATGTTAAAAAACATTGAGACACCACTTGTCGAGAGAATAAACCATCATAATTAAATATGCTTTTCAATATGATGGTCAAAAGTCTCAAAATAAAATTGTCACTCAAATGACAATATAAAAGAACAAAACTCGTGGCAAAATTTACATTAGATTTCATTTACAGAATTCAACAAAAAATAATGAAGAATGACAATCTAGTCAACGTAAAATGATGCATCATAATCCGCAGGTTAAAAAAAATGATGTATCATATGTCAAATAATTGGGCAAGTGGATGACACATATGTACTGGATATATATTTGAATAACAATGCAATTCCATAATGCAAACTTTTGTATTCAACATGTCTGTAATTTGTAAAGCATGCACAATATTAACGACTAAAATAAGCATTCAAGTCCAACAATTCACATACACAAACACAATACAGAATTACTGATACAAGGTTCCAACGAGGAGTGATTGGACACAACAACAATGCTTTCAGATTGTTTGGACGAAAGAACAGCAGTATACATACGATGCAAAGGACATACTGCAGGAGCTAATCTTATGAATGAAAATTATTAAAGCATGCGCAATATTAACGACTACATGTCTCTCTAGACTAAGGGTTGTGTATGATGCAATTGAGAACACCTATAACTCCAATAATTCACATACACATAATTTGAGATATAGCAGTTTAACTGATAACCTGTATAAATATCCAAATGGAAAGAAATAGATAAAATAGCAACCCAGTAGTACTAAATTTTATCTCGGTACTCCATTTAATACACGTATATGTACCGTACATATTTTATCCATTTAAAATTTCCGTATTCGTATTCTTGTCATGTGTGCTGGAATTATGCAAAATTTGTTTCAGTTGGGGACAAGAGTTTTCCTTTTGACCGAAGGATGAGTATTTTTTAGGCGGTTTTCCTTTGCAAAAATGCCCTATAAATAAGTAATAGATAGATATTTTGAGAAATTTTACAATGCTATATAGTATTGGTGCTATAGGATTTTGCCTTTATGGTACAACTTAAAATTGTACATTTACGTTATGGTACAACTTTAGATTGTACCTATACTTTTTGTACAAATTCTTTTATGGTACAACTTGAACTTGTATCTTTATGTGATGGTACAATTTCAAGTCGTAAAGTTGTACCATAACATAATGATACAAATTGCTTTATGGTACAACCTAAACTTATACATTTAATGTTATGGTACAACTTTAAGTTGTACATTAAAGCACCAATACTATATAGCATAGTAGAAGTGCTCAGATATTTTTGGTGAAAGACGATAGATCGATTGCGTTTACTTTGAGGCAGCTGGGTTCGGGGGTTGCAGAGCTTGGTGGCGGTTGTGAGAAGGAAGGAAGGATCGGAGAAGCTAATTAGCGAGCAGTTGCAATTATTGTGCGATAATGTCGTCGTCACTGTTCCTGGCTAGCAGCATCCTAGTATTCGTTGCTAGGACACGGGATTATCAACCTGTCATGTTGGGAATAATAGCTTTCACAGCTATATTGAATTAATTATCCAGTATTCTTTCTAGATACGAAAATAAGAAGGATAATTAATAAAAAGAATATTATGGAGATAATTAGGAATAATTATCTTAATAGATTATATCTTAATTATGGGAGTAATTATCTCCATAATTAAAATATGACTTATTCCCAAAGAAAGAGGGAATGTTCTGGGTTTTCTGCCCCTATAAATAGGAGACGCCCCAGACCCTCTAAACACACCTCAGAAGAGCAGAAACACGAGAGAGAGTGAATTCATAGAGCTCCGGTTTTCCGCACAAAACCGATGAGCAATAAATAAGAGTGGCTGTTTTATCCTGGAGGCGACCAGCTGATAGTCTGCTGTGCGAATTATGAGGCAGTGCCGCAAACGTCTTAAAGAGAGCGACCTAGTCCGCGACTCAGCCAGATTGGTAAGCGTAAATTTTCTGTTCGGTTTCTAACATTTTTAAGACGTTTGGTTGTTGTCGTATATACTGAACAGGATATCGATTTGATCTCGACCGATTATGGCATTCATGGTCGCTCTATTCATCGGATCTATTTCTTCCGTCTGCCCTTTCGGTGGAACCGACTGCCTTTTGAGAGCTAAGTGACGATTATGAATTCCTTTTGTTTGTTCCACAAGTACCAGTAGGGGTGTACATGGGTCGGGTGGTTCGGGTTTAACCATTTTAATCACCCGACCCATGCACTACGGTTTGGAAATTATCAAACCCAAACCCACCCAATAAAATTAAAACCCTACGGTTTGTTTCTAATTGGGTTGGGTCGGGTTGGCGATAATTTTAAGTAAAAACCCAACCCAACATAAAAATATATAATTATTATACATCATAAAAATATTTTATAACTAATTAAAATTTCAAACGAATAAACCGAGGTGAAAGCTATCAAAATTCAAAAATGCTGTTTGAATTTTAATAAAATGTGATTTACTTCAACATATGTCTAGTTTTTTTCACGATATTTGTTGAAATAGGCTAAAAATGTTATAAACAAACACATCCATAATATGTTATTCTATTAAAATTGTACACAAGAAAAAGGATTACGTGAATCATAACTATACTCAATTTATGTCTAAACTTTAAGTCGAAGAATGCATTAGATTAGGGAGACCATGATAGAAAAACATGGCGAAATATCTTAATTTTCTCATAAGTATTGCTATATACGACATAAATATTTTTTAGATACGAACTCATACTAATAGTTGGAACACGGGTTGGGTCGGGTTCTACGGGTTGTGTAATCCAAAATCCAAACCCAACCCAAAAGAGGCGGGTTGTACAAAAGAAAACCTTCACCCAACCCAAAACCTTCGTTTTAGCGATAAATACGGGTGGGTTGGGTCGGGTTGGACGGGTGGGTCGGTTTGCGGGTGTGTTTATTCACCCCTAAGTACCAGCAGGCTCGAGATTTATTTTATGCCCTCAATTTTTTGCGGCTAATGGTGTGCCACGGGAAAAGTACATGTCAAGTGGTATACTGCTGCTTTTATTATTGCAGCTGCTTACCTTACAACTTGTTTTCCTTGAAGCTGATTCGAGCAAAGAGAAAGAAGTTCCGGATTAATCACATGCATTGTGTTTCGAATTGAACGAATGTCAATAAAATTGAAACAAAGCTTTGGGGGACGAAAGAAGTGGCATTGGACGGAATAGAAGGCGGCTGTGAAAGAAGCTAACAGCTTCTGTTCTCAAACCCTAAGCCTATTTCACTATGTTTTCGTTCTCGAACAGGAAAAGGGTTGAATCTAATACCCTGAGTGATTACATATCCACCGAGAGGCACAATTCGGACCTTCCTACCAGGCCATTATTTTATCGATGGCCTTGTTGATTCGTTGGTCCAATTAATGCTATGGGCTGGGAGGCTAAGGATGTTGTCACTACTGGCCGGTGAAATAAATGGAAGTGGAACAGAGCAATCCACAATTTAAAGATGTCCCAGGTTTGGGTTGTTTGTGAACGACTTTGGGCTATTGCGACAAATCAAGGCCCAATTCGTATTCATGGCCAACATGGAAGCTGTATGTACCGGGTATTTGTGGTTAGTTCATAAGGCAAAGACTTCTTGAAAAGATGTATTCCTAACTTTTCACTTGAGTCATTAATAAATGACAAATTATAATCTATGTCATATGGATATATGCATGGAATTGAGAATCCGTGTGAATGCTAGACAGGAATACTAGAACTGATGCATGATAATGGTACATTGAGATGTCATTTTTGATTATTTGAGTACAATTTTATTTACATTTGTGAAATAGAATGATTTTGTTTAAATGTGTGCATATATTTGAAGAATATATGGGAATAGAATGGGTTTATTGCCCATAATAACGATATTATAAGAAGTACTATTATCAGTACTACACGAACCACTTAGGCTGCTTTAAAACATTGAAGTTTCAAGAATGAGAGCAGCAAGCCGAACCAGATCCATACCAAATAGAATGGTACCCTTTGTGGTAACTATAAGATTGTCACCCAATCCTCTAAGAATGACGCTATGTTTCTCTCTTAAATTTGTGAGAAACTAGGTCATAAGACACGAAAGTGTAAGAACAAGTTTAACCTAGTGTTAACTTGACTAAATAAGAGGATTTGGGGGTAATAATCACTAATGGGGTGATAGGCCTTAATGGCAATTCTGAAAAAATGGTGGTTGGATATTGATGCCTCAAGGCATTCTTCTGATAAAGTAGCTAAGCTTAATCATGCATTAAGGCGTATTGAAGGAGAAAGTGTTGTTGGGCAAGACCCTCACCACTATTCTTAATGGTTCTGGGAAAGTGGAAGAGAACCCTACCTCTAGAAAGTCATTGACTATTCTAGACGTAAGGAATGGTTAAGTAGATAAGATAAATTCTTCCAAGTGTATCTGTGTGAAGAATTAGAATATCTTATACCACATTCCCATATTATTATTGAATACTTGAAATAAATTTGAATTTATATCCAAGCTAAATGACCCATAAATACATGGTTAGAGAATCTGAATCGATAGATCTGATTTATTTTTATATGGGTATACGTGATAGAAAGACAATAAGTGATTTATTGCTATACATCTGAAGAACGCAGCGGCCGAGAATGTCGTTCAACCGAGTTGTGCCTCCGACCAGTTGTGCCTTCTCTTGCAACGATCCCTTTCATAGCCACATCCTGACTCGGCCAGATGCGATGCACAGGCAGACAACGCCTTATCGCTAATGTCGCCCCCTTTACCCTTCACATGGCAAGACAACCAGATGGCAGCGTTCTTCAGACGATCAACACGGTCACGACATTTCGGGTCGTGACATTCTCCACCACTCATAATGCAACACGTCCTCGTGCTGGTGAAGAATGCTTCTCTCCGCAGCATGTATTGCAACTCTCGAAGCGATATGTGCGCGGGGCACAACAGGCTAGCACGAGAACGCGACCGGAGCTTGTCCGTCAGAGGATGGTATCGTATGCGGATGCCCACAATCGGTTTGAGAGTTGCAATACATGCTGCGGAGAGAAGCATTCTTCACCAGCACGAGGACGTGTTGCATTATGAGTGGTGGAGAATGTCACGACCCAAAATGTCGTGACCGTGTTTATCGTCTGAAGAACGCTGCCATCTGGTTGCCTTGCCATGAGAAGGGTAAAGGAGGCGACATTAGCGATAAGGCGTTGTCTGCCTGTGCATCGCATCTGGCCGAGTCATGATGTGGCTATGAAAGGGATCGTTGCAAGAGAAGGCACAACTGGTCGGAGGCTATTGTCGTCTCCCTGATGAGCCCAAGGCAGGGCGAAACCAGTTGGCATGCGTATGCGGAGAGGCTGGTCTTGAGGAATGAGTGCACCTCAAGACGCCGCATTATTAATGATTGCACTGATTATATGTTTGAGAAATGCTAATTTGTTTTTAGTTATTTGAGATGCTAATTTGTTTGAGAAATGCTTTATCGCATTATTAATGATTGCACTAATTATTCGATATGTGGCATGCATGTGGTAGCGTAGAGAATCGGTGACATAATAAATAGAAGAGCATATGAGTGTGTAAGTTATTGTAAAACACATAAGCCTATGAAACGAAATACTCATTAGTTTGTGAAAACCATTGATGCCAATAGATTCCATTTATATTAAGAAATAGTGGGGGTGATATCCTACCATCTATTGGAAATAATGGATAACTAGTGGGGGTGGTGAATCTGAGTATGAACTCAAAAGAAGCAAACGAACCATAAATCGCTAAAGGATTTTGGTTATGAGTTTGTTATTTACACCCTAAGAAAGATCCTACAAATCTGCTAGAAGTTCAAACTTCCATAAAGGTGCAGATTTATGGGAAGAAGTCATTATTAATGAAATGGAATCTTGAGAGTCTTATAAGACTTAGAAACTTGTAGAGTTACCTTTTGGTTGTAAAGCCTTAGGTAATATATCGATGAAATCGAAAAGATTTGGCATCTTTGAGAATTACCTCCTGGCAATGAAGCCAAGGTAATAAATGGATTCCTAAAAGGAAAAACTGAAACCTAATGGTTTAGTTTATGAGTATAGTGATCGCCTAGTAGCTAAGGCTCTAGGTGAAGAGGAAAATTGTAGATTTCTTTGATATCTATTCACCAATATGTAGAATAACAACCATCATATGGATGTTAAGCTTCTTTTGTGAATGGTGGCTTAGATAAAGAAATCTACATAAGACAACCTAAGAAGTTGTTATTCTAGAACATGCTTCTGGAGTCTATGGTTAGACAAATCATTATATGATTTGAAATAGACTCAGAATTTGTGGCATGATTAATCAGATTCTCTCTCATGGTTTTAAAAGTGAAAGTGACAAGTGCATTTAGTACAAATTTGAGAATGATACTTGCATTATGAATGGCACGTCGACCTTTGGTACAAAGACTTGAGATGTCAATATTGAAAAACCATGATGGTTGAGAATTTTGAATGTGAAGGATCTGAATGAAACAAATGTTATGCTTAGAGATCCTAATAACTAGGAAAAGACAAGATGTACACCTGCATACATGTTTGATGATGCTAGTATAAATAACACCTAAGACGGTGTAAGAAAGTTAGAATATACTAGCATTTACAGTCTGCGAGAGGCAACTGATAAACATGAGACCCGATTTAGTGGGGGTTACTTGGCAGGCTTACTGATTGTCCTAGTATGAAGCATTGAAATGCTATTGAAAGGGGTCATGAGACACCTTAAGAACAGTAGACCTTGATATAAGTTATCAACGGTTTCTGGCTATATTGGTAGGGTATATTGATGCGAACGAGAATACCCTATAGAAGATTCCAAGGCATCCAATGGACAGGTTTTAAACATCACTGGAAGTTTTGTGTCTTGGAATTCTAAGAAGTAAACGACCCTGGCTCAATCAACTAAGAAATCAGAAATGATAGAGCTAGCAATGGCTAGTAAAGAGAAAAGTTAATTGAGAGGGTCATTACTAGAGATTCCCTTATGGGAAAGACCGATCCCTCCGGTAGTTGATTAATTGTGATAGCACCGCAGCTATTGCAAAAGAAGGGAACATGTTCTAGAACGAAAAGAGACGACAAATTCGTCGTAAGCACAGTACTGTAAGAGAACTCCTAACGATAGGAGTAGTGAGGGTGGATCATATAAGATCCGAAACGAATCTAGTTGATCCTTTGACGAAAGGATTACCTAGAGAGAAAGTCCAGAATACCTCCAAGGGTATGGGACTTATGCCTACCGAACCACGGACTACAAGTGATGGTAACCCGACCCAATAGACTGGAGATCCCAAGAAATGGGTTCAATGGGTAATAACAAGTCATGAGTAGTATGCGAAAAGTTCATGCATAGTGAAGCATGAATCCCAAAGCAATGGAGGTTGAGTTAATAACTCTTAATGAGATCTATACCCTATGTGGGGTGGAGTACTTTACTTTGGGGGTACTCCTGATAGACTCACCTATGTGAATGTGGGAGTGGGGCCGCTCCCTATGGAACTTTGGAGGCACAAAGTTGCTAGAGCGTTCACTAAACCGGGATAACGTGCATGACCATAAACACACGGCCTATGAGAGAATATCACTCAATGAAAAGATCCGGTGTGCTACATTGTCTGAGATAGGGTTCAAAACTACGAGTCACCCTTATGAAATCGGAAGTGTAACCACTACACTAAGGTTCAAATCTTCGCGATACCTTAGCTTATGCTCGATCTTATGGATCTGTTGATGCTCAGAGATAGTTTCAAAATTATTCAAGTGGGGGATTGTTGGGAATGAATAGCTTTGACAGCTATACTGAATTAATTATCCAGTACTCTTTCTAGATACGATAATAAGAAGGATAATTAATAAAAAGAATATTATGGAGATAATTAGGAATAATTATCTTAATAGATTATATTTTAATTATGGGAGTAATTATCTCCATAATTAAAATATGACATATTCCCAAAGAAAAAGGGAATATTCTGGGTTTTCTGCCCCTATAAATAGGAGACGCCCCATACCCTCTAAACACACCTCAGAAGAGCAGAAACACGAGAGAGAGTGAATTCATAGAGCTCCGGTTTTCCGCACAAAACCGATGAGCAATAAATAAGAGTGGCTGTTTTATCCTGGAGGCGACCGACTGATAGTCTGTTGTGCGAATTATGAGGCAGTGCCGCAAACGTCTTAAAGAGAGCGACCTAGTCCGCGACTCAGCCAGATCGGTAACCGTAAATTTTCTGTTCGGTTTCTAACATGTAACACCTCCAGAAAGGGTCCAGATTTAAAGTATGAGATTAAAGAGTCTTTTTATCCCTCTACTTTTTTAATCGGTTTTTATCTTATTTGTACTCATTTGAATATCAAAAATTTTATTTCGAAATATATCAAAGTGGATCTTATTTTAAAAAGCACAATTAATATAATTTTTTCTATACAAAAAATACAATTACGACTTAAGACGAAAGAGAAATATGTCGTTAAAATTTATAGATGAAAAGGTTAGAAGTTTTCCATAAATAGTATGTGGGAGGTTTTGTACACCCGATAGTTATTACAGTGATCCGCTTCCATCTGGATGTGCACAACCTGCATAAGTATAGTATATCAAGACATCTGCCCGTTAGATGTAATTCGATAAGCTCCGATTAATATCAGTGGTCAAGGTAAGAATGAAAACTATCAATGGTCAAATACTGGGAAGATTTTTTTTGTTGCATCGTTTTCATACCATCATTTTTATTTCTCATTCTTTTTACCCAACAAAAAGAAATTATGATGTGATACTCCTGATTTTCGTGGAAATTTTATATTAACGTATGTATTAGTATGCAAGATAATTCATACAACGACGCTTTTTGTGTGAATTTTCTCGTTTGGTAATTCTTTCACATACCAATTCCTTTTTGCATCATGTTATTACTTTTTAGTTTTTACCAATAAATTTCTTGGCCTTCACCGCCTAAGGTAAATTAGTTACTATTCTTTTTCAAAATGATTTTCTGTTAATGTTTATATTGTTGCACTTAGGTGAATCATGCACACAACAAAATCTCATTGCACCGTTCTAAAACGCTTGTCCCTCATTGTACGCTTTCACAAGGATTGCATGAACATTACTTTCAAGAACATGTGTTTATTGTGTGTTTAATTTTGTGTTCATGCATGTGTCTAGTTAATCCCTTATCTTGTGCATCAATTCACCTACGAAATTTCACTTATTTGGAGGCATTAGTTGCTTAAAATTAGCACAACTCCTTGTACTTCACTTTTATTACATACAATTATACGAGAGGTATATAGTGATTAAAAAAATTAGTTAATAAATACTAAGGTAGGTTTAGAGGAGTTGAATCATTTCTCACACATGGTATTAGAGGACAACTTGTGTATGTATTAGCAAAAATGTGATAACAGACTCGCCTTGCATGCGATGATGCGGAAATGACAACTTTATTTCGTCTCGTGTATGGTAAGCTTCTCTCGACATGAGATATTCCCAAATAAACTTCTCTTGAACCCTCTATGACTCACTCAATGCAACTTGGAGATGAGATGCGGTTTGTTTCGTGAATTTTAAATTCGGATATTTTAAATCTCTAAATATAATAATATTAAATCTCTCATAATCATATATATTTTATATCTTGAATTGTATGATTTTTTTCCTCTTACTGTATCCCTTTCTTTTTTATTTAGTCCACCAAATAACCTTATCAATATATATCGAGCTATTTTAACTCTTTTATCTAAAGGTAAACATATCATTAGATGAAAAAATATAATTTCAAATTTTTATTGAATGTCAAACATCACAATTAACAAACAATTAATATTTTTAAAAAATTCAACGATGCAAATAGTTAGAATCTTTAGATTGTTCAAAACCTAAATATTTAGACTCCAATCAGGGGCGGAGCCAGGATTTCGTAACCGGGTGCGTCAGTATCGATTCTCAACTGATCGTCTGGACGCTATGTCAAAGGTCTTTATTCACTTGTCCGTGATAGCCATTTTGGAGGAAATTCACTCACTTTTCTCATCTTTCTCATCAGTATTATGTCATTTTGCTTTTTAAAATTTCAATAGAACTATCCATTTAGTGGCGAAACAACCTCATTCATTGATAGTCTGATTACTATGAACTATCAAGAAAAGCCAGAACCTTGGAGAGACAATTTTGAGGTCTAACCAACAAAGCCAGGACTTCTAATCTATATCCATTCTGCAGGGTAGCTGTCTCGTCAACTCATCCACTTGAAAACGATGTCCAAAAATTGTCCGATTCCACCATCAGAAATCCATTCATATTCGCCCACCCAGGTTAAATCCGTACAAATCATGGATTCTGCTAAACGTCAAGCGAAATTCCCAGAGGTCCTATTCATAAGTAATAAACAAATGAATACGTTTCATTCTCAGAGGTCCCCCTGCAAACAAACTACCCTGAAGAACTCTGTCTTGGACATGAACTGCTCTGTTTCCCGTATTTATATTATATTTTTCCTCGAACTCAATTGGAGCAGTAAACCTCGATTCGAATCCTTCTAGCTGTTGAATTTGCAGAGCTTAATTCAGTGCTATTCAGCTTTCTACTTGGATTTAAGCAATGGCGAGATCGAGTAATTACTTGCAGGGTCGAGAGATACAGAGCAGTGACGAAGAAAGAAGAAGCCAGAGGAAGCACGGTGATTGTGATTGTGAAGATGATGCTTTCTATGCGGAGATTCGAAGGCAGATTCTGATTCTGACGGCTGAACAAGGTGATAATGATGAAATAGACGGCAACCGGAAGCGGCGGGAAAGAAAGGGGCCGCCGACACGTGGAGGCAGAGTACTACTCCAGGTGGCTCCGGCGGGAAGATATTTCAGCTGGTGCGACGAAACTGATCGTATATCTGGCGATTCTTCTTCTTCTCCGTCGACGTCGTCTTCATCTTCGGTTTCCACTCCAGACTGGCTTGTGAATTTATGGAGGAATAACAGAGCTAGTGGCAGTGTTGTTGGGACTGGAGTTTTCATCCCTCAAATCGTCAGATCGGGAGGAAGAAACAGACCCAGTAAGTAAAAATTATTAAATTTTTCTTGGGTTCTTTCTAATCTTTTGAAATTATGAAGGGATAAAGTTTGATTGACTTGATTTGGTGGTGGGTTTGCAGGGAGAAGGAGAAGTGAAGGGAACGGGACGAAGAACAAGCATTTAGTACAGAGTGTCTCTGATTAGTCTCTCTCTCTCTCTCTCTCTCTCTCAAATCCCATAGCTCTTTCTCCTCTCTGGTTGATTGTTCCTTTTTGGGTTTAGAGAGTATAGACAAATACTAATGGAAAGGGCATTCAGTTGGAGTTAGATGGTTTTGGCTTTCTCTTAATCAATCTCTGTGCTTGGGTTTTGATGTATGGGAGTGGAGTTTTTACTAAGTAAATATTATAAGTTTTAATGATATTTGATATTTCTCTTGTTGATAGCTTTTAAATTTATTGGTTCTACATAATCGTTTTCCTTATATGCTGAATTCATTCCATTGATTAAGTAGACACTTGGGGTCATTTGCTTGAGTCATTTGTATGAGTTATTTGGCATTCAATGACTCGTTTGCTAAAGAAAAATGCCTCCTAACTGTGAGGAAAATGACTCATTATTAAGTCCAAATGTTCCAATTATGTCATTACCTATTTTACGTTAACTCACTTCTATCCTTCTTTCTATTATTTGTTTTATTGCATTTCTTCTCTCGAAATTATTTTTTCCTTTCTCCCACATTACACAAGCAACGAAGAGGGTCATCTACGTAGCGGCGCATCTTTTTGTCACAAACACCATCGTTTGTAATTAGCTTAAAATTTGAGAGTTATGAAGGCGTTACTTTTTATAAAAAAAAGTTAACATAGAATTATTATTCAAAATTAGAAAGTAGTATTATACATGACAAACACCCAAACAATATGTTTTGTTGATTTCAAATAATTTTGTTTAAATGGTTGGTTTTATTAGAATAGGAAACAAGATAAAGGAACATATTAAGGGCAAAATGGTAACTTTATACAAATGACTAATTTAAAAGTGACTCATCTACAACTTTTAAACAAACAATACATTTGTAATGCCTACATTTCTCAAATGTCTACATTTGAGCAAATGACTCATGCAAACTTACCCTTGCTTCACACCATTTTTTTTTTTTTTTTTGTTCTCTTCAACTTTTGTTCAAGTTTCAGTTCTTCAAACTTAAAAAGACAAGTAACCAACTCTGTTTATACATGTTCAATATTATCTTTTAATACATATGGCCACACGGGTATGATTAAATGTTTGATAATAAGATCTCTAGTTTAAATATCGTTATCACTCAGGTAGAAAATACACATAATTAAGGAGTCTCAGTTGTATTGTATGACTAGATTCACATGTCATCATCATTTAGCCAACAATCATGGGTCTACCATGATTTTAGTATAAAGTCCCTCTTTGTTCAGAAAAAAATCACTCAAGTAATTGTTTATTTAAAAGATATGCATAAAGTAGTAAAATTTCATACATTATAAAAAACAATTTCCTAACATTTCATTACAAGTTTTTTTGGTGTGGATAATCGTTTTCTGCAACCGCTACTTTTGGTGACGCTGCAGCCAAGGTAAACTCAGACTGTTGGGCGTACACAGTTGTTCACACTTGCCCGAGGTGGTCGATGGGGAGGCCTCGACATCCTAGGCAGGTCCCCTACAAGCAAGGTGAGGCTCCAACACCGGGGTGCTACTCCAAGGGTTAGCGCTTTTGCTCGACTCTATTGATTGGATTTTCTTTTCTAGGGTTTCACTTGCATTGCTCTTGGGAACCGAAAGTGGGTAACCGGTAGCTAAGATATGTTTTCTTAGTGGAACATGATCGATTACCATTTTGTGGTTCTGAGTGGATGACCGGTAGGTCTAACCGTGAAAGTGGCGTACATGTATAGGATTGCAAATAAAGCAGCCTGGATATGGTCAGATCGAATATCCTCCTCCCTTGTACTATTTGGAGGACCATCATGGAGGCCACACTCTAACCGTCTAGATTTATTTGGGCCCAAGATCTGGAAACCACTGACATTGAGCTAAAGATAAAAAAAGGCAAAATACATCTGTATAGTCAAAACTTTCTCATTTGTGACAATAATAGCAACTTTTCATGAAATACACAAAATATTGGACAGTAGGATGATCTATCATCTTGCGGGCCTCCGCCAGGAAAGAGCAGAGGACCTCCGCCAATCCCTCCCAAGGAACTACAACCAGAAGCAGTGAGCACAAGGGAGATCGGAGGTCCTTGAACGAGAAAGAGTCGAGGTCCACCGTGAACAACCACAATGGAGATGAGAAGGCCACTGCCAGGAAAGAGCAAAGAACCTTCCCCAATCCCTCCATGGGAACTTTAGCCAGTAGCAGTAACGACACGGAGCACGAGGGAGATCGGAGGGCGACCGCCAGCAAAGAGCACAGGACCACCGCAAGCTACTCGTGCCTTATCGTCGTTATGGTACACGAGTAGCTTGCGGTGGTCCTGTGCTCTTTGCTGGCGGTCGCCCTCCGATCTCCCTCGTGCTCCGTGTCGTTACTGCTACTGGCTATAGTTCCCATAGAGGGATTGGAGGAGGTCCTTTGCTCTTTCCTGGCGGTGGCATTTCCATCTCCATTGTGCTTGTTCACGGCGGGCTCCAGCTCTTTCACGTTCAAGGCCCTCCGATCTCCCTTGTGCTCACTGCTCCTGGCTGTAGTTCCCTGGGCGGAATTGACGGAGGTCCTCTGCTCTTTCCTCACGGAGGCTCGTAAGATGATAGATCATCCTACGGTTTGCACTTCAATATCGAGATGATCTAAAACATGATCAGAGTATTATATTAGGAATCAAGTATTGCACTAGAATGATGTTTCTTTTCTGGTTAGTTAAGATCAATGGTTGTTGTGCAAAGTTGATATTTATGAACCCGGGTCATATTTTTCTTTCTTCTTCTATATCATTTGCGAAGTGTGATTACTGGCATCATATTCTTTTGGTGTCAATTATTATTTTCTTGATTTGCATGAATCTATTAAAAAAATCATTCCTTCCAAGTTAGCTAAACATGCATGCTACTGTTGAGAAATCAAGCATATTATTATTCTGGGAATGGGGAATAACGAATCTAGAATGTCAAATGGGCAAGTCACCTAATTAAGGTTTTGGTTATTCCATTTGGGGGATTTGACGTAGACATTTGGCAATTTATTCTTCCGGTTACCGTTATGGCTGGGAATATAAAGCTCTAATTAAATTATGATGGTGTCTTGTGACTTGTTTGGGTAAAATGCCCCTCATGCCATTGAACTTTTAGAAATGGGGTAAGGGTATCACTAAAGTGTAAATTGGGCACCACATACCATTCACAATGGTCATAACAATAGACTAAAACTTGCCACCTCAACAAGCAACAATGAGCCATATAATTGTCGGCTCTTTTTTTTCAAATTAAAGAACGAATAAATGATTCGAACAAAGAAATTCAATAAAATAAAACTTCTTTCCTCCACTGTTTTCGTTTTCTCTCTGTATATTGCTCCCACCCTGAGATTTCTCCATACCCAAAATTGAAGAACAAATTTTTCATTAACAAAATCTCACCTCACACCTCTCTCCTATACTTCTGATCAGACCCACCGATATTCTTTGCAGCTTCTCCAGAAACTCAAATTTCATTCAATATGAATCAGTGATTGATTTAGGAGAATTTGTTGGACGCTTTCATTCATTGTCGTCATCTTCAACGGGGATGCCGTCGTAAGAGAGACCCAAAAATTTACAACTTCTCTCTCCCCAGTTTGGAAATGGGCAAAATAACGACACCAAAATTGCGTGAAAGAACCTCCTCCGGACGATCCTCTTATTATGCTTTCTCCTCCTCCTCCGCCCGCCTTTGCGTCAAAGTGTCACCGGCCATTACCCTTCCTCCTTCATGTCGAAATTCAAAACATCCGTCCAAATGAAACTTTCATCACGGACGAGGATTTGTCGGGAAATTGAAGAAGGTTTGGAAAGACGGGTCAATATGTTCGCTTGAGAAAGAGGATTCGAAGACTTTTGGGTAACTTGAACTTCTTATTTTGTTTTTGTAGCAAAAGTAAAGGTGACTCACCATCGTATTTGACCACGGTCAACACTTGTTTTTCCTTCCGCTAGTAGGGTGGATGGAAAACTATACAAATACACATTTTATTGATTTGAATGGTATTTGTTGCCCTATTTGTACTTTAGTGGTATATATCCCCCAATTCTTAGAATTTAGTGGTATAAGAGATAATTTACTCTGGCTTGTGTCATAGTTCCATTTGGGATTAAATTTCCTCATCATGGGGAATTGAGTGGGGTCAACTACTTAAATTTCTTACTATAAGTTTTTGTTGCGAGAAGGTAAATGAAAAAAATTTAATAATTAATTAATCATCTTGTTCTTTAGCGTCACGTAAATTTATTTTTCTGCAACCAATCATATGGTATGGAAATGGTAATGAGTGGAATTTGTACAGAAGGAACAAATTCATCATGATCTATTTGATCTACAAATTTATGGAGAAAAAATACATGACCAAAAAATATCACCTCATACCACCCTGGTTTGGTATAGGGGTGGTATCTTATGGTACACAATATTGAAAGTCGTAAATAACAATTAGTATATTCCTACTATTATGTATTCAACTATCCTACAGTTTGGAACATTCATACCACCATGCGGTATATTTCTTATATAATACCAAACAATACCACCATGCTATAGACTAGTACTAAATGTTTCAAAAAAAAATATTCCAAAAAATATCAAAGTGGATATCATTTTGAAGAGCACAATTAATCTAGCTTATCTGTGAAAAAAATTAAATTCTGAGTTACAATAAAAGAAATATAGTCATTTAAAATTTAGAGAGAAAATATTAAAACCTTTCATAAATGATGAACTGACGCTTATGTGACATGTTCTGGATTCCACAAAGTTAGTTATAAGATTCGCTCCCAATTTTGTGACTATACGGATAATTGTTCCGACAGGTTTGTACGTTCTTATTCAATAAACTTCCAACATTTTAAAATCGAAAAGCGAAGTTCTTATTCAATGACCATTGAGCTTCTTCATAGATATATAGGAGCAAGAGCAACTTCACCAAGCTTTTAATGTACTATCAAACTTGTCATTATTATTATTATGGACTTTGCTACGATGACATGCATGTCACGGTGACATGCATTTTTCGGTCGACCTCATATAGGATTATGTCGACCTAATATGTTGTTTCAGTGTAAAAACAGTTTCATGGTGTCTACTTTGGAGATTCATATCTTACAATTGGCTAGATGGAAATTGGAGATTAAAGGCTTGTTTTGAAGCTGAAGTGCCCCTCTACGCATTAAAGTACTTGGGAGTTCAATAGAAAGTCTAGAAGACCATTTTTGAACCTGACCAAAAGGCTATGCCAAAACTAGAAAACGGTCTGAAAATGGCTACGTCTGGCAACGTGTTTGTCAAGCCTACTTTGGAGATCAATTTGAGAAGCATAGATGCGAGTCAAGTCCAGGGGCCTCTACCACGTTAAATTACGTATTTTTTTATACAAAGGCAAGACATTGGATGAAATATTGAATATCTTTAAGGCTTCAAACAAAAAGCTCGAAGTTGCTACGAAGGCTGTTTTCTGGCAGCTTGCTTGAGCTCGAAGTCTGCCAGAAAAACAGCCTTCGTAGCAACTTCGACCCTTTTGTTTGAAGCCTTACAGATATCCAATCTTTCATCCAATGCCTTGAATTTGTATAAAAAAATACCTAATTTAACGTGGTAGAGGCTCCTGGACTCGACTCGCATTCATGCTTCTAGAATTGAGCTCCAAAATAGACTTCACAAACACGTTTCCAGACTTAGCCATTTTCAGCCAGTTTCCCAGTTTTGGCATAACCTTTGATGAGGTTCAAAAATGGTCTTCTTAACTTCCTATCGAGCTCTCAATCACTTCAATATGTAGAGGGACACTCCAGCTTCAAAACAAGTCATTAGTCTTCAATTTCCATCTAGCCAATTGTATGATATGAATATCCAAAGTATGCACCATGAACTGTTTTTACACTGAAACAACAGATTAGGTCGACCTGATCCTATATGAGGTCGACCGGATCCTATATGAGGTCGACCGGATCCTAACTGAGGTCGACCGGAAAGTGCAAGTCACCGTGACATGCATGTCACCATAGGCACACCCTATTATTATTATTACTATTATTTTTATTTTATTTTCATTTTTATTTTTCTTTAAGGTTCAATGGAAAATACTCTCAAGTCATAATATTAAGTACTTCGACGATGAGATAAGTTTTGTTAGATGATATGATGAGATGGAATAGCATTAACATATGATCTCAGTTCAAGTCAAACTCGAGCAATGGATGTATGATGTGATGGAATAGCAAACAAGTTGTGAAATGACTTTCAATTTGGACTTAATTTAAAAACTATGTAATTCGAATTAAAAATTAAAATGATGGGTAGGCTTGTAGGATACTCAATGAACAAAATTGTGGTAATCAGGTACCATAAAACAGTATGCTATTCAGGTTTTTATTTTAAGAATTCGGTTTCACTTCTCATTAAACGTCTCAGCTAAACAAGCTTCAGGTTTTGTATCTCAGGAAACGGCAGCTTCGTTTTCATTATAATTTGTTTTTTTTTTTGTTTGTTGTGGCAAACAATAAGAAACAGAATGGCAAGTAAACGGACCATAAGATGGATGACTTGTAGGGCTGAAAATTGGCATGGCCTGTCTTTGACCTTGTCTGACCTATCCCTGAATGATCAGCTTATAATATTGACTTTCTCCACCCCGCTCTTGCTTCCTTCTTGTCCTGTCTAACCTTCTAGGATCGGGACAGGTCTGAATGGGTCGGATCAGTGGATCGGCTCAAATTACCACCCCCTAATGACTTGTATGTTTTTACGTAATGTATTCGTGATATTTTTGGAAAGGTTAGTTAGCTTGATTTTATTATTAGACCACATACTAATGAAAATTTATGTAATAGTGTTTTATAAAAGTAAAATAAATTACAAATACATTACGTAAAAATAATGGAGGGATAATTATTTTTTATGTATCAATTAAACAAAGTTACTACATGAGTCTTAGCTAATGATTAAGACACTACATAAATCTTATGAAATGTTATGTATTTCTTATGTACAAACTAAACAAATCGTATTACATAAGTCTTCCAAAATGATTAAAACACTACATATATGAAGGGATAGTCATTTCTTATGTATCACTTAAACAAATGCATAACGAATGTCTTTCGTAATTTTGTTAATGTCATTTCTTATTACACATGCATAATTTCGTTAAAAAACACTACATATATGTGATGCTCAAAGATGAATCTTACCCGAACAATTTTTTTAATTATTTAATTTCAACTAAATTATTAAATTAAGTTGGTAAAATTATAAATATAATTAGCTTATTACCGCTGCGAAATTAGAGGGATATTAAGTTACAAGAATGATCGAAACTTTGAGATTATCCAATGGACGTGCATCCCTTGCGTTGCGCTGGAAACTAATAGGTTCCATGAACCAAATCTCCATCGATCACATTACCAATGGATTATGAATCTCCCAAAAGCATCCAAACATAGACCCCAAAATTGATTTAACTCCTTCCCTCCCAAGTCATTGTCCACTCACTTTACGGTTCACCAATAATCAAACCAAATCCCCATTAAAATACAGATTTACACAAGTACACAGCACAGACGTCGTTCCAGATTCATGCCACCACACCACCCAATTTTGATCTTCACCATTCATACACAAACCAAGCTAAGATCAAGTTTAATACAAACTAAACCAAAGGAGTCAACTTCTCTCCCAACTTACGTAGATGGGAAAGCATTAGATTATTGAATTGAATTGGGTACTTCTATTTCCAGACATTTGGAGACACATCTCCTTATCCCCGCATTTTTTTTCCTGTTAAATAATTGTCTGAACTCTGAACCAAAACACCGTTTTCTTCCCTTTGGCATCAAACCAACACGTTCTTCTGCTCCCTCTCTCACCCTTTTCAATTCCACTCTGTTATAAATACCCAACACCTCTTTTCCTTTCTCAAACATCGCCCCAATTCACAACAAGCGCTTCCGGTTTTCTTTTTCTTTTCCAGAACGGAACCCAACCCATTAGTCCCAAAAGGCCCGATTCTAAGCGCCATGGATGTTCTGTTTGACACAGAGGGCCGGAGGGTTAGTATTGGTGGTGGGATTTATGGCGATGGTGATCATCAGCTTGAAGATGATGTCTTCTATTCGGAGCTTGTGAGGCAGGTCCTGATCTTAACGGCGGATGACGAAGACTCCTCCGCCGCGATTCCCCACCGGAACAAGTTGGGTTACTTCGATTCGATGTCACAGCCTGCTGCTGGAACTCGAAGCTCATTCTCTAGTACTACTGATTCGGTACCAACTTGGCCGGCGGTGAACAACATGTCGAGGAACGGTGGCGGCGGCTTTGGTGGTACTGGCGTTTTCATTCCTCTAACCGCCGCCAAATCCAGGAGAAGGAACGGGAATGGTAGTAATGGTAAGTGTTTAAATCTCTTTGGTACAGTACAATCGTTTAGGGTTCTGTTTTGGTTTCGCTTTCGTACTCAATTGGGTGATGTTCGTTGCGCAATTCGCAGGCAGACGAGGTAGCAATTGTCACAAGCAGCAACAAGGACAGGAGAAGATGGTGCAGAACAAGCACTGACGATTCATCCAACTTATCGTATTTCTGGTTGCAGATCTTAGGACCTAGTAGTTGAACTTGAACACATTAGCGCAATCCCCTGAATTCCTAGGGAGAGCAGGGCAACTATGAACATTGATTTGATCTTCTTGTAAAACCAGTTCGTTCGTCACAATAACAAGAGTGGTCATTCCATCCGCAAATTCGTCATTCAACCTACACTACATTAGTGTTTTTAGTATTCATCCTGCAAATCCTACACTACACCTGGAAAACAACAACACAAACAGAATCCTGCAAATCCCATCATTTCCCTAGCTCCACACTCTGAAACGTTGCCTGTTTTTGAACCAATCTATCAATCTCTTGGTCGAGCTATCCACAGAGAACTCAGGGCCCTCAACCCGAGAGGTGTAGTCACTGATTACCAGCAGCGCGCGAGCAGCCTGCCGAGTCGTCAGGATTCGATGCAGCTGCTGCAGAGTCTGCTGCCGCAGCAGGTCAGCCTGGTGGAGGAAATTCTCCAGCGTGGCGAGCTTGCCCAAAGCAATCCGCCACGTTGGCACCACTGCCGGCTGGCCGTAACGATGCCGAAGAAAGCGTGTCGACGAGGGATTGCTGCAACGCTTCCATCCCCTGCGACAGCGCATCTTCCCCCTGCTGAGATGACTGCTGCAGATTGCATATCCCCACCAGCTGCTGATCTGTCAGCGGCTCCAGGTGGTTCCCTAATATCTGGGGATTTTCCACGTCAGAAAGACACTATTTTTTCAGTAAAAAATTAAGTCAATATAATGGTGACGATGCTCTTCAGCCGGAGAGCATGTGGAAGACGTCGGCCTTGGCGACGATCCTCTTCAGCCGGAATATCTCGTCGTAGTGATCCATGACGCCGTCGACGAGAATGCGGAGTTGGTTGTCGCCCATTTGGGAACTCACGGCGGCTCTCAAATCGTGCGTATTCCATGTCGTCAACCCAACTCAAAACAGACCCCTTTTTGTATTTCCTAAACTACTGATAATAATAATAATTAGCTAATAAAAAGCAGCACAGGAAACGGATTAGGATCACAACACAAAGTAGAACAAGGACAAAATGTGACACTGTATTGCCTCCCCCTTTTCCTTTCGGAAAAACAATACATAGATATCCATATGGAACAAAATCCAGAAGGAAATACAAAAAGAGGAGATGCTAATGCCTAATGCACAGTGAGAAGGAATTAGGGAGAGAAAGGCATCTGATTCCTCAATTCCGAAACAGACCCACCACCACCACAGATTCGGAGCAGAAATGTAAGCTGCTCTGCTGCTGGCTGCTGCTACCGTAATCAATGGAGAAGCAAAATGTAAGCTGCTGTTGTTGTTGCTTCCATGGACGAGTGTGACATTGTTCCCTGATTTTAAACCGAACGTGGAGCCTACAAACCACCACCAAACCCAGGTTTTAAAAGGAAAGAAAACTAGAAACCCCCATGACTTTTACAACACGAAAAAAGATTTCGTTGATAAGACTTACTTGGGCTTAAAATCAACAGCATGGTGGTGCGGGAAAGCAGGAGGAGGTGGGGGGAGAGAGTGAGTTGCTGTTGGTTGGGGATGATCAATCTCCCCAAGATCACCAAACCGGGTTTGGCTTCTACAGTCTTAATCTTCTTCTCCTTCTACTTCTCCTCTGTTTTCCCGTGGTGGGGAAAGGGGGAATAAAACAGAGCAAGTCAACTATTTTATGCATGGATCAAAATAACTCATCCATCCAATGATAGTTTCAGAGAAAAAATAAAAGGATGAGGGAAAGAGGATACCGGAAAAAGAAAGGAGGTGGCGGAACAGAGGATTTGCAGTACATTTCAGATGCATGGAAAACAGTAGGAGGAATGGTATCATGATGATGATGTGATGATGACGCTGTATGCCTGAAGCTTTGTTGCATCTTCAGGGTGGCGGAAAAAGAAAACAGAGCAGGGCAGGGTGCTCTGTTTTAGTGTTTCCTTTTTTTTTTTTTTTTTTTTTTGGTTCAGAGTAAAGAAAGAAAGGAAGAGCGAAAGCGAGCATTTATCTATGCTTTACTTGCTCATTTATTATCTCTTCCCAGCTACTATCTTCCTCGAGCTCTTCAACAGTGTTATCTCTCTCCCCATCCCACCACCACCCCCATTTCTTCTTATGGGTTGCTTGCTGCGGAGACGTTTGCTTTGATTGCAGTTGCAGAGAAGTGGAAAGAAGAAGGGCAGAGTGTAGGAGTAGGAGAAAAGGAAAAGAGAAGTGAAGTTGCAGTAGTAGGGACTAGGGAGGGAAAGGGTAAATCTTTTTGGTATGATCTTAGTAAAGAAAGGATATCGTATCAGTACGGCCTCTTTTTATGTGACAGCAGCAGAAGTGGCAATTTCAATCCAATCCACCAATCCAATCCATCAATCCATTAAAAATATCCACCTAATCCAATCCATTTAAATCCAATCCATTTTGATCCAAATCCAATTGGATTGGTGGATTCATGGATTGGATCCATGGATCATTGGCAAATTACGGTTTAGTACCTATAATTTTTATTTTTTACATTTTTGGTACCTAAAATTTAATTTTTTATACGAAAAATATCATTGGAAAATTACGTTTTGGTACCTAAAAATTTTCATTATGACATTTTAGTACCTAAACTTTTTACATTTTACATATTGGTCCTTGGTTGAGGATATCATTTGGATTCATGGATAATCCACCAATCCACTTGATCCAATCCATAAATCCATTAGATCCAATCCATTTGATCCATGAATCCACCAATCCAATCCACCAATCCACCAATCCAATCCATTTGCCACCTCTAGACAGCAGGTAGAAGAAGAAGAAGAAGAAGAAAAGTGAATTTCTGAAAGAAAAAGGAAATTTGGGTTTTGAGGAAAATGCTTATAGAATATAGATGTTTACTCCTGCTCTGGTCCGGTTTCCTCTTTCATTTCTCTTGTAATCGATCTTACAAAGTGCAATGCAAGTGATCCTATTGTCCAAAAAAAAAAAAGAGAGAAATGCATTCGAAATATGAACAAGTGTCAAACTCTATGATCAAAGATGAGAAAAATGAGACGCAGCTACATTTGAAGAAATGCAGGGTTCCAAATGAAGAAGAAAAGGCTCGAGGAGACGGGAATCAACGCAATAATGCCTTGCAATGTGAGTTATAATAATTTACCAAGACAGAATCACATACAAGTTACATTGTTGATTTTCACACGATGTAAAAGACTGGAAGTGGAAAACCCACATATTGTGTTCAATTAAAACCTGATCAACCCAACCCCCCACTTCCACAAAAAAATGAGAAGGATGATCAAGTGTTGCTATCAAAGAGATACAGATTCTTGTATGTTAACATCAAACCTATTCTGGGTCAATACTTCCCGCCCTCGAGCACTTCTGTGTCGAAGGCGCTGGTGTAACGCTTCCGACAACTGGTTGAAGAACTCGGCGTCCCACCTGTGGATTAGCAACGGGTCTTCTGCATAACATATGTACATCGACGTAACGGCGCTCTCAACAACCACCATTGCAACTCCAACCTGTACAAATAACCCAACCATTCTTAAATTTTTCTCAAACATGACCTGGCTTCATACAGACAGTACTATGCAGGGACTAACAGACCAGCATAAAGAATGAAAGGGGGAGCTCGTTGACCATCTGAAGTGTTAGCCATCGCCTGTAACCGGGATTCTATGTTGGGTTCTTTAGAACTTATCTTTTCTGGCTACACCGAGTATAGTATTCTTGGATTTGAGATCTTCAATCCCTTAATGTTTAAAACTCTAGCTTCAAATCCATGGATTCCCCAAATCTCAATGATACAAAATCCCAACTTCCGGATGATCCCTTAGATTTATCTGACTACTTCTACAAAGAAACATTGCTTACTCACCCTCCAAATCCTCTTAACAGTGCATGACTAAGTCTTACAAGACGAGCTAAGAGAGGGCATGAAAATTGCTATAAGCCTAGAACTTACAACTAATGATCAAATTTTGAAAGTGATTAGTAATGCACATAGAAGAGACTCTCGTTTGAAAAGTAAAGGATGGCAAAAAGAACTTACCAAGACCATCCCCATCAACATTGCAGTGGATCCAACCATTAGCATTCTCTCATTCTTGGCTTCCCACTTGAAATGAGTCCATATTGCCGCACAAGTCCCTGTGATAAGCCCACCTAATATTGTTCCCATCAAAAGAACAGCACCTGAACAATCATATGCAACCAGTGACTCAACTCCAGTTGACTGAAATAGCTCCCACGCATCCCGTGCTGATCGATTAAACCCTTTCCCAGATACAGCTATCTGAAGGGCAACACAGTACACAGCAATCTGAATAACTGCTCAATCTTCAACAATTCTATTTATACTGAACCATATCAAGTTTGTCTACCAATAGAAACATGATTCAAAATTTCAGAAGGTTCAAGAGGTTTACTGCAAGTTACCTGGACATAGGCATACTTGTTGAAGAAACGGACAAGAGTCTCCACAAGATGAAACATAAGATCGACACAGCAAAGCAAGCACTCATTCTTTCCTATCTTTGACCTCAACCCTCTGATCTAAAATTGTGAATGAAACATAATTAAAGCACACACAAAAGCACGGGGAAAACCCCTAAGAGGAAAAGGAAGTGGTCACTGTGCCTACCTCCCAACGCAATGTCCGAATTGCAGCAGTGAACAGTGAACCATAGCAAATGCTGCCAAAAGAGGTCGTGAGAGTGTATTTTATAGCCTTCATCAAGGAGTTGGGAGGCATTGATGCAGCATCTCGGCCACCGTGGATGAGAACAAGGAACACCATTCCAGAAACTATAACGTGTACCATATTACATATCACTGCACCCGTCCAAAACAAGCTTATTGACAAAACCTGAATATCATCATTGACGGGGATATAGAAAAGTCACTAAATGCTGTAAAAAGGGACATGATAAAGAGCAAAACTTGCCAGCTCACCAAAAGAAGCCACCAGCCACCACCATCGGGCAAGTTCAAAGCCAGCACTCCAGCTACTCCAAAAGACCATAATACCATCCATAAAAGCACTACTAGCATGAATGCATATGCAACTCTCAGGACTTCAGGAAGACTCCATACCATCTTCACTGACTTTTGCAGAACCAGCATGGTAAAAGGAAGTCTGTTTATAGCAGCACGTTATTAGAAATATTCGTGCAACGTGATTTACACCTTTCTTTACAAATGTAAAACCATTGCTAAACACATGGCATAACAAATGAATGACGATGCTCAATATGGAAGAAATTCTCAGAGACCAGCACTAACAACAGAAATGAAAAAGGGAAAGCACATATATTACATTCTTTAAGGCTAAGCACCACAATGCAAATAATAGATGTTGGAACTCAAGTCAATTTTGCTGTTCTCGGCCAAGATTTTGTAACCATAGTTTCCTACTGCAACTTAACAATGCTACTTTGCCATTTTATGTAAGTTTAACTATGTCTGTGCCTTTCCCCATATAGCAACAAAAAGTTAAAAACAGGCTCTCAAGTCTAAAACCTCACTCAGACATCAAGTTAGTAGTCATTGCTTCATGACCTCAAGAAAAAAGACTAGGATTACAAGAGACATCCAAAGTATTTGATAAGTTGCTAGCTTCAAGAGCAACTTGAAGACACTATAACGAATACACAACAGAGGGTCGCAATGAGAATTTTTCTATGGAGGCACAATCATCATCCTGTCTCACAATTCAAAATCTACCACTGTAACAACAGAGGGTCGCAATGAGTATTTTTCTATGGAGGCACAATCATCATCCTGTCTCACAATTCAAAATCTACCACTGTATATGTAGACGTAAAAACACAACGTTTTCAAAATGCTTACCGGTCTATAACTGATATAACATACAGAAACTGCAATCCAGCTCCAATAGCAAACGTCACACCCCAGAAGAACTGCTCGGACCAGAAACACAGAACACTAATAACTGCAAGATAAGTGGTCAAGATATGGACAGCGATGTTCATCATCTGATTGGCAAAAGAACCAAGCATCAACAACCAAGCCCAACCAAGTAGAGTCCCAATTCCGCCAGCCAAAGCATAAATGGGCCAGTAATCCTCGGTGTAACCCCACCCATGGCTGCCATCACCATGATATATATCGAGATGAAACCTATTCTTTCCCCTGAACTTATTGAAGCCCAACATCACTAGAGCAAACCCTATTCCAATGAGATGAACTGAAAAGATTCCTGACCAGAAAACATCGTGCCATTTCCGGGGTACGTCAATTCCCAGTGATTGAGTACCACCCCCGTCAAGACTCCTCCCCACAATCTAAACAATTAACCCAAAACAGAGAAACAGTTAGAATCAGGTTCTTTCGTGAAGTATCAAAGAAATCACAGATGACATTCAGGACACAGTAGAAAATGGAATGGAAAAAAGTTGGAACCTTTCACAAACTAACACAACTTGGGAACACGATCTTCAAAAAGAAAACCGCTTTGCCCCCAAAATGTTATGGAAGTGAAAACCCTTTACAGAGAATCCTACGAGGATTCCGTATAAACTTGGCAATTCGACAGATCACAGAAACGCAATTCAGATATGGTCTGTCCCTAAAAAGGGTAAATTACTGATGAATCGGAGAGATCAACAACCATTCAAAAACGGACCAGTGATGAGAATTCAATAGGGTCATGAGAAATTACCAAACACAAAAAGAAACTGACCTGATCGGCGGTGGAAGGGGAAGCGGCGGACGAAGACGAAGTCTTAGAACTGGGAGAGTCGCTCATGGCGGGCGGAGGCGACGATGACAAAGATTCTTTCTTCTTCTTCTTCCAGCAGTGGCTTTCTTTGCTTTAATCAAGATGAAACGGTGGGGGGATGGAGAAAACTGGAGTGGTGGCGAATTAATTATTAATTAGTCAATAATTAAGAAGATGAAGAAGAAGCAGAAGAGGGGTTGAAAGTCCAAGTCAGTCATCTGAGGAAACGAGGATTGGAAGTTGAGGCAGAGAATAAGAAGATGAGGACAAACTGGGGAGTTGTTGGTGTTGCTGTTGGTTACTGTTTAGGGTTCTTTTCCCATTCCAATTCTGTGGGGAGTGAAAAGGGAAACTGATCAAGGGGAAGGGTGGGGGAAAAATTGCGCGAAAATGATGGTGGTCAACTGCAGAACAAAAAAACTCACAACGGCTAGAAAACGTGGAGTAGGGGGCGGAGATGATCCGCGCGCCGGCTTAGATAGAAGAATTGCGGCAGGGAAAGGAAGTGCGAAGACCGGAGAGTAGGCGAGGAAGTGGGGAAGTCTTCCGTCAATCAGAATCTGACCAGCAGAGAGAGAGAGAGACCAGACCACTTTACTCTCTTCGGATTCGCCAATATACGCCACCGCCACCGCCCACCGATGGTGCCTTTTCGCCACCTCTGCAGTATAAGGCAGGGTCATATATATATATATTATACGTTGGTCAAATTTGTTTTAGAAAATATTGATGTTTCATAAATTATTTGGTATATTGGGGGAAAATAAAAATAATCATATATAGAGGGAATTTTTTCCCCTTTGAATAATTAGTAAAAAACAATTAATCCTTATTTTATATGGTTATTTCTTATTACGGTAGGTAGGTTATTTACAAGATCGACATATACCGTTAGATACATCCTTTCAACTTTTGTTAAAACTAGTGATGGCAAACGAGTGAGAAATGACAAGTATAACAAATTCCCAATACTCATATTCGTCTCGTACTTAAGCGGGTTAGTTGGATAATATCCGTACGGACACGAATCGAGACAGGTTGACTTATTCTCTTTAGATAATGATGAAAATGAATGTTAAATTTTATTTTTTTTACCATAAAATATAAAATAAAAACACTTCATGAATGAAAATGACAATAAGCAAATGGGTAGTTGAGTATAAGATGAAAATATGATTAAGGAAAAAATTAAAATAGAAAAATGCAAATAGATATTGAGATAAAATGAGTAAAACTGGAGGCAATGCAGAATAAGACAGGCGGAAAGAAGACCCTACTTTGTTGTGGTGGGTAATATCCGTCTCGGGTCCGAGTTAAGATTGTTTTAGTGAGATTGTTAGAATGTTTGCATTATTTAAAATATATCGCTTGTTTTATTTTAATGTACATATAGTACATATTACTTGTATTGTTTGTTTGGTAACATAAGCAAATAAACAATCATTCAAAATGATTATTTAGTTGAAATTGTTTTTTTTTTTTTTCAAATTTATTGTTTTTTTTTTGCATTGAAAATAAGAATATAATTCTAAGAAAAAGAGTATAAATGATATTTCCACTAAAAATGAAAAGTAACTTTTCTTTTTATTAGAAAAATACTTACTTATACCTATTTTCCATGAGAAAACTCGTGTTGAATTGAAATTAAATGCGCCTAGACTACTTGAACGGTGATTAATAAAACATGGCTCATGCCTCACACACATAGTTAGTAAATACTCCGTTTAATACACGTATATGTACCCGTACGTACTTTATCCGTTTAAAATTTTGTATACATATTATTGTTAAGCCGTTTCATTTTTTCCCATTCATTTGATGGCTCCCGTACTAAACATGTATAAAATCCGTATAACACGTTTAGTATCCGTATTTAATGAATTAAATTGTTAACTTTACTATTATTTATATATATTTGTTTATAAAATAATTAATTTCATATATTTATGATTATTAACGTACTATTAAACGTAACATTAGCTTAGAGACGAAGTGTAAATACTTGTACGTATTTTATACGTAACTTTCTCGTGCGTATTTTACTAACTAACACCTCTTTAAAAAAGTCTCAATGAGGGTGTTTGACTGGGGGAAAGTTAATCTGCTAACTTGAAGATTCCTTAGCAAATATTAACTTATATCCAAAATACATGAACTAATATCCAAGTACTAAAGTATCTAGAGAGCACAGACTAGTATTCAAAGTTTGCTAACTGATATCCATCATGAATCAACTATTATCCCAAATTCACAAACTAATATCTAGACAACACAGAATAGTATCCAAACAACACATAATTAGTATCCAGATAACACATAAGAGTATCCACATTGAATACTAGTTGGTTGATTGTGAATATTAGTTGGTATCTTCTATCTGGATACTAGTTTGTGATGTTTTTAATACTAGTTTGTGCTATCTAGATACTTAGCAGACTTTGATATTAGATCATACATTTTGGATATTAGTTAGTATATACTAACGAATCTTCAAGTTAGCATAATAACTAGGCTGGACTGACTGATGGTTTTTTCAGGAATGAACTATTAAGTTAAGTTACCCCTATTCCTATGGATAGAGTTAGAAATTTGGTACCAGTATTTGGGATATACTGAATACCGTACCGAATTTGTTTATATTTGGCATTACCGAATACACGTATTATTTATTTTGGGATTGTGATTGAATTTCAAGTGTTGTTCAGTAGATTGAGATCTATATATACTGAAATACTGATCAGTACTTAAATATAAGCTAGTGTGTACATTATCTCTCTCATTCTCTACTACCACAAGACCCTAAACCACCAAGAGTGTCATTTAATTATACATAACTCATTCTCTCACTATTTGACAACTCATGCCAAACTTTTGTAGTATGTTTATGGGTTGCTTAATCTTCCTATTTTTTGGTTTGTTGCTTGATATAGTTTGCTCATGTGCTTCATAAATTTTCTAGTGTGTTGTTATTATACTTTAGATTTTCCCCTATTTATTTTGTACGAGAATTGACACCACACCATTGTTTGTTTTTATATACTTTGAGTTGATTTGCGGAGTTAGTATTTGTTTTTCTATATTTGATTTGTTATTTTGAAAGAAATTAATTTGATATTTGGTATATACTGATGTCAGACAAAATTTTAGGGATTAAGATTGGGATACCAAATTTATCTTGGGATTGAGATTGAGTTTATGACACTATTTGATATTGGGATACCGATACTATACCAATTTCTATCCCTACCTATGGAGGTTCAGTGAGAGCTCCAAACTATGACTATGGTTACATTTACAAAGGAAGGACAAACGCTTGGCGTAGGTGTCAAGTGTGTGGTTTTGAGAACCTTTGTCTATGTCGACCCCTCCTCCTATTTATAGGCATGTGGTAATCGTTTTGGAGAACTGTCTGCTTGATAACTGCTACAATGAATAGCTTCCATCTTCCTTGGACGTGGCTGACGTGTCTTCAAATATAGGATAATTAACAATTGCTCTCCCAACCGCCTAGGCGCCTCTCTTGCTGGAGTTAAATTCTTGGAATGCAGCTTGCCTCGCGACTACATGCCCTCGTGGTCATGAGGCATGTCATGACACGACCTCTTATGAGAAGTTCACTTCTCTTTTGACTCATATCTATGCTGGCGAAGGATTTATAAGTTTGGGTTTAAAAATTAGATTCATGAAACCCAATTTAAACAACATTAATTTATCTAATTAATCTAACCTTATAAAAATATTCATCCCCTTGTAAATAATCAATTTGGTATGAGGCAATTTTTTTTGGTATAAACAGTACTAGACATTCTAATCTATAATACATTAAATTCGTCCATGAATATAAATTAATGACAAACATATATATTTCATAATGAAAGAAACCAAAAGAGTCGTGAACAAGGTTGCCAAATCGGTTTATACCGTTGTTTTGGTTTAGCAAGTGGAATGATACGACTAGTAGTCAATCGGTTTGTGCCGATTCATGCCGACTTAATATATGACATTCCCAATAAAATAACAAATACTCATATTTAAATACAACATTTAACGTCAATATCTAAACGTTTATACCTGAATCCAACAAATTACATTACCTTTAACTTTTATATTCATAAACCATATAATAAATTCATTTTTTATCAATCAAATTTACTAAAATGACATCATTTTACTTAGATTTTATAAATCAATCATGCTGGTCATATCATTAGTGTTTATGCCGATTTTATGTTGCCACCGGCATGACAACCATGACCGTGAATAACTAACTTTTTAGATATGAAACCGTACTAGAATCACTGGTCGAGCCGATTCAACCTGTTATGGGCCGAGCCAGCGCTATGATGTCTGTTTTTTTTTTTTTTTTTCCGTCCGGGTAATCAAAATCAATCTACGAAAAGGAAAAAGGAAATCCAGCCAAATCAAGTCCGTCCCCTTCGTTAATAAATTGGCAAAAAGGACAATGACCAACCAAATTCTTCGCGATTAGGGTTCTGCGCAAAGCGGAACTCCGCAAAATCGAAAAAGCTTTCGGACCCAAAATCCTCACCAACATATCCTCCCCTGTCCTCCGGTCGTCCCACCACCAGTTCTCCGTCAGTCAGCTCTATCATACCCACCGCCGCCGCGGCCTCTTCTCCACCTCTCGCCAGTTCACGGCTGAAGTAGAGAGGAAGTACTTGTCGCGTCGTCGACAATGGGGAATTCAGGGAAGGAGGCCGATGCATCCCTTGGCTACCTGACCAGGAAGGACACGGAGGTGAAGCTCCCCCGTCCTACTCGGGTCAAGAACAAGACCCCAGCTCCGATTCAAATCACCGCCGAGCAGATTCTCCGCGAGGCACGCGAGCGGCAGGAAGCCGAAATCCGCCCTCCCAAGCAGAAAATCACCGACACCGGTGAGCTTGCGGACTACCGTCTCCGCAAGAGGAAGGAGTACGAAGACCTGATCCGGCGGGTCAGGTGGAACATCAGCGTTTGGGTGAAGTATGCTCAGTGGGAGGAGTCCCAGAAGGATTTCAGCCGAGCTCGCTCCGTCTGGGAGCGAGCTCTCGAAGTTGACTACCGCAACCACACGTTGTGGCTCAAGTATGCCGATTTCGAGATGAAGAACAAGTTCATTAATCATGCTAGGAATGTCTGGGACAGGGCAGTCAGTCTTTTACCCAGAGTGGATCAGCTATGGTATAAGTATATACATATGGAGGAAATGCTTGGTAATGTAGCTGGTGCCCGCCAGATCTTTGAGAGGTGGATGGATTGGATGCCTGACCAGCAAGGTTGGCTTTCCTTTATCAAATTTGAGCTTCGGTATAACGAGATTGAGCGTGCTCGAGGAATTTATGAGAGATTTGTTGAGTGTCACCCTAAGGTTACTGCGTGGATTAGGTTCGCCAAGTTTGAGATGAAGAATGGTGACATTGCTAGGGCTAGAAATGTGTACGAGCGTGCGGTTGAGAAGCTGTCTGAGGATGAGGAAGCAGAGAATTTGTTTGTGGCATTTGCCGAGTTTGAAGAGAGATGCAAGGAAACTGAACGTGCTCGGTGTATATACAAGTTTGCTTTAGATCATATCCCTAAGGGAAGTGCCGAGGATCTGTATAGGAAGTTTGTTGCTTTTGAGAAGCAGTATGGAGATAAGGAGGGGATAGAGGATGCGATAGTCAGTAAAAGGAGATTCCAGTATGAAGATGAAGTGAGGAAAAACCCGCTCAATTATGATGCTTGGTTTGATTACATTCGGCTGGAAGAAAGTGTTGGGGAGAAGAATAGAGTTAGAGAGGTTTATGAACGTGCCATTGCTAATGAGCCTCCTGCGCCGGAGAAGAGATATTGGCAGCGATATATCTATTTGTGGTACACTGTTTAGTCTGTTTATTGGTTGTGGATAGAACTTGGTTTTTCTTTACTCCGTGAGTAATTACGTTTCCCTTTCTTTGGTTTTGTTATTCAGGATAAACTATGCCCTCTATGAAGAGCTGGATGCAGAAGATGTTGAGCGAACAAGGGCGGTCTACAGGTAAACAAACTTTTAGGCTATATATTATGTTGGTAGTTTCTGCGCTGCCATTTTGTTCTCACTAGTTGATATTTAGGTTTTATAATGTTTTATGTTAAGTGAATGTGTGTAAGACTGTACTTGTACTTATTTATGCTTACCTGTGTATTTATTTTGACTTGCCTGCACCTGCATGGTTTTCAATGGAAGCTGAACCAAACTTGAGTGGCTTTCTGACACTAGTACGATGGTTCTAGGTTGTGCTTGCAACAAATACCTCACGAGAAGTTCTCATTTGCTAAGATTTGGCTTTTAGCTGCCCAGTTTGAGATCCGCCATTTAAATCTGAAGGGTGCTAGACAGATTTTAGGCAATGCAATTGGAAAGGCTCCAAAGGACAAGGTAAGTTTTAGGAGCATTGTTGAGTGTTGGGAAACTTAGCACACACTGTTATTTTTGGTTCTAACTTCTTGCTTGTGAACATACAGATATTCAAGAAATATATTGAGATAGAGTTGCAGCTTGGTAATATGGACCGTTGCCGGAAACTTTATGAGAAGTACCTGGAGTGGTCCCCTCAAAATTGCTATGCCTGGAGTAAATTTGCCGAGTTGGAGAGATCCCTTGGTGAAACTGAGAGAGCAAGAGCAATTTTTGAGCTAGCCATTGCTCAGCCAGCCTTGGATATGCCTGAGCTTCTGTGGAAGGTAGTGCCTATAATCTCTGTTTTAGTCAAAAGCCTCTCTCCCTGTCATTGTTGATGTTTTGTAGGTTTAGTTTCTTCAATGGTGTTCCTCAATCCTCATTAAAGAACTTGGCATAACTAATTGATAGCTTCCCCAGTGGCTTGATGGTAGCATAATTTTTTTTTTCCTGCACTGCTTATGGATTCTGTGGAATGTTGTCTATGAATTGGAAAATTGAATCTTCTCTCATCTAACTGCAGGCATATGTTGATTTTGAAATCTCTGAGAAGCAAATCGATAGAACACGGCAACTTTATGAGAGACTGTTGGATCGGACCAAGCACCTGAAAGTCTGGATCAGCTATGCAAAGTTTGAAGCTTCCGCAATGCTCCCCATGGGGAATGATGAAGATGATGATGATTCGGAGGAGGCTACAGTTTCTGAGGATCAGAAGAAAGCTACAATTTCTGAGGATCAGATGAAATTGTGTATTCAAAACGCAAGAAGTAAGCTTTCTATCACTATTTATATCTCTTGTATTATTCTGTTTCATGTTGTCCGGATCATTTTTTAATTCATTTCAACAACTACTTTTGTTTATGGATATCAGGTGTTTTTGAGAAAGCCCTCAACTACTTCAGAACTACTGCTCCTGAGCTGAAAGAGGAGCGGGCGATGCTTCTAGAAGAATGGCTCAACATGGAGAGCAGCTTTGGCGAGCTTGGTGATGTCGCTTTGGTCCAGCCTAAGCTACCCAAGAAGTTAAAAAGGAGGCGGCCAATCAGTTCAGAAGATGGTATCTCTGGGTATGTACTTCGAAGCTTACCTAACTTTACAATCTCTGTCGTTTTCCATCGTTCGACTTCGATTGCTTTCGTTGTTAGCAGCAAGTTTAACAAATGTGGGGATGTTTGTTTTCTTCTCAGGATGGAAGATTATGTCGACTATGTGTTCCCGGAGGAAAATAATGCTCCAAACCTAAAGATCTTGGAAGCGGCTTACAAATGGAAGAAACAAAGGCTTTCTTCTTCAGACGATTAGCCGAAATCTCTCTGTTGTTTGTTCTGGGTTAATTCACTTTGGCTATGTACAGATCGTTGGGGGTGTTTATGGTGCTTTGGAGCAAAAAGGATGCCAACCATGTCCACCGGAACCTTAGAATGCCTGTTTTAACTTGGAAAAATTGAGTGTCCTAGTTTTGACATTGAAGCGAGTAGGGAAGAAGAAACGGCTGTGTGTTGATTCTGTTATTGTTAGCCCTTTTTTTTTTTTTTGACAACCTGTTATTGTTAGCCCGAGATTGGATTACTTGCGCACTTACTTACTAGTGTACTTGTTCTATGAAAACCGTTTGAAGCAGGAATCAGATGGGTAACATTAGGTTTTTTTCTGTCAATTTACAGCGTTGTGTTTTATTTTGTGTTTTACTACGCCACAGCCGATCCATCTATCAAGAAAATAGAAAGAACCTAATAAATGAACACTGTCACAAACAGACAGAGTTGGCTTGACTCTCTATAAACCCATAATTTCGGAATTAAATTTTGTATATGTGTATTTTAAAAAATGTTATTGTTTTTGGGTGATATATGTCTGTTTTTTAGTTGAATGTTACTTAGAGGATTAGAATCTGGAACCAAGTTTTTTTGTTCGAAAAAAAAGAAGTTATTGTTGATATGATACATTTTATAAATGAATTGTGAGTTTTGCATTTTTTTTTCCAGATTTAGATCGGATGGTGAAACGAAAAAAGTTGGTAGTTGATGGTTCAATGATTAACGGTTATGAAATCGTTGGTAACTGTTGATAGAACCGTTCATGCACAATAATATAAAAAGCATATATAATATACTAATTTAGAAGTGAATTTATCACTGATCATAAAAAAAAATTCAAATTCATATCATCTATCACCAAAAAGTTCTAACAAAGTATTCAAATTGTCTCTCAAAAGAAATTATAATTTTTTTTATTAAATTCAAATTAGTAAAAAGAATGACAATATGTAGTGAACCACATTAATCCAATAAGGAGGCTACGAAATGATTTTTTTTTTAAATGATTGAGGTTGGATAGTTTTAGTTTACGTTAACGTATTTTATTATTAATTTTTTCGTGATGAAACTAATAGTTCATCTGGCTTCGTGTCAAACTGTTTAAAATCATTTGGTCCATCTATACCGTATAATCAAATGAACCGAAAGCTATTGTAACTATTTTAATGATTCTACGAATCCTTCCGTTGATCCGATTTGGTAAGGAGTTTTGTGATTAAAATACCAAATTATCCTTCAAGATCAATATACAATATACAGTTTTTTTTGGGTTGACAGTTTAGCTGTTTAGGTGACAATCCATCACCAGAATCTACCGCCTAAATGACAAAATAGAAGTCTTCTACCACTCACTTACCCTTCCGCGATTAACTTCCACGCTCCTTAGTTCTTACGCCCACCCAACGTTGTCAAACCCGTTTGTGCCCGTGTGTCGATTAAGCAAGTGAAATGGTTTGATCGGTGGTACATATCGGTTTGTGCCGGTTCATGCCGGTTAATATTACAAATAATTTACAAATACTCATATTTAAGTACGACATTTAACGTCAATAACTAAATATTTGTACTTGAATCCAACAAATAACATCAACATTTAACTTTTTAACACATAAAATAAATAATAAATTACTTTTTATCAAATAAATTCACTAATATAAGATCATTTTACTTAGAGATTCGTATATCGATCATGTCGGTCATAGCAATGGTGTCATACCGATTTTATGACCGGTACAGATTGAACCATGTTCAATTAGTGACACCCACGTCGGCCGGCGTGACAACCATGCGCCCACCTAACACAGCCCAACAAAACAAACGGAAGCTTTTTAATTTTGCTCCTCTCATTGTTAGTAATATCTTTTTTTGTTGTATTTTTCCTCTTGTTTTTTTATGGAAGGGATATTTTTCCTTCCTGTTTAAGAACTGCTCTGCAGTCTGCACCCCAGTTGGAGAAAATTTCTGTACAAAAATCTCTCTCTGCAACTTCGGGGGCTTGGGGTCTATTCAACGACACCGGCCGATTCGAGTTTGACTCAGTCCCCCAACCCGCAACGCCAGTCTCCCCTCCTCTCCCTTCTTCAGTTTTCCCTGCGCCGGCGAGGTAATTGAACTCCAGCTGGGTTGCTTCTGCTGTCGAGCTACAATGGGCTCAGTTGCACAGGTGAAGATTTCTTTTCTTTTTCTATGCTATAATCAGAACCAGGGTTGACTCGGTGGGATTCATGACTGACTGGTTTGTCGTTTTCTTCTGGTGATCAAGGGTTTTACCAAGTCTCTGGCGATGACTATTCTGTCCGAGATCGGCGACAAGACCTTCATCGCCGCCGCGGTGAGTTTTTTTCCTTCTCTTCTCATAGAAATCTCTTTGATTGCTGGGTTTGATCGGAAACATGATATTGTATTCTCCGGCTTGGCTCCGATTGTTTCTGGAATATTTTTTGCTGCTGGAGCAGGATGTGGAGGAAGCCAATTTAGAATCAAAGTATATATGCCAAAGTGAAGTAGATTAGCTATAGATAGGTACTCATCGTAAAATCTGATTGCTTTAGTAAACTTTGGAGGAATTGAGAAACCATTGTATCTATAAGTTGATAACAAAGTCATATAAGTTCTGTCAATTATTCCTCCCTTTTCAAGGCAAGTTTCTTGAATTTTAAGCTTCCACATAAATGGGTATATTAAGTGACTGGATTGACGTAACCAACTGGCTACCCATTTTTGAAATTTTCGTTCTCCACTATGGGTACATGTTACATGTAAGTACAGTTCTACTTCCCCTCTATCTTGACATGTACCGTGTCATGCACGGGGTTCTGTTTATACCCCTAAATGATGAAGCCCCTTGAGGTTTTGTAAGATCATCTGAGGGGTCGCTTCCATGGTATTGGTATTGGATGCAGTAGCAGCAAGTCATTGATGTTGTTGTACTTTGCTCAAAAGATGCTTATAACTGCACTTGTTTTCAGTTACTCGTCTGAACTTTTGCCTGTGATGATTCATGTGCCGTACTTGCAGGTTTCAACACTTTTTAAGTCCCTAAATTTTTTTGTTGTGATTGCTTTGAACTCCCCAATTTAGACCATTGACACCTTTGTTAACTTTTGGATTCATTGTACCTGTTTCTGAAAACTTGTATTTTGTGTGTTCGTTTTGGCTCATCTGTAACTTTTGTTTGTTTCAAGATATTGGCAATGCGCCATCCAAGGAGGCTTGTTTTGGCAGGATGCCTGGGTGCATTGATCGTAAGTGTGTTTTACATCTCCTTCATCTTGATATGTTGGGACACCCATGCATTGGCAGCTAATTTAATACCATAATAATAACATTTTGCAGGTTATGACTATGCTTTCTGCTGTTGTCGGTTGGGCTGCTCCAAATCTGGTACGACCTAGCTAGAAGAGTTTTGTGCTTTTGTGAGAAGTTGGCAGAAAATCGGTTTTCTTTTTCAATGTCCTCTGTGTTGCTGCACCATTGTGACCTACTTTTCATAATGGTTTACATACGTCATGAAGTTTAAGGCCCATTAATATCTTAGAAATTGAAACATTTGGTCAGCTTTGTGAGACCAAACAAAAAGTGATCATGTTTCGTACATGTCCTCTTTAGAACTGGTGCTGTGTTGTATTACCATGTGAAAATCTCACTCATGTTTTTGTAACTTTCGTTTCTGTTTTTGTGCTGTGCTTTAGTGGTTATCTTTGCATTTTCATCAGTTGGGGAGTTCTAGGTGCAATTGTTTAATTAACGTCTTCTCCATTATATTCTAGGTTATACTGTAGTGTCTCATTATGTTTTAGGTTACAGTGTCTGAGTTTCTGTGCGCCCTCCTTTTTACTTAATGGTTCAATTTGTTTATGCAGCTCTCTCGTACATGGACACATCATATCACGACAGTATTGTTTTTTGGCTTTGGGCTTTGGTCTTTGTGGGATGGATTTAAAGGAGATGGGTATGTTACTTTTCTGATCATTCTCTTGAGCTCATCTTGCTTGTTCTATTATTTCATTTAGCTTGTTTCTTTCTTGCCCTTTTCATCTTCTTTATGTTTTCTTTCATTGGTTTCAATTCTTTTC
Organism: Linum trigynum; assembly: GCA_964030455.1. Taxonomy (NCBI): domain Eukaryota; kingdom Viridiplantae; phylum Streptophyta; class Magnoliopsida; order Malpighiales; family Linaceae; genus Linum; species Linum trigynum. Next base: position 8,088,725 of record OZ034819.1, read on the forward strand.
TGTTCAATAGGGATGCTGATGAATTGGCTGAAGTGGAAGCAGAATTGGTAATTATCTGTTGTAATGACATTTTACATTCAAGTGAATCCTATTTAACTTTTCCTTAATCTGCATTGTAGGATGCTGATTGGAAATCTAGTGCTGGAACGAACAAGGAAGATAGCAAGGTAAAGTACAAGTGCCGAGATTTTAGTAGCGGTTATGATTTCGGGCATCTGTTGATATTTTTCAAAGCTTTCATGATCGATTACTTTTAGCTTCTCTACTCACCCAAGTCATTCCTAATGTATTTGCTTGAACCTTTTGACAGAATGGGGATGAGTCAAAAAAGAAAAGGCGGCCATTTATGGCACAGTTCTTTTCACCTATTTTGTTGAAGGTAATAGGTTTGTTTTCCTACATTGTTCTCTGAAACATCGGAAGCTCACCTGGTTTCTTTCGTGCTTGCTGTTTCAGGCTTTCTCCATTACATTCTTTGGTGAATGGGGCGACAAGAGTCAGGTACAGATGATCAATGCTGCGATCTTTCTATGAACATGCATGTTCAAATGTTGAGTTGTTTCTCAAATTCTCACTCTGAGCTTCATCTGTTTCAGCTAGCTACTATTGGTTTGGCAGCTGATGAGAATCCATTTGGTGTTGTTCTTGGTGGGATTTTGTACGTGATAAAAGTTTATTGCTTTTTGGTTGGTAGTTTATGAATTTTGTCAACATTTTAGAGCATCACTAATTATTTTCGTGTTGATTTTTCATTCCGATTTCTCCTGTTCGGCTGACCCCAATTATCAGAGGACAAGCATTGTGTACAACTGCTGCTGTTGTAGGAGGGAAGAGCTTGGCCTCACAGATATCTGAGAGAATGGTGTGTAGATACTCTGCTTATGCACACTAGCTTGGTTGAAAAATTGTTGTGCATTTATTCTTCTTTTCCCTTTTTTGTTTCTTGGAGGCAGCTGTGCGTTTGTTCTACTCATTTCACGAGAGTGATGAATTAATTATGATTTCATATTTTTTCTTTAATGGGCATGATTTCATGTTTCAGGTTGCCCTCTCAGGTGGAATTCTATTCATTGTATTTGGCATCCAATCCTTTCTTTCAGACGTCAGCTAAAAGGAGCGAGAAGCTTTATAAACTATACTAACGGTTAGTAACTACAAGCTGCAATACATAACTATTTGATCGTTTCAGAGTTGATCATTCATCTCATATAAGGGGCTGCTAATGATGTCATGAGCAGAGAAAGCTGCTTTTGACACCGTATGGATAATCGAAACTAATCATAGGTTTGTTCTTACATCCAGAGGGATAGCAAAGGTGGCTCATCTATTCCTAGAAACCACAGGCGTGGAGGAAGTCTGCTATTAATTTAGGCTCGGCCAAGTTCCAGAGCGGTACTCTCTTTGTAACGAAAGATTGGTCTATCTGAATGAGGAGGATACTGCGCCATATTTCTGGCATCGGAGGATGTTTGGTGGAACTACTGTGTGGCTGAGCAGATGATTTAACACGCCTTTACCTGGGGACTTAAATAAGAACATTTTCTTTTTATAGTGCTGCCTGTGTAGCTTTTGTCACCTCCAACAAGCTCATGGGGGTTCCAGATAATCAAATCTGCATTGACCTCACTCTCAGTCGCCAAGATTGTATAATGGAACGTTGCCAAAATTGGATTAGACTTTATGGACTTCTCATCTTTTCTTGTTCAGTAAAATTACTACCACAGCTGCTAAATAGTAGTGCTGAAGTCGATGAATAGGGTAAAAGTTCCTTTACTCAAAAGGACTAAAACCATTTGCCACCACTTCTGCATCCAACCCATTGGATGTTACGAGTATTGGCATCACATACCTTTTCTTTTCAGTACTGTTTCCATATATATACACACCCTATCCCCAATACAACTAACAGTGGCACTATAGAGAAGCAACCTCAAGAGAGGTATTATCATTCTGTTCAGGCTGCCTCATTCAACATCCACCGCTCGCAGGTTCAATTGAACTCAACAGACCGTTCCCTCTCAGCTGTGTGCAATGATCCTCCGCGTCAGCTTGGGCACATATAATCACCACTGCTAACCCATTGATATGTGCCTCTTGCATTATGTTGACTGCATTATCCACCGTCATCCCGGGTATAACCTTCATCAGCACTTGGACTACGTATTCCCGTTTGTTGAAATTGTCATTGTGCAGCATCACACGATAAGGGGGTGACATTTTCCTCGATTTCCTGGACATTAAACAAAACAGTAATGCTGGTGACAATCACAATCATAGATTTGATTTGATCTCAGCTTGAAGTTAAAATGAATGATGGAGAAGTTACCTCAAGTCAAACTCAGAGTCACGGCCAGGAGTGGTTTTCTCAATCACTGGTCTGTCCAGTACACCTCCCCCTTTACCTGGCGCTGCTGCTGATACTGCCATGAGAATCCCACGGACGTTACATCTCCCTCGACATAGAGAGTGTTTATCCCCTGGTAATGCATTAGTAACTTTTCAGACACTGGTAAAAGGTCAAACAACATAAGCCACCTAATAGATATCCATGCAGATGCACTATGACCTCTGTTCAAGGGTACTTTGTAAAAGACAGAAAGTCCCCAAATGTTTAGAAACCATGGAATATTAGATTGTCAACAGAGCTAGAATAACAAATTCAACTTAGCAGAATCGAGAAATACATCACATAGATAAATATTTGCTGCTTGGGGCCAAGAATCAACAATAGACGGATAACTATGTGCCAAAAAGGAATGCAGTATCGTATGGAGCACTTGCAAATGACCCAAATATGCAATTTACAGCTCGGATGAATTGAAAAGTGATCAAATGAGAAACCAAAGAAGCAATGTAATACCTTACAGAAGCAGCAATAAGAAAATTTAATCTAAAAACGGAACTCCTACAAGCCATCCATGATGGTTCTGCCTCATGCTACGACATGTGTCATTGTGTAAAAATGTGCGTGCGAAAGCAATGAACACTAGTCAGGCAGGCAATCTAGATAAATTCGTTTCAACTGACAAGCATGTAATGGCCTAAACTAAAGCAAGCGTATAACAATACATGTTAGCAGCGAGTTAAGTACTCCACGGGGGTAAGCCCTATAATATCCAACCCATTCACAAACACTCCAGACAACTAATGGTGGATTCCACCAATTCAACAACAAAATGCACGCAGCCATACCAGAGCACAGAGTTACTAATCAGTCAACACTCAACCAAACTGAACTCTAGCAATCTTGTACTGTTATCTTTTGTAATCCATCTACTAAGCAGAACTAATAAAGAGCTTCTATTCTATTCACCATTCAAGGAAACAAAAGAAACCCAATTGAAGAAGACTCAAAATACTGAAAATAAACCACCCAAAGTATGAAGCAGCTATTCGTCCAGCTTCTGCCAAGTGTACAACAGTTACCCCATTGATTACCCATCAGCTGGGGAGAAACACCAGAAAGAAATCCAATTCATGGGGGGCATATCAAGAACTAACTGTCCAGGAAACAACTAACCCAATTGAATTGGCGGCGAGTTGGGTTGAATTAAAGAGGAAAAGGGGCGAAATTACTACATAGTTCTAGCGGTCTCAATTCCCGTGGAGAAAAGGAATTGACGAAGCTGATAACAGAAATCGACCATAAACGGTAAAAGGGTTGGAGATTGAGAAAGGAGCAATAATCTGGATCCCAAAATCAAAAGCAAGAGAACGGGGAAGGGAAACCTGGCTTGGGATTGAAGACGGGATTGGGTGAGAGACCGATTCTCCCACAGAAGGCAGTTTCCATTTCTCTCTGCTTTCCTCTTCCCCGTTCCTTTTCTTAATTTTCGCCCAAAAAAATAACACCACTCTCCTCTGCTTACTGAGATATTGTTTTCCTCGAAATTTATTCCATTTTTCTCTCATTACTATTTCGTTATTTTTTATCTTTCCATTTCCACCTCATATTTTTTTTATGGAAAATTGAAAATAAATATATACTCGTATGGAGGGGAAAAAATTGGTGGTTAATTCAACGGAAAAAAGATAAATAGGTGGCTGAAAAGGTGGTGGGAAACACGTTCTATGTAGACGCCGTTATGGCCACCCAAAACAGAAATAAATGCAAACAAAAATATCAGCTTGGAATGAAAACGTTGGAACAAGAACCTGTTTTGTCTTTCACGATTTCATGCTCACCACTCACCGGCTTGAGTTCGAGTCGTTAAACCTCATTTCTTAAGGAAAATTTTAAAATCTTTCTATTGATTGATAGTGGATTAGGTAGTTAATAGCGGTTAGTAATTAATAGGTAGTTAATGATAAATAGGGTTATGCAAATATAATTAATTAATGATTCTCTTTCTCTCTCCTCTCATGATTTTCTCCATTATCCTCTCTACATTATAATTAAAAAGAAATATGAAATTAATTTTATATAATATTTAATAAAATCCAAATTTAATAATTTTCTTTTTCCAAAATGGAAATTTGGAATTTAAAATATATGCCTCTCTCACATCTTGGCAACTTATTATAATTAAAAAGAAATATGAAATTAATTTTATATAATATTTAATAAAATGGATATTTAATAATTTTCTTTTTCCAAAATGAAAATTTGGAATTTAAAACATATGCCTCTCTCACATCGTGGCAACTTCTGATTAGTATTAAGTATTAACATTTTGTAATGACATTATCAATATTTATAAATTGAATCATCATTAGGGCTTTTCATTGCACGGGTTTGAGATTTTTCGTTGTTAGGTATTCGTTTGTGTTATTATTAATGTTGTTCGACATGTTTTTTAATAATTTTATATGACATTATTGACTTTTTATGTTATGTTTTGTTTGTAACATTAGTAAAAGTGAGATTGTGTTTTCAATTTGTTGGTGTTTGAAATTTATTTACTATTATATCGTATTATCAATTTGGTTCGCAATGATTTATAATCATTTGAAGTGCTATTATTAATGTTTTTTTTCAAGCACAATACAACCATTAGAAAAAATTTATTTCATTTGTAAGATTGCTTATGTTTAGTGATTTGAATTATTAATATTTTTTCGTTTATATATGTTTGTAATTTTGTCAAATGTCATTATCAAGAAGCATACTTGTTAGATATTTGTTTGTTTATGACATTATCAAAAGTGAATTTGCGTTTAATGATATAACTATGATTATTAATCTTTCAGTCTAAGTTAGTAACGTAGTTGGTGTCATTATTAATAGGTGTGTATAAGCATTATCAATGTTTGAAAATAAGATATTAATAATATCTAATAAGGTACTTAACAATCATTAGTTGCTATCATTATCAAAGTTTTTGGATGCATTATCCATTAACACATGTTACTTATTAATGCATTTTTAGTGCTATTTAACATTAAACATTGCATCTGAATATTACTAATATTTTTTTATTACAAAAATCTATTTCCTTATCAGTGACTTGATCATTCGATATTAATGGTTTTTACTATCTTTATTAAAAGTTTGATGTCATTTATAATATTGAAGTCATACATTTTTACATTGATGTTTTGTGTTTATTTTCAACAAAATACTTTTCGTTATCAATGATTTATTGTATTGTTATTAAAAGTTTGGTGTTGAGGCGTGAATGTTGGTTTGCTTGAGCTAATATTTTTCTGGACAATGTTTGTTTGACTGAATCACACAGGTGCACTATGTCACAAGTACCCAAGATGTTGAAAATCAGTATTGTGCTTTATGATAATTGAGAATGATAATGTAAAGCAATATTAATTGATCATAAAACGTTATTAATGTCAATAGAAATCATTGGAAGAGGCCATGACTAGATAGTAATAAACATGATGTGAAAATGTGAATCATTAGTACTAAAGATGTTGTAAATCAATGGTATTGTTATTCAAACTATTAATGACTATGTTACATAACTTTAATGATTCATTCATAGGCGTTGATGACGAAACTATAAAACAGTAACAATTGATACAAAATTGTTAATAATGTAATTGTAAGGAATTGATAAGTATATTGAAGTCGTTAATAATGATGAGGTATAATTAATAATGATTCATTTCATAAATGTTGATAGTGTCATTGAAAATTGTTAATATTGTATTGTAAGTTGTCACAAAGTGAGAGAGCATATATTTTTAATTTTCAATTTTCAATTTAAAAATTTAAAAATATTAAGTTCGAATTTATTAAATTTTAAATAATAATATTTAATTAAATTAATTTCGAATTTCCTTTTAGTTGTAGTGGAGAGAGAGGGTTATGGAGAAGATCAAGAGAGAGAGAGAAAGAGAATCATTAATGAGTAATATTAATTATATTTTCATAATATCTTATTTATTCTAATTAACTATTAACTACTAATCCCTCATTAACTACCTAATCTAGTATCAGCCAATAAAAATGGTTTAAGAACCTCCTTAAACAATGAGGCTTAAGAACCGGATCCAACCCGCCACTCACCTTAATCTAGGCTTGTGAAACTGTACCGTAGATCGTTCAACTATAAAAAATACTCTATCAGCGACGGTGTTTAACGGTAAAACAGTTGAACCATGATTTCAATATAAAATAATCTATCATTAGCTTTTTTGGTACAACCTCCGATGCAGTTTCGCAATCTTTAATTGGGGGTGGTTATCCGTACATATTTCGTTACTAGTGGAGGACAGGTAAGAGCATCTCCAATGGTGTCATCTACATGCAATTTCAAGTGTGGTCCCTACTACCACATCATCAACTTTAACAATTATCTCACTCTTCATTTCATACAACCTACATCAATGTCATCCACTTGCAATTGCAATTGTGGGCCCTAATTACTTTTTAATACAAATCAATATTCATATTATCTCCACCATTTTACTAAAATATTATAATATCCTTTCAACTTAAATTAGCAACTTCCTATAACTAATATCAATTAAAGTCAATAAATAGAATTATAAATTTAATGTTACTAATTATATAAAATATTTTATGTATTAATTAGTTGTCTTAACGTGTTTAGTGTGTTTTCTTTTCAATTTGGACTTTGCGGATGTAATACTTTAAAGTATATATGAATCTTTAAGGTTTGTTTGTAGTATTGTTTTATTTATACAAAAATGATTATCGTTACTATTAACTAAATACATATACATATGTGTGTATGTGATAGGAAGGATAGAAAGAAATATATTTACAACATATAATTGGTGGTGGAAGCAAGAAAGAAAAAAACAAATGAACAAGAAAGAAGGGAAAAGAAAGAAAAGACAAATTGGTGGGGCCCTGTTGCAATTGCATACCAATTTGCATGGTGTGCAAATTTGCACCATTTGCAAATGATGTCACATCAATGCAAATCACTTTCTCATTTTCATCTCTCTGCCACATAGGCTTGCAATTCACCTCATTTGCACCATTGGGGATGGTCTAAGGTTGTTTCACCGTAGATATAGTGGTTGCAGGATGGTATTAGTTAGGTTCATTGAGTCACTTATTAGATACAAACATACTCCCAAATTTCATGAACAATCATTCACAGCGGCGAATTCAGGATAGGATACAACACTGAGCCACAATTGAAAAGAGCTGAAGAGTACTGGACCGTAACCTAACGCGAGCACTTAAAAAGAACACCTAAAATTGAAATTTACAAGAGCTATAATACTAGCTATGCATTTAAGGGGGGAAAATCATCTTTGTCAAACTTTACAACATACATGAGTCAATACTAGATAAATAAATTATCAAAGAGTAGATGACAAATATTGGACATTTTTACATGTTCTGGATTTAGCTAAGAGTTGATATTCATTAAGAGTTGAATGTCTTGGGTTGGAACCAATGTTTACATGTTCTGGATTTAGCTAAGAAGAAAATAATAATAACAATTCCACTGTTTATTACACCTCAAAACTTAAATTTCCTCATGTAAATCTGACATGCAAAATTAAAAATAAAAAGAAAAATCCGAAAAACTCATGACTATCAAACCCGACACATCACAATAATGAATAAACTTCACTTTTTCATCAAGTCATACCATCTAGCTAGCTAGTAATTAGATGGCGAAATCCACACGAAATAACTCGAGGCACGAGGATCCAAACTAGCAAAACACTTCTTTTCACATGGACCACCACCGATATAGAATATACCCCGCCCGCATATGATAAATACAATTTCGTTTGCACTCGGGATGCTCTATGGTGGAAACAAATATAGCCTTATAGCTATCACAAAACAAGGCATAATCACCCATCGTATCAACTTTAACCTACTAGCAAAATAAGGGTCCATTTCATATAATTTCAAACTTTTGTTATCGTATCAACTATCGTTATAGATTAAAAATTTGTGATAAGTAAATTTTTTTTATAACTGTTTATTTTAATTTACTGCAACTTACCCGTGTCCAGCTGTAACGGAACGGAAAGACCCCACCTTCGCGTATGAGGATCTGGTCGTGATTGGACCCAACGAGGTCAAAGGTCGCAAACTGCCCCTTCCGATCCATCGCATGAAACCGTTCCTTCCAAAACACAATTTCCAAGTCCCCAACAAAATTCAACCTCTCGACCTCAGGGATCAACCTCCACCGTTGATCCCTTCCCAGCTTGCAAAATGCTAGGGCAATCCGACCGTCGATATAATTATTATTATAGTCACGATACAATATCATGACGAGGCAGCCCTCCGTGCTCGTCGGCGCCACCGACATAGCGAATCCCCTGACGGCGGCGGTAGTTGAGGGTAAAAGGATCTGAGCTCCCGTAAAAGGGTTTAACAAGTAGAGAGAATCTACTCCTGGTGGTGGTATTTGTACGAGCAGCCATGTGAATTCTGTAGAGTGATTTGTGAAAGAGAAGCTCAAGCGCAATGTGGATATGAGGGAGAAACTTGAGAGAGAAAATCGTGAGAGCGATAGAGGGGGATTATGGGGGGAGAGGAACAGTCACGCCTCCGGCGAGTTTGGAGTCTTGAGCGGAAATCTCGTCTCGAGAGGTTTTGAGAGGGGTAAACCTGGGGAGAGGTCTTCTTCTTTGTTTTGCAGGTCACAGGATGCAGAGATTCTGAGCAGTCGATCCTCTTCGGACAAGAGTCGGTGCTTCGTTCGTATGGGATCCAAGCTTGTGTCAATATGGAAGGTAAGGCAGAGGAGAGGCTCGGTTTACAAGGTGCAGGTAGAGGAGGGTAAAAGAAGATGGAGCGTCATGATGTGTGCTGAGCAGATTTCGTGGCTTCAAGGAACTTTGCGACTGGTCCTTTCCTCCGCGTTGCGTGTTGAGGAAGGGCAGGCGTACAATTCATGTGGGCAAAGCGACGAACCGGAGGGGAAGTTACTTGCATATCTCAGAGCTTTCTGATCATGGAAGGGTGTTCAAAATTATTATCCCCCAGGCTGATGGCTTGTTCGGATGGGGTCGCATCACTCGCCTTCTTCAGGATTTTGCTCCTTTGTTGAAGCGGGGGTTGCTAGTACTACTCCAACCTACAAGCATGTTCAGCCTGGAGTTACTTTCTCGAACGCGGTTAAGTATGGCGGTTTCTACGGAGGAGGTCGAAGTACCATTAAGAAGCAAGGTCAGGACAAGTTTGTTGAGGTTAGTAGAGAGGGTGTTGAAGAGAGGCTCAATTTCCTGGGGAGGTGTCTGGTTATCAGGCCAATCTCCAACTCGGAGGTTTTCTCGAAGTATCACCTTAATGATTTCAATAGATGGGCACGTCGGGTGTGGGCTATAGATGATAATTTTGGCTTCGAAGAATTGTCAGACGGGAGCTGGCTGCTTATCTGCCCTAGTGTTGCGGAGGCCCTGAGGATTCGGAAGCTTCACCACTCGCAGTTCCGGAAGTTCAGGTTCAAGATCTCTATGTGGAATCCGAACATTGGTAGAGATGCTGGGCACCCGGGGAAAGAGACTTGGTTGCTAGTGTTCGGCATCCCTCTTCATCTCAAAAGTATGAACCTCTTCAAATCCATAGGAGACTTCTGTGGTAAGTTTATTGATATCGATTGGTCTACCTGGTGCTCGTCGGTGATCAGAATTAGAATCCAGATTCTCGGGCCGATCCCTTCGGAGGTACCAGTTTGCTTTGAAGACAAGATTTTTCCGGTAAGAATCGAGGTGCCGCCGGCGAGTATTCCGGCGGTCAAGTCTTCCGGAGAACACCGTTTGAAGGGATGGAAGGGGAAGAGTCGACCTTTCGTTGCCACAGAAGCCGTTAGCAACACCGAGGGGCAGGATCGTTCTAGGGATTTGTTGTTGACAGCTGGTTCCTCCCACGCGGTCGTTCCCTCATCCATGCAGGGTTCTAGGGTGTGCCCGTCGAAACGGTTGACTCGTAAATGGGTTCGGAAGGATGGGCCTTTCTCATCCGCCTCCGTGGGCCTCTTGGCCTGCTCGTCTTCTTCAAGTCCCATTGTCCGATCTAAGCCCTTTCGTTTGTTGGATTTGGACTCCCTACTCAGTCCCATCTTCTCTTCCCGGCCCGCCACCTTTGCTTTCTCTACGCTGGTCTCTCTGGACCTTACTAGCTCACACTCACCTATCAATACCCTGGTTTTGCATTGCCAATTTCTCCCTCCTTACTTTCCCATATTCCAACCAACCTTGTCTGCTCACCCATCCTTACCCTCGAATCACCCCCAGCCCCTTCTACCCTATCGCCTTCTTCACCATGCACCATTAGTCCAGACTTCGTCCCGAATTCCCCTTCTTGCTCACCCACCAGACACTCAGCCCCAACCTTAGCCACCCCTTTCCCTTCCAACCCGGTATCTTGCCCTGACAGTGATTCGTTCTCGGCACTGGATCTTCCATCGCCCTCGTGTGTCTCAGCTAGCCTCGACAGGGATTGGGATTTATCTGCTTTCCCTTTTGATCTTGCTACTTTGGAAGGTAGGAGTTTGGAACTGAGCCGGTTGTTTCGATTGGAGCTGGAAAGCGACGACAGGCAAACTGAACTGCTGATTAAAGAAACTGCCAAGAGTACGCATGAAAGGAAAATTAGAGCCCATAGATCTAAGCAGGAGATGGAGGCGCATAGACTTGGCCCTTGCTCACTTGTTTTGGAAGGACCGAGGAGGAGCAAACTGAGGGGGAATGGTTGCGGAGGCACAAGGACAGGTTGAATGGGTACTAGCTTATTTATCTGGAATGTTAGGGGGGTGTGTGATATTCACAAAAGAAGTCGAATCAAAGGAATCATTGGCAGAAGAAAACCGAAGATCGTCGGTCTTGTTGAAACTAAATGGAATTCTTGTAACGACTCTTTGATTAGAAGTATCAGTGGTCAAACAGGATGTGGCTGGGTTGCAAAAGATGCCGTGGATAATTCGGGGGGAATTGCGATTTACTGGGATAAGCTTCATGTTTCAGCCATCTCTACTTTAGTGGGTTCATTCTTTCTTTCGGTGGGTTTTCAGGAGGTTTCCACAGGTATTCTTTGGAATCTGATTGTGGTTTATGGTCCTCAGAATCGTGCAGACAAAATTCATTTTCTTGCTGATCTCTTGGCGTACTGCTATGATCTGGCGGCTCCGTTTTGCGTCGCGGGAGATTTCAATCTGGTAAGAGGTCATGAGGATTATTCTGGGGCTGCGAGAAACTCAGACTTAATGCAGGAGTTCAACGAGTTCATTGATGAGCTTGCTATTCTCGAACTCCCACTCGGTGGAAGCCGTTTCACGTGGAGTAATGGGTGGATTAACGCCTCACTATCTCGCATTGATAGAGCGTTTGTCTCGGCCAGTTTTGATAACTTGTTCCCTGATTGTACTCTGGTTGCCCTGGATCCGGTTGAATCCGATCATAATCCTTTGCTGATTAAATGGGGTGATAATAGTCGCATTCGTAGACCGTGGAAGTTCGAGAACATGTGGACTAAAGACGTTAGATTTTTCCAAGGGGTGGAAGATTGGTGTAGAATTCCGGTTCACGGCAGAGGGGATGTGTTCCGATGGTCACGGAGGCTAGCGGTTTTGAAAGGAAACATTAAAGTCTGGAACCGCAATGTTTTTGGGAACATCAACACGCGCATTGACAGTTTGCTCAGTAGTATCAAAAGGTGGGACGATGTGGAGGAAACCAGAGATCTTTCGGCGGAGGAAAAGGCTGATCGGGTCAGCTTGAGTCTTGATCTCAGCAATGTCTTATATTTGCAGGAAATCTCGTGGAGGCAGAAGTCCAGAGAGCTGTGGTTGAAGGTGGGGGAGAAGAATTCAGAATATTTTCACCGGATGGCAAACTACCGTCGCAAACTAAACCTCATTGATAGGATTTTCATTAATGGAGTGGCAGTGGAAGGTCGGGAGGAACTAGGGGATGCTATTGCCTCCTACTATGAGACTGTGTTCAAAGAGCACACTTTAAAAAGGCCTTTCCCAGGTGACTACTTTGCTTGGAGGGTTGATGAGGCTCTGGGGAGTGTTCTTATCCAACCCTTTTCGGAGAAGGAGATTTGGGAGACGATCAGCTCGAGCGACGGGACTAAGGCCCCGGGTCCGGATGGCTTCACGCTCGAGTTCTATAAAAGGTGCTGGATGTTTATTAAGAAGGAAATCCTGGACGCGTTTAATGATTTCCATGGGACAGGGTATTTGCCGAAGTCCATCACTCATTCTTTTATTTGTCTTGTTCCGAAAGTGGATGCAGTGGAGAGCATAAAGGATCTGCGACCAATTTGTCTCATGAGCAGTTTCAATAAAATTATTAGCAAGGTATTGATGAACAGGATGAGGAATGCTCTTCCTGGTATTGTCTCTCCCAATCTGCATGCATCGGTCAGGGGCAGACATATTTCTGAGGCTACTCTTATAGCCAATGAACTCGTGGACAGCAGACGCAAGAGCAGAAGACCGGGGCTTATGTTCAAATTAGATATCGAAAAGGCGTTTGATAACGTGAGCTGGAGTTGCCTGTTTAACGTGTTGTCAAGGCTGGGTTTTCCGAGACAGTGGCAGCAGTGGATCAAGGCCACCATGTGTTCTCCAATGGCCTCGGTGCTTGTGAATGGCGAGTCTCACGGATTTTTCAAACCCGAGAAGGGCGTCAGGCAAGGTGACCCTTTATCCCCGGGTCTTTTTGTTTTGGCTATGGACATTCTTTCTTTCATGATCGGGAAGGTTAAGGAGTCAGGTGGTATCACTGGTTTCTCCATGGATGAGCAGCAGGGTAGGGGCGAGGTCACTCACCTCCTATTTGCCGACAACTCTCTCATTTTTTGCGAAGCTACTGCTGATCAGGTCATCACTATCCTTGCTGTTCTTGTTTGTTTTCAGGCGGTAACGGGGTTAAAAATTAACTTGGATAAGTCTGTTATGTTCACGGTTGGTGATGTCCATGAGCCCGGATACCTTGCTGGCATTATTGGTTGTAAGTGGAGTAATGACCCAACCAAATACTTGGGACTGCCTTTGGGGGACAGACCGAATGGGGCCTCTATTTGGAACCCTGTCATCGAGAAGTACCAAGATCGGCTACAAGGTTGGAAGAACAAGCATTTATCATTCGGTGCTAGATTAATTCTCAACTCTTCCACTCTTAACAGTATGCCGGTGTATCATTTCTCCTTGCTGAAAGCTCCAAAATCGACGGTAGAGAGGCTTGAAAGGATCCAGAGGAGGTTTTTGTGGTGTGGCTCGGATGATAATGATAAATTCCATCTTGTGAGATGGGATTTGTGCAAGGCTGACAAGAAAAAGGGTGGCATTGGTGCTTTTGATCTTCAGAGTTTTAATAATGCTCTCCTTGGGAAGTGGATTTGGAGGTTCGCAGTGGAGAGGGACAGTTGGTGGAGACAGTTAATTGCCATAAAGTATTCCGATCAGGTGTCGGAATGGAAAACGAGGAAACTGAATTGTGGGTTTGGTAGCTCGGTTTGGGCGAACATTTCTCGTGCTGGTGAGGTGTTCTGGAAAGGGGCCTGCATTGAACCGGGCTCGGGTGCTAATGTTTCATTTTGGCAGGATGTTTGGATTCCCGGAGAGCGACTTGCCGACTCTTTTCCAAGGATCCCTGCAGCCGCGGGTTCCCCGTTGGCTAAGATTTCTGACATTGTGACCTCCAATGGTGAGAATGGTTTGTGTGAAATTCCTCTTAACGTCAATCTTCGTGGGGGGGGGGGGGGGGGGGGGGGCTGAGAGGGAAAGGGTGAAACTTATTGAGACTGTTTTGGCTAACTCGCATAGAATTATGTGTAGCCCTTGTAGGGTGGTGTGGTCTCCGGATCCGGATCTCTCCTTTTCTGTGAAAACTCTTTACAGGTTCCAGGTGGAGAACAGGTTCCCGGGGGTGGCGGATTTCCCTTGTAACATTGTTTGGAGAGGCTTCATTCCCACAAAGGTTTGCGGCATCATTTGGCTCGTCTGGCACAAGAGAATCCTCACTCAAGACAATCTGCAGCGACGTGGCGTCGCGCTGGCAAGCATGTGTGTCCTTTGCTGTTGCAGCGTAAAGAGCGTTGGTCTCTATGAATATGTGGTTCTGAACTTTGTTTCCTTTGTCAACAAATACGTTATTTAAAGTGGCCTACTGAAAAGTTGGTATTAGTAGTAAAAAACTTTACATGTAACTAGTAGCTAGTCGGATGCATATCAGATAAAGTGTGAAGTGTCTAAATGACAAGTGTCTTTCTAATTTGAAAGAAATTTATTATAAATATTAGTGACCTTACCGAACGAAGAGATGAAAAATTGCTTTTACATGCTAACACATAATCCAATAGCATCCACCCACCCAATCCAGTTCGACGAAAAATGTGGGTGGATCACGAGTCACAATTATCTCAACTCACTAATAAGCAGATATATTTAAAACCAAAATTCACTCAATCCAAGTACCCAACCATGGCCCACCCTAAACTGATACGTTTTTGTCCTTCCAGGTAAGGATGGTAATCAAACCCATGACTGCGGGTACCCAAGAAATCCCCGCGTTGACTGGTTATGGGGCGCATATGGGTAAAACCCGCAAAAATTTTGGTGGGTATGGGGCGGGTATAGTTTTAGCCCCCCCTTACCCATACCCGCCCCACCAAGAATATTTATTCACTCAAGAAAATAAATAGTAGAAATGAAATTGAGTGTCCACCCAAATCAAAACCTAATTCCTTTCATTTAGTGTTATAAATTCTTTTTTTTTTATGAATGATTTGTGTGTATTAATAAAATAAGGTAGCTTACATATTACGACCTGTTACAGTAGTTTCACAGTTGCTGCAACATAATACAAAGTACCTATCACATCAACTTGAAAGAGAATTACAACAAAGATGTAGACAAGATTTAGGTTGAGATGTGAGACACAGTAAGATGAATGATCATGGAGGATGAAAAGGGTTGGTTGCTCTACCGAGCAAAAATTGATTGAGTGTCTGTACTTCTTGTCGATCTAGAAGAGTCTTGGCAAAACTCCAATTGTTACAATAGTTCACCACTTTGTGCATTACCTTGTCTCATGTACATCTCTTATCTTTGAAAGTTCCGGAGTTTCACTCTAACCAAATGTTCCAAAAGATGGCATGAGGCAGTAATCTAACACATTGAAAATGTGTTACTCCCTAGGTGAAGCGACTCCACTGTTTGATGTACGAGGTGTGTATTATCCACAGGTAGTCGAAACCCACGGATACGAGAATGGATTTGCAAAATCTTTCTCGCAAAGGCATGGGGTGGTACGGCTTTGAATATTTGAGTCTAAACCATCTTCTTCATCCCTATTGCCATCCCTTCCCAGTTCCCACATAACCCACTTCAATCCCCTTAACCCCATCCCAAGAAATTTTTTAAACAAGCCTAGAAGGCAATGACCCTTTTCCCTATTAAAATTAGGGTTAATACTAATTATTAGTCAAATCTTTCTAGCATTCTTTTTTGTTAGCCAACCCTATTAAATTACTAATAATTAGTCAGATGTGAACATTCAGTAATCAATTTTGTTAGTAATTTTGACTTGACAACATGGTATTGACTTAGAAAAGATACATGTCAACATTCCAAACTTTAATATTTTAACTAAGAATAAGTTACAAAATTATTAATGATGGCTAATATTTTTATGTATTACAAAACATTTGGCTGATTATTAGTAATTCAATTGAGCACTTCTACTATGCTATATAGTATTGGTACTTTAATGTACAACTTGAAGTTGTACCATAACATTAAATGTATAAGTTTAGGTTGTACCATAAAGGAATTTGTATCATTATGTTATGGTACAACTTTACAACTTGAAATTGTACCATCACATAAGGTACAAGTTTAAGTTGTACCATAAAAGAATTTGTACAAAAAGTATAGGTACAATTTGAAGTTGTACCATAATACAATTTGAAGTTGTACCATAAAGGTAAAAACCTATAGCACCAATGCTATATAGCATTGTAAAATTCCTCAATTCAATTTGGCTTGTTAGATTAACCATTAAAATTAACTAATTATAATAATTCCGAGTCTGAAGACCATGCGCGTCATTTCCATTATATATGCCAAGTTATATCTTGAGAAATATCACAAAGTCTTCTGACAGCAAAACAAGAGGGGAGAAGGAAAAGAGAAAAAAAAAAAAAAATGAGGTACACCTTGACTTCGACCAACCAGTTCGTCCAGGCCGCCGGCGGCAACGTTTACGTCTGGGACGTCGGAGGCGATCTCAACTACCACAGTTACTTACAGGAGACGTGGAGAATCGTCGCCACCATCAAGAACAACAATCAGCCGGCGGCGAACTTTACGGAGCTAGAGATCAACGGCTCCGTCGTGAGTGGGGCCAAGTTGGCCGAGCTGGCAACCAACCTGGACGCTGCAGCTCTTCGTCAACCGCGAGGGCTATTCGGTTGTGTATTACAACAACACCGGCGGCAAAGGTTTCTCGGTCAGCAGTAGTTTGACGTGGAAGGTGAACGAGGTTTATGACTGGAAGCACTTGGGCGTCCCGCAGGTTATCACCTGGTCGTGGGATCGCTGCAGCATGAACGTGTCCCGCTGCGTCGTTTTGGACTACCAAGCAGAGTTTGCCAGACAGGTAATGACAATTTCGATCTGATCCGTTTTACTTCGATCTATTTGGCTTGTGGGATGGAGCCGACATGGGGTACTCTGTTCAACCTTATTTGTCATGATACACCTCATTCTCGACATTTTCTTTTCTTTTTCTTCTTAATTTTATTCAGATTATTTGCGTTTTTACTTTTATTATCTCATAATTTTGTTATAATTAAATTTAAAATAGACCAAAGTCTCAATTTCTCGGATAATTTGACTACATTAGTCATGTTATAGTTTGTTTCTCATATTTGTAATGTAATATCAATAGTTATAATGTGTTCTGTATTAACTACATATTATATGGGTCGTGATCTGGCAGATCTGCCCCAATTCGTGCTCTGCGACAAATTAACTGAATTGTCGCGGGGCGCGGGTATGGCCGTATTGGTATAGAGAATATCTTAAAGATTCCCAAAATTTCAGTTGATGAAAAGTTGTAGGAAATGGAACCGTTGGTACTTCAATGGCTCCTCACTCCTGATGGTGATGGTTCGAATATCTTAGGGGTCGTTTGAAATTTCGTCGCAGATCTCTGCCTTTGTTCATGTTGGTTGTTTGACGCCATTAATGAATGTTTGAATATGATGCTGCGCAGAGCAAGCAGGAGCGGGAACAAACGAATAAAATAATTGAGGTGATGGAAGCAATTATCAAGAAGCATGAGGGAGAGGCTGCCGAGAAAAATAAGGAGATGGATGCAAAGAACAGGAAGATAGAGGAGTTAACAGCAGTGATCAAGAAGAAAGATGATGAGATTGCCGAAATGAAAAGCCAACACGCGAAAGAGATTGCCGGGAAAATTAAGGACCTGGATGCGATGAAGAGCAAGATAGAGGAGTTAATGGTAGTTATCGAGAAGAAAGAGGATGAGGTTGTTGAGCTGAAATGTCAAAATAACGGGTCGGTGTCCTCGATATCGTTGACGGTAATCTCATCGCCGGGAGTCGACGGATCGTCGTGTGGAATATCGACGGAGGAAATTGTGACGACAGACTCTAAAGATATCAGAATAGCTCTAGCGCTTAAGATCGGTGAGTTTTGTCTAAATTTTTATTTACAATTTTTGGGCATAATATTTGAACTCACATCACATGTGGTTGGAATTATTAGTAGTTTGTTATCACTAGCCGATGATTTAGTTCTAAAACCTCAATTACCTAAAACGTCATCTACAATTTTGCGCTTGCATATATACTTGATGTTTAGATCGGGTGTATATCCAAATATGATCTCTTTGTTTTTAGTAGAGTCAAATATGAATATATGATTCTCTAATTTTTTTTTTTTTTGAATATATGATGGTTGAGATTTCTTTCTTTTTCTAAATCAACTTGTATCTACTTCGACAGAAAATGCCACACTTGACGACATTGTGGCCACACTACTGAAAGAAAAGGTGCAATTGACAAAACAGCTCGATGAAGCACGCAATGGAATAAATGCTAAGGATCAACAAATCAAACAGAAGGTCGAGGAAATGAAGGCTAAAGATGTGGAGATGACCAAGAAAGTGGCGGAAATGGAGTTGAAAAACAAGCTTATGATCGAAAGTGGAAAAGAGACGCAAATGAAACTGAAGGAGTTGATTTGTAACATGAAGGGCGAGTTAGAGAAGAAGGAGAAAGAGCTTAAGGAGAAAGATAAAGTGATTGATGAGCAGGCAACAATATTGGAATGCGGCAGGAAGCTGTTAGATCAAAGGGAGAAAGCGATCAAGAAAAAGGACAGGCAAATTAAGAAGCAAAACAATAAGTTGGATGTTAAAATTGAGCAGCTAGAAAAGATTAAAGCTAAGAATGAGAAATTGAAGATTGCCCTGAGCCAGTTCATTGCTGTGGACGATGACACTGATGATGACGATGACGACGATGATGATGAAGACGATGATGAGGATGAATGCCGTCGAGTTTTGTAATACGGATGGCTACTACTTAATGTGTCAATCCTTACTTGAGACTTAAGAGTACTTATGCATGTGATTCACTTTGTTTTTATTTCTGATTTCACCATTTCATATCTCAATTTGGATTTCTGTTCTACTAAGGGATCAACCATCTCAGTCTTTCATTCTCAATCCTCTTAAATGGAGCTCCATATGGTAATGTTGGACAACAAAAGATCGCGTTAGGGAGATCCTTTCTCACTATTTAGTTTGCGGTTTGTAATTTGGTATGTAATATCCCTCGGCTTTGACAATTGGCCTCTCATTTCATACCCCTTTGCTTTAGTTTCTCCCTTCTTCGCTCTGAAACGGACTTCAGAATTTAGACACCAACCAACAGCTGGATCCGCCATTGCCACATTGCTCCGAGATCTGCTGATCACTGCTATCAGTAGAATTCTGGGGCTGGAAGCTTACCACAACTTTCTTTTCGGTTTTTCTCGACCAGAATGCAGACACCAACTAACAGCAACACATGCACCGGCAATATATACACACAGCAAAATCATTACTAGCTATTGGCAGAGGCGGTATACTCCACATCTACATTACATACATACATTCAGAAGCCTTTTTTCCCATGGCTAGTGCTACAGCCTATACATCGCATTCACATGTATCAGTTCGTTATAACTGTTACAACGACTCGCTGGCTTACCAAAACTGGACATCATCCCTTCCACTCTCTATCTACTGCTGCTGCTGTTCAAGTTTCTGGATCAAGGATTTCTGCTCTTCTTCTGACAGGGCATTGAACATGAACACTGATTTATCGCCAATGTCGTCCTACCCCCCAACCAAAACAACATCACAAATCTCAGAACACAAAGTTGGAAGGCGACTTCAAATTTTTTTGATGGATTCATAAATAATGCACCATGAGTAGCTAGCTGTCTTACCTTAATGGGTTGAGTGAACTTCCTGCCAGCAAATATGAGAAAGAGGGCCATCCAAGAACCAAGTAGAGCTTGTTTCACCCCATCATCCATTACACCACTCTGCAATAGTTCAGTTCAACCCAATCATTCATCATAAACCCCAATGAATGCATCTTCTTTTGAAGCAGTAAGAGCCTAAGGGGGAAGATTGAAGCATAAGCTGGGTTGGTAAAGCAAAGTACCAGATGTCCAAGCAGCAGTATGGGTATGATAAACGTAAGAATACCAGCTTCCAGCTTCCCATAACACAGACCTGATAACATCAACTCCTCATCTCATCATCGTTCCCTCAAAATTCTGATACGACGATCAAAGGAAATGGCGTGCAAAAGCCAAAATGGACTAGAAAATCATGTACCTTCCTTGAACACAAGGCCAGTCAAAGCAGCAAAGAGTGGACCAACTAGCCACACGGCGGCAGGGTTTTCAACAACATAGTGCACCAAGTCCAGACCAGCTGGGCGAGCAAGGCTTGTGTACGCTGCAATGGAGCCGATTACCCCGAGCGCCCAGAAGGCCTGAAGGGTGCGTTTAATTGGAGTCACATAGATGTGAATCAGAAGCAACGACACTCCCAGCCCACCAGCTCCAACGCCGTAAAGAACGTCGAGGTTTTGTTCGATTGCTGAGCTCAACGGAGAAGAATCGCCCGGAAGAAACGCCGTCGACGCAGCAGCCACGAACGACGTAGCTGCCGTCACTAGTCCCGCCCTGTACAACACGACCTGAAACTCCCCAAATTGGGCAAACGTAAGGAAATTGAAGGACTACCCAATTCAAGATAGAGGAAAGTGCGAAGTGGGGTTTAGAAGCTTTAATTACCTCTTGAACGTCGGAGTCTTCGACTCGCCAGGGACCGTAAACGCCTCTGTAAGTCTGGGAGGTGTCGCTGACGGCCTTGCAGTTGATGAATCCTCTTCCATTTCGTGGCGTTTGGTATTTGTAATTGTGACGCGATGGAGATGAGGAGCGAGGGGCGAGTTTCGGGATGGCGTTGAGGGGGGTGATTGTTGTGATGGAAGACGTTGGCGATAATAGGCGTAACGCCATTAATTCCCAACCACCTGCTCGGCTTCACGTCTTTTTCTTGGGGAATTCCTCTGTTGGAGTTGGGGGAAACGCAGGGAGAGAGCAGAGAGAGAGCAGAGAATGGGAGAAGGGAGGCGGAGAAAGGGAATATCCAATGGAGCAGTAGCAGGCTTTCTAAATTTTTTGGATTCGAGTGGGATATTGGGCTCATATTTGGCCCGCCACTATAATTCTCGAGACTCCCGCAATAGAGGCCCGTGGGACGTGGGTTATGTCACGGAGCAAAAGGTGGGCTAGGGTGACAACAATGGTGAACGTGGTTAGGTAGGTCAGTTTTGAGCATTTTAGTGACCCGCCATGAGGTTCTATATGTTTTGGGGGATTGAGTTAAAATTCAACCAAATAGTTAAATGCGAATGTTGAGATAGTTTAGATAAGACTGTGTAGTTTTATTTTATTCTAATTATATTTTAATTTTTTATGTGTTGTTTCTTTTACATTGAAACAAAAGTTAAAAGTTACATTTCTCGTAACATAATATAATTTATTTAAAACTACAATAACTATCACAAAAATCAAATATGGTAAACTAAAATATACCAATTTCCTTAACTACATGTATATACACGCATAATGCATCAATTTAACTGCCACTAAAACCAAACATAACTCTCATATTCCCATTCAATGTCTAAACCCATGTACGCATATATGCTTGAATCCACCAAATTGAATGATTGGAGGTTAAAGGTGGCAAATGGATTAGATTCATGGATTGGTGGATTGGATTTGTGAATCCATGGATCAAATGGATTGGTGGATTCATGATCAGATCCAATGAATTTGTGGATCGATCAATGAATCCAAATGACATCCAAACCCTGGACCATTATGTAAATTTTGAAAATTTTCGATACTAAAATGTCATAATGAAAATTTTTAGATACCAGAATGTAAAATATAAAAAGTGAAGGTACTAAATCGTAATTTGCCATTTGGATCCATGGACCAATCCATGAATCCACCGATCCAATTGGATAAAATGGATTGGATTAAGTGGATAATTTGATAGATGAATTGGATTGGATTCATGGATATGGATTCTAATTGTCACCTCTACTGGAGGTATGGATCCAATAAACCATATAACTGTTCTTTTTCTTGCATAAATAAAATATTGAGATATGAATGCCAGATGCATTATAATATATAAGACTAACAAGGTAACATAGCCTAACAGTGAAACCGCTGGCCTGGTTGGCTCAAGAAGTGGGAGGTCCTGAGTTCAATTCCCATCGGCACCGCTTGTGTGTTCCCGGAGGCATCCCTGAGTGCTGGGGACGAAGCCCCCCGATATTGTGTCCTGTACAGGTACTCCCCAGGTTTAGTAGACCCCAATGTAATAAAGTGGCACATGGGGTTGAGGTGTTGGGTTATAAAAAAAGACATTCCCACTCCAAAAATAATAAAAAGAAAAGATGGTAAAGCTAGAAGAGAGAACAATTTTTTTTTATAATGGTTATATGTATAATATGCTATTCTATTATGTAATTTTCTCAAACATATCCCTTCTATGATCGAACAATTCTTAAACATACCTTTCCGTTAGGGCTTCCATCTCAATAATGTTAAACTTGGTCTAACCATTGTTTGCCTAGTGAAATAGGCGGTTAAAAGACATTGTTACCCTCCCTTGCACGGTTGATTCATTGCTGGCGCTACCATCTCGCCATTAGATCTGCTATTGCCATTTGCTCTTATCTGATTGTCTTCTCACCCTCAAGCCATATCAATCAAAAATTCCCATACTCCCCTGATTCTCGACCTCTTCATTCCCCCTAAAACGGTCAATTCCTACGCAACCATTATTGCTTTTGTTGAACCGGCAGTGACTATTACCCTAGACCCTCCTCAACCCTAACTCTGAGATTTCACTTCTCGGTCCGAATATATACGAACTCTGCAGTGCACCTACCTTCTTTTAGCAAATTTCGTTCTTTCCACTTCCCGATTTTCCCCAAAAATTCAATCATCGATTAGAAAGGATAGTGTTATGGGACAATCCAAGTACCACATCGAAAACACAAGGGGAAGAGACTCTTGTATATAAGTGTCCACCAAGCTCATTAGTACGAGGCCTTTTGGAGAGGATACCCAAAAGTAAAACCGTGCAGGCTTGGCCCAAAGCGGACAATATCGTAATAACGGAGCGGCCCGGTTATGACAAGTGATATCAGATCCTGATTCGGCGGATCCAGGGCGGTGGACCTAAGTTTGGAGGGATCCTCATTTGTTGACGTCGGGATTTGAGATCTACGTTTGTGTGGTGGATCCAGGAGAGACCCACGTCTGTTTGGCGGATCAAAGAGAGTTATGCGTCTGGGAAAATTCCTGGGAAAATTCTTGTGCCGACAATCCCATCGATACATGGTGTCTGGCGGATCAAAATAATCGCTGAGGAGAGGACATGAAGTTTGTGGTCCTTGTCTTGAGGGGAGGATTGTTATGAGACAATCCAAGTACCACATCGGTAATACAAGGGAAGAGACCATTGTATACTAGTGTCCACCAAGTCCATTAGTTCGAGGCCTTTTGGGGAGGATACCCAAAAGTAAAATCATGAGGGTTTGGTACAAAGAGGACAATATCGTATTAACGGAGCGACCGCGTTATGACAAGTGGTATCAGAGCCAGATTTGGTTTGGGGAGGTGGACGTCAGTTCGTTGGTCCCTCATTTTGGTAACCTCGGGATTTGCAATTCGCGTGGTGGATCAAAGAGAGTTCCGCGACTAGGCTACATCTGGTTTGGCAGATCAAAGAGAGTTCTGCCTCTGGGAAAATCCTTGTACCAAGAGCCCATAGATACAATGTGTCTGGTGGGTCAAAATAATTCCTAATGAGAGGACACGAAGTTCATGGTCCTTGTCTTGAGGAGAGGATTGTTACGGGACAATCCAAGTACAACATCGAAAATAAAAGGGAAGGGACCCTTGTATATTAGTGTCCACCAAGCTCATTAGTACGAGGTCTTTTGGGGAGGATACCCAAAAGTAAAACCGTGCGGGTTTGGCCCAAAGCGAACAACATCGTACTAACGGAGCGGCCCGGTTATAACAAGTGGTATTAGAGCCTGATTCGACAGATTCAGGGTGATGAACGTCAGTTTGGTGGGACCCTCATTCGGCGACCTCGAGATTTGAGATCTGCGTTTGTCTGGTGGATCCAGGAGAGACCCACGTCTATTTGGCTGATCAAAGAGAGTTTTGCGTCTTGGAAAATCCTTGTATCGAGAAGCCCATCGATACAAGGTGTCTGGCGGATCAAGATAATTGCTTAGAAGAGGACACAGAGTTTGTGGTCCTTGTCTTGAGGGGAGGATTGTTATGAGACAATTCAAGTACCACATCGGTAATACAAGGGAAGGGACCCTTGTATATTAGTGTTCACCAAGTCCATTAGTACGAGATCTTTTAGGAAAGGACCCAAAAGTAAAATCGTGCGGGCTAGGCCTAAAGCGGACAATATCGTACTAATTGAGTTGTCCGATTTTCGACATATGGGTTGGCGGTGTTCCGGAACTATTGTAGCCGCTAAGTTAATATACCAATGGCCTTAATTGATGTACAGTTCTCCATCCAACCTTTGAAAACTGTGAAATTGGATTCGTGGTTTTATTATTTTCCCTGCAGAAGAAGCTTAATGAGAAGGAGCTACTGTGGGTATCACCGGAATCGCGAATCCGGGGAGTGGGGGCCAACCGGCCAAGGAAATCTTGATCTTTAACAGTCTTAATGGGGGACGCAGAAGGTTAGAAACAAGAGAGGGGTAAAAATTAACGGAAGTGGTTAGACCAGGTTTAACGTCATTGAGATGGTAAAAATTAACGGAAGTGTACATTTAAGAATTGTTCGATAGTAGAAGGGCAGATTTGACGTGTTTTAAGGGGCATGTTTGAGAAAATTACATAGTTTAGGAGCATATTATACATATAACTCTTTTTAGAATGATGAAAATTTATGACGAGATAAAAAACAGAGATCAAATAATAAGTATAAAGAAAACCCCTTCACTGGCAGTGGAGATAAACAACAAAAAGAAAGATAATCAAGGACGAAACAGAGAAAAAAAAAAAACAAAAGTTACACAATGAAGATACAACAGAAGCCAAGACAAGGTACAAAGAACAAGCCAACACACCAACAAAGCAACCGACATAGGCAAACAAACGCAACGAAATCCAACGCGCCACACTCTGACCAAATAAACAACCTCCTATTCATAGAGTATGCGACATTATTGAAAGAAAAGCATAGCCAAAATGTTTCGACAATCAGACAACATTAAAACACACCGAGGGATGCTCTTCATCTGGAGTCTCTCATTCCTTCAGTGACCACAGGATATGGATATGGTAGTGACCACACAACATCTAGCATCACGATGAAATGGGGAATGGAGTGACGAGCAAAGCAGTTAGTAAATCCTTAGTGGTGGTGGCAGAGTTGGTGTAGCCATCACTGTCCTTGTAAAGGACATCCATAATCTGTGCAAAAGCAAGAAATATCGAGAGGACTTTTCTAGGTACACAATCCGGTGGATTGAGCAACTCCCCATTCATTATCTTCCAGTCCTCTTCCACCATGTTACTCAATGCGTCTACTGCCTTCTGTGTCGACACGCCATATTGTTCCACGTAACATTCAACGGACGAAGGGGCGTGCCCCCTTTTCTGTTCAAACTGCACGCAAAACCGGAATAATAATATGAATATCCATTATTATATATTATCCAAAACAAAATCTTATATATCTCTTACGATGTACTCTTTTTTTTTTCTCTTTTCCTTTCCTGAAGTGTGTGAAAAGATCGACTAAAACGATGTATTTCAATTCTCATTCATCGATATAGATTACCTCGTGGGTCATGATGTCATCCATGAGACGACATTGGTCCGACGAAGCTACTAACATTTTAGGCTCTGTGAATAACCAGTCAAACAGTTCCTTGGGAGCTAACTCATCACCCATTCCACAAAATACCGAAAACGCTGCCCATTGGTAGATAGTGCTGAGGGATGAAATGTGCCTGTATTCCTCCAAAGTAGGCACATAACCCTTGGCTAGCCAACGTGCTTCTTCCAAGTACAACCTTACAACATTCTTCAGCTGATCATCGAAAGAACAAAAAAAAAAAAAAAAAAAAACAAAGTATATAGGAATGGTGAATCCCGAATCTAAGAAGAATAAAGTTAATTTTTTTTAACTAGTTGATATACGACATGATTTTTACCGCAGGTTTTCCGTATTCCCAACAGTAGGATCGTCCGAATTCATTGGAAGTGATCTCTTGAATGTCATCATAGGAATCAATAACCGCGTCGAACAGGATTTTCATATTTGTGTTCAGATCTTTCGTGCTGGTATCCCATCTGCATATATATGCACGTAGCAGCGCTTAATTAGCTTGGTCATCTCTGTATCATGAAAATTGAGTTAACACCACTATTCATGCATTTGTTAATAAACAACAGTGTGATCCACGATTAAACATCATCTCCCGACCATCGGTTTCTTGTCAGCATTCACTTAAATGTACCTGTGAATGGCGGCCGTGAACTGTTCGAGCTCATCAAGCTTTCCATACGCGTCGAACGTGTCATCGTACATCGACGCAATTGGAATGAGCTTCATGAAACAGTATCTGGACAGCGAAAATTTGGGCTCCCACAAGCATCCCATCGCCCAGAAGTAGTTCTCTAGCAGTTTGTCCCGCGCGTAGTACAGCTTCCTCGGCAAATCCAACTCGATCCACCACCTAATTAACGACAGCGACAACAACTCCGATCATTTGGATTCGGATCAAATGGAACGTACTTATAACATTGACGATCGACGGACGTACTTACTTGGTGAGAACTTTGAGCTCCTTCTGGTACAGATTCTGCAGCAGGTTGAAACCCAACCTGGCCAGCTTGAGGAGCCCTGCATCGTGGCCGTCTATCTTTGGGTAAATCGATACAAAGAAGAGATGTTCAGCTCTTCTCATGCCTCTGCGTAAGGGCCGGTGCAGGGCGTGCGCGACGCGCTCGGCGAGTGGGGACGCCAGTTCACGCGCCATGGCGGTCAGGTGTTTTTTTGGTGAAATCGAGAGCTTCGTCGAGGATGTTGTCGTCTTGTGTGCGTATATATGCAGCTTCGTACAAGCTTAGCATGCCTTCCGCGTCGCTAACTAGTTCTTGTCTGAATTCACCCTCTTCAGTTCTGAACTTGCCAAATACGAGCGCTAGAGAGTAGAGAGCAGAGACCCCAAAAATATTATTGCAACACATTTCATTAATCTATAACCTAGCTTTTTATATATGTCAGAAGAAGATAACTTACCACTTGGTACATTATAACCTTGTTGTCGGAGCAGTCTGAAACGAAGCGCGACAAGGAAGATGTCACCGTCAATAATGTTGCAAGCATTCGGACCGATGTTCTCGTAATCGTGTTGAAGGATTTGTTCGATTTCTTCCTCGAACATGAAATCGATCCCTAATCGTTGAATCGTGTCAATAAGATTCAACCTCTCCAATAAATTGTCTCCGGAAGAAGATAACACCACCTTCACATTGGACTTCAGCACTTCAATCTCTTCATTCCACGAATTGACCACCTGTGGCAGGAGTAGTGAGACATGTTAATTAATGAACAACCCATTTATTATCTAATAATTCGAGCTATCGAGATAAGTTGATTTATAATATAGTTTTTTATTATAACTAGTTTGATTGTGAGTTCTCGTGTTTATGTTCTCACAACCCTCAATACCAACTGTTGATTTAAGAACACTGGATGATGGCCATGTGTAAACTTTCAACCAATGGTATTATAACTCGTTTGACCATGAGTTCTCGTATCAAATCCTCGCAACTCTCAGTATTAAATGCTAATTAAAGAACATGGCATGTCAGGTCTGTGCAAATTTTAAGCCCATAAATTTATGTCATTTTGAGAGACATGTGAAGAAGTTGTATGAGATCCATATGTATATTATTTTATCTCAACAACTAGAGTTTTAGGATGGTTGTATGAGATCCATATATATAAGATTTTATCTCAACAACTAGAGTCATTAGGATGGATTGATTTAGCAACACGCATTAACTTCATGATAGCCATGTTTACTTTCTTAAATGATGATTTATTAATAAACGAACGAATACGAGCACGTATATACACACACTAGTACAAAAGACTAGCTCATCTGCAGTCAATATAGTCTGAATATATTATTGTGACTGGGAAAACCCTTATAATATAGTCAAGACTTTGAAATTTGGTCCTTGGGTCACTAACCTAGAGTACATAATTCTAGTATAATTAGATACAAGTCCTTGATTTAAAGTGGAGCCGAATTTAATGGGTAAGAATAAATGGGTTTTTTTTCCTTCTAATTTTCTTAATCAAATTTTATCTTCATCGTTATAACTTAAATTTCATAATGATTTGTTCAAATGAAGGGGATTTGTTGTGATCTACAAAATTATATTAATTTTCAATATATTTCGAGAGAAAAAAATATCACTCTGTTACCACCTTGGTACCACTTAGTTCACTTTAGTTTTAAATCATATTTTGAATAATTTTGCTCAGAATAAACGAGTTCATCGTGATCTATTTTATCTATAAATTTTTGGGAGAAAATTTCAGAACCAAAAATATCACCATGGTATAGGGTGGTAACTAGTGGTAGGCGATGATGAAATGTGTTAAATGACGGTTAGTATATTTCTAATATCATGTATACAATCATTCTATACTATGATATATTCATACCAACATGGTATAATCTTATGTAAATACAAGTAGCTACAACATGGTAAGAACTAGTAATGAAAAATCTCAATCCCCCCCCCCCCCCCCAACCCCCAAAATATATCAAATATATGTCATTTTGAAAATTACAATCAATCTAATTTTTCTTTGCAATTTTTTGTTTTTAAATTTCGGCTTAAAAGAAAAGAGATATAGCTCGTTAAGTATCTTGGAGGAAAAGTTAGTTGTCTTTTATAAATCAGTAAGTATAGGGTTATGTAATGTTATGTAAGAATTCCTTACAACAATCTTGACTAAATAGTCTATCAATTAATAAATCTAAATATTTCAGCCAATGGACTGAGTTCAAACTAGTTATATTCAAAAGAATAATCTAATTAATTATGTAGATGTAGATTCAAGCACTTCTATCATACTTTAAGCCATTGGTGCTTCGAAATACAAATCGAAGTTGTATCAAAACTTTAAAGCTACAAATTCAGGATGTACTGTAAGGATATTTGTATTTTTATGTTACAGTACAACTTGAAGTTGTATCATAATAATATAAAGATACAAATTTAGTTTGTACCATGAAAGGATTTGTACAAAATGGTATAGGTAGAAACTAAAGTTGTATCATAGTCCATAACGTTAAAAGTACAAACTCTAATTTGTACCATAAAAGAAAGAAGAAAAAAAACTAATGCACCATTGCTTTAAAACATCGTAACATTACTCGGTAGATGTAAGGAAGAAGTCCCCCCAGACGCTGTCGTGAAAATCCGCGGTTGGGCGACCATGATCAGGAAGAGAGCTTGTAGCTGATGCGGCCATCTTTCCTGAATTAGCAATGCTAAGAGCTAGCTCATCTGCAATTAATTATATGCCTCCCCAGCAACGCATATTTATATTCTGCCTAGTTCTTGTTTTCTCTGCCGATAGAAACCGACGAGTTCAAAAATAGTAATAATATAAGACCTGATCATGAGGTCGCGCGGTTGGCGGCTTTGGTGCTAGGGGTAGCTATACAGTCCGGTCCGGTTAAATTGGACCAAATTGATCCGGTCCCAGTCCAGTCTTTTCGGGAATATAAGGACCAAAGATTGGATTGGATACACTCCGGTCTTGACTCGGTCCAGTCCCAATTTGATTTTGATTTTAGATTGAGCTTGTGGGGATTTGAGTGTTGGGGTCTTTTATCCGGTCTTTATCTGGGGTTTTTACCTCAAATCTAAACCCAAATATGAGATTGGATTGTTTGCTATCCGGTCCCAGTTCGGTCTGAGTTATACGGTCCGCTTTCGGGTAAAACCAAACAGTCCTGGACCAAATTGCCAGCTCTATTTGATGCTATATTGATCCTTCAATATTTTATCCGACCTGAGGTGTGTCATTAATTGTCAATTGATCAATCTCACTAGGCGCTAATTAACTACTTGCCCTCCATCCACCGTCACAAGCTTAAATAATTAATATGATAATCAAGTGGCAACTGGCAAAGTGGGGAGATGACGGTTGTCTTAATGACATCAGTTTATGACGTGGACTGGCACAGCCTTGTGACGAACAGCGAGTGCAATTAAGAAACGGTATTGGGTTGTTTGGGCTGAGAGTAGTAGTACTACATCTCTTTTAGTTATTACTATTAAAAACTATCGTGGTCCCGGCCATTTGGTCGGAGGAAGGTGAGGTATGAAATTTGATAAAGTAATGGGATGTATAACTTATGGTTGTATAGTTTTTTTTTTTTGAAACACGTGATAAAAATAGTGAATTTTAGTAGGAAAGAGACATGAATGATGCAACGAATCAAAAATCAGTCTTATGAACCAAAATTAAGTACCCGTTACCTTGTGAAACAATATTGTTTCTGATAATATGATGAGGTGGAGTAAGTTTTACAGAAACCGAATTCCAGAAAATCGAATAAAAAATTGCCTATCCCGCCGGTTTTCGGGAAATGAGCATCTCACAATCGTTGCTACCTTTTACTCGGCCCGTTGGCCGATAAATTTGCTTTATAAAACTTTCATCTTGTCATCATTGTGCTTTCTGGTTTTTTGCCAAGCCATGATAAAATCTAAAAAAATCAAGAATGAACAACGCGATTTGGGATAGGAACCACCGTTCCTGTATCCCTAGAAAATGGTGGTAAACACGGACTCACCTGTCAAACTGGTTTGGATTGAGATTTTTATCGGGTATCAGGGAACCATGTGATTATAAATTAGACTTGATCAAAACGGGCTAAAACTTGAAATTCAGCCTGTTTGACCGACTCATGCCAAACTCTAATTATTCTTTACTTTTAAACTTGCTATTTGAAAATAAAAAATAATGAAAGAAAAGAGATGACTGCAATTTGCCATTTGCACATCACTGATTCGGGAATAAAACTATAGAATTTTGAAAGAAAACTGAAAATGTTTAGAATCGTTTTAATGTTAAAAATAACCTAATAGATCTTTCTGTTTAGTTTTTTACTAACAAATATCAAACGATTCTCTATAATATAGACTATAATTTAATCATTATTATATCAAATAATTACATAAATATATATTTGAAATGATAAAAATTGGACTAATTGGGTTGGTCGAGGTTGAACCATTGAATAACTTTAAAATACATTATATTTTGGTCACTAAGATATAAAATAATAGCATAATATATATTATGCTAGAGAAAATAGCTTGTTTTAGAATGATAAACCCATGATGTTCATTTGTATTTCTTGATGGGCAAATCCCGTGTAGGTCAGACCCATTCAAATCTTTTTATTTTATGATTAGCGCTTAGCCCATTAGAATCCATGCATTAGTTTATTGTTAATTTTTTTTTTCTTTTTAGCAATAACAATGAGTATTGTTTTTGCCTTTTCATATATATTTACCACCACGGAGAAATAAAAGGACTTAAAGAAAAAAAATTGACACTCCTGGACCCGTTTAATTCCAAATGAGTACAGTAAGTTGGCCCGTTCCACAGAGGTAGAATAAAAAAATTGACACTCCCTATTCTACCCATCCTACAAGCGCTCCTGGAGCAAGGAATTTGAAATGGGGGATGTGTTTTTTCCTCTCTGCAATTATATGTTTTTAATTTAAATGTACAACAAATGTACTTAGTGTGATTGGTTATGATCTTTGCTTTTCTTTAAAGTGGTAATGGTTCGAATTCTAGTAAGTGTCTTTTTAATGAATAAAAAAAGTAATTGTGAATACCAAAATGTCCTTCCTACTTTCACTCTGGATGCAGAAAATTTGAAATGGCCTTCAAATTTTTTCATTTGGTTTTTATTTATTGTGTAGATTAATTTCGGTCACGAGGATTTGTCGCGAGGTTGTGCGACAAGCACCATTGTTTCCCGGAAAATACTGTGTTTTGTTTTGTTTTTCGTTGATTAATTTAAACCAACAGTTTTGGCTTTTCTTTTGTCCTTGTACAGTTTTGTGATCCCAACTACGTCTTTGCAAAGAAAAGAATAGAAAAACAACACTGTTGAACTGCTCTGCAGCTCAGCTTTGGCCGAGAACAACTGTGTTTTGCCCCCTATTTTTTTTGTATCGGTCAAACCAATTCAGTTGTGCTTGATTTGGGATTCTTCTTGGCATCTATGTAAATCTGTAGCATTGCTTGGCCTTCAGTGGCAGTGTTTTGAAATATTCCTCTAAACACTCTGTTTTATATTCCAAAGGCTGTTGCAATGCTACTTGAGCCATATCAGACGTGTTTTGGTCTAAATTTTTCTGAACTGTAAAGCCAATAACTTGAGTTTTTTTTCCGAGGCAAGCCCAAAGGGCATGGGACAAAAACGCGACTCAGTTACAATAAGGACTCCAAAGTAAATGCGGTAAGTCGTAAGCAAGCAGATTCCCGATGAAAGAGTCTGTTATAGCCACTACATGGGCAGCTCTGTTAAAGCTATGAGGAGCAAAAGACACGACACTGACTCAAGAAAAGAGAAAAAAGAGAGCACTTCCTCCAAGACAGCTCCTGCTCGAGAGTGCGGCGTTCTGATAACCA
Organism: Linum trigynum; assembly: GCA_964030455.1. Taxonomy (NCBI): domain Eukaryota; kingdom Viridiplantae; phylum Streptophyta; class Magnoliopsida; order Malpighiales; family Linaceae; genus Linum; species Linum trigynum. The sequence continues at coordinate 8,121,502 of OZ034819.1, forward strand.
GTTGATAATTTCTTCAAAAGAAAAAAACCAGAAATTATGAGTAAATCACCATTTAATAGGCATCATTGATACCATGAAAATATAAAAAGAGCAACAAGCCTTAACTGATAGACTGACGAGGGCGATTGCACTTCCTTCATGTTTTCCTGTAACCTGATCAATCCGAAAGGGATCCACTAAAGTGCTAGAAATCTCTATCCAAAGAGATTAAAGTCTATCATTGAGACAAAGTCGGAAATACCGAATATACCACATCAATGATGCGATTCAACAATTAAAAGAAAATAAATTATAGAAAATAAATATTATAAAAATACAAAATAAATAATAGTCCCCTTATTTCAACAAGGTAACTAAAAGGTTCTAATATTAATAACCATGATTTGACACCAAGGTATTTCAACAAGAAATAAAGTTTCATATTTAATATCATATATTTAAAATTAAATAAAATAAGTGAATATGGCTACAAATGAGGATAATCAATTACCCAAATTACCTTACAAAGTAAATACAATTTAAACCAACATCCTAAAAATCAGGAATGAATAAAAGAAAACGATTGTTGCCAATGAAATTAATTAATAAGAGGCATTAAAAGGTACTCTGGATAATAAAAATGATTCTCAAATACCAATAGGGGAGTAATGGATTGAATAAATTCTAATTGCCTTACCTGATGCGGTGATTGAGGAGGTACTAATAGAAGTTATAAAAGCATAGGGAATTAAACAAGGGATAATTAAAAATAAGGCAAAATACACTTGTATAGCCAAAACTTTTGCGTTTTTGCCAATAATAGCCAAATTTGACGAAATACCACTTATAGCCACTTCCGTCCAATTCTTTAACGGTGTTAACTAACATGCTGAATGGACTAATAGAAAAACTGATGTGGCGGCTTAGGTGGAATTAACCAAAATAAAAAATTGTTTATTTATTTTTGATCTACTCTCTCTTCTTTCCCCTTCCCTTCCCAGTACCCTCGGCCGCCGCTTCAGAGATGGAATCCCATCGACCTCTCCTCCTACCCCATCATCGCCATTAGTCATCACCACCAGATAGTTGTCGTTCCTCTCCACAGTGACAAAAGCTCCAAATCGTCGAGGCAACCAGCAACCGCTCACTGTCCCTAGCCATCATTGGACGGAAGAAAGTTCAATCGCCGTCCACAGCCGCCGTCGCTCCAGATCGAGCTTCCTCAGCAGATCTGCAAGAAATCAAGTAGCGGCAGGAAGCAACGCCATCTCCCCAACAAATACAGAGATTCTCTCGTTGGCCAAAAAAATCCCCAATCTCAACCTACTCCCCATTCTCCATTCGTTTACGAAACCCTATCTCTCAACCTGGAATCACCACCGTCGAAGGAGCAATACCAAGTGAGTAAGAAGAATTGGAATCAAAGGTCTCTTGGAAAAAGAGAACCGCAATGGTGTGTACCCATGAATATCACCGTATCTGGACTTCTCTTCGTATGCATTCAATTGAAAGACGATTTGTTGGGTCTAGGGATGCAAGGCCAGCGACGCAAGCTGAGAGTGGCGGTGCAGCTGCAGCTTGGAAAGGGAGAAGGGTTCGAAGGGTAAGCAGATTTCCAAGTGAGGGTTTATCTTTTTACCCTGAATCTGTACGATTATTTCCCTCTGAGAGTTTTCAGCTTGTTCTATCCTCTTCGGGCAATCGGCAGCGACAGGCTCATCTAATTGCCACTGCGACGGAAAGGGGGAATCGCACATCACCTGTTCACCTTCTTCCCAATTCGCCTCATACCCTTCATACGGCAAAAGGAGGAGCGACGAGTAGTCTTCTTCCTCCTCGTCCCGGCGACCGCGTTGTGAAGCTTTCATTCCGCTTCATTCTCGACTCGACGGCTAGGCTCGACGACACGAGGGACGGGTGAGTAGTGTTTGGGTGGAACAGAGGTAGGTGGCGACCCTTCATTCTCATATTCCCAAACCCATATTTGGGCGGTGGCACAGGAATAGCAGCATCAACGGGCTAGACGACCACATATTTTCAGAAGGCGGTCGAGTCGAAGGTGATGGGGACGCGAGTCGATCAGTGTTGCCCAACGCGGCGATGGTGGGACGGATCAGCAAAGGAAGGAAGGAAGTCGTTTGCTCAATTCTTTCTTTTTCAGGGAAATCGATATTGAGATTTAGGGATTTCTGGTTTTTGGTGTTTTTTTTTGCAGGAAAGGGGTAAATCAAGAAGGACGGGCAAGGGATTCTTCTTGCTGGGAAGAAGAAGAGAGGGGTTCAGATCCAATCCCTATAATTTTTGGATCTAGATTTGGGGGAAAAGGAAAAGAAAAAGAATGGGCGACGTCGAGTGTAACAAGAAAGGAAACTAAGCGAATAATTTAAGATTTTTTATTTATTTTTAAATTAAATATGACATGGCATCCATGTGGCAAGTGTTGTTGAGTTGTCAATGACGTGTCCGATGACTTGGCAGCCATATAAGCGTTCCGTTAATTTGACTAACAATGTCACTGACGCCGTTAAAATATGTAACGGAAATGGCTATATTTGTCATGAAACTTTCAAAATTCTTGCTATATTTGGTATTTCGCCAAAAGTGGCTATTATTGTCACAAATGTGAAAGTTTTGGCTACACAGATGAATTTTGCCTAAAAATAATTATGAAGGTCATTAAATCATTTAAAAATTATGAGCATGATACTTACCTGTAATGAAATTCATTGAATGCGAAATTTAGTTGAATCCATAATCTGCTCTGGCATTATTACGGGACCGCCGGCCTTACCGTAAACCTTGGGAGGCGGCGGCCGGAGGAGAGCACAGAACTCGAGTGAGACGGCTAAGCCGTAACCAAACATCGACCAGAGCAAGCTGAACTTAGAGAATAACTTAACCAACCAGATCAGAGACAAAACGAACAAGCTAAATAAAGCAGAACCCTTACATCTGCTCTAAGATGTTGGCAAATTGAACAGTTCAGGGAGGTAAGCATCGAAAACCAAACACAACAGTTCAAGCAACGGCCAATCGAGAAACTGGGGGCCAGTAAAATCGAGAACTAGCATAAAACAGTCCGGGAAGAATCGGATGTAGGCCGCAGCCCGCAGGGGAATACAAGAGAAAATCAAACAAAGAGAAAAAAAATACCGACCAGTGTTTCGGTTGATCTTAGGGTTTTGGTTGCTGCAGATTATGCTAGACACCCTGAAGCTTCCAACTAACGTGCGACCTTGGCATCTGATCGAGCCCTTGCGCGAGATAGGGATGGCAGTTGCTTGTCAATTTGGAATGGCTAGAAAAACTAAAGAAAGTAAGGTCTATTTCCATTCCCCGAGAGTGTCAGACCATTTTATTGGCAATAACTTGAGTTATTCGGAGAGATATTATAATGAATTTTATACCACACATTAATAGCCAAAACAACCTTGTGCCTGCTATCAATACTGTACCGTTTGCTACCAAGCTAACAACCCTACGTGGCTTCTCAGTTCTCATCCAAAATACCAAAATGGGAAAATATCCTTTGTAACATCACCAACACTGTTGTTTCAAACAGAACGACTCCGTTTTTTCATACTTGTCATCTGCTTCGTAACGTAGGCAAAACACCATTGCTGTGGCCAAATTAAACGACGTGGTTTGGCTTATTCTACTTTGTTCCGCAACCTTGACTTGAGCCTTGCTTATGTTCGGCTGGAATATACATAGACGAACACTAGTCACGGGCCCGGCCAGTTGGCCGGATTCAATTGAGAATAACGTAAATTTCAATAGCAATTTGTATTCGAACTACACATTAATATAAGAAAATCTTAATTAATTAAATACTTTAAAATCTTAATTAAATTTCAATATCATACTGTTTTATGAAAATTTAATGATTAAACGAATAAAATTCATTTACGAAAATGAAAGAAAAATCCATGAAAGGGAACCGACTTCTAAAGACAGTTTAAAATGACTCTTCTATGTACTCATCATCTAAGATTACTACATTTTTCTTTTTGAGTTGTATGCATTTTCTCCGCCATGAGCAACATCATCGTCTCCACTAATCATAATGTCTTCATCTCCATTAGTGACACATTTATCTGCATCATCAATTGTCTCTTATTTCTTCTCCTTCCTTTCAACAATCTCTTCCTTCTTCCCCTATCCTGAAAAATTGTGTACGCACTTGTTGGATTCGCGATTTTGTAATCGGTGAGATTGATGTCGAACTTCAAGGTCATTTCCATAATTAGTAGGAAATGAGAAGGTGGTGGTCCTCTAACTCTATCGTTGTCTTGGAATAGCCTTTCAGCTGACATCCAAAAAATCGAGCTCCCGCTCCATCCATAGCAACAAAGTCCACCTGTGCTCTTTTGTGCACAACTCGAAGATGGATACTGAATCTGTATAAGATGGTAATGTCATAAAAACAATAAATATTTTTGAAATATGTTATTTATAGTTGGTAAGTTCAAAACTCAAAATTATTCAATTAATAATTAAAAAATAGTCTCCTAGGGTAAGATAGTTGAAAAAATTATGCATTTTCTTAACAGTATCCAAAAGATGCAAATGATCATCCCACCATTAAGATATAAACATGCAGACCATCACAGAAGATAATGTTTCAAAATGGAATTATATAGGGAAGTCACGCCAATCAAACAATCACATTATTTTATATCCCTATACAAACCAAAATGTGAGTAGAAGACTATCGTAGCCTTCCGCCAATCTCCTGGAATCTCTTTATATTAACAATATATAATATGTACGTAACCTTTCATCATGTATTAGTACCATGCATTAGTAATATATGTATGCATTCAATGAAGAAAATCATATAAACTATGTTGTAAACATTCATCCATTTGGCATGTATATTTATCAACAAACTATATAAAATCCAATTTTCCATTAATAATGGTTGCATTATTTAGCTATATTTGTTCTTAATGTTGTTGTACAGTTCACATAAAAGTACCCATCCGAGTCTTCTTCGAGTTTTTATGGACATGTGTTGCATCTGGCATACCACCACCCATTCTTAATTCTGACAACTTTGCATTTCAACGAATATATATTTTCCTAAATCTTAAATTAAGTGTTAGCATATCATAGTTAATGGAGATTGTTAAATCGAAAATGATACTTACCTTTTCTCAATATATCATTTTTAATCTATCTAGCACGTGTTATGCTTTAGTTGAGATTAATTGTTGCTGTTTTTCCTTGGCTTTGCACTGGAATAAGTGTGTCATAGCCACTTCATTAAAAAAAGAATGGTAATTAATATCTTCTATGTTTTTTAAACTTCATACTTTACGCATAACCAAATACGATAATTATATTGTCGTGATTTCACCTTGGCACAAAATTAATAAATTTTGGAATTCTTGGATTTGCCAGCGGCAAGGTTGCTCCAATTGAGGAGAAGGTGTTCGCACCTGCAAATTTGATGATCATTTAATTAAATTTCATCAATATAATTAAATTTGAATCAAAATTAGTAATTCAAACTTAAAAGAAATTTTATTTGGTTGCACTTCTTGTCAATCTAATCTTGTTTGATTAATTAAATTTGTAAACTTGTATGGCTGGAACATTTTCACATGCTTGGACCTTAGTATTTGATTCAAACTTGAAGCCCAATTTGTTTGTAATTGCCTGTAATCTCCTGTTGCCAGAATAACCTTGAAGTTCTTGATGGTGTAGACTCTCTGATCATGAAACAGTGGTTGAAAATCCTTGATTTTTCCTTTGGGTATTTGCAACCAAATATCATTGGGTACTAAGCACAAAGTTAATGTAGGAATTTTGTAATTGAATAAAAATCAGAGATCAACTTTTTCTAGGATAAAAATTATAGGCTTCCTAGTAAAAATTGGAAATTAAATTTAGAAGATTGAATTGTAGGCCTTCAATGTAATTTAATTGTTCCACAACAACCATGAATATAAGTCAATTGAAAATAATAATTTGTACAAATAATATATATTAACATGTTATTACGAACGCAATTTGAATTGGGAAAGGATTAAGAAAACAAACTAACTTTAGTGAAATATCCGCAAAATTTTAATGGGGATATGCATGTGAATGCAAGAGAGCGGCAACTATAGCAACTATGGCAATAGTAATAGAAGCAAAGTATATGCAATCATTCTTGAGATAACAAATAATCAAAATATGGATTATGGAATACTACGTCTATTATTGGAGAAGGCAATTATGGAACCGAGTGTACTTACAATAATAAATGATTCGATGTCAGATTTAGGGATGGCAAAAATACCTGTAACCTTTGATATTCGTCCGAATTCGACATGATCGATAGGGTAAAATTCGAATCCAGAAGATTTTTAGTGGGTAAGGGTAAAATCTGAACCCAAACATTGAGCATTGCGGGTGATAGATGGACATGATTTTCTCACTATCCAATCCGAACACGCACGATTATACATATGAATACGTATTTTGTCTAAAAAAATAATTATTTTTCTCTACATATTTTACATTTAGCATAGAAATATAATAATTTCATGAATTGTATTGTTTTAATTAATTTTCTCCATTCTTAGTGATTTATTGTCGTATTTTCCCTCTTATGTAAAGTGTGTACATTTGTGATGTTAACATATTGGTTAGAGTTATAAAAAGAAATTATTAGCCATAGATAACCGTGGTTACCCGAAACCTGAACGGGTATGGGGATTGTTTTAATTTATAACCAGATTCTTATGTTGGTATGAATATGGGTAAAATCCGAATTACTTCGATAGGATAATTGATATACTATACGCCTCGACCTGTTGCTATCTCTAGCTAGATTAAATGAATCCAATTATGTAAGAATGAGTTTTGGGGAATTGGAAAAGTCTGGACGTGGTGTATGAGAGTAACAACCTACATGCCCATCTCATATTGTTATCGCCTGCTTGGAAAGAAGTAGAGGGTCTCTAGAGGCCCAGCTGAAGTAAATGAAAAGACCGAATGGTCCTTCCGTAAGTTGCGCAGGAGGCAGAAAAAACGAAATTGAGAGGGTGCGGAGGTAGAACCTCCAATGGGATGGCAATTTACCCACCCATAGGTATTTTTGCCCAAACCCAATTATACCCATTTATATGGGTATGGGTATGGATTTATTCTATATGGATTTGGATAGTGTTTGGATAGGTGGAGTTGGGTTTGGATTTTATTTTTGGGTATGGATTGGGCTTGGGTACCCATCTCCTTGGACCCACCTGTATATTTTTTTTTATTAGGTGTTAAAATGTAAAGCAAAATTTCTGATGTACTAAAATATAATTTTCCACATATGATGTTGAACCTATTTGTATCTTCTTAAAAACTTCAGGTACTAAAATGTAATTTTGGCTGTCAACAGTGTTCCAGCTGCTTCGCCGGCGGCGGTTTCACGACGGGGAGGATGACGAATCGGACTTGAGAGTCGGCGGTGCCGGCGGCGGTGAGATTGGTGTTGTTGCCGGATGGCAGGGGGATGAGGCAGATTGTAGCTGTCGAGGAGGGCGAATTGGTGGGCCCGCACTGTCTTGAGGTGGACGAAAGGGTCGGCGTCGAAGATGCAAACATATCCCTCGGCGTCGGCGGAGATTAGGTTGCGGGGGAAGGAAAGGGAAGGTGGGGTGTAGAAGGAGAGGGCAGTGACGGAAGCCGTGTGCTGGTAGAGGGAGCCGAGGGAGGCAGCCGAGGGTAAGTCGTAGAGGTGGATAGTGTCGTCGGAGGACCCAGAGGCGGCGATTGGGCAGGCGGCGGCAGCGGAGAGGATTGCGGATTGATGGGATGGGTAGGAGAAGAGGGGAACTAAGGTTAGAGATTGTTCGCTGGTTACGGGCTTGAGTTTGAATCCCCAGATGAATCTTTCGTTGGAACCTGCTACTAGACTCATGGCCGCCGGCGGTAATGGTGGTGACGGCCGCGGCGGGGTTCTGATGGGGGGATTTGGCGATCTGATAAAACCCTGGAGAAGAAATTAGGGTGCGGGGGCTTTAGAAAAAACAAGTTGGCGGGCTGTTTGCGTGGCTCATTTTGATATTCTTCTTATTGAACTGCTGATTGAAGCTTGCTTCATCAGGATTGGAGTGAAATGGGTGGTGGTGAATTGCAGGGAGGTTAAGGGACCGGAAAACAGGGGAAGAGCAGAGGACCTGGTTTTTTGTTCTTTGCTTTGATGGGTGATTAAGCAGGGGAGGTTTAAGGGAGTAGGGGTTTGGTAGTAGGGCTTCTTTCCTTTCTCCAGAAAGGAAAGGAAAGAAGAGGGTTCTGTTTTGGAGGGTGAAAAGTGGGGGAAGAAAACAACAACAACAACAGGGAAAGTAGAGATGATGGGAATTGATCATAAATTGATCATACAAGCTTCATAATAATTCCTCTGTCCTGATCCCTACCCTTCCAACAACAACAACATAACAACAACAACAACTACTACAACAAGTAAACCACAAGTAAACCACAATAGAAAGCTTCATAATAATTCATCCATGATCATCAGTACATGTTCACCAACAGCAACACCACTAGAAAGCTTCCTCTGTCCTGATCGGCTGATCCCTACCCTTCCAACAACAACAACAATAACAACAACAACTACTACAACAAGTAAACCACAAGTAAACCACAATATCCATCCATGCCACTCACGTCACTGACAACCAACAACATACAAACTCCCAGATTCTTTCTCAGTCCTCATATTCCATAACTTGTTCATCATCACCGCCATCATTCTCACAGAATATGGTTTGAGTCGAACCATCAACGTCTGAAGAGAAGATGGCCACACCTGCAAAAAGGGAAACCAAGAAGGTATGCACTCAACCACAACATACACAGAAGGTAAATAATGAATAACTGCAACAACAAGTTGTTTCTTACCATGAAGTTCATTCCTAAGCCAGTTCTGGGTGCACATAAGAGCCTCCACAGTCGTGTCATCAAGGCGGCTACGATGAGGGTTCAATAATCTTCCACTTGTGCTAAATGCAGATTCCGAGACAACTGTTGACACTGGAATGGCCAGAATGTCCTTAGCAATCAACCTTAAGGTTGGATATTGTAGGCCATTGTTCTTCCACCAAGATAAAATGTCGAACTCTTCGCTTCTTGGGATCAAACCATCTTGCAAGTATTTGTCAAACTCTTCTTTAACATTCCAATTAGATACAGTACTCCCAACATAAGAATCAAAGCTGGCAAGTAACCCAGAACTTGCATGTTGATGTGGCGATGAAGAAGAAGAAGAATCCATGCTAGGTTCTGTAGTCTTGTACTCACTCATAAGATCATAACAGAAGTCTCGAATCCTATTAAAATGAAATGTAGATGTGCCAACATAAATCTTGGGAAAGGCCCACTCTAATAGCTTCATCTTGAACCTAGGATCCAATATAGCTGCAACAGCCAACGTTCCATGGATAACCTCCCAATACCTATTGAATTTATCCAACATCTCTTCAGCCATGGTTGCAATAGTTACATTTGGACTCAAATGCCACTCGTTTAGAGCTATTTTAATCTCACAGACCTTAGGGAAAAATGTATTAGCCGTGGGGTAAGTTGTTCCTGAAAATGTCTTTGTAGCTTCATGAAACAACTCTAGTTTCACACATAATTCAGATGCCATATCCCATTCCTCTTCACTTGGAAAACATACATAATCTGAATCTCTAACAATCAAACGATCAAAGACATCCTTATATATCAAAGCAGTGGATAGCATAAGATACGTAGAGTTCCAACGAGTCTTACAATCAAGCACCAACTCTCTCGAACAATCAATATTTGTAAACATGCCTAACACATCATTGAACTTTTGTCTTCTCTTAACAGATGAAGTCCAATACACAACACTATCACGAATTCTCCCAATGCATTCCTCAATGACAGACAACCCATCTTGCACGATTAGGTTGAGAATGTGAGCAGCACATCGCATATGAAATATAGAACCATTTAGCAACAACGTATCTTCTTGCAATTTTCCTAAAAGAGCTCTAATCATAGCATCATTAGTACTGCAATTATCCACGGTCACTGTTGAAATTTTTCTCTCAATGTTCCATTCCGTCATAGAACTCAATAATACAGCACATAGAACATCCTTGGTATGTGGAGAAGGAACGTGGATAAAGCTCAAAATCTTACTATGAAGGACCCAAGCATCATCAATAAAGTGACCAGTTACTACCATGAATCCTCTTTTCCTGTTATTCGAAGTCCACATATCAGTGGTAATCGCCACCCTACTGCTGACTTTTTCTAACTCATGCATTACATTCATCTTTGCCTTTTTGAATATCTTTAAAATATCACTCTTGATTGTATTTCTACAAACCATTTGAAACAATGGTTGAAGAGAATACACAAACCTCCTAAGCCCAACATAATCGACAACCGATAGAGGAAATTCATGAAGAACAATCATATAAGCAAGCTCCCTTCTACTAGTTTCTTGGTCAAAAACAACCGGACTCGAACTTCCAGTACCAATTTTCCTTTTCTTACTATCCAAAAGTCCACCCACCATGACTGGATCAACATTTTTTACTGGACATTTAACTAAATGATTGCGCAAATGAGAAGTTCCAGAGTTGGATTCAGCAGCAAGCTTTCTATGGCAGTATTTGCATTCAGCTTTTCTTAACCCACTAATTACAACTCGATCATAATCCTTCCACACATCAGACCACTGCTTCTCAGAAGACCATACCATACGACTAGAAGACACACTAGGCTGTCCATGATTACTACTCTCATGATTCATAGATAGACTATCATCATTAACTTCTGAAACCATGTTTCCCTAGAAAAATCAAGCAACAAACAATCATTCAAACTAGCTGCAACAACACAATTATTCAACCAAATAAGAATTAAGCTAAGTTCACAAGCAGCAAACTGTCAAAGAAGTAGTCAAATTGAATAAACTAAGTTCGTTAATTAACCACCCGACCGGAAGTTTAGATATGGCACTGACCTTGAAACTATCTGCTCCAATTCTCTCAATTTTGAGATGATTTTGCTGTAAGAAGATGCTGGAGTTTGCTTGAAATAGAAATACAAAACCACTAGGAGAGTCTTTCACCCTTCCTTCTGAGTCCTGACCTAGACAGTTTTCAGGATGTTGCCGAGACCTCGAGGCTCAGTCAGCGAACAGGATTAGGGGAAGGCGAGGCAGGAGGTTATCCTTGTATTACAGACCATGGCGGGCGTTGGTTGTGTTCCTGCACATAATATACACGAATCACGGTCAAACCTTGTGGGTATATAATGAATCAGGTTAGAGAAACAAGAGTCACTTTGTTAAGTTCATAGAAGAAAACATATCGATTAACATCCAAACAAAGCAAAACTTAACAACCATCCATAAGGTGAAAAGCGTCCTCGTCTTCATGTCTTGTGTGCATTTGCTAAGTATGTCTCAGTGTCAAAGCATTCAACCTATGCAACATTGATACATTTACACTTCAGCATCTCCAAATATACACTTATCTGTTGCTTTATGTGTACATCTTTCGGCATGTGAATAAACAGAGTAGGTAGTTAATTGAATAAACTAAGTTCGTTAATTCAACCAAAAAAGATCCATCCAGTAAAGGAATTGGTGCAACCCACAAACCCAAAGTTCATACCCAATTCACAACTAAGACCCATTAAGAAACCCTATCCCCTGAATAAATCCTCTGAACAAAGTTCATAAGACCCAGTTCAAAAACATAGGGTAAGAATCGTAAGATGAACAATACCTGGAGTGGGCTTCTCGTGGTCTCGAGATTGAAAGGGAGAGAAGAGCAGGTGATTCGCGAAGCTGTTGGCGATCTTGTGAGGGTAGGCTGCCAGACCCTCTTGTTCTCTGGAATCCCACCGATTGACAAAAGAGAAAACGGGTGCTTCGAGATCGGGAGGGAGAGCAAGAACTGGCGAATCGCGAAACCGCCGGCGGTGTTGGGGGGTGGGCGACGAGGCAAAGCGACCAGATGCCCAGACCCTCTTGTTCTTCGGAATCCGAGCGATCGAGAGGGATAGGAGGAGCTGGCGTCTGGCGAGTCGCGAAGCCGTCGGCGGTATTGAGGAAGCCGACGATGGTTGCTCCTAGAAGCCGTCGGCGATATTGAGGAAGATCGACGTCGGTGGGTCGATCTGAGAAGTGAGAAGGGTCGAAGGGGAAACTAGCGGTCTGAATCGAGAGTGAAGAGCCGAAGAGCTGATCGAGTCCGTGATGTTTTTTTTCTCTTTTCGTTTAATTACTTGGGTTTGGGTTTTTTAACCCAAATCCATGGGTAAAACCCAACTGGATCCAACATTATGGGTATGGGTGTTGACCCATTAGACTTTACCCATTTAAAGTTGACTTGGATTTCAGACCTGACCCACCTGGGTTGGATACTTAAAACCCAATGGGCAAGGGTAATTCTGCCATCCCTAACCTCCATATAGTATTGTTTGAAGTCTCTTTTCCCTTGCAAGTTGCAACCAAGAGCAACGCTATACTTTGGCCAATCTTTTTTTTTTTTTCAAAAGATAATATATATTAATCAATCAAAAAGATAGTTACATCCTGCAAAGCAGCCAGGCCCTGAAATCAAAATAACGGTTCCCAGTTGGGTACAAAGAAAGGGCTTTTCTAGCAACTAAATGTGCTACCCTATTGTTCTCCCGACCTATAAACCGCACAGTAAACCCTGGATAGGCAGCAAAATATTGACAAATCTAGTCCAAGACTGCCCCCAAGCGATTGTCCCGCGAATCGGCCTGATTAATCTTGTCAATAATGACCTTCGCATCACCCTCGAACCGAACACCGGACAAACCCCACTCTAAACACCAAGTGATAGCCTCACGCAACACAAGCAATTCCACCACCATTGGATCATCAATTTGTGCAAATTGCACACCTTTAGCCCGAAGGACCGTCCTACCCGGACCACAAAGAACCAATCCGCCAGCCGAATGTGAGCCCCTCCTAGTTGCCCCATCCCACATGCAAACCAACCCAGTATCATCCATTTGGTTCCCTGGCCGGTCCACCTGGCATGTCACCCGTGGCTGCTGGTCAACCGGCAGCCCCATCCACTCCTCCACTTGCTGATGAAATTGGCGCATTAAAGCCGGAAGCCCAAACTGTTTGCCCTCAAAGACAACCCAGTTTCGCGAACGCCAGATCCGCCAAAGGATGGCGACCACCGCCATAAACAGCGATTGATCATGGACCAGGGCAAGCATCCGCTTCAGAAATAGTGGAAAAGTGTGCCGAGGCAAAGCTTCACCTATATACTCCAACCCCGATAAATCCCAGAGAGCCCGCGCAACCGGGCAGTAAAGAAATAAATGTTCCATAGTCTCGGGACCATCCCAACACACCGGACACCGAGGGAGCACCGGAACCTTCTTTTCATTGAGCGCCTCTGTGGTTGGCAAGGCTCGATTCAAAATTTGCCAGACAAAGACTTTAAGCTTAGGAGGGATCTTAGCTTCCCACAACCGGATCCAGCTTTGTCTATCCATCCAACTCACCGAATCTCGCCACCCACCCCTCCTCCTGTCAAGCTCAACCGCCAGATGGTATGCTGTCTTAACCGAGAACACCCCATCAGCAGTGTTATGCCATATAAGTTTATCATCCACATTCCGCCTCGGAAGTGGGATAGCTTTAATGGCCCAACAGACATAAGGGTCAAACCATTGCCTAAGCTTATTTTCATCCCAGCGCCCTTCCCCTTGACAAATAACCTCCGCCACCAGGGGATCCCCCCCATTTGGCAGGACACGAGGGTTATAGCAAGGAGGATCCAGTTGAAGCCCAGGAATCCATTTAGAATGCACCAGGGAGGCCGATAGGCCATTGCCGATCTGCCATCTTAACCCTGCTTCCAAAAGCTGGCGCCCAAACATGATACTCTGCCAACCCCAAGACGGCCTAGACCGGGCAATAGCAGATAGACTAGAACCCTGAGGAAAGTACTTCCCTTTATACACCTGTGCCAGGAGGGAATGCGGCTCTTGGAGAATACGCCAGCCAATCTTTGCTAAGAGGGCCTGATTAAAATGTTCAAACCTACGAAATCCAAGCCCCCCCTCATGCTTACTCCGACAAAGGTTCCGCCAGGACACCCACCGAATCTTGGGATGTCCCTCCTCAGCTCCCCACCAGAAGCGGGCCACATGTCTATCCAATAACCGACAAAGGGAGAGGGGCACCCGGAAACAAGACATAACATACAGGGGCAACGCCAAAGCAATTTACTTAATTAAGGTCTCCTTAGCCACCCAGGATAAAATTTTCTGTTTCTAGCCCTGCAAACGCGCCAGTAACTTCTCCTCCAGATATCGGAATGTCTCCATTTTGGATCGAGCAATCAACGTGGGCAATCCCAAGTACTTATCATGTACTCCTACTGCTTTGACCCCAAGAATCGCAGCCAAAAACTCCTGATCCTCCAAGGCAACATTTTTGCTAAAGCATACTGCCGACTTTTCCAAATTAACCCTCTGCCCACTCAGCTTCTCATACTCATTTAGCACCACAATTAGATTCTCGCACTCCAAATTAACCCTCCCCGAGTGGACATGAAAAAGCCTGAAGGCGTACCATTCATCAGAACCGAAAACGTAGCCGAGCTAAGACATTCTTGTATCCATCCTTGCCAGATAGAATTAAAGCCCATCTTATCCAAAACAGCCAGAAGGAAAGGCCATTCAACTCTATCATAGGCCTTTTCCATGTCAACCTTAAGAGCCATGTACCCCTTCTTCCCCTGCCGTTTTATTTTAAGATAATGCATTAACTCATGCCCAAGAAGGATATTATCAATAATCTGCCTATCCTTTATAAACCCATTCTGCCCCTCAGAAACAAGTTGAGGAAGCAAGCCAGCCAGCCGCTCTGCCATGATTTTGGTTATCACTTTATAAACAAACTGGCAGAGGCTGATCGGACGTAGCTGGCGGACATTTTCCAGAGAATCCACTTTAGGGATCAACGTAAGCCACGTATGATTGAAGCTCCGTAACATTCGACTAGTCGAAAAGAAAGAGCAAACCGCCTCAATCACCGAGCCCCCCACCACATCCCAAAAAGCTTTGAAGAATTTTCCGGTAAAGCCATCCGATCCCGGAGCCTGCTTCGATCCCATGGAAAAAACAGTTTTTCGAACCTCCTCTGGTAAAACCACCGCCGTTAGAATCTCATTCATTTGCGGTGTAACCATATGAGGAATGGGAAGGTTTGCCACCCTATCCGCCATATTTAGCACCCGGGACTCCGAAGTGAACAGAGTTTGGTAAAAGCTGGTAGCAATCCTAGCCTTGCCACTCTCATCAGTAACCCACTCACCCTCCTCATCCCGTAGACCAGCAACAAAATTTCTTTTTCGACGCGTACGCGTAACCGTGTGAAAATACGCTGAATTTTGGTCCCCTTTCTTTAGCCAACGGACCCTGGATTTTTGCTTCCAGTATAGCTCCTCTGCATCCCATTGGCGAGATAATTCCATTTCCAGGGATCGAACCGCATCCCAATCCACCGGAAGTATGGACTTGACTCGGTCAATCTCAGCCTGGAGAGTCTTAATATTTCGCAAGGAGTTAGTGGTGCCCGCCCTACTCCAATCATATAACAGGTGACGGAGTTTCTTAAGGCACTCCCAGAGTCGAAACATAGGGGTACCTTGCAATTCCTCCTGCCAGATATAACGGACCATAGCCCTAACTTCCGGGTTCTCCGCCTAACGAGCATCAAACCGGAACAGGGGTCGGCTATTTCGAGTGTAAGGCTTGTCAGCAAGAAGGAGGGCACGATGGTCTGACCCCTGATCCGTAAAATGTTTGACCAAAGTCTCAGGAAACATATCTATCCAGGACTGGGAGCAGAGGGCCCTATCCAGCCATTCGCGAATACACGCCTCCCCCATTCGCCTGTTGGTCCAGGTAAACTGATCCCCTTGGTACCCTGGGTCATGGAGACCCAAATCATGAACTAGATCCCTCAGACTGGTGGCCTGAGCCGCATTCCAAGCCCGACCCCCATCTTTTTCTCCCTCATGGAGAATGGCGTTAAAATCACCAATGATCACGAATGGTTGGTGAATATCCGCACATAGATCACGCAAATGAGCCAACTGGCTATCACGAACAGCAACATTACAACTAATGTAAACAAAATACACCAAGTACGAAGAATCACCTTCATTAATTTGCAAACAAATATAAAACTGGGAAGAACAAAACACCGAAGTGTTAACCCCAGGGGCCCAAGCAACAACTAACCCACCCGATGCATCGACTGCATCAACAAAAAAACAACGAGAAATCTCAAAACCCAAACCCCGCATACGGCGGGCCACTACACGCCGGCTCGACCGTGTTTCTGAAAAAAACACTACATCCGGTTTATTAGAATGAACAAGTCCTAAAGCAGAATGGAAGGTGAGGGATGGCCCAATTCCTCTCACATTCCAGGCCAGAAGCCTCATTTATCCACTGGGGCCACTCGAGGCTGGCTTCCTCCACCTTTTCCTGGGCATCCACTGCTTCCACAAATTGTCTCTTCGAAGTAGGAGGGTCCCCTACAGCCCCCTCCACCTCCTCAATCACTCGCTTCCTATTCTCCATGATTGGGTCCTCCAGATTAGACCCACACTCATTCAGAGCCAAACTCGCCTCCACCTGGTCAATGCCACGTCCTGCTTCAAAAGCTTCCACCATTTGATGAACTCGGCCTTTCTTGTCATGAGAGACCTCCTTGGTAACTCCAGAGGGTGATCGGCGCTTGATTTCAAAAGCATGGGATGCCTCCAGTGATGGGTCCTCATCCGAATCAGATCCCTGATGCTGCATCTCCATTTTGGGATTTTCAAAGTCGTCCCCATAATCTTTGTCCTCCAAATCCTGTATTTCCCCAGTAGGATTAATCTCATCAACCTGGGTGGGCGACGACCGTGGGGAGCGAGCTCCTACTTTTTTCAGCCGCAGGCGACCCCGAGAACCCGCGCCCCCTGCTTTGCCAACAGGCGCCTGAGCAGCCTTCTTCAATATATCAGCAGACCTCACATTCTCCTCCTCTTCAGATTCATCCTGCAGTATCAGTCTCCTCCTTCTGGATTCCTCGAGGATTAACTCCACTGGATCAGTCTCCTCCTTCGATTTTGGAGCTTGAGTCTTGCGTCTACTTGTCTGTTTGCGACCTTGAGCATCCTGCTGTACCATATTGGTATTTTCCTTAGGGGACCGCTTCTTCTGCAGTAACCTCACCCCTCCACCAAGCTTCACCCTAAGGGACTTCTTGAAGCTAAATCTTTTTGGACTAGTATGCTCCCCGGCCTTCTGCCTGGTGGGTTCTCGCAGCCTAGGCTGAGTTGTCATGTTAACTTGCTCATCTGGTTTTGTAGGCCGGTCATGGTGGGCCCCCTGGTGGAGTCCTCCCCGCATCGGAGTATTTGTAGAGGGCACCCTCGGCACATCCTCCACTCGCCCCTTGACAATCTTTGAGTTACCGACATTCTGCATGCGGACATTCCTGTTGATCCACACTGGCTAGCTTGTATCCCGAAACTTCGAAAAGTTATCCTCCTCCATGTAAACCTTGCGCCCGAGCTTTCTCGTTGTCATGTGAGGGCCAAAGCGTTCTTTCCCCGGCGGGGGATCAAAGACACAGTCACGCTTAGAATGCCCTACACGCCCACAGTGGAAGCAAACGGTGGGATGGAACTCGTACTTGAGGTTGACCCAGAACTCGCCAAGCTCCGCGCTAACCGCCATAAGTTGCGATCGCAATGGCTTAGCAAAATTAATGAGCGCGTGCACTTTTACGAACTGCTCATCTGTCTCCTTTGACGCGAAGACGTCTGCTTCCAAGACCTGCCCGATCTTCCCCGATGCCATTTTCTAGCCAAACTGCTTAGTGCAGCAGTCATCCTTCACATTCCAGAGTTGAACACGAAAGGGTGCAAAAGCTAACTCCTCAAAAGTGTGTCTGGAAATCTCTGGTGTCCAGGATCGAAGATGGAAGATCCTGTCTTTGACAATCCAGGGTGACCGCTTCAGGGCCCACACCCTTGTTTCATCACTGGGCAATACCACTTCGAACAAGCCAAATTTTGTAAGTGAAACCCTAAGGTTTCCTTTCACCCGCCAAGCTTCTACAAGTCCCTCTTTCAATTCTGCAGCAGTAAATTGGGCCTCCGAAAAGAGCCTTCCCAGAAGAGTCCTAGAGGTTCGAAACCTCACCGATTGGACTTCCTCCAATGAGAACTCGACAACTTGATCCTCAGCAATTCGAGCTGCCATATTCACCTGCCAATCATAGACAAGTAACTCATTAGGCCCATTAAACGAGGTTATTTCCTGCAATGGGTTCAACGATAAACCCAAAGGATTAATAATTTTGGAATTTGAAACAATGGACACTGGGCTTGGGGGTCTGTTTTTAATAAGCCCGAAGGCAAGGACAGGCCCAACTGGCCCACTGGTGGCTGGTCTGCCCACCTGCCCAAACTGGCCAAATAGCCCACATGCGGCCCAAAGGCCCATCCCATTTACCGGCCCAAAAGAAGTGGCCTGGCCTACCCGACCCAGCGACCCCTTCCCCCCAGCCTCCCCACCCAACTTCCCTTACACCCTAGGGTGAATTCGCCGCCGCTATGAAGCCCGAAGGCAGAGTCCCACTGCTCAGCCGCGTCCATCGCCACCGGGGCAAGAGAGTCGCCGCGTTTACGCCCGAAGGCTGGGTTCGACGGCGCAACAGAGGCCATCTCCGGCGGGGCAAAAACCTCTCCCGCCACCGCCCGTCGTTCCGCGGCGCTCCCCGGCGATTGTATGCCGCTCCCGATCTCACTGGAGTCACGCATCACACCACAAGAGGAGGTTAAGCAACACGAGTCTTGCTTACCTGAATCAATATCGGGGTCCGCCTCCTGCTTTCTGTAGAAGCTCGCCGATTGGGTTTCCGGAATACTCGCACACCACCGCTCCAGATTTGGTGGCCGAGTAGAGTGCAACCCATTGTTTTTATAGCCTGAATATTCCGAATTTCCCAAGCAGAGACGGGCTTCCCAGAGACTATTGGGAATTCGAATTCCACTTGAAGTCGGATACCTTTGCTGCGTGGGATTTCTTCGCAATTTGCTCCGGATATCTCTCCCGAAGATCCCGCTCAACATAAGAGGGGTCTGATGATTCCAAACTATCCTAACCGCCCTAGTATCGTGCCGCCACATCAGCAGGCATCGAAGATCGGCGGCCTCCACCACCTCGCTACTCTTCTCCGCGGCGGAGCTGCCCATGTATGGCTCGTTATTGACAGCCTCCCTTTCTTCCTCCATTCGCACACAGGGACTATCTCTTCCCGAGGGATTCTGATCAAATTGATCAACAAGATTACCTGCCCTGCCTAATTTCTTGGGGCATATCCCCTTCCCTACTACCAGTAGCCGATCAAGGCCTGCCTCTGGTGCCAGGTGCTCACACTTGTTTGTTTTGTCCGACGAATTTCCTCCCGCGAACGGGGGACGAAGTGGTTCTTCCCCTTCCATCTCCGACGAATGGGGGAGCCAGAATCGCCATTGATTCTTGGATTTATGTCGCAGCCGCTTAAGAGGTTGTTCCTCTAGGCTTCCAGCTTCATTTGATAAACGCAAGCGCTTATTTTGGTAAGGACGTCGATCCGTTCGACATTCCACCGCTCGCGTGATCTTCTCTGGCGAAGGTATCTTTACAGCCTTCCCCGCCCTGGGCCGTGCCTTGAAACGGCTCGAATCTTGGGGCGATTGCCAATCTTCCGCCGTTTGATTCTTCCAGCTTGTGGCAAATACCGCCACTACAACCCCGATCAGCCAGTTGCCGAACAGCGAGCCGAGGCAGAGGAGAGAGGCCAGAGAGCCTCGCATTTTTTTTTTGGCAATCAAAACGTCATTTACAAAATTTAATGTAAGCAACCTTTGGCCAATCTTTTTCACCATCACAATTTGGTAATATTGTTCCCTTGCCTTGTTTCGTGACAATACAGTTTGCTACTTTTCGGCACAAAACAATGCTTGTTTTCCACTTTGAGGCCGAAACGAAGTTGTTAAAGAAGGGGTTATTTGCAAAGTTGATCACTGAGATTATAAAAAACGTTCATGTTTGGTCACTAAATATATTTAATTTTATTCGTGGTCACTAAAATTAGTTAAACATCTCAAGTTTGGTCACTCTCCGTCCAACCCCGTTAACTTTTGCTTACGTGGCTGTCAACTTTTATAGTTGACAGTTAAACGTGTGACATGACAATTAAAAAATAATAAAATATATAAAATTCCTCTGGAAGCTTTGTCTCTCTATGGGGTTTAGCTTGGAGTTTCAGCGATACGGCCAGCAGCAAGTGACCTCAACACCACCACCAATCTCCTTGTTTTCATATTGCCAACTTCACGTTTGAATTGGTTTTCATCTAGTACAATTGCAGGCATCACAATCGGGCGTGTTGGTTTTTTGGCTCTAGGGATTTGGTTTTGGATAAAACTCAAGAAGAAACAAGGAGACGAAGAAGAGGATGGGGCTTGCTGAAGATAGTGAAGATCTAGTGAAAATCGATAGGAATCACGGGAAGCAGTATCTTCGGTTTGGTTTCTCTCTTTATAAATCTGGGAGCGACTCGCCAGAGTGGTGGAATCGAAGAGGGGAAAGAGATCTGGAGTGGACGAGTGGTGGAGTCGGAGAGGGGAAAGTCGGGTTGCATCATCGCCCACGACCTCCATCTAACCCCTCGGTAGTGCTTTTCGTCGTCCACATAATTATTGAGATCGGAATGGAGCTGGATTCGGGTTGATCGGGTTTGGAGGGACGTGGGAGGTTGGGGACGGAGATGTTGGATATGGATGGTTCCTCTAGCTTAAGGTATCGTTGCAGTCAGAAGGAGAATGAGATAGTAATGAAATAGAAGGAGCGTTGAAGGGGGTTTGGTATTGTTGGAAGTGCGAGATGAAGGAATCAATCGAAGGGAATTCGGCTAGGAATGAGACCACCAAAGCATATGACATCGCCTCCTTCCGTCTCCGTGGCGGTAGAGCCATCCTCAACTTCCCACTTCAAGCCAGTAGGAATTCTGACTCATTCCCCCACCGAAATTGAGTGACTGTTGCGGCGGGATTAGAAAGAGGAAGATTGGGGAAGTCCGTGATGGTGGCGAGGGGACCTTTAAGGCGATGAAGGCGGATAATGAGTTATCGCCGGCATCACGACATGGTGTGGAACCAGTGCCATTAACGTCGTTGAGCTGGAAGGAGTTCTGCAGAGAAGCAGTTAGAAATGAGGTGGAAAATTTTAAAATTAAATTTTATTTGTTTTATTATCTTTTAATTGTCATGTCACACATTTAACGCTCAACTATAAAAGTTGACTGCCACATAAGCAAAAGTTAACGGAGTTGGATGGAGACTGACCAAACTTGATATGTTTAACTAATTTTAGCGACCACGAATGGAATTAAATATTTTTAATGGTCAAACATGAACGTTTTTAGTAATCCCAATGACCAACCTTGCAATTAACCCTGTTAAGAAGAGGAACAAAACAGAAACTCTTTCATCGTTTTGAACCAAAATGACCATGTTTGGTCACCCTTTCATTTTGTTGACCATCGTCGTTCTCTAATCTGATTTTTCTTTCTCCTTCCATAGTGTTGTTTTGGTTGAAATTAACTTCTCCTTTCTTCTATTGACCACTATTGGCTCTGCTTGGCCGACACAGTGGATTTAACTTCCATTCCTGTACTCCGCAGGGTTGCATCGTTTTTCATTTTTTCTATATATTGACCAGGTGCTATAGGCTCATAGCCTCAATTAGGGGGTGTGCAACGGTTCGGTCCAATCCAGACAAGACCAAATTAATAAGAATCGCGGTCCATTAATAAAAGACATCTTAAGATCATGGATCAGACTTTCATTTCTTCAGTAATTATAAAATTCATGTGGACCAACAACCGAAAAGCATTATACTCAGTATGATGCAGTCATATCTAAACTTCGGTTGGGTTCGGTGTAGTTCGGTCCCAGACCGAACCATTGCACACCCCTAACCACAGTCTAGGTCAAAACAACATTGTTTACCTCCATCGCAAAGTTGTTCTCCTAGCTAAAACAACTTTGTTTTGCTCCATATTTTCAGCCACATATATTTATATTTTGGCCAAAATTTATTACTCTTCCTATCCAACCACATCATAGTCTACCAAAGCAAAATCAACCTGTTGCCATCCTCATTGTTGGCCTAGGTAAAACTAAGCATTGTGGCTAGTGCTTGGTTTTATTGGCCTACAAAAATTCTCCATTTAAGCTAGGAGAAGAAAAACAATTTGGTATTATACCACATCGGCTGGGATTAAGTTGACCCTTGCTTTAAAGGGTTTTAAATTTTTTTCTCTGTTTACTTCAGCAGCATTGTACCTAGCAGCACCATGCCCCCCAACAATGTTGATGAGAAAATAACAATAAAGTTGCACCAACACCTTTGCATCATGGCTAAGGCCAACACGATAATATTTGGCCCTCCTTTCCTTATTAAGAGATCGTTGTGGAAGAAAAACATATAGAATGACATCAAATCTATTCCAACGATCGTGATTATGTTGATGCAATGTCGCTGGCTTCTATTCTTCAATGTGTCATAATCAAAATAGTTGAATAAATTGGCCGAGTAGCATGATTGCCCTAAACTCCGCGAACATTACATAATAATCACAACTAAAACAACAATTAAATTCATTTAGAAATTCAATTAACTCGTTCAGTACCGCCCAATTGGCACTAATGAAGATTGGTTTCTTCCAAAACTATAGCAACATGATTTCCTTCTTCCACCTCGGGAATCGCATCCTCACCGTTGGTCGGCAAATCATCATCGTGTCAAGAACGCAGTCTGCCATCAACACAGCCTCCATGCAGACAAGCCCCTCTATTTATATTGATGCACGACTAACTTCTCCCGCAGGGCCGTAATTTCGGCCTACGCTACCTTCTCTCAAGGTGGTTACTCATCATCGACTTGTTTTTCTGTCTTAGGTGGACCATCTAATGCAAACATCGATGGTCTCACGATTCAAGCATGCCTTACTCAACACATTTGCGCTTGAAATTATGACATTGCACGTTCCTCCTTCCATGACGAAGGAACACACTTGTTGAAAGCACTCATCGCTTCTGTGATCCAACTCCCACGACGATTGGGAGAATTCCCCTAGTAGAAGTAGATCCCCCATTGAATTTAGTCACGAACACCTATGTTGGGATTAAGTCACTCATACTTTGCCTATCTTCTTTAGCATCCGTGTGGGCATCAAATTTCAACACTCGTACGTCATCCAAGGTGGACTTGATGGAAAGAGGTCTTAAATGACGTAGCATTGGCTCGGGCTCGTTGAAAACTATGAACCTGTTTGGTTCTTCACCAGTTGATGTCAAAATGATGACTTAGTCTTATTTAGCTAGCTTTTGGTAAATATTCATTATTAAAAGAGTTAACTAGATAGACTGACTAGGATTGTAATATTGCCGAGCCACAACATATATATTGTATCTTTGTTGTACAGAAAACCTAAGTTGAATAAGATTGACTTTGGAGAGTTCTACCTCTTCTGTGGACTAGTCCTGAATCTCAGGGAAACTAGGTAAAATCGAGTTTTCTTGTCTCTTTAATTTTCATATTTATCATGGTATCAGAACCTCGTAAGAGTGTTCAAACGGATTGGTTGCCGTGGTAACCATATTAACCGGTAGCATTCGGTTAATTTGGTTTGGTTAATTTGGATAATTAGTTTGGTTAAATAATTTAGCTAATTTGGTCTGGTTTCAACACTGCTAACCAATGAACCCAATTAACCAATTAATGATACACCTAATATACAAAATTGTTTATACTTACATGAAACCAACCAAACCAAACTTTCGTGATTCCCTATTTTATTTCCATGTGCACAACAAACCAAAACATTATGGATAAAAAAATTAAATGGGCCTGCCTATATTTACTAAACCAAAACATTTTGAACAACTTCTAGACTTTAGGATTACGTACAATACCATGACTACCACCTCAAACTATGTATAGTTTAAGTGTTTTGTAGGAGAGCTTTAACTTCCTGATGAGGGGTATTGGTATGTATTTATGTTTAGGGGTTTGTTGTAAGCTACCTATATTAGGTGCAAAGATGATGAATGATGTATTAACTTGAATGATGATTATATTTATGGATGGTTAGTCTTATTATTATTGCTTATATAAAATGATAGTTTTTGTTTGTTTCATGTAATGTTATGTTATTTTTTTAATTCGATTATCCGATTAACCAAACCAGTTAAACTTTGGTTTGATTAATTTGGTTTTCGTGTTAATTTGGACGGTTTGGTTAAGACATTTTATTACATGGTTAATGAAATTTAGGCTTAATTGGTTTGGTTATTACCACGGTAATCATTTGAACATCCCTAGAACCTCTCATCTGAGACTTGTTGGCTGCTCATCTGGGGATTTCTTCTGTGTGTTCTCGGTTGCTTTTTCTGTATCTTTTGCCTGCTTATTTCCTGTCTGCTTGACTGCATTATTAGAGATTTCTTCTTCGTGGTCTCGGCTGCTCTTCCTATCTATCTCCGGTTGCTTCTTTTCGGATTGCTCAGTTGTGTTATTGGGTATCTTTTCGGTTGCTCGCCCACTCCTTTCTGTCCTTTATTATTTCGGCTGCTTCTACTATTGTTTCTACGATTTGCTGCCTGCGGTTTCCTTGTTCGGCCTGGTATTTGCTTCTCCTCGTATTCTCAGCATAGGGTTCTTTTTCAGGTTCTTTTTCGATGCCTCTGGTTGTTTTGTTTGTTCACTCATGGATTCGGTGAAGTTTGATCTTGTCACTACTCGCTTTGATGGTAAGAATTTCCCATTATGTGAGTTCCAATTTCGCACGCTTTGATGGTAAGCTTATATTGATATGTACTTAGTTTATTGTCACTACTCAACATGGATTAGATAAATAAAGGGGCTTGCTATTTGCCGCCAACCAAATTGCTATTTGCCGCCAACCAAAAAAAAAAAAAAAAAAAAGTATATATATACATAGTAGGGTAAGGAGTTTCACAATCTACAACATATCCAACTTTCAGAGAACATATTGAATCAGAAAAATTCAACGCTCGCCGGAAAATCATCGGGAAAGCCTATCCTCGACATATACTGCGTACACGCATCAATGAATCATCACTAAGCAGGTGCGTAATTTTTTTGTAGTTTCGAACAATTTTTCCGACGATTTGAAACGAACAGACGGTGGGCCGAAAATTTCCGGCGGCCGGAACCTGGCCGGGCCGAAAATTTCCGGTGGCCGGAACCTGGCCGAGCCGAAAAATTCCGGCGGCCGGAACCAGGCTGAGCCGCAAGATATTTTCGGCCCGGCCAGGTTCCAGCCACCGGAAATTTTCGGCCCGGCCAGGTTCCGGCCACCGGAAATTTTCGGCTCACAGTCTGTTTTTGCAATTTTTCGGAAAAATTCGATTTTAGGAGTTGAATTTAGAGTTTAGGAGTTGAATTTAGAGTTTAGGAGTTGAATTTAGCGTGTAAGAATTGAATTTAGAGTTTAGGAGTTGAATTTAGCGGTTAAGAATTGAAATTAGCGTTTAGGTTCACAGGAATATTGATATTATATTGTAATTGTAGGAAAAATGTCAGAGTTGTTACCGGCCGATCATGATTACACACATGAATTTGAGAATGGGATCCATTATGCAAGTGTGGAGTTAGCTGAGTTAGCTGCAAGAACAATCGCTCAGCAGTGTGGGTTCTTTATTGTTAGAGGATCATGGAAACCGAATACTGCTGGACAGAATCCTGTTACTGCCCTCTGTATGTATTGCGACAGAAGTAGTAGGATCGTTAAGTCTTATAAACCAGACCCTACGAAGGAGACGCGTGAGAATATTAGTTCGAAGGGTACTGGTTGCCAGTTTCAGATATGTATAAAGGAAGTATGGCAAAAGGATGGTCCAAACACATGGGTCATGGTGGGAGTGACAAGTCGTGAAACCGGAGCTAATAGAGGGTTTCACAACCATGAAAAGGTGTTGTATCCAGAACATCACCGACACAACAAACAGTTTAGTGAGGCTGAAAAAGAGAGGTTAAGATTAATGAGGAAGGCGGGGGTGAGACCAAATCAGCAGAAGACGACACTCAATACTGAAGGGGGTGTGCATCATGATATCAAACAGATGTACAACATAAATTCCAAGACAAGATTGGATGAGATGGGTGAAATGGATGCGATACAGTTTGCGCTTCACGGAGCTGAACATCGTGGGTACCATATCTGTTTGCAAAAGGACTCTAATAATGTGCTCACTAATCTGTTTTTTGCGCACCCGACGTCCATTCAGATGTTGCATGCATGGCCGTACGTCATCCTCATTGACTCGACCTACAAGACCAACAGGTACGGCTGGCCATGGGTTGAGATTATTGGGGTTACTCCAGTGAAGAAGAATTTCAACATTGCATGTGCAATTATTAAGCAGGAAACAAAGGAAACATATGAGTGGCTGCTGCGATGTATTAAAGGGTTGCTCGGTGATACGGTTCCGAATGTCATTGTGACAGACAAAGAAGGTGGTTTGCTTGCTTCTATTCCTGTGGTCTTCCCTCTCCCACATACTGTCCACCTACTATGTTTATGGCACGTCAACAACTGTGTGAAGCAAAAGTTTGAAGTGTTACTTGGTGGAATTGCAAAAAGAGAGGTAGCACATGCGGTATGGAAGAAATATTTCGACAAAGCTGCATGGAGTTGGACTCAGGAGGGTTTTCTTCAAAAGATTAATGAGTTTGAGAGGGTCTGGACAGTGAAGAACAAAAAAATGGTCGACTACGTGCGAGGTGAGTGGTTGCCTCATCAGACAATGTGGGCAATGTGCTACACGAACCATGTGTTTCATCTTGGTAACACGAGCTCGAATAGAGTTGAGTCATCTCACTCTTCATTCAAGACTTTCCTTGTGTCTGGTAGAGGAGCGATCGACACTTGTTTTGCGAAGAACCACAACTACATGGAACATCAGTTTCTGGAAGTGGTGAATGAACTGCACAAGTCACTGAACCGCAATCTGAGTAGGGCAATTGAGGCTCCGTGCACGTTTTTGAGGAGGGTCGTTAGTTCTGAGGCAATCAAACTGATGTTAGATGGGGCGGCGGAGTTGAAGGACAGTTGTGCGTGTCATTTTCAGATGACACATGGGCTCAAGTGTGCTTGCCAGATTGTTCAAGCTAAGGAAGAAGGACGTCAATTCTATGCTCAAGAGTTGCATGTATTTTGGCGGACTTTGGATTATAAAAACCCCCCACGTCAACAACAAGTCAGTGATGAAATTGAGCTTCAACGAGAACACTTTAGGCGTCTTACTGTTGAGGTGGAAGAAAGAGGTCCTCAACAGGAATCTGCAGTAAGTACTGAACATCGTGGAGGAGGATCGTCATCTCTCCAAAAGGCAAGTGGAAGGTGTTCGTGTCTGGCTGCCACCTCTCCACAAAAGCTGAGATCAAAGCATCGTCAATCGCTATCCTGCGGAACATAGAGTACATCAGGTGCTGGAGACCTGACTGCTGAACCAGATTCTCCGCCTCAACATGACTAAACACGTAGCTACTCAAATAAGCAACCGCCGATGTACGGCTGTAGCAACTGATGACCCCTCGATCTCCAGCCCCCGTCCAAAGCGCATAGGCAACGTGTCCACGAAAGCTCCTAATGAGGCTAGGATCCGTAGGTCCACCAGGACACTCACCAACAAGCTCCCACGGTGGAGGACCACTCGAACGTCCTCCCCTACTCCGTCCAGTCCCCGAGCTCTCTGTCTCCTGACGAGCAGGTGGTACGAAGCGCCCAGCTCGGTCCCTATACAAAGCAGGACGTGATGTTGCCGTACGAGACGACACTCGTCCATGTCCACGCGTAGGTGGAGGGACCTCGATATCCTCATCACTATCATCCTCATCAAACTCAGCCGAGACCACTCTGGATGCAGCACCCTGGTTCCTCCCATGGGAACCAGACGCCCGTGATGCCGAACGAGCAACTACAGTAGGAGCCTCTAACTCATCCTCCCCTAAATTTGCCTGTGACTGATGTCCAATATCTCGAGAGCGCGTATTCTCCTTATTCTTCCTTCGTGCTGATACATCAACAACCCTACCATTGAATCTATTCAACTCATCCCCACCCGCATGACCCGCATCATCCATATCTAATTATCTACAAATTTACAAAATATCATACTTAGATGCGCACTAATTAATCAATTCTTAATTAATTAAAATTCCATTAACTAATCTAAGTAATTAAACATTCAAACGCCTATTACAAAAAAAACATTTATAAACCAACTGAAATAAATATTAACACTAATTGCTAATTTCTACTAACCAATTAAGTATTTATTTATTTATTAATTAATTATCGTATTAAATTAAATTAAATACAAAAACTGGCCGGGCCGAAAGAAATTAAATTAAATTTCTATTAATTAATGTACTGAATATTAACATTCTTAATTAATTAAAATTCCATTAACTAATCTAAGTAATTAAACATTCAAACGCCTATTACAAAAAAAAAACATTTATAAACCAACTGAAATAAATATTAACACTAATTGCTAATTTCTACTAACCAATTAAGTATTTATTTATTTATTAATTAATTATGGTATTAAATTAAATTAAATACAAAAACTGGCCGGGCCAAAAGAATTTTGCGGCCGGTGCGCCGCCGGGCTGAAAAAAATTTGCGGCCGGAGCGTCGGCCGGCCGAAAAAAATTTGCGGCCGTGGCGTCGCCGGGCCGAAAGATTTTTTCGGCCGGTGCGACGGCCGGCCGAAAATTTCTTTCGGCCCGGCGACGCCGCGGCCGCAAATTTTTTTCGGCCGGCCGACGAACACGCCGCCGGAAATTTTTGGGGCGGCGTGTTCGTCGGCCGGCCGAAAAAAATTTGCGGCCGCGGCGTCGGCGGGCCGAAAAAAATTTTCGGCCGGTGCGACGAGGTCGGCGACCGGCCGAAAAATAGCCGTTCACTAAATAAAAGGGCTAGACAATTGTATAACATGAGCATGGAATGAAGGTCTAGTTGCACTTCTATTCTACCGGCCTATACATATATAGTAGTGTATTATCTTTATTAGTAATTATATAAAAATGTTAGTAATAGAGACACTTTGTCTCCACCTTACATATCATCCAACATTAATTCAATATCAAGGTGGTATACATGATTAACAATTTTTAACCAAAAAATATAAATGAATATCATTTTTTTATATCATAGTTAATTTACTTTTATGTACAAAATTGTTGACTTTCGGTTTAAAATGAAGAAAATACAATTCAATTAATAAATGTAGGTTCTTAAAAGATTTATTAAAATTTCAACCATAAAATCTATCCAATCTTTAAACTTGCGACGAAATTTTATATATTCATATGAACTTGATCCAAAGCTGTTTATCGTCATGCATACATGACAAAGAAATGAATTATGTCTAGAAAATATAAATAAAAATAAAGGCATGAAAATTGCATTTGACAATATAGTGAAGACACTGATCTTCATAAGTGTGCATGGAAGCTAGAAAATAGAAATGACGGATGTAGAAATAATGAAACATGAGTTGCATTAGAGAAATATTTATTGTATTCTGTTTAATAAGATAGAGATGTTTAATTCAGTTCGTTGAGATGAAAAATGCATACAGAGCATGATCTTTCATGTGAATTTTTTTTACCATAATATTGGTGTTTTTCCTAGATAAAAAAATAACTTGGTTAAAAACTATATGAACAAAAAATTTCACGACCATCAAGGTAACTTATGTCTGAATTATATTGATATATTTTGTAATTTCATGATGTATCAACATGTAACATGAATATATGATTGTGATCATGTTTTTTACTTAGCAAGTTAGTATTTTCACTTCATAATATTATCTTCAACTAATATAATACACACATAAAACATTATTTTTTAGTAACTACAAAAATTTATGTAGCAAGTTAGCATTTTTCATTTCATAATATTATCTTCAACTAATGCAATGAAACACATAAAACATTGTTTTTAAGTAAATAACAATGTAAGTGTATTAGTAGTACATGTATTTATAGTAGCAAAAACAAAATATTAATAGAGTATGAAAGGAATTTCCCTTTGAATTCTCATTTTTTTTTTTCAATTTCAAATGAGCATGAAATGAATAAATAAATAATTAAGAATTTGGATTTGGATAATAATTAAATTTAAACATTTCATTTTATTTTTTCATTTATGATTTTTATGAAAATTTATAATTTTTATCTAGCATTAATTACCGAAAGGAAATTTCATCAAGGTTAGACTTTAAAAACAACGGTAAGGCATTAATTAAAAGTGGCGGAATTCATTTGCCCTATTACATGGAAAATAAGTAAAGCAAACCGAAACATGAGTTAACATGGTTTAAATGAAATGTTAAAGGAGGAGAATGCTTATGATAATTAGTTTATAAGCATTTAAATTTTAGTTGGGTTGGTAGAGAGAGGATGTAAATAATTAGTTTTATACGTTGGTGAATTAATTAGTGTAAATAGAGAGAGGTGGTAAATGAGTAAGGGTGAATTATTAGCCTCGTTCACAATGTGTTATTTTCTCCATAGTCAAAAAAGGAAAAATCAAAGAGGATTAAGGAGGAATAAACTATGACCGATGTGACACTATGTTCGCACAAAATAATTATAATATTAGTTATAAATATAACAAATTTTCAAGTGTTATTTTGCTTTTGTTTCGTAATTGTCATCCACAACTTATTAGAATGAATGACATATTGTTTTATTTACATATTGATCCTAACGATCCAAATATATGAGTGGCAATCTATCACCTGAGGTTCTGAGCTCATACTATAAAAACAATATTACGTAGAACTCCAAATATAGTTTATGGTGAATGATAGGTTGTTAGTGATAGATTAGAGGTGATGATTATGGTGATTGAACTGAATTGTGATTTTGATAGGATTAAAAAGAACTAATGTGTGAACACACCAAACGTATCATAGAAATAGTCTACTAAAGCGTGTTGGAAGATTATTTAAAAGATTTGGTCATTTTGTTGAAGTTGAGTGTTGAGAAAGTAGAAATACTACTTTTGAGTGTGCTGTCAAAAAAGTCTTGACGTTTTTTTTTTTAAAGCGATGGTCGGCTCTCCACAATTGAGCTCTTTTAGATGGAGCTCTATAGAAAAAACTGGTTAATGAGACTGAAAAGTACCATGACGGCAGAAGTAGGGTCACTTCATTTCTAATCACATCTGTCCATGTATAATTTTAAATGAATTTGTATTACATTAATATTGCAGATGATATTTCTTACTTATAAACTTCTTGATTGCACTCTACCCTGGAGATATAGAAGCTGTTGCTCTACTTCTTCAGACTGAAAGATTCAACGTACAGATTGTAGATGTTCGCCACTACACTGCTTTGTATTGCTGCCTTCGAACGGGAAATGAACATTTGAAGTACGTTTATCATCTTACAAGCATGTTATCTTATATACCCAATAATTTTTTTCATATACTAAAACTTACTTGCACTCTTTATATAAAAAGAAAATAGAAAAATAAGTGTAAATAACTTATGTTGCACCTCATGTCTTCTAATAAATCACTAAAATCATATTTTTCATTTATATATACTGAACGATTTTTTTGACAATACATATATTTTGGTGAAGTTTCATGTAACTACTCGTTTCGATGGTAAGAACTTTCCGTTATGATAGTTCCAATTTCGCACTTTTTTTAGCGCAAACGTTTATTGCCTATCCCGCCAGCGCTAGACAATCATTGTTGGAACTGATACGTCTCACATCACCGGTTAGGACTAGACTAGTCTGAAATATAACCCAATCTGATATCATTTTTAAAAGACTTACGTTTGAAGAAGAAGGAAAAATGGACTGCCTTTGATGATGAAGAAAAGCAGGACCTGCTTTTCAGTAGCAGTTTACAGGCACGGATCATTCTACACGTGAGTATTGCGAACACACCAAATGTATTAAAGAAATAGCCTATGAAAGCGTGGTGGAAGGTTGTGTAGAATGTTCCGTGCCTGTAACTTTATCATTGGAGGTTTTTGAAACTTTCATAAAAGATTTACTTTCCATGTACTTTGTTTAATACATTGTTTTGTAATTGAAATCAGTTCTTGCAATATCTTATTATAATTAAAGTGTGGTATAATTATACAATATTTTATTTTAAAATAATTTATCATCTCATGACGGTTGTAGTATGATAACGTGAAACAAAAATAATAATCTATTTTATTTTCTTGAAAATAACAAAATAGAAAATAAGGGACAAAAAAGGATGGTGTGAAATTTTTTTTTATTGTGCACCCTTTAAAAACAAATGAGTGTTAACAACTTATGATGCATCTCATGTATTCTACTAAACCCAATAAACCTTACTCATACTTTATATGTACAATAAATTTTTATATATACTAAAACTTACTTGCACTCTTTATATAAAAAGAAAATAGAAAAATAAACATAAATAACTTATGTTGCACCTCGTGTGTTCTAAGAAATCACTAAAATCATATTTGTCATTTATAGGTTCTAAAAGTTAGAGGTTCTAATATGTCATCCAAGTTAACACTAATATGTCATCCAAGTTATAAATTCTAAAAGTTTGTTTCCATACATATCCAAATTTGAGAAATTTCCTAAAGACATCCATTTCACCAACCACTAATACATCTTAGCTCACATACTTACATATAACTAATGTTCTAATCTATACACCTATGGTTGTGGTTCTAATGGAAGAATATTTTCCTTTTCATGCATGAGAAATATGTATATGAATTTTTGAAACTTCGAGTCGACTAAAAACGACAAAATGGAAAGAAAAGAAATACAAAAAGTTGTCACCATGCAAGTTGTCAAAAGAGGAAGAAACATGTGTAAAAAGTAGAAACGACTAAATTAAGTGAATGATGAAAAAAAAAAACAATAAAATGAATAAAAAAAGAAGCAATGGATGGTTTCCACTTCAACTCGAATCTTGGAAAGAGGGTTTGTAAAGAGGACATAATGACAAAAAGTAAGGAAGCTATGGTTTGGACTAGTTAACTTGTTTCGTAAAGCGACAACGTTAAAGAAATTAATCTCTTCTTGCTTATATTTTTTTTATTTCTTAGTCCCTCTGCGGAGCAATATCTTGATGCACTTATCCTCTTTCCTAGCGGCCGCCGCAAGAAGTGCGATGATATATAATTCCAATATAGTAATGATGACATCCAAAAATTTATTGGCGTGCTGCAGAGCGTTTTGAGCCAGTAAAAGAAGAAAACAGGAAAAAAATTTACAAACCACAGGAATGTTATCCCCGAGAGAAGAATTGACTACTCCACCGCCAACTCCAGTATAGTATACATGATTTTATTCAAGGGGGTGCCACAAAAAATAACATATGCGGTCTCACGTTTCATATTGTGAATATATTCTATAATTATATGAGTCGGCCAAACTATCAAGATTTCACTCACTAAATAACCATTCACATTTTCAGCTTACTAGATGCGAAAGCTGATAAATCATTTTATGCATAAAATGTTATTAACTTGTTGTATTGACAAATGGCAGTAGCAAATCAAATGTATTTTCACATGCAAATACATTTATACACCTCCTCCTTACGATTAGCGTTATAAAAAATGATTCCTCTAATAATATACACCTCTTCCTTATCAAAATAATATGCATATCATATAAACTAGAATGTATTAATGTAGAAACTAGTAGATAAAGTTAATTTATATAATCTGTTGTGGTTTAACGGTGGAAGATTTGACAATGACATTGAGATATAGGATTTAAATATCATTATTACCTAAGTAGCACTACTAATATTTTAACTAATATTATTAATATTTTGAGCTTTTATCCAAATCTAAGGGGGTGCCATGGAACCCCCTTAAAGGGCTCTAGCTCCGCCCCTGGCCAACTCTAGAGTTATCTCGGTTCTCTATACTTATCAATTCCTGCACAAGAAGATTTTACAGTTCAAGATCTAAGGAAAGAAAGACTAATCAAGTTTTCTCATGGCCAAACAAATTTTGGCAGACAAAACCAATGGCTGGGAGAACCAGAAGCTAGTGTTCCAGACAAAACCTAAGGAAAGAAAGACTAATCAAGTTATCCTCCTCTTTTAAATGTGTCATCTCACTCTCTCTTTGCTTTCCTCTTTGTTTTTCCATTTGTTCTTCCATCTCTCTCAGCTCGGGTTAGATTAGGTCCTTAAGTCTTACTGTTTAAGGAGTTTCTTGAACATTTTCTTGCCAATAGGAGAAGGGGAAAGAAACAAACCGTTAATGATGGGATAACTACCTAGAAGGGTAAATTTGGGAATATTATACATTTAATTAGTATCATTAATAATAAAAAGGAAATTAGTAGAAAACTCTTACGTAACTTCTCCATTTTAAAAAGACGGCCTCCTCCCGAACCCTAAACGATTCCCACCGCCGCCATATTCATCGGCGTTGTTGAAGCTAGTACTGTGTGCGGCACAAGTGCACAGCCTGCTGTCGTCACCCACTTGATGAACAGATTCCCTCTGTTCTAGGATTTTGCTCGAAACTCACGAGCGAGAGAACGACGTTGGTGTCGATAAACCTTAACTTTATTGATTGATACAAAACTAATGCCAAAGCTACATATTTATAGGTTAGAAAAGCCTAATACGTAACTTAATTCTACCCGAATCCTAATAATTAATCTAGCCCATTCGGCACTCTAACATAGACTCCTACTAGACTACTAATCCCATTCAGCCACCAACCTAAGCTCATGCACTAATAACCTACTACCCACGTACATACCATCCCAACCCAAGCCTAATAATCTAAACCCATAAACATGATTAATCAAAACACATAAACTAATAATCCTAAAGACCCAAACCCAAAATAACGTCATCACCATTCACCACTACTTTGGTGCCTAATCGCGCAGATTCCAGCAATCCCTTACGCAGTCTTCGGCCCCCGCTGTCGTTTCCAACTTCTCCATTTATCCTTCTTCCCAACTTCTCCCGCGCTGCTCTTGTTGCGTCACAGCCAGAGACGACGTCGACAACCATTCCACTAAGCCATCGCCATCCTTGAGCCGACATGGAAGAAGGATAAACATTAGTAATAGCATAGGTGGTTGATAATGATATTTATTATATTCCGTTGAAAACATCAACGTAATGTGTTTTTGTTTTATTGTGTTTAACAACAGATCTGGAATGAAACCCTAATCGTTGTATTTCCTTTGTCTCAAACCATTACATTATATATTGTTTGATCTATCACTACCAGACAACTTTGTATCTGCAAACCAAAGTACAAGTTTGGAGTTTACTTGAAATAGAAATAAGCTCTGGCTTGAACGAAAAGGAAACAGGAAACAAGGCAAAGCAGTACGACGCTGTTGGAACCAAACGATGTGGATTGTCATAAGTGGTTGTAGAAGAATGAAACTCAGCACTTCAACCTTCTTCTTCAATGAACACCAAAAGCGAGCGGGATAGCCATTGAACCTTGGATTTGAAAATCAATGTGGCTGCTCTGTTACCCCCCGGCAAGTTGGTGGGCATAGATTATGCACACCAAGCTTGGAGAAGAGCTGGATGAAGGGAGCCGGTGAGAGAGGTTTGGTAAACAAATCGGCGAGCGGGTGATTGGAGGAAACATGAAGCAATTTCAGAATCACAGATTGAAGTTTCTCTCGCACAAGATGACAGTCAAGCTCTATGTGCTTCGTACACTCGTGAAAAGTCGGATTCTGGGAAATATGTATAGCACTCTGGTTGTCACAATACAACAGAATTGGTTTGGGATGATCCACCTGAAAATCACGAAGAAGATAAAGAATCCATTGAATTTCACAAGCTGTATAGGCGAGAGCCCTGTATTCTGCCTCGCAAGAAGAACGAGAGACAATTTGTTGGTTCTTGCTCTTCCATGATATCAATGAGTCACCGAGGTAAACACAATACCTGTAGTGGAGGGCCGTGTTTCAACACAGGCTGCCCAATCTAAATATGTGAATGCCTTTAATTGGAAAGCACCAGTGCTTGGGAGGAATAAGCCAGTTGCAGGGGCTGTTTTGAGATAGCTTATGATACGTAGAATAGCCTTGTAGTGAGTCACACTTGGGTTAGACATGTATTGACTAAGCTGTTGAGTAGCAAAGCTTATGTCTAGTCTTGTTGTTGTGAGGTAAATGAGTTTTCCAACCAATGTCCTGCACTGTTCTGGATCTGCGTAGGGAGTATCAGCCTCACTTGTGAGGTGCAGCTTGTAATTGATAGACCATTGATTGCACATGTTTTTACCCCTATTCTTGAGCCGTTTGAGATGTTGATTCTCGTGTTTTAAGCCGACTTCACGCTAGGTTGTGTGTTTATGTCATATTTCAGGTCTTGGCATTGACATCGAGGCGAAGAAACGAGTTTCGGGTCGAAAGGAGCACGTTTGAGTTGAAGTGTGCTGGAGGAACAAAATACCCGGCCATGAGCAAAAATACCCGGCCGGGTATTAATCTGAGCAGACCAGGGAAAATCACTTTTGGGGGTTTGAGAAGCAGAAAGGGGCCCGGGCATTGAGCATAAATCCCCGGTCGAGTATTCTTGACCTTGACCGGGGATTAATCCCCTGTCCTCGACGGTGCGTTTCACCAATCCCCGATCGTCACCTCAAATACCCGACCGGGGATCGCGATTGACAGCTTCTTATGGGAAAAGAAGGGCAAAGTTGAAGGGTTCCGAGTTTTAGAGAGACAAAGCGTATACCTAGAGAGAGGAAGTGACGAACCTGATTCTTCAAGCGCCTTAGATCGATCTCCATCACCATTGGAGCCCGGCTTGAGCTTGAAGAAGTGCTGATTGATTGCCAGAAGCAGAATCTCATCCTTCACAGTATGGTTTCCGCATCTGAGCTAGATTTCCCGTCTCTCTCTATGGAGTAACTTTCTCATTCACCTGGGTATGAAGAACCCTAGATTTGTATGTTAGGTTTGATTGTATGAACCCAAGTACGAATTCAGTGATATGATTATATTCAGTTGAGGTTTTATTTCTTGAATGGCATGAATCCTGATCAAATTCCTGTTATTTCTGCTTTGACATAGAAAGAGAATATATGCCTAGGTTGATAGAGCACTCTTGATTGAAGGTAGTGAATTGACGACTTTAGTCAAGGATTCAATTCACTATTCTGTACCGGATTTACTTCGGTAGAGGATGTTTGGTTCGTTAGGGCCTCAATCTGTTTACTCCGGTGGAGGTTAGTCGCCCGCTGGGGACTCAGATTGAGAGGGTCTGGAGACCTTTAGTCGAGACTGCAGACTGTTTAAGAACCTCCCGCAGTATAACTATCATTGAACTTGAACTTGGTAAATTACAATCCGGCTTAACTGCAGTTTAGGGGAACCATATCCGGGTGACCTCTCTCAACTTGAAAACAACCTTTAACTGCTTTCCTTGTTTGCTTGTTTGGACCTTCACTACACTTTCCCTACTAAATAATAAGAACTCACGGAGTGTCATCACACTTAGGACCCGGGTTGACATTAAAACCCAAACCCGCTATACTACGCTCTAGTAGGTGGTTACACTTGGCCATTTTCTAGAGTGACGGTAGAAGCGAGTCAGTAATCCATAGGTGTAGTGACAGTTTTGGAATCTAATAAACCTGCCTCTTCAATGATCTCCAACGTGTACTTTCTCTGTGAGAGGTGAATTCCTTTCTTGTTTCTGGCAACTTCAATTCCAAGGAAAAATCTCAGGACTCCCAAGTCCTTGATACTGAATGCATAATGCAAGATCTGTTTGAGTGGATTGATTTCTGAGATATCATTACCACCAATGACCATATCATCAACATATATTAGTATACAAGTGCAGGATGTTTCTGTAGCCTTGTAGAATAAGGAGTGATCAACCATGCTCTGAGTATAACCCACATCTTGTAGCTTGTCAGTTAGTTTAGAAAACCACTGACGTGAAGCTTGTTTGAGGCCATATAGAGACTTCCTCAATCGTCAAACATGATGAACAAAACCTGGAGGAGCATCATATCCTTTTGGGAGTGTCATGTAAACCTCTTCCTGTAAATCTCCATGTAAAAATGCATTGTTTACATCCAATTGATGTATGTTCCAGTTTTGAATAGATGCTATGGCCAAGAATGTCCTGATTGTTGTCATATTGATGCTGGAGCAAAAGTATATTTGATAGTCTACTCCCTCCTGTTGTGAGTTGCCCTTGGCAACTAACCTGGCTCTTCTTCTGTCCATTGAGCCATCAGAATCAAATTTGGTCTTATAGACCCATTTGTTCCCAATTGGTTTCTTGCCAGCAGGCAATTCAACCACATCCCATGTTCTGTTTTCAATCAATGTTGTGATCTCATGTGTCATTGCATTGTTCCACTCTTCTTACTAAGAAGTTTCCTTGTATGTTTGTGGATCGTGGTGAGAAGAGATGTTAAGAAGATAGTGACGAAAATGAGGTTCAAGAGAATCATAGGAAATGGTGGATGAAAGAGCAAACATGTTGTCTTGGACCTGATGCAGTGAGGAGTGACCAGTGCTGCTAGATTGTTGAGCAAGGTAGCAATGATAGTTTTGAACAAGATGAGAAGGAGGTTTAACATTTCTATTGGACTTTCTGGTTGGTAATTGTTGTGATGGGAGTTTAGAGGTAGTGGTTTGGTGTGATGCAGGAGGTGGATTTGAAGTGGGAGGAGGTGGAGGAGGTGAAGGAGGTGAAGGAGGAGGAGAAGGAGGGGAAACCGTAGTAGATGAAGATGGTTGTGAAGGAGCTGGAGGAGGAGGATTCTGAATTGGAAGAGGAGGTAAATCAATGTTTGAGAAAGACATGTCATCAGTAAGGGTGGAGGAATTTGGATTTGGTATAGGGAAAAGGTCAGCAGAAGAGGGTTGTGTATCAGAAGGTTGATCAGTCTTGAATGGGAAGTGGGATTCAGGAAAAATGACATCCATAGAGATGAAGATGTCATGTGAAAGAAGATCATAGATCCTGGAACCCTTTATACCAGATGAGTAGCCAAGAAAGACTCATTTTCTAGCTCTAGGTTGAAAATTTGTTCTGTGATTACCTAGGGTGCTAGCAAAACATAGGTTGCCGAAGACTTTCAAGTCTGTTAAATCTGGTGGTTTGTGATGGAGAAGTTCATATGGTGTCTTGTTGGCCAGAATAGTTGAGGGAACTCTGTTAATGAGGTAGACAACATGTTTGACACAGTCTCCCCAGAAACTAGGTGGCATGGAAGCCTGAAATTATAGGGCTCTGGCAACAAATAGAATATGTTGATGTTTTCTTTCAACCTTACTGTTTTGATGTGGGGTTTCAACACAAGATATTTCGTGGACTATGCCAGATGATTGAAAATATTCTTCCATATGAAACTCTTTCCCTTGATCACTCCTAATTCTTTTAATGTTGACTGCAAACTACCTTTGCATTTGGTTACAGAAGGCTATTAGTTTAGGTCTGGCTTCAGATTTTAAAGTGAGGAGAATAATCCAAGACATACGAGTATAATCATCAACAATGGTGAGGAAATACTTATAACAATCATGAGTAGGTACAGGGTTAGGACCCCAAATGTCAACATGAAGCAGTTCAAAGGCATACAAAGTTACACTTTGACTGGAAGGAAATGAAGCCTTCTTTGCTTTGCAAAGTGGCAAACATCACATGGTTGATCTCTCTGAGTTTGTATGGAGGAACAAAAAAGGTGTAGATAAGGAATTTTGGAATGGGAAACATGGCCTAAACGAAAATGCCAGAGATCAAAATGGGAAGAACTAACTGCTGAGCATGCTTACTATAGCCTTCTAAGTAGTAAAGTCCATGGAGTAATCTAGCAGAACCAGTCACTTTCTTCTGCATCAGATCCTATATAAGACAAAGGTTAGAGTTGAAGGTCAAGGAGAGTGAGTTTTTTTGTGGTCAATTTGCTGACAGAGATCAAATTAAATGAAAATTTTGGAATGTAAAGGACATCCTCCAATACCAGGATGTCATTGAAATATGTGGTTCCATAATGGGTGGCTTGTATTTGCTCACCAGTTGGTAAGGTTATGTAAACATTCTGGACTGGTTTATAATTGTGGAGGTAATCAATGGAACAAACAATATGATCAGAAGCTCATGTATCTAGGATCCATCTGACATTTTGATGAATGCTAGCATTCATAACAGGAACTGATATGAAGCATGATGGAGAGTTACCTCTCATAATTAGACCTGGTGAGTTTCACTTCATCTTCTTGCTGTGAAACTGGTGCAGCATTAACTTGGCCTCTGCCTCTTCCATAAGTAGTAATGGAAGATCTAGGAACATAGTCAGGAGGAAAACCATTCTTTTTGAAGCATTTGTCCTCAGTATGGCCATGTTTCTTGCAATAGGTGCATTCAATTACTCGTGACTGTGGAGGAATGGGAGACCTTATTGCTAAACCAGGTGGCCAACCATGTTTGGAGTAGCAAACATCTTCTGTATGCCCTTCTTTTTTGCAAAAGGTGCAAAAGGGCCTCATGCCAGTAGAATAGGGCCTTCTGTTTGGACCTTGCAATGCTAGAGCAGATGGTTCTGCAGAGACAGAAGCCACCATTTTTCTTGTTTGGGTACCATAGAGTTGCCACTCATGCTGAAGCATGCGTTGAAAAACTCTATTGATATTTGGAAGTTCATCACCAAAAAGTACTTGAGAGCGAACTCCATAAAATTTTTCATTAAGCCCTCTGAGAAACTTGATGACATAATTGGTTTCATGATATTCAATCACTATTTTCATAGCTCTGCATTCTGTATGACTTGTAAGGGTGCAATCACAAGGAATGAGGGGTTGGTAGTTGTCTAGTTCATCTTTGAGGGTGATGACTCTACCATAATATTCTGTAATTGTTTGGTTACCTTGTTTCAGGGTAGCAAGAGCCTCCTCAAGCTTAGCAACGCGGATGATGTCACCAGAACCATATCTGGTTTGGAGACCGCGCCAGGCTTCAAATGCAGACTTGCTAGAATGGATGGTCTTTCTGATCTCAGATCCAAAAGATTGCTGTATCCAGCTGAGTATCATCACATTGTTGTGAACCCAAGCTCCATGCTTGGGATCTGAATCTGCAGGTTCTGGTATGGTTCCATTGATGAACGCCAATTTTTTCTTTGCGGCAAGTGCATTGAACATGGCGCGGCTCCAATCGTTGTAATTTGTGGTAGAAAGACGTTCTGCAACCAAGAGAGATCCTGACTGCTCATATCCATGAAGGAAGTAAGGATCTTCCATCTAGTAAGTAACTTGTTGTGGCTGTGGGTCAAGTGGAATTTGTGTGTTAGTAGCTGCTGCTTCTTGGTTGTCTGCCATGGGCGGCGGCTAGGGTTTCACAGGCTCTGATACCATAACAACAGATCTGGAATGAAAACCTAATCGTTGTATTTCCTTTGTCTCAAACCATTACATTATATATTGTTTGATCTATCACTACCAGACAACCTTGTATCTGCAAACCAAAGTACAAGTTTGGAGTTTACTTGAAATAGAAACAAGCTCTAGCTTAAACGAAAAGGAAACGGGAAACAAGGCAAAGCACTATGACGCCGTTGGAACCAAATGGCGTGGATTGTCATACGTGGCAGCAGAAGAATGAAACGCAACACTTCAACCTTCTTCTTCAATGAACACCAAAAGCGAGCGGGATAGCTGTTGAACCTTGGATTTGAAAATCAATGTGGTTGCTCTATTAGTGTTGGCATTGATAGTTTTTTTTATTAATAACACCTATAATAATATTAATAATAGTAGCGGGGTCGATCAATAGTTACCATAACACGAAGAGGGAATTTCCTGGAAGGTTAAGCAACATCAATTTGGTTAAAAACATTAATAACAGTGGCGAGTTGGTTGATAACATTAAACTATATGGTTAATAATGTATAGTAAGTAAACCTTTGATAACAATAAATTATATTGTTAAAAATTCTTTTAACGTAAGTTAATAGATAAACTAGTACTCTTTGATAACAGTAGCTAGAAGCTCTCCATTAACATAAACGTTAATAGTTGTAGATGGGGGCGGGATACGGTCACTTCCCCCATAGGGTTGTGAGATTCATAACCAAAGGCATTTTGGGTATGACAAAAAAAAAATTTATTAATTGATTTTTTTTGTATTAATTACAGATTGAGAATTAAAAACCCATATTAAATACATATTTTTTTAAATATAAATCCTACAATAAATATTACTCTCTCTTCCTATCTCTCTCTTCTTTCTAGCAGCCACACCACTCCGACCGGCTGACTTTGCGACCGGCACACTTTCTTCGGCGAAATCCTTGAATAAGACTCGCTCCGGCCACGTGCAAAAATTATCGCTCCATCAATGCGCTAGGGGTACGCTATCGCTACTACTGGTACCACTACCAGTACGCGGTACAACTACCATCTAGTAGTGGTAGAGCACCACTGTCATTTGGTATCATTACCTGGTAGTGGTACGTTACCACTACCACTCCACA
This sequence comes from Linum trigynum, assembly GCA_964030455.1. Lineage (NCBI taxonomy): Eukaryota > Viridiplantae > Streptophyta > Magnoliopsida > Malpighiales > Linaceae > Linum > Linum trigynum. The sequence goes on from OZ034819.1 coordinate 8,164,140, forward strand.
GTCCACATAATACCACTACCAATAGAAAAAACCAAATCTTAAAACCAAAAATCTCAGATCTGAAAGACAAAGGGGAGGAGAAGAGATGAGGCATGGAGAGGCAGAGGGACTCACACGAAGAAGAGATGAGGCAACGACAAGGGTGGAGGGTCGCGGAGGATTGTAGAGGCGACAACCGCGGCAGAGGTTGTGGCGGGTGGAGGGCGGCGAAGGCCGTGGTGGTTGGAGGGAGGCGGAGGGCGGCGACGCTTGTGGTGGATGGTGTTGGAAATGTATGAATATCTTTGAAAGCTATAGAGTCTCAAGTGGAAAAACTACCACATTGGTAGTTTTACTTGGTGAAATGTGCATAAAGATAAGAGTCTCTCTCCTAAGGGCAATGCCCCTTGGGGTGACCCACTTTTGTGGGAGAGGGAGGACCTAACGGACCACCACACACACGCGCGCGCCGTCCGACCGGTCGGTTGGTTGGTTCACTTGAGACTATATATATTTTTTGGAGAATTCCGAACGAAATTAATCCCGCAAGATTTATCTTAACCCACGGTTTTTAATTAAGGAATTAATTATCTTCCTTAATTAATCGGACTTATTCCCCAAGCTAGATGGTATATTCCTAGAGGTTCGGCTCCTATAAATAGCCGCCTCCCCATCCCCTCTAAACACACCACAATGAGCATAAACACAATAGAGAGAGTGTTCAGAGAGCTCCGGTTTTCACACAAAACCGCGAGTACAGAGAGGAGCTATTTTATCCTGGAGACGACCGGTTGACAGTCTGTCGTGCGCACTCAGGGTAGTGCCGCGAACATCTTAAAGAGAGCGACCTAGTCCGCGACTCAACTCCAGATTCGGTAAACTTTGTTGTCCGTTCCTAACAATTTTAAGATGTTCGGCTGCTGCTATGTTGACTGAACAGTACAACATGGCTGGATCTGGTGCTGTCGATATCAATCGACCCTTTCGCTTCGTTGGAGTCAACTTCCGTCGCTGGAGACAAAAGATGGAGTTCTACCTGATGACCAAGAAGTTGGCACACTGCCTCACCAGCATGCCCGTCGAGCTGCCGGAAGAAGCGACCGATGAGGAGAGGGCTTCTTCTGCTAAGGAAAGGGAGCATGACTTCTTGTGAAAGAACTACATCATCAACGACCTGGAAGACGATCTCTACGACTACTATGCGGACAACAAGAACACCGCAATGATGATCTGGGATGCGCTCCAAAAGAAGTACGACACGGAGGAGGCTGGAGCTAAGAAGTATGCTGTCAGCCGCTACCTGCGCTACCAGATGGTGGATGACAAGTCTGTCGAAGTTCAGTCCCACGAACTTCAGAAAATAGCTCATGAGATCGTCTCTGAAGGTATGCCTCTGGATGATCAATTTCAAGTTGCTTGCATTATTGATAAGCTGCCCCCTTCGTGGAAAGATTTTAAGAATATGCTTAGACATTAAACCAAAGAATTTTCACTGGAAAGCTTGATTACTCGCCTAAGGATTGAGGAAGAGTCCTACAAGCAGGATATGAAAGAAGATGTGATGGTCGTCACTGCTAAACGACCCACCCCTAGATCTCTTAAACCTAACCAGAAAGGGTTTAAGAGTAAGAACCAGCAGGTCCGCCCCCACCAGAATGGTGCCTCTCGAGGTAACCAAAGGGTCGTGACCCAAACCTCTAAGAATGACCCACTGTTTAGCTGCTATAACTGCGGCAAACCAGGTCATATGGCAAAAAAGTGCAGGAACAAGCAAAACCCTGCTGCTGCGGCCAGAGTTAACTTGACAAAAGAGTATTTGATAGCCATGATCATGGATATGATCGCTGAAGTCAACCTCACCGGTGACTCAGAAGGATGGTGGCTGGATACAGGTGCATCGAAGCATGTATGCAACAACCGTGCTAGGTTTAAAACATACACAGAAGCACCTGCTGACAATAAAGTGTTGTTGGGGACTACTCACACCACTATGGTTGCTGGTTCTGGTGAAGTGGAGCTGAACTTCACCTCTGGGAAGAAGATGGTGCTCAAGATGTATTGCACACTCCAGAGATAAGGAAGAATCTTGTTTTGGGATATCTTCTTAATAAGGCTGGGTTTAATAAATCTATTGGGGCAGACTTGTAGACCCTTACTAAGAATGGGAGTTTTGTGGGAAAGGGATATGCATGTAATGGGATGTTCAAGTTTAATGTCGAAATTAATAAGATGAATTCTTCTGTTTACATGGTGTGTGATTTGAATGTTTGGCATGCTCGTCTTTATCATGTGAACACACGAATTGTGAAGAATTTAAGCAAGTTAGGACATATCCCTAAACTCTCAATGAATGAATTTGATAAATGTGATTTCTGTAGCCAAGCTAAAATAACGAAAACGCCCCATAAATCTGTGAGTAGAGAATCAGAACCCTTAAATCTGATTCATTATGATATTTGTGAACTAGATGGGATGTTAACTAGGTCTGGCAAGAGATACTTTATCACTTTCATAGATGATTGCTCTGATTATTGCTTTGTTTATTTGATGAAAAACAAAAGTGAAGCCCTTGATATGTTCAAGGTATTTGTGGTTGAATTTAAAAATCAGTGCAATCGAAAGATAAAAAGACTTAAGAGTGATAGAGGATCAGAGTATGACTCTAATCCTTTCAAGGAATTCTATAGCTCACATGGTATCATTCATGAAACCACGACACCATATTCACCAGAAATGAAAGGTTTCGTGCTCGCCTAGTAGTTAAGGGCTACACGCTGAGACAGAATATAGATTTCTTCGATACCTATTCACCAGTATCAAGAATAACATCCATTTGTGTTATGATTGCTCTTGCTGCCTTGAAAAATCTCGTGGTACACCAAATGGATGTTAAGACCGCTTTTTTGAACGGTGATCTGGATGAAGAAATCTATATGGAACAATCGGAAGGGTTTGTTATCCCTGAACATGCCTCGAAAGTCTGTAAGTTAGACAAATCATTATATGGTTTGAAAAAGGCTCCAAAACAGTAGCATGAGAAGTTTGACACTCTAGTTCTCTCACATGGCTTTAAGGTGAATGAAAGTGACAAGTTTATTTACTGCAAGTCAGAGAATAACACTTGCACTATCATATGTTTGTATGTAGATGACATGTTGATATTTGGTACAAATATTCAAGTGGTCAATGAAGCAAAAGCCATGTTGAAAGAGAGCTTTGAGGAGAAAGATCTGGGAGAAGCGAAGTTTATGTTTGGAATCCAGATAACCAGAACAACAAATGGTTATTCTCTAGATCAATCTAGCTACATAGAGAAGATCTTGAAGAAATATAACTATTTCGACTGTAAACCTGCGTGTACTTCGTATGATGCTAGTGTAAAGCTATTTAAGAACACTAGAGACAGTGTAAGACAATCAAAATATGCTAGCATCGTTGGCAGTCTCCGTTATGCTGCGGATTACACTCGACCAGACATTGCATATGTCGTGGGATTGCTTGGCAGGTTCAACAGCTGTCCTAGTAGAGAGCATTGGAATGCTATAGAGAGGGTCATGAGATACCTCAAGAGAATAGCAAACCTTGGTATACACTATCAAAGGTTTCCTGCTGTACTATAAGGGTATAGTGATGCGGATTGGAATACCCAATCAGATGACTCCAAGGCAACCAGCATGTATGTTTTTAACATCGCTGGTGGAGCTGTTTCTTGGTAGTCAAAGAAACAAACAATCCTAGCTCAATCAACTATGAAATCGGAGATGATAGCACTAGCAACGGCTAGTGAAGAAGCAAGTTGATTGAGAGGATTGTTTTCAGAGATTCCCTTATGGGAAAGGTCGGTCCCTCCGGTATTGATTCATTCTGATAGTACCGCAGCTATCGCTAAAGTTGAGAACCGATTCTATGACGGAAAGAAACGACAGATTCGTCGTAAGCACAATACTGTAAGAGAACTCCTAACGATAGGAGCAGTGAGGGTGGATCATATAAGATCTGAACAGAATCTAGCTGATCCTTTGACGAAAGGATTACCTAGAGGGAAAGTCCAGAATACCGCCAAGGGTATGGGACTTATGCCTACCGAACCATCGACTACAAGTGATGGTAACCCGATCCAATAGACTGGAGATCCCAAGAAATGGGTTCAATGGGTAATAACAAGTCATGAGTAGTATGCGAAAAGTTCATGCATAGTGAAGCATGAATCCCAAAGCAATGGAGGTTGAGTTAATAACTCTTAATGAGATCTATACCTTATGTGGGGTGAGTACTTTACTTTGGGGGTACTCCTGATAGACTCACCTATGTGAATGTGGAAGTGGGGCCGCTCCCTATGGAACTTTGGAGGCACAAAGTTGCTAGAGCGTTCACTAAACCAAGATAACGTGCATGGCCATAAAACGTGCGTGGCCTTCCGTCATGCTCTTCCACCTCCTTTGTCCAGGCGCAAGGGCAAAGGTGAGGAGGGTGAGGGTTACCGTGCACCAGCGCCCCGCGTGCCAACCGTGACCACCAACGTATTTCCTGCGCGCAGGATGGAGAACCCGAGGCCCGTACCAAAGAGCGTGAGAAACTTCACGGAGCTCAACGACACGCTGAAGATCGTACTGCAATATGAGAAGGACAAAGGCTACCACTTGAGGTGGCCCGGTCCCATGAGGGGGCCCAAATGAGAAAAACCTCGATATGTATTGTGAATTCCATCGGGAGCGGGGATATCATACCGCAGACTGCTATCAACTGAAATCCGAGATCCAGGGATTAGTGGATAGATGTATGCTGAGCGAGTTTGTGAAGAAGGGGGACGACAAGGCACAGCGGACATTCATGGCACGAGAAGCGCAAGTGAAGGCGCCCGACGCCGAGCAAGAACCGGTGGACACCCGCCCTAAGGAAGAAGCCACCCTGCCGCCGCCCCCGTTCGACGTAGAACAAGAGGTCAATCCGACCCGCGTGAGGCTGACCATTGAAGCCATCACCGGCTCCGTAGACTTGAGGTGGAAGTTAGAGGAGAGGAGGCGATTGAAATCAGCCACTGCAAGCGCGAGAGAAGCCCTACAAATTCGCTTCAACGATGTGCCCGAAGAGGCGTGCCGGACGCCCTCCACGGAGGCACTAGAAATCCGGGGCGTGGTAGCCGGATGCGAAGTCAAGAGGATGCTGGTTGACACTGGAAGTTCGATGGACGTGTTGTTTTTGTCCACATTCGAAAAGATGCAACTGGCACCCAGCATGGTGAAGCCGGCGGACACAGTGCTGATTGGGTTCTCGGGGGCGCCGGCTCAAGTGCTCGGGCGCGTGCACCTCCCGGTAACGTTGGGCGACGAGACTCATTGCGTTACACACACGGTAGACTTTGGCATAGTCGACTGCCCCTCGCCGTACAATGCAATCTTAGGGCGCCCCTTGCTGGCTCTCTTCAACGGGGTGGGCTCGTATTTCCATCAGACACTAAAGTTTGTTACATTGGAGGGCATTGGGATATCAAGAGGCGAGGCATCCGCGGAGGCGCGACTCGCCAAAAGGAGCCGAATGTACAATATCGACGTGCACCCCGAGGACCTGTCAAGGGTCGAGGCGGAAGATGAGGAAATCCATGTGCCACTTGATGATCTGCGCCCTGACCGATGCGTTCTCATTTTGACACACGCGTCGGGCAAAAAATTGGGTCCACTGATCCATCTGTTGAAGAAATTTGCAGACTTGTTCGCATGGAGCGCAAAGGAGATGCCCAGAGTGAGGGCAGAAATTGCAGAGCATCGCCTCGCCATAGCGAAGGGCGTGCGTCCCATCCAACAGAAGAGGCGCCCAATCTCGTTGGAGAAAGAGGAAGCGCTGAGAAAGGAAGTGCAGAAGTTGCGAGAGGCAGGGTTCGTGGAGGAGGTCAAGTACACAACTTGGCTGTCCAACGTCGTGTTAGTGCCTAAGACGTCGGGGAGTGGAGGATGTGTGTAGATTACACTAGCCTTAATCGAGTCTGCCCCTCTGACGCCTACCCCATGCCAAGGATCAACCAGCTGGTGGATGCAACTGCGTACCACGAGGGGCTCAGCTTTTTGGATATGTTTTTGGGTTACCACCAGATACCCATGTGCGAGGAGGACAAGGATAAGACGACATTCATGACCCCATTCGGAACTACCGCTACAAAGTGATGTCATTTGGCCTGAAAAACGCAGGGGCCACATACCAACGCATGGTGAACAAGGTGTTTCAACATCAGATCGAGCGAAATGTGGAGGCGTACGTGGATGACTTGTTGGTCAAAAGCAAGCGTAGGGGAGATCATTTGCCAGACCTGCGTGAGACTTTCCAGGCGCTTCGTGCCCACAGCATCATGAAACTCTTGAGCAATCTTGGCGATCAACCGCGTCGTGGCCTCGCACAACAACATCATCTGAGGCGCAAAGATAATTGGATAATTAATAACAAAGGACATAACTAAATACAAGCAAGTGAAGAAATCAAGTGAGGTCTCATGCGCCTCATCACCCAAACGGTACCTGGACGCTCATGTTGGTCAATTTCAGCCAAGGCTTTGCGGAGATCAGGCCTTCTAGATGCTCAACTACATCGTAATGCGCCCTGGCCATCTGAACAGAGGCAGGGACCTCCTTGGCCGCCTTGACAGGGACGTCCACCGGCACCTTGACAAGAGGGCGCCTGGACTGAAAGTAGGGAGGAATCACCTGGCAAGTGTGCGGTCTTGGATTTCTTCCCCTGACCGCGCAAAGTACCACCTGCCCTCTTCCAAGATGCGGCGGAAGAAGGGGAAGGAGGAGTGCTCACCCCGGCAGTTTCCCGAGGCGTGGAGGTGGAGGATGGAGTCGAGGCAGATGAGGCGCGGCGCTCTGAGTGCGGCGAGCCATGTCATGCCGCCTCGCCTGCTGAACCGGCTGGTAAAGAGGAGGCGCTTGCGGTCGTTTCACACCGCACCCTGTTGGGTTGCACCCTCTTCGGCCGAGGCGCCTGGTCGGTAGGAGCGGGGCGGCCAGCATTCACGTTCCGGAGAAGGTCGAGCTTCAACCTTATTAGGTTGGTCACCGAGGTGAAATCGGTCCCTACAACATATAAAAGAACAAAAGCGCATGAGAACAACAAACCACAACATCAGTGAGACGCACAGGTAACAAAAAGGCGCATAGCTACCATCGCCATAGAATTCGGCGAGAACGCGAGCGTATTCTTCTCCTGACTCGAGGTCAATAAGCTGAGCGTATTTTGAGAGTTTGCCTGTGGAGCAATTATCTGGTTTGTGGCGTTTGAGATCAGTGGATATCAGTGATTGCACAAACTTGATTGGTTGGTCTGGTCTAAGAGAACTAGCGCCAGAAGTACACATACTGATGTGAAATTGGGGAGCTAGATTGTCTGTCAATTATTTTTGCAGTGGGTGAATTTCTTCTCAGGTGAATCTCTTTGGTGTGGGTATAGGCTGATGAGGATCTGGTGGAATGCGGAATGTCTTAGAATGTGATTAAGAGAGTAATTTGGTCATTCTCATCGTATGGTTGCAGAGGATTATTGGATTTTGTTAGAATGTGATTTATTAGGGGCAATAAATCACCTTAACAGATACGATTGAATATCAGTTTATGTAATCAAATTCAGAACTTTCTCAAAATAAAATTCTGCTTAATCTTTTTAATTTCTTCCTTCTTCTTCATCAAAAAACTTCTTCCTTCTTCTTCTTCTTTCTCAAGTATAGAACTTATAATCGGAGGAATCCGTGATAATGTTACGAAATCCACCAATTGTAGATGCCAGCATAACAAACACTCCAATCACGATCGAAACCTGCATTAAAGTTCCCAAAATCAATTCACAATAATATATCAACTAGACATTCATTTTTTGTGGTGTTTTTATGCTTACCCAATTGACAAACCACTTGGGGCTGAACCTTTTAGGCTTCTTGAGGATCAACCACATTATGCTTGGGAGCTGCAAAATATTAAACTCCAAATTGAAAAAAAATGGATGTAATTATATGTGATGAATATGTCAAATGGTTAGATTGTTTCATAAAATTGGAGAAATTTTTAAGGCTTACGAAGAATGAAGTTGGAGCAAAACCAAATCCACCGAAGAAGCCAAGCAGGTCGCCGAAGAAAGGGAATGTGACTCCAACAAATAGTGTAAACGCTGTCCATGCATCAAATAATCAATTCATGATAATTAAACTCCATTTAATTTATACTATATATTGGACCATTACTAACCAACATATGCAGATCGGACTACAAGTCTAAGAGGCAACCCCTGAGAGAAGTTCCATTTCTTCACCATCATCCTCTCCAGCATATTGAACACTGGCATAGCATATACCTACAACAAAGATGTTACGCTATTATTAGAAGTCTATGGCTGTAGAGACGGATAGTATTCGTTATTCAAAAGTACATTTTTGTTCACTAGATTAACAGAACTCGTACCTGATAGCTGCCAATAACATTAACGACAACCATAAGGTTGGCAGAGGCAATGAGCCAAGCAGGCCTCTGGAGGTCGAGCAGGACATTATCCTGCACAGCCTGCCCGAAGGCCCAGTAGCCCATCATCGCCACGGGGAAGTAGCAAAGGGCCTTCACGAAATAGGCCCAGATCACGCCCTTCCACATGGGCCCCTTGGAAGGCCTTTCTGGTGTTGAAGGGATGGTGGCCTGGATCTCTAACAAAACCGCATGGCCCGCAAATGCGAACGAGCTCTGGCCCAGAGCGTTGAACACTCTGAACATCGAGCCCGCTGGGCTGCTCTGCTTGTAGCCGTAGGTCACGTCCGCTGCCCTCCCGTGGCTCAGGCACCCCACCCACGCTATGGTTGAGTAGCTGCGCATCGTATCAATGTAATCAAAAGCGCATTTCTACGATAAAAGCTGTAAGTCTACGTAAAAGTGTTTTGATGACGTAAAAGCGTAAAACCACAGTCTCGGAATAGTATATATATATGAAGAGACAATGTAAAACATACGAAATGGACATAACTGCAGCGGCCAGAGAGACGCCAGCAACAGAGTTGAAGTTAGGCAGCTGAGCCAGGAAGAAGTGAATCCCTCCAAACATGACCATCCAGTAGGACAGCTTGATTGGTTTGCAACTGGAGCAAGCAATCTCCATGAACTTCTTCAGACACTTGCCACCAGTCACCATGTACACGATGTCGCAGCCAACCTGAACAATCAGCTGCTGAGGCAGGACAATCCATGGCCCTAGCTTCTCGCCAAAGGCATGCCTGCCGAGGTCTATGTACCGATCGAATCGAGTCCCCGGCACGCATTCGTGGAGCTGGATCATCTGCCACATTGTGTTCAACGTCAGGCACCATGATGCCACTAGCACCATCGTCCCTGGTCCCCTGCCACACATCAATTGGTCATTCGTACTCTGTTACTAATGTTCGAAACTCTGTCATTAAAAAGTAGTTATCATAAATAATTAAATATAGTCGAAGATATGTTGTTTACCAGCCCAAGTAAGCCATGGCGGAAGGGAGGCTGAGCACTCCAGCACCAATTATGGCGGTGACAACATGGAAGGCTGAGTACCACCATTTGGCTCGCCGGTCGGGATCGCCTCCTCCGCCGCCCTCTTTCCATGTCTCCGGCTGATTCTCCTGCTGCTGCTAATAGTGTTGTGTTGGAGAGATATAATCACTTCAAGGTAATTGAAGAGACTACAAAGATAAATGTCAATTGATTAGCTATAAGAAGCTGGAGTACCTTAGAGGGAAGAGAATCTGAAGAGACCATGTTTTTAGGTTGATGAGAGTGGCAGTGGAGTAGCCAGAGGTAGCCCTTTCTAGCTAGCTCTCTCTGTGCCCTTGGGAGTTTTAGTAGTGAGGAGGTTGTTGAGTGATCACTTTCACAACACAAACTCTTGTGTTTATAATCTGGAGTGGAGTGGAGTGGAAAGCTAGGGAGGGAAAGGTAATTAAGAAAATGATGCTATCTTTACCCTTTTCATTTACTTTTTTCTCAAACGGATTCCTATGTGTAATCGCAAGAATGACCTTATATCGTTAGGTTATATCATCTGATTGTGAGACTCAGCATCCAATAATTTTCCTTTTAAAAAAACGAAACATCATCTAGTGGCGAACCAAGAAATTTGAATGAGGAGGAGCTGAATAGAATTATTGTAATTGGGAGAGAGGGGCTAAAGTTTTACCGACTATTCTAGTTACTAAATTTGTGCAAATTTTGCATGTAATTTTATCTATATTTCAAAATAAATGTGGGCTGGGCTACCGCTCCTGAAAGTTTCAACCTAGCTTCACCACTGCGGACATCTTTACACCAACCCACTTAAATACTATGGTCGAATTAATTTTCATTTGGTTGGACAATGATGCTAATTTCTGGAAGTTTTACACTTTTACTATATCTAGACAAGTTTCCATTGGAGAGTTGAGTGAGTGGGGTGGTGTGTAACTATTAGAAGTGGGAGGAGGGGACACCTTGTAAGTGAAACTGTGGAAGTGATCTTAACTATTTACTTGAGCAACCTCAATGTGGTCGAGAAACAAAGGAGATTGAAATGGAGATGGGTTCAAGACTCTTGAAATGATGGAAAACAAAGAAACAGCATAAGATAAACAAAAAAAATGGGCCAATCTCTAAAACCAAACCTAGCACCTAGCACAAAAATGGTACGAAGAAGTTGTTACTCTTCTAGTTATTTTACTTGCAATCTAATAGGAGAAACATTCGAAAGTACTCATCAAAGAATATGTTCGAAAGTGATGGGTAAAGGTGAAGAGTCATTTCACAAATTGGAATGTGTATAGCTAATCACCATATTGAGATCGTGACAACTACTACACATATACGTTTAACTCTTGTGGTGGTAATTTAGAGATTCATTTTCTTTGGTCGACAAACCAACATAGAGCATGTTCACTATGAAATCAACTATGTGGTGGATTAATTATATTAGGAATTTCCTAATCGTGGGTGGAGCCCTGTTACATACTGATTGTGCTTTGATCAATTTGTGGTGTAAACTACAAATATCAAATCAGTTTAGGGCTCGTTTGCTTGTTGGATTTGAAAATGAGAATTTTGAGTTTTAAAACACTTTGAATTTATAATGGATTTGTTGCATTATGAATTTGAAAATGATAAATAAGTCAATAAAAGACAAGAAACTTTTAAACGTTTTATTTTAAAATGTTAGGAGGAGAGTAAAATAAAGAAAACGTTAATACTTGTTTGGTTAGTTGGTTAAGGTGAATTGTTGTTTAGGTGAGTTGTTTGAATAAGGGACTATATACTCAAAGTTTGTGCATAACAATCTCTCTGGTGAGAAATTGTAAATTCTCTCATTGATAAAAGAAAACTGGATAGGATGTAATAAATTTTAAGTTTTTGGACCTTTCAAATCTCTCACTACAACAAACTTCTAGATAGGATTCTTATAAATCTCTCACTTTATCTCTCTATTTAACAACCCAAAAATCATTTGTACACAAATTATATTTCGAGATCATTTGTACTTAGAATCCCAATTGTTTTAACTTTAACATTCTCGCGTTCCAATCATATACTTGATAATTTGAATAAAAAATCAAACTAATTATTATTCATTTTGGGTTCACTGCACAACGAGTGAACTAGTTAGGGTTGTGTGGGTTATTCGGACGATTGAATGAATTCTTTGTTAATATTTTTAATGGCGCATTATGTTAACTGGACAAAAGTCACGGATCTTTTAACGGGAATAAGATAGATTAACCTTTTTGTTATGTACCCAAACTTGTTTCACCAAAACGTGCTAAATTGAAAATTTGAGACGGTTTTGTACAAACTGAATAGTTATGTTACCATTTATAATAATTAACCCTAATGGGTAAACCCGAATAAAGTAGGTGTAGACAAGTTATCATAGTGATTAGACCTTCGTTTCCTGCTGATGCAATATTCTTCAGGCAAGTAATCTACCCAATCACTGTTCATATTTATGGCAAAGGTAATTCTTAAAGCCGCCACACAATCCAAAAGCACCCGTTGCGAAAGTGGCTCACTTAAATTCCCCAACATCAAGATCAATAAGCCAAATGATAAGAGAATCAGGATGGTGCCACTTTTCAAATCATAGTGACCACCAGGAGTGCAATCTGCATTCTGGGAGATTAACCAGTAGCTGGCAAGCTTAATTACTACTATATGTTCCTTCCACAAACTCCTTAAGGCAGATTTTTCATTTCAAGAAAGATCAGGAGCATGTCATATAACATGTTTGCTCACTACATCCTCGCAAGCATAATTAGATGAAATCCAGACTCATTACATGAAACCTGGTTTATGATGCCATTACCTAAACTAACTCATGAAGCCAGTTCCAGGGATGTTGGGGGGGCCTTGAGAAGTCAATTGCGCTTGAGAGACTAACTGGGACCTTCCACCTGGACCTTGACCATAGCCTTGACCCATACCACTCCCAACCATCTGTTGCTGCTGCTGCTGCTGCTGCTGCTGTTGATGCTGCTGCAATTGCGAAAGCTGTTGTTGTTGGTGTTGCTGCTGTTGCTGCTGCTGTTGTTGCTGCTGCATTTGCTGCTGCTGTTGCATTTGCGGGATCTGCTGCTGCTGATCTTGTCGGAGCTGGGAGAGCTGCTGCTGCTGGTGTTGTTGGAGCTGAGCCAGCTGCTGCTGCTGCTGCTGGGGTTGCAGCTGGGAGAGCTGCTGCTGTTGATGTTGAAGCTGTTGAAGCTGATGTTGTTGTTGCATCTGCTGCTGTTGTTGTAGTTGTACATGTTGTTGCTGTGATTGCATTTGCTGCTGCTGTGGGTGCTGTTGCTGTTGTTGCGGCTGATTCGGTATCTGGGGTTTAAACACAACCATGTCCTGGTTGCAAAATATATTCATATTTGTGAGAGTTGGAAAAAAAATGAAATGCTCAAATGTAATTCAGAATGAACAGCTGCGACAAGTGCTATAAAGGACACTAAAAGTCTAAAGTGCAAAATGCATCAGAAATTACGGTACCAGATGAATGGAAGATATTCTTACCCCAGGAAAAAGCATCCCAATCAAGCGGCAGGCTTTATCAGAGACAGAGAGTAACAGTGTCTGAGATGGCAATTGTATAACTGCACACTGGAAGGAATATGGCAGAAAGGCAAAACAAGCAACGTAAGGTAGGTAGTCCATAGATTAAGATTCAGATTAGCATCCATACAGGAAAACCTGACCAAATCTAGAACAGACTCAGCAGAACTCGAAAAATTCTGATTGCAGAGAAGACTGATGGTTAATTTAACCCCCCACCAAATGGATGAGTGATTGATCCAACAGGTGTTATCCTAACATATCTGCTACTCTTAATTAGTTCCATAAGATGTATTGAAATTGTCCATTGAGTGACTGTTCAGACCCACATTGAAGTTTTAGCTACTCACAAGTCACAACAGTTCCAGGCACACACCAACTAAGCCAATATTATCTTATGGATAACATACAAAATAGCAACTCACAAGCTTCTTCTCTTGCAGTTGTCCGAGAAATCCATGCTGATTCATTGCCCGAAAAACTAGAAAATCAGCCTTCCCAACGTATTGTCTGGAAGTAACCACCATTGGTATGATTAGAAACATAGATATATACTTGTTTACCCAGGAGGAAGAAACAGAAGGTCCAGTTAAATATGTAAGACAGAAGCAGAAATGAACATTAGTTTGAAAAGGGATGTACTTGTTATTCATATGGTCCTGAGATATCAGCCGAACAATTTGCATTGTTGATGGCCAGTTTGCTGCAAGCCTGAAAATTGGGAACAAAAGAGAATCAACAACTCCCGTTCTCCCTCGTTCATGTTGATATATGCTACAAAGAACCTATGGAACTTGATTTGGTATCTGACAATCAGAAAGAATATGATTCCATGATAAATAATATCGGAGTAGATATGTCAATTCAAACTTTACCCTACAAATTCCCAGTATGGATCCTCAACCGCACTGTTTTCTAAAGGGGTGACAATGAGGAAAGAGCTCTAAGGCATCAGCTTAAGCACATAATTTCAAAGTCAAACAATATTGACTACAGTCATGTCATGTAGAGCTGCTAAAATATCTGACTGTGGCATTCAAATGACACATCAGGCTTGAGGATGGCAGGAATGCTCGCCCAATCAAGGTTACCTGGCAGAAACCTACTATCAAGTCCCTCAATTAAAGACATGTTACATATCGATGTTTCCGTTGACATCAGACTCTAAAATGAATAACTATCAGGATGGGGGTTATTTTTTTTTTTTTTTTGTAGAAATATGGAAGGAAGTTTCTGAACTTACGTCTCAGGAGACGAAGAACTCCTATAGCCCTGCAGAAGGCCAAAAAGCACATTACAAAATGTTAAAATGGCAGCTTACTCGTAAAAGGAACTAAACTAGAAGAAACATAAGTTTGTGAAAATGTTAAAAAATACCTCCAATTTCGTGATGAAGACAGGCTGCCCCTGCCGCTGCCCAGATAGATTCCCCTGTACAGCATTGACAAGGATTCAGCATTTTGTGCATAGATAATATGCACACCAAAGGCAAACTGCTAGTGAGATGTCCAGGAATTTTCAGAAGTCGCAACAACTTGTTGCTGGAAACCAAGTAGTCGGCTGGCAAAAAATATATGACTAAGTACAATAATGTATTCTTAACAGAGCCAGACAAAAACTAGACTAATCAGTTGCAGTGTCAACCTGGTTGATCAAGTTTCTAGTCTTACTCGGGTTCCCTGTTAATTTCATCAAACAAAAAACATAGTTGGCAAGCACACATTCTAATGGCAGTGATTTTCTTGACTGAAAAGAGACTGATCAAACGTATAGACATCTAGCTTAGGACCATCCAGGGGACATATTAGACCTTTCTTTCCTCATAAAATTTGTAGCAGATAGAAGACAGAACCAATTCTACATTGAAATTACTTAGCATGTACCAGAAGATAATATGAAACGACAGCATCAGATGACTTAACAAAAACGTAAAAAGTCATTAGTGACAGCTTCTCCTAAATACACATAAACAACTGCAATATGACCCACAAAGACACATGAAGAACTGCAAAAACAAGATGATACAAATAATTGGAACAATATTTACTCCACATTTAAGATTCACCTCATCCATCAGTCATTAAATATCACCCATGCTCACCTCCCATACTCTAACATATTTGTTCTGCGGTTGCTGCATTGTATTTGCTGTCTGTTGCGACAACGGCATATTAGCCGCTGCATTGTTGGCCACACCAAGGGACGGCATTCCTACTTGCAATTGTTGAGACATTCCTGGAGTAGGAATCATTGGGCCATTCACAGAAGAGACTCCAGTTGGACCAAGACCATTCATCATGTTTGGGTTCATACTACTTCCATTTTGTACCAGTTGGCTCCCTGAAAGATTTCCTTGGCTCATTCCTGGTACTGATTGACCTACACTGCCACCTCCTTGATGATTGTTCATTGGTTGTGAGACCCCCAGGTTTGAGTTCCCTGTCACATTAGTAACTCCAGAAGTGAATGTTCCAATACCAGAGCTCTGGGGAACTTGTGAAGTTGCTGTAAGAGTCCCCGATCCTGCTATTGATGTCATCGGATTTTGCGCAGATGAGAAAACAGTTTGAGCAGGTACAGAAGATGCCATTCCACTTGATATCATATTTGACATATGCATGGCAACAGACGTTTGATTCATTGATGGAAGACCCATAGATGTTCCACCAGTTAAGGCTGCAGAGTTCATCACTTGTCGAGCTTGAGAAAGATTATTCAGTATGCTGACATTTGCTGCTGCAGTGGCCACTGGACGAACAGATTGTGCCATCCCACTAACAGCAGGTTTTAAGTCCTGAATAGTCTCAGTGTTCGAGATCATCTCTTGAGTAGTTGACATTGGTGAGGAAGTTTGCAAACTTGGACCTTGAGAAGTTGGACGTGCAACTGATGGAAGATGTGGAAAGCCAGGTCCAGTTTGTAATGATGTCACAGTACTTGGTTCCTAGGCAGAAAAGCATAAGAATCTATTATCAGGAGAACACTGACAATACCGTCAAAAGTTAAATAAAGAACCAGACAATAAGCACTCACAACTTTTACAGTTGCCATGGGTACACTCCCAGTAGAAATTGAAGGCCGGTTAATCATAGAGCCATTCGCTGAAACAAAAAACAAAGTCAATGTTCCTACGTGGATTATCAATGCACAAGCTAGCAGTATTGCAAGCAAAAAATACATAGAAGCAACAAGAAGACCTTGTATGTGATGAAAATATAATAACCCCTGCCTCTTGCTAACTGTTTTTATAGTTTAGTCTTACTGTAGGCCCACCTGGTGGCTTTACTAACAACCTCCTATCAGGTTTACTTTAAGATTGCAGAGATGCCAGTATGATCATGGATATGTATGTCATGAGTTTGTAAAGGTAGGACATAAGAAACAAACTGCAGTAACAACTGATTCAAGACTCCAAAAGAGAAAATGAACAACTTGAGCAAGCTGTTAAGCTGAAGTTACAGAAAACTAAATAAAATAAAAATATTTCGTACATTCTAACCACTATTATAAAAGATTGGGGATGATAAGGAATCAGAGAGAGAAAGGGTCGTCAATAAATTTCACATCACTAGCGAAAGCAACTAACCTGATGGAACTTGAGCTGGAGAAGGTCCCGCAACTGCGCTAACTGAAGAAACATCCATTTTGACAAGACTCTGGTTAGAAGGTATATTCGTCACTCCAGGCCCGTTTACAGAAGCATGAGCTTCCATGAAACTTTCAGAGATTAGGAGAAGAAAATGAGGGTTCTTGGCAGTGTCAAAAGGTGAATCGGTAGCACGTGTGCTGTGCTTTCCCTACATAAGTAAGGATTAGTAATCAGTTGGACGCCCAACTAACAATCACTGGACAAACAGTAAGCAATCTCATGTACATCTTTAACATATATGGAAGTAGTACACAATGCAACAAAAGGATGATCCTTCAGTCCTTTCCTCTTACCCTTCAAATGACTAATTCATGATCTAGTCATCTCTGATCCTTACATTAAAACACAATGATACAACCATAGTTGACAAAATTCTTTTATAGCGTTTACCGGAAAACAAACATTGTTTTGTAGTCATTAACAGTGCCAACCAAAGCTTGAAAGTGTAGGGAAAAGCCAGTCTAAACGGAAAACAATATCTAATAAGAACTCTGCTGTGAAGGCAATCGAAGATCCTAGGTACAGATTATTTTCATCCTTACAGCATTGAAGATTGCTCTGAGTTTTGGAAGCTGCTTTGGACAAATTACAGACAGAGAAACAGAACACTGCAATAGAAAGCGGGTGTCAGTCACCAGGTGAGAAAATTATCTCAGGAGATGAAGATTGCAACATAGTCAATAAGAAAGAAATGTTCTAACGTCATACCTGAGAAAATAATTTGGCAACTGCTTCTGCATCGGATAGCTGACTCTCTGCCTGCACATTGATGTTTTCACTCTGCTCCAAATTTTGTATTTGAGGTCTATATACTGGTGTGGGCAAAGGGTGAGGGTTACTTGCAGCAACAAGAACACAGTGTCTCTGGAAATCCAAATTCTGTTGACTCTGGCTCCCATTCGGAGGAACTTGAAACATCTTACCAACATAGATAGCATATACACAGTAAAGGTAAATAGGCATTTAATTACAAGAGAAATGCATACACTAAAGAATTATCTAGAGGCAAAATGCAAGAATTTTGACAAAGAATTACGAAATGAAGTGTACCATTAGAGCTTCAGAAAGCCCTTCTGCAATAGCAGCATCCCCGAAACCACCACCCGTAAATGGTATGGCTGATAACCATTGAAGGAAGATGTCAACATTTCTTGTCCACCCACTCCGTTGCACCAAAAAACCTGCATAGATAAGAAAATATGAAGATGCTGTGTAGTCAAACTCAAGAGTTTCATCATTCCACAGTAAGTATTGTGGATATTAATACCATGAACAAGGAACAAGCAGACTGTACAGCACATACCAGAATAAGATCCATGGGTGTTAAATGTTACCAGTGAGAGCTCAGCAATAGAAGTAGAGGTCTTCTGCTTTGGAAAGAAAAAAACATCATTATCTTTCAAGGAGATGTTCATCTTGATATGCTCATGTATGGATCCACATAAATGGATAAGAAAACAAGAAAAGGCTAAACGTTATAGCTAGAATTACAAAGATGCTTTTAGACCCTTGGGTTACCTGTAAAGTACCTTTCATTTCATTAGGCAAAATAGAGATCAGTAATTTCTCTCTTTAGACTTCGGGTACGAAGTCTCAAACTTATCAGATGGACGGGAAGGAACTATCAACCATATTCACACACAAAATTTATCTAAGAGAAACTTCAAGAGATACACACCAATCAACGTCAGTAAACAGATAGCCTAATTCATCGATGAGCAATTGCATACAGCAATATCTACATAGAATTTTGTGAGTTGGAAAATGGCTGGGCAACATATCTAAAACATGCTAGCCGCTAATTACAGGTATAACTTCTTCAAGGGCCACTTGTGGTCATCCAGACTAATGACAAGATTAATAGGTGCAATATCATTCGATAAGCGTACAGAATTGGTACCCTAAGTGACCTAGTCGACCAGATGAACAGAATGCCACCTACAGGTCTAATTGCTGAATATAGAACCACTATTCTGTCTCAGTAACTTGCACAAGATAAGAGCAAATTTGTAACATTAATGTGCAGCAAACATTAATCATAAAATAGATCAAGTCACGAGACTGCAACAGTTGCGGTCCACGAAAGTTCTGAGCGTATGCTAGCTATGTTAATCTATTTATAGCACCTCAATGATGTGAGTGCTATTCTCAAGTTGGCACAGGCATGCATGGTGATGCAACACAACATGTTCCACACTGCTACTTCTTCTGTATAAGCTATTGATATTTGTCAAACCGTTTGTATATGGGGTCAGTTTCGGTGAAATGTCCAAATATTCCAGGATCACAATTGACTATATTACAGAAAAATACGCTTACCTGACCAGTCAGGTCGCTACCACAAAAGTTCCTGCACAATAGAACTGGGTTACATTACAACATACACAAACAAGCAAAAGGCTTGGAAAGGAATGAAACTACAAGCAGCAGCATATGCTTAAAGCATTGCCAAGTTCCATTTACTTAGATGATCCGTAGACCTAGCAAAAGGAATCTCTTTTGAGCAAGGATGAAAAATTTCCCCCATTTTTTCTTCACAAACCAGAAAGATCGATAAATCCTCTAATAAAAATTGAAACTTTATCGGTCCCCAAGGCTTCAAACAGGTCGAGAGCACGCAGCAAAACAACTACTGAATTATGAGTTCCGAACCGAGAATGAACAATACAAAAAAACCCTAATCAACGGCACAACCCCTAATTTCGCTCCCGTTGAATCCCCAGAATTACGAAGGTCAAGAAAACGGCCAAGTACCTGATGATTTTCTCCAAGTAATCAGAAACAATCGTCACCCAATAAGGTCCCATGGCGGCGGTACCTTCAACCGCCACGATCAGCTGTTTCTCCGCCATGGCACATGCGCTCTCTATTCCTGCTGCGCTACGAATGAGTAGAGGAGATTGGGGTCTTTCTTTCCCCCTCGAGGGTTGCTACGGATAGCAATGAATTAACCTTCTCTCTTGTCTGCACTCTGCTACAGTCGTTCTGCGGTGAAGAGCAGTAGCCTCTACGGCTTCCCGGTGATCAGACTTGGAAGGGTTGATTTTTCCCACCAGGATTTGAATAGTCGTCGGCTGTTGCAACCTGAAAACAAGTGAAGTCTCCTCTAGGCTTTTATAGTTTTCATTATTTGCGAGGAATGTACATCCGTCACTTGTTCGGTTTTTGTTTCGTTGATGGATGGTGTGTTACATGTTTGCTTGTAGAAAAGGAACAAAATGTTCTGTGCTATCCCTTCTTTTGACACATAAGATTTACTCAAACTGACCTTTAATGGTGTTTTTTTTTTTGTCCACTTTTTTTTTACTATCGTTGAACTTCAGGGTGTTTACCATCCAACCTGGGATATGAAAGCTATGCATATTGCACACAAGACACAACCATCTGAACACAGGGATAGCCGGTCCCCTAGTTGTTTTGCCTCATCCACGTGGCCTTCAAAGGGGAAAATAAAAACTGAGTTGGATGGAAAAAGGCTAATTTATTTGGTTGTTTTTTTTTTTTTTTTGACAAGTGGGAATCTTTATTGCACTTTAATTAGTCAGTTACAAAGAGGGAGACAGAAACCAACATTCTGGTTCCAACAAGAGGAAACCCCAAGGAACACAGTTACAAACAAATTATGTTGAGCAAATGCAGCAAACAAGAGCGAAACACAGCCTGAAAGCAGCCGTCCAAGAGAGCAAAACCCTCGAAAATGAAAACAGCTCATCGGAAACCCTATTGCACCCAACCATTCAAAGTACAACAAGATCAAAAACAGCTTGTCCGATCAAATCAAACTCCATGGCAAGTGATCATCATCAAACCATTTGCCGCCTCCCGAAGAAAACTCAATGGCATCCAACACAGTGAATCCTAAAAATAAGATTGCATGGCGGTGGAGGAGGAAAAGAAACGGATGCTCCAAGCTGAAAAGGCAGAGGAAGTTGAGGGAGCGAGATCAGATTCGCAGCAGAGGAGAAGATCCCACGGGAGCCACACATCTCTACGGAGAAAACCGATTCCCAGTCGCAACCACCGGGGAAGACCCAACCCTCCACGCTCCGACGGCTCACCGAGTAACACAAACTCACAGGGGAGGTCAGAGGGTGAGAGCCGAGAATGGCTTCACCAAAAGGTGAGACCACCAACCTAAGAAACAACACCCCCATCCAGATCTGGAAGATGCACCCAAGCTGCTAACTCCGGCTCCAACATTGAGCAAGCCCAGGACGGAACCCAAGACCCGAAAGAAGAGCAGTAGCTCAACTGGAAAGGGGAAAATCAGAAGGCCACAACGGCAAAGAAGGCCACAACGGCAAGGAAAAACAGAACTGAAATCCGAATGAAAAAAAACCAGAGCAAAGCAACAAAAACCCAGAACATGGAAGGATTTGGGCCACCGCCGGTCTCCAAGAGGGAGCCGGCGGCAGCCCCTGAAGTCTGAAATGGAAGCTTGGAAGAAGAGAGAAAGCAGAGCAAAATTCAAACTAAAAGTAAGAGAGAGAAGGTATGTAAGGGTTGATGATTGATTATTTATTTGGTTGTTTGATGGTGCTCTTTCATTGAAACGAGCATTACCTCCTCTCTCTTTAGTCTTTACACTACACGTGTTATAGAAACACATGGAGGTAAAAGTATTTTTGTTCAACCAAAAAAAATATTTTTGTTCTTTTACTTTTTGCTTAATTGGATTTTCCTCTTCCTATTCCTACACTTAGAGTTGGAACATGGATGTTATATAGGGTCATGTCTCTATATCAGAGAACTGGAAGCGATTTTGAGGATTCCTATTGGAGAGGAAGGTGCAGGTGATTTCTGGGCTTGGAATTACACTAAAGAGGGGAGTTTCTCTGTGAAGTCAGCCTATCATGCGATTCGCAATGCCAATATATATTTTCAACCAAGCGGGAATGTTGAGAAATGGAAATGGATTTGGAGCCTTCACCTCCCCCAAAGCTGAAATTCTTTATTTGGAGGTGCTCCAGAAATGGGTTGGCAACGAAAGAGAGACTTCTTCACAGAAAATGTGCTCCCAATGCGACATGCCCCGTGTGCCATTTCCCCATTGAATTCATCCATCACTGCCTGTTCGAGTGCCCTCATGCCAATGAGGCATGGACCACTATTTTCCCGTCCCTCCCTTTGCCTCCCTAGAGAACTTTGTTCTTTGACTGGTTCTGCTCCCTCTAAGATGCAGTCCATCAGAATTCCTTGATCCATATTGTGTTTCTCTGTTGGAATATTTGGAAAACCAGGAACGAATGTGCTTTCAAGATAGAATCATGTGGCCTCTGAATGTGTGCCAACAAGCGGTTAAAGAGTTTACCGAATGGAGCTCTTGTCCGAGGCCCCCACCTCTCATGCCTTCCCTTCCTTCTCAGATCAGGGGACCCTGTCCATTACGAATCCTCCACCAAGTAATCCCTCTTTGGTGATTCACTGTGATGGGTCGTTCATTAGCGACTCCCAGCCGGCGGCATATGGCGTTGTGGTCTTTAACCATCATGGACAAGTGTGTGATGGGCGAGCTAACAATCTTCTTTGTTCCACCCCGATTGAAGCAGAAACTAAGGCTCATTTTGAAATTAGCACAAGAATATGGAACCGAGTGTACAGTTCATTCTGACTGTCAGGTGCTGGTAAAAGCTTTAAATTCTAATCTCGCGAGATGGTCGTGGAGATGTGCAGTCTGGATTGGATCGATTGTCAATATCTTTAGGACAAATCCGTTCATTAAAGTCAAGGAAGTGTCGAGGGCACTCAATGTCAGAGCTGATTGGGTTGCACGTTCAAAGGCGAGAGCTACGCTTCCTGATGATTGGTTAATATTCTTGATCTAATTTCTGATCTTCTTTAAGAATGTAACCTCATTACCTTTTCTTTCGTTTGCTGGAATAAAAGTTGTTTCTCATTGTAAACAAAAAGAGCTTCTACAACGGCTGTCATGGAACTCTTCCATTGTGATGTGGCACCTGCATCTTCCTATTTCATGGTTGGAGAACCTATTTCATATAGTGGGAGCTTCCACTTTATGAAATGCCAAATGAAATGGCGAGTGGGCCCCGCCACGTTTTATAAGCTTTTTTCTTTTTTTTCATTTCCATTTTGTTTCGTTTAGGTTGGAAGAGATTAATATATAAAATTAATTATTATAAAAATAAATATATAAATAATAGTAAAGTTAACCATTTATACGTATTTAGTACGAGAGCCATCAAATTAAAAGAAAATTACGAAATGACTTGAAAATAATACGAATACAAGATCCTTTTCAATGAATTAGTAAATTTATTTTATTATTGATAATTAAAAAAGTAAAATATATTATTTTAATTATGTGATATATTTTAAATTAGTAAAATGATGTAGATTATATAAACTGTATAATTGTATTAAAAAAATATTTGGGGTCCACCATATGAAACAGAAAGTGAATTTCATTAATGTAGAGCAAATGAAAGTGGTATGTGGTGAAATTGTAAAAACTGGTGATGTAACGGTAGGAACTACTTATGAAATAGGAATTGTATTTCATGAATGTGGATGGACCTAGTAGTCACGAATCACGATAATGATGAGGTTAACACTACAACCGCTCTAGAAATTTTGTATATCTCTTAACCGTTTAAAAAATTTGCTTTCAACCAAAAAAAAATTGCAAGACAGTTTACAATGCTAAGGCCCAACCACCAGCCCACTGAGTGGTTTGAGCTGCCACGTGATGTAACAAACTGCCATTTGAATGATTGATCGTCTCGCCTCGTCTCGTCTCATCTAATCTCATCAGCTCCCTTGCAACAAATTGGGGAATCGGATATGGCGGTAAAAATCCAGCCAGAAGCTGACCGAAAACTTGTGCTTCGACTCCTAGTCAGCCATTTGCGCTACGCAACTCGAAAGTCTGAAACTTGCAACAGAAACTGAGAGCGGGAAAGGAGAAGGACAGAAGGCAGCTGATATAGAAATGACCGTGCAATTGGTTGCTCTTCCTTCTTCAACTCCCACTACAACTACACCCATTTCGTCGCTCTTCGCCACCTCCATTCCCATCCTTCGTGGGTCTAGTTCTTCGATTCGGACGCGCGTCTCTTCAAATTCGCTTAAGCTTCCAAGAAGCAGACATTTCTGGTTCAAGAAACCGGAACTTCTGCTGTTGTAGATGAAGAAAGTATCAGGGAAAACAATCAGTTTTTTCCCAAATTTGAATCCAGAACCATTGGAGAAGAAGACCGTTGACTCAAACGCTGTCGTTGTGTCAAGGCCCGTTGCAACTAAACCGGACGACATCGTTTCGCCAAGACAGACTCAACCGAGAAGCTGGAGTGACGTCGTTTCTGGCAAATTACCCACAGCTCCCTAAACTTGTTATTTGTACTTCTTTCCATTTCTGAGTTGTACTTGCTTAAGACCCAAGCTTTGTCTTCTTCTCTCAATCTGTCTGTAAGTGAACTGCCCAACTATGTAAGCTGAGGATGCAATGAAAACAACTAAGGCTTGTGATCCTCAACCCTAAAAGGTTGTTATGGTATCAGAGCCTGGTTGCTAAAACCGAGTAGCCGCCGACAACCATGGCAAACCAACCTGCCGACCCAGCACCAGCAGTTGCAGATCCAATGTCTGATCCGTTTTATCTTCATGGTTCGGAGCAGCCAGGACTCCAGCTCGTTGCAGAGAAGCTTACACCAACAAACTACAATGATTGGAGTAAGGCTGTTCACAATGCCTTGGGTGCAAAGAACAAGCTTGGTTTTGTGGACGGTTCCATCCCAGATCCATGTCAAGAAAGTCCTAATGCCTGGGCCTGGAACAGAAACAACATAATGGTTTTTTCCTGGATTCAACAGGCAGTAGATCCTGGGATAAGGAAGACCATTATGTCTTGCAAAAAAGCAGTTGAAGCATGGATAAGTCTCAGAGACAGATATGGTCAGGGAGACATGGTAAGGATAGCAGAGCTGATTGAATCCATCTGCAATCTTAAGCAAGATAATCAATCTGTTACTGAGTACTATGGGAATCTCATAGCTCTAAGAGATGAGCTGGATAATTACCAGCCTCTGGAACCTTGTGTTTGTACCACAACCAGCCACACCACCTGTAGATAGGGGTGTTCAAATGCTTACCATGGTTATTACCAAACCAAATAAGGTTAAATTTCATTAACCATGGAATACAATATCATAACCAAACCGTCCAAACTAATACAACAACCAAATTAACCAAACTAAAGTTTAATTGGTTAGGTTAATTGGTTAACCAGATTAACCAATATAAAATCACATTATCATTAAGTGAGAAAATTTTCGGTTAATTTATCAAGTTCACAATTTATATAATGAATAAAACATAACAATCAACACTTGGTTATAGTTGACCTTTAACATAAATACATGCAACTAAGACAATTATCTTACGGTTAGTATAGAAGTATTCATCTAGCAAAAATTTATCACAATGTATGGTATGGGTTAATGAATTGTTGTGTTTGTTTGAACTGACTTAGCCTTTTAGCAATTTTCATAGGCTGAAAAGGACATTGCTTTCAAGTTTTCATCCAACATAATGTATGAGATTTATCTAATTAGGCGTTCATATGTTGTGGTCTACACTCTACATATACAAATATACATTATAGGAACAATATCAAGCTTTATATTTTATGAGTCTAAAAGGGATGAACGTTTAACTCTTGAGTGGTTATTCAAAGTATTAAGTATGTGTATATATTAGATATATGGCTAATTATTTATCTGGTTAATTTGGTTTGACTGGTTAGAAGTGTCTGAAACCAAACCAAACAAGCTAAAAACTTTAACCAAACCAAACCAATTATCCAAATGAACCAAACCAAATTATCCAAACAGTACTGGTTAAAACGGTTACCATGGTAACCAGACCGTTTGAACACCCCTACCTGTAGAGCCGTGTTGTTAGTCCAAACATACAGAGATACAAACTATGTGAATCAGTTTTTGAGAGGCCTGAATGACAATTTATCTCGAGTAAGATCACAAGTTCTATTTGGTGAAGCTTTACCATCAATAGATCGTGTTTTTCAAAGAATGTTACAGCATGAGAGGCAACAATCTGGAACTCAACCAGGAAAAAATTTAGCCACTGAGGGGATGGCTTTTGCTGCACAAGGAAACAACAACTATCAAGGAAGGAGGCCTAGGCCATTCTGTACCTACTGCAAATTTTCAGGGCACACAGAAGACACATGCTATCACAAGCATGGATGGCCACCTGGGATGAGCAACACCAGATCTGGAAGCTCCACAGGAAGCCCAGTTCAATGCACCTACTGTAAGAAGCAAGGCCACACTGAGGACAAGTGCTTCCAAAAAAATGGATATCTACCAAAAAATGGTGGTATAGGGGCAAGGCATCTGCCAATGCCACCTCAGCTGCTCCTGAACAAGAGGAGATCAAAATCAGCAAGGCTGATAATGAGAAGCTAATGAGCCTCACGAGGGAAAAGGGCACAGGTGGTAAGCCACAGCACAATCAATCTTCATCATTCTCTGGTACAACATGGATCCAAAAGAATCCAGGTACATATACTTTAAGTGCTCAAAATGAATCACCTAGGCATGCTTGGATACTCGATACTGGTGCCTCGGATCACATTGTTTGTTCACTTGACTACCTTATGAATCCTAGGCAGGTTTCCAACATTCCTATAACCCTTCCCACAGGAGATCATGTTCAAGCTACACATACTGGAACTGTCACATGTGTAGCTAACCTGACCCTTGAAAATGCCTTGTTTGTACCTGAGTTCAATTTTAACCTCATCTCTGTGAGCAGATTAGCCACCAATTCAGCCCTTTGCTTAACTTTCTTTTCCAATGTATGCCTCATACAGGATATGCAGTTGAGGAAGATGATTAGTTCTGCTAAGCTCACCCATGGCCTTTACCTGTTTGATAGCCCCTACATAGATAGTAAACCTAAACATTTTGCTGCCACTAGTGCACAAACTTTTGACCTATGACATTACAGGCTAGGACACGTTTCTCATTCTAAGATCCATCATTTGAGGAAACTTTGTACATCCATAGAAACATATGCCTCCACACCGTGTGATACCTGTCATTTTGCTAAACAAAAGAGATTACTATTTCCTTGTAGCAACACTGTTTGTAGTTCTCCTTTTGACTTTATACATGTTGATCTTTGGGGTCCAAACTCTATTCCTAGCTATGATGGTTTCAAGTATTTCTTAACAATTGTAGATGACTTTAAAAGGATGACTTGGGTTATTCTTCTCTCTGTTAAATCTGAAACCAGAACTAAAATCAAATACTTCTGCTCCTATGTTGAAATACAGTTTCAGACCTATGTCAAAAGAATCAGGAGTGACCAAGGACAAGAATTCCATATGAATGATTATTTTAACCAAACATGAATTGTTCATGAGCTTTCCTGTGTTGAAATACCACAGCAAAACAACAAGGTGGAAAGAAAACACCAGTATATTCTTGCTGTGGCTAGAGCTTTGAAATTCCAGGCCAACCTCCCAGCTGGTTTTTGGGGAGATTGCATCAAACATCATGTCTATCTATCTTATAAATAGGGTTCCTACAATTGTTCTGGGGAACCAAACACCCTATGAAAAGCTATTCAATAAACCTCTTGATTTCACAGAATTGAGAGTGTTTGGTTGTTTATGTTTTGCTAGTACTCTTCACAATCACAGAAATTTTTTTGATTCCAGGGCTAGGAAAGGGGTTTTTATTGGTTTCACAACTGGAATTAAAGGATACAAAGTCTATGATCTTCTTACCCATGAGGTTTTCACCTCTAGAGACATCCATTTCTATGAAGATCAATTCCCCTTCCAGACCCAACAAGATTCCCCCACAACTGATGATTCACCTATCAACACTTACCATCCTACTATCTTTCACTCCCTCATGTACTCCTCACCATTCCCCTGCAGCCCCTGAACCATTCCTCAATGATTTACACTTTGAGTCAGAAACTGAGGACCTTGCATCTCCTTCCTCCTCACCTCCTTCCCCATCTCCTTCACCACCACCTCCCCCACCACTTCCACCTCCTCCCACCAGTTCTCAACCTGTTAGAAAATCCAATCACCAAACCAAACCTCCTCCCCATCTTAAATCCTACCATTGCAACATGCTTCAGCAGCTTTCCTCCACCAATCATCTTCCAAGGCAGCATACTCCAGGTATCACATATCCCCTCTCTTCTGTCATTAATTATTCCCATCTTTCTTCTTCTCATCAAAAGTTTGCGTTGAGCATTTCCACCCATAAAGAACCAGAAACTTATCAGGAGGCTTTCTTATCTGATGAATGGAATGAGGCTATGAAATCAGAAACACAAGCCCTTGAAGCCAACCATACCTGGGACATTATTAAGAGACCTCCTGATACCAGAGTCATAGGCAACAAATGGGTTTACATGTTCAAATTCCTCCCAGATGGTAGCCTTGAACGCAGTAAGGCTCGCTTGGTAGCCAAAGGGTACACACAGCAAGAGGGTGTGGATTATCAAGACACCTTTGCCCCTGTCGTGAAGATGACCACAATCAAGCTCTTTCTAGCTCTTGCAGGTGCACAATCCTGGTTTGTTCACCATCTTGATGTCAACAACGCCTTCTTACATGGCGATTTAGATCAGGATGTGTATATGAGATTACCTCCAGGATATTGCCCCCCTCCTGGTTTTAAACATCATGTCTGCAAACTTAGGAAATCTCTCTATGGCCTTAAACAGGCTTCTAGACAGTGGTTTGCCAAACTGGCAGACACTCTTCTCCATCTAGGCTACCAGTCCAGCAAAGTCGACCATTCCCTCTTCTTTAAATCCAATGGCAGCTCTTATACCAGTATACTTGTTTATGTTGATGACCTTATAGTGGGTGGCAATGATCTTGTTGAAATAGATCGCCTCAAGGCATATCTTCACCAAGAATTCAGCATCAAAGACCTTGGTAATCTCAAGTTTTTCCTTGGCATTGAGGTTGCCAGGAGTAAGAAAGGTATCCACATTTCACAGCGCAAATACACTATGGAGATTCTTGAGGAGGCGGATCTTCTTCACTCCAAACCTGCTTCCACTCCCATTGACTACAAGATTCACCTCTCTGCCTCCCACTCAACCCTTACCCTGACCTTGAATTCTACAGAAGGTTGGTTGGGAAGCTCATTTACCTCACCACCACCAAGCCCGAGATCAGTTATGCAACTCGGCAGGTCAGTCAGTATATGCACAATCCAAGCAATACCCACTTCAAAGTTGTTCTCCGCATCTTACGTTATCTCAAGACACCTCCATCCAGTGGCATCTTCTTCTCTTCCTCTTCCTCTCTTCACCTCAAGGCATTCAGTGACTCTGACTGGGCGGCCTGCATTGACACATGCCGCTCTGTCACAGGTTACTGTGTTTACTTGGGTGACTCCCTTGTTTCTTGGAAGAGCAAGAAGCAAACAACAATTTCCAGGTCCTCGTGTGAGGTAGAATACAGGGCCCTCGCCTTCACCACCTGTGAGGCCAATGGCTTCTTTATTTGCTCCATGACTTCGGCATCTCTCATCCCCAGCCTGCAACCATATTCTGCAACAATCAATCTACCATCTACATCGTCGAAAATCCAACATTTCACGAACGGACCAAGCACATTGAGCTTGACTGTCACTTTATCCGTGAGAAATTGCTTGCAGGTACCATCAAGATTGTCCATGTCTCCCTCAAGTGGACTGCTTACTGATTGATTACACAGAGCCTTGATGACCATTGTTTTGAAGACGTTAAACCAGCTTTCTAAATGTATCCCAACCTGAGAGTAATACTGACCCTGAATGCCAAGCCGCTGCTGGATCCTCTTTTCACCAATGTAAGTTTTCGAAATTTGTTCGACTACACGTCCACTTGTAACTTGCTTCTTTCGTACTTCGTGAGTTCGTGTTGTTATACTGATGCACAGGCATTAAAAAGAATGTGCATTATTCAACTTTAAGTACAGATGGTTACTATGAATAGAGTTTAGACACCTCTCTTGTTTCTGTTTCTAGGTGTGCAGTATGCCGCAGTGCTTGCAGACTCTCATTGTTTCAACTTTCAATATCTTTTGTAACTTCTCAGCTCCTGCCCAAGTTTACTCTAGTTTCAGGACAAGAAGATGCAGTTCGACTAGCAAAGTTGCTAGAGGCAAAGTAAACACCCGGTTCTTTGTTTGGATCAAATGATCAGTGCACTTCTGTATTCTTTTTCCATAGTTGTATCATATACTGACAGGACTGTAATTCTGCCCAGGTTCATTGTGCCAATGAGAAATGGATATCTTGATGCAAAAGGATTACTTGCCAGTATCATTCAGGCGGAAGGGACAATCGAATCATTCAAGGTTTGCATTCTTTAAATCCGCAAGCTAAAGTACCAAATTTTACAACCCAAAGAAAAACTTGAAACAGAATATACTTCATGGCCGGTTTGAACTTTGAAGATCAGATGGATGTTAGGGGCATTGTTAATTTCACCATGTTCCTCGTATCCTATGGGATCAACTGCAGGCCTAGTCGTTTTTCCAAAGTACTTTCTTCTGCACAAGCCATTTGTGTCACAACAGGTGGATCGAGAATGAGGCTGCACCTTGTCTATTCATTTGATGTTTCCCTGGTAGAAGACAACTGAAAAGATCACAATACAACAAAAAAAAAATAAGAAAAGGATCTCCGTTCTAGTTTCTAACGAAGAGGACAGAGGACCTTTGAATTCACCAATCTGGAATCTTACCCAACCATTTCCAAAAAATGGCATCGATCAGTTTATGCCGTCCTTTGGGTATAGTTTGTTGGAGGACAAAGCTGACACTCTTGACCTGTTGAGCTGGAGTGGAGGACAAACCTATGATCATGCCAATGATTTGCCAAGCATAGGTCTTTCCTCCACAATTTCATGTGAATTAAAGCCGGTTTCAAACTGGATTCAACATTCAACATTCAAACCTGGAATATCCATGTGAATCCGGTTTTAGCTTGTGTTCTTAGCCCTTGCTTCAGTTGCTTGTTTTGTTCAATGCAGGAACTTCTGTCCAAAGAGTTGCCAGATGCCGTGTTTTGTCTCATGCTTGTTTTCCCAAATGAAATTAAAGAGATCAACAGTTTCAGGAGACATTATCTGTCATAAATTCCAGTTAACTCAAATGGGATTGTCGGCAGTATCCCAACTGGAGATTCCTTTCTGTGGGATCTGAAGTAGGAACCATCAGCAAGACAGACATGAGACGTGTTTTTGTCTCATGCTTCTTGTATTCTGCGAGTAGGCTACCGATGATGATTCCATGTCTTGTCCTTTTAGTTAGCTACACAGCGTTGTTGTATGTATTGTGCAGCCGATTGAAAACTGAATATAGATTATATGCTTATACACACAATGATACAGTAGCCACATTTGTTCTTATCACTGCCAGACAATACCTCACTCTCATCATTATTTATGTATCCCCATATTCTTGCAAAAACTGCCATTGTTCCTGCAAGAAGTCCAGGATAAGCCATTTGAACGTGGTTACCGCTTCATAGGTTATTGACCGTTCATCCACCATCATTTTTATTTTTACTAGCTTTATACCCGGCAAGTTGGCCCGACTATGATAAATCATTCTTCATCATATTGGTTAATTAAAGTGGTAAAAATTGTTTATTTCGAAATAAGATATGCTAGTATTATAAAGAATATGTGCGAATAACTTTATGCTCTTAAATAAACAATCTCGGAGTATATATGAGCTGATATTAAAGTAAACTGGTACGATGACAGTTTAATTTATATTTATTTCATTTTAATAAGGATATTATATGGCCATGTCATTAATGAGATCATGATTATATAACTGAATAGTAAATACCATTGTATGATACAACCTCCATTACGATTTAACGAATAATGCGTCCGAATAAGTTTCTAAAATTTATACTATTATCTCTAATGTTTACCGGAAATATTTTAGATTTAAACGAAAAATATATGGTTCAATTAAAATAATAGGGAACTTTGAGAATTGAGAGGGTACCATGTCGTACCGTTTGGTTGGATGGTTAAAAAAAATATTAATCAAAAAATCATTTTATTTTTTATAAGATCTCTTTAAAGAAAAGGTTAAAAGACATATATAAACTCAAAATTACTAAAACCAGACACCTGCTTCTACTTTCAATTAAGAAAAGAATCTAAAAGCGTGCTATATATTATTTGAGAAGGACATACATAAACTCAAAATTTGTTACTTGATTCTTGTTGAAGATTTTTGTGATTAGATAAACTCACTTAGTTGATTTATAGAGTTACGTATAAAATGATGAAACACTTAATAAAAAAATTAAAGCTATTAGTTACTTCGATGATTAACCGTTCTTGTGGATAGTACTATGATTTAGCGATATTTAGGTATTTACTAAACTCAATTGAAAAACAGAAAAACTTCTTTTAGTCCCGTGGTTAGGAATATTGACTTTCATTTGAAGAACTCGGTCGGGTATGAGTCTCAGTAATGATGATATGTTTTCGTAAAAAGATATCTAAATTCTAAGTTAGAACTTACAAATTTATCCCTAACTACAATTAAGGAGAACACAAAAAATTTGAAATGGTGGAAAGAAGGGAAAACTCCGCCTATATTAGAGGGGAATTTTTTCGGAATGACTTCCATTTGTTAGAGTAATAAGTATAACCGTGAGTAGTGATGGCAATTTCAACCCGCCCCGCGTGTATAACCCGACCTGACCCGCGATGGGGCGGGTATTACCCGACCAGCAGTAGCGTGGGGCGGGGCATGGGTATCTACTTCCGACCCGCTCTGCCCCGCCCCGCCCCGTTCTAGACTCATTTTATCTCAATTTCTTACAATATCTATACATATTTCTCCTATTTTGACTTTTCTTCAACTAGTTAGAGTCTATCTTTCAACTAGTTAGCCTCAATTATCCATTCTATTATCAATATTTTTCATTCTTAAAGTGTTTTTCCCTACGTTTAATTGTAAAAGGTAAAATTTACTTGTATTTTTTTTTTTTTTGAACAACATGTAAGAGTGGGTCGACCTGCCCCGCCCCGTACCCGCGCGGGTTTTACCCGCCTCGACCCGTAGTAGCGTGGGGCGGGGCATGGGAATTGAGGTACCCGCCCCGCCCCATTGCCATTACTAACCGTGAGTGGGGTGGGGGTGGGGGGTTGAAATTTAGGGATTTTTCCAGAAATAGCACTGTTTAAAAAAAATTCCAAAAATAGCACCTAAGTCCTAAAAATTCCAAAAATAGCACCCTTTCCCAAAAACCGCTCCATACCAGTGCGGTTTAGGCGAAAACCGCCACCCAGGGGTGCGTTTTTCGATGAAAACCGTACCCCTAGGGGGCTGTTTTGCAGATCGCACCCACACCATGCGGTTTGGTTGCAGACCGCACCCCCACCATGCGGTCTGCTTTTTTTTTTTTTTTTGAAAAATCCTAACCTAGGTGAAAACTTCAAACGGACGTATCTTTGTGTTCGGGTATCCGATCGTCGCGAATTTTTTTTTTATTCCGCATAACTTTTTGAGATCTTGCAAGCCAAAGACTGCCGAATGTTGTTTGGTCCCGCCTTCGTCCCAAAAAATGTCGTTTGCTACCCCAAACGAGCTTATTTCCGATTTCGTCAAACTTTGGACAACAATAACTTTGTGCTCCAAAATCTAAATGACATAAATTTTTATTTTATTTCGCATAACTTTTTAAGGACTACAATTTTTACTAGAATGAATTTTCAAAACAGGAATTATTTTGGATATACAGGATTTTGCGAATAGCTTACCTTCCCTTCTCAGCAATCCACGTACATTTTGAAATTATGTCTATGATAAAAGTTGTATTCCTTAAAAATTTATGCGAAATAAAAAAAATTCATGTCGTTTGGATTTTGGAGCACAAAGTTATGGTTGTCCAAAGTTTGACGAAATCGGAAATAAGCTCGTGCGGGGTAGCAAACGACATTTTTTGGGACGAAGGCGAGATCAAACCACCTTCGGCAGTCTTCGGCTTGCAAGATCTCAAAAAGTTATGCAGAATCAAAAAAAAAATCACGACGATCTGATACCCGAACACAAAGATATGTTCGTTTGAAGTTTCCACCTAGGTTAGGATTTTCAAAAAAAAAAAAAAAAACAGATCGCATGGTGGGGGTGCGGTCTGCAAAACCGCCCCCTAGGGGTTCGGTTTTCGCCTAAACCGCACTGGTAGGGAGCGGTTTTTGGGAAAGGGTGCTATTTTTGGAATTTTTCGGACTTAGGTGCTATTTTTGGAAAACAAATTTAAACAGTGCTATTTCTGGAAAAATCCCTGAAATTTAGTGCTCAAGAGTCAAGAATAAGGTGAAAGCATTACCATCTGTTCTATTCTCCTAATTATTTGTATGCATTTCATATGTTGTTTTATCTTTGGTTTGTAAGTTGAGGGAAAACCATCTGGCAACATCAAAGGGCACACTGGAGGGGATCAGACAAGTTGAGAATTTTGTAGGATTTGAACCATTGACTTCTAGATTGCGTCCTTTTATTAGTTTATTTATGTTACAGGTAGGGAGACCTGTCCTTAATAATCACATCATTGATTATGTTGAGTATGCTAGAAGTTCATAATATGTTCCTCTTTAACTCGACTCATGAATCCCTTTTCTCTGTCTGTCTACCACAATGCACACTTTATATGTGATTTCTGAGTCAAGATGAGGGGATTAAACGAATCTTCAATATACATGATAAGCGAATTGTCAATGACGTACTTGTCAAGCAACAAGCGACCTACTACTATTAATGAATTTGGACTTATCCTTTGACTCATGTACACAGATGCATTTCTTGGATGTATTTGAAACAAAGTACAACAAATGTTACTAACCAAAATTAAATATGAACTTGACCTTTCGTGCTCATTGGATTACTCAGAATAGAGATTTAGATACTTGGAATTAGGGGTGAAAATTAGGGTGGGTGTGGTTACCCACCTCACATTTTGCGGGTATCCACACCTACAAATTTACAATTATGCTACCCACAACTCGCACCGCAGTGGTTAGTGGGTAACCACTACCCACTGTGGGTTTGTGTGGGTTGGGTGTGGTTGCCCGCAAAAATCCATCTTTGCAACCATAGAGTTCTAGTCGCCACTAACGTATTTGTTGTTCGTAACTAGACTATAGTGATATACACTTGTGTTGTTCGTGGAGATACAATTTTGTACATCGATCTTACTCAACGTGGAGAATTTTTCTTTTTGAGTTTAGTATTCAACTTTTGTGTCAAAGAGCTGTGATTTCATATTTCCCCGACTAGGGGTGAAATATGACAATTAAATATGATCTTGTATTTTTTTTCACACAAAAGCAAAAACATATTAATAAAAGTTATAAAATGTGTTCACTTGTAATGAATTTATTATTCTCCACTCTATCGATTATAGTGTTTTATAAACTAAAAAATTCTTACATAAAACTGATTAGGTGTGTCTTTTTTATTTGGTGGCTTAATTTTTATCCTCGCACTTTTCACATACTATTATATTATAAAGTTAATTCACTAAATAAATATAATTAGTGTAGTTATTGTGGATTTTGTGGGTTAACCGCGGTGGGTAGTGGATAACCACCAACCACAAAATTCGTTATTTTACTACTCATACCCAACCCACTACTCACAACTTGTGAGTATGGTTACCCACAATAGGTGCAGGTTGGTGCGATTTGAGAATTATACACAACCCGCAAACCAAACTTCCACCCCTGCTTGGAATATCCTCAGCTTTTCTACTCATGCAAGGGGAATATTTCATCCTCTGAAATGTCGAGGTAAGGGTAGAAGAATGAAAATGGTACCATAACCTCTAGCTATTGATCCATATTAGTAGCAATGTTTTAGAGAAACCGAACTACGTACAATTGCCCTACATATGCAGTAATACAACTACGAAGTATTTTAACTCGTCAACACGAATTTAATCGAATGATTGTGATGCCAAATTATGAACACAAATATCATAGTTTTAAAACTAGTAACATTTAACATCGATTGTAGCTCTTCCCACACCTGGCTGAGACACCTATAAAAGTCTTTATTTATTTATGGTATATGAAAGTCTTTTTTAACTCTTATCTATTTACCTTTAAAAAAATGAGTACCTAAAAAAATAGGACATTTGGGAGCTGTGTCCATCTGGTGGATTGAATCTGATTCTGATGCTCTTCTGGTGTTTACAAGTCACATTGGTATATTCCTGTTTGTATGCCTTTTAAATAAATCCAACCACATAGACCAACAAACAACCAATACACTTCTTGGAACTAATACCAAAACATTTTTTTGTTCCAAATAGAAAATTTTGAGGTCAATTTTTGAAGAGCCATTTGGCCCAAAGGCTAACTGAAGAGCCACCACAATGTTAAAAACTCTCTTTATTCTCTCTCTCTCTCTCTAACTGCTTTCCAAGTTCCAACTCCAAGTTTTATGGCCATCAAGATTCCCTATCCTTTATAATAATGTCAACATTTACAACCTAAGTATGCCCTATTGGGTGCATCGACTGATTGGTCATCTTTATCAAGATTTCCTTCTAAATTTAGAGACATTTAGAAAGAAAAAAAAATCATCACGGACATTGATGTTTCAGTCATATTTTAGATGGACCATGTAGCTATCTTCATTTCTTTATGACAAGGTACCTTACAAGCATGGATTTATAAAAGAGGGGAGTATTGACTTTTAATAAATTTGGATATGTGTCCAACACGAGTAAGATAGAATTAGGGGTGACAGTCGGTAGGTTTCGGTTTAACCAAAAATTGAAATCTTGGTTTTTGGCTAAATCGAGACACGATCAACTGCTGTCGTCGACCGACCGTCCAACCAGCCTCGGTTAGCTGCAAACCAACCAATCGGTTTTCGGTTTCGACGCGGTTTAACCAGGACAACCGAAATTTGAAGGCTGGTTCGGTTGGAGCCACCTAACCGACCGGTAACCGGCCAAAATCGACCGGACAGCAAGGGAAGAAAACCTAAAATCGCCTAAAATTTGAGTGATTATTATGCTTCTGGCTGTCTGGCCCAGAATCAAGAAGAAGAGCTTCTCCCAGACCAAGCTTCTCTCTTTCCTTATTCTGCCTGGCGCCGAGTAGTGGAAGAGGCGGCGGGGCGCAGGGGAGACGGTGGGGGGCGCCGAGGTGTGGAGGCAGCGGGACGCAGGGGAGGCGGTGCCGCGGGGGGGGGGGGGGGGGGGGGGGGAGGGGTTGCCGATTTGATTCTCCTTGACTGTGGAGGCGGCGAGGCGGGTGACGGGCGGCGCGGCGAGGCGCGGCGGGGGCCGGGGAGGAGGAGGTTGTCGAGGCGAGGCGGCGGGCAGAGGCAGTCGCAGAGTGTGTGAGGGTTGAGGGAGAACGAAGGCCAGCAGTGCTAGGGGTGGGGGGGAATTGGTGTATTTAAGAGCAGGCAAAACGACGTCGTTTCATCTCGGTCGGCTAGTGTCGGTTAGCCGGTTAACCAGTTTTGGTTTCCCGGCTAACCGCCTGACCACTGATCCCTTCCGTCAACCGACCGCCTCTCTGTTTTTTCGGTTTTTGGTTAGCCGCTAACCGGCGGTTAACGGTTAGACCGGCCGGTTAGTCTCTAACCGACAACCGAAATGACAACCCTAGATAGAATGCAAAGCTGATTAATGACTTCACGAGATATTCTCTTACATACCGTTTGGTATAAATGAATTCTATCAGTTTTGAAGAATTCATTTTAAAATGAAACGTTTTTGTGTTTGGTATTTAAAAGAATTCATATTCAATTCTAAAATTTGAATTATATGGAATTGGAACTAGTTATAACAATTTCGAGGAATTGAGATGAAATTTCCAAATGAATTCCACAATTATTTACTAATTATAATAGAATGATATAATTATCTCTTTTATTAACTAAATTACTTATTCATATGACATACCAAACACAAGAATTCATTTGATAATGAATTCTACATGACAATTCATTTTATATCTAGAGATTTTAATATGACATACCAAACACAAGATTTCATTTGACAATGAACTCTACACGATAATTCATTTTACAATGAAATGAATTCTCGATTCATTTGGTACCAAACAGTCCTAAGCATGTAAAAAGATAGAATCCTAACACTAATATAAAGAGATTCTTCGTGAGAAGGTACTTAATTTTAAATTTCGAGCCTTCTGGGTGAATTTAGGAGCGACACTTTTGTCTTTCAATTAATAAAAAACCCCAAAAAAATACTTTGTTAATTATACTAATGAAAAATAAAAATATTTCGTTGGTCACTTTTGTAAGACCAATATTAAACTACTACTTTAGTTAGGAAAGATAGTTGCGTGTTTATATATGTTCAATTTTTTTAATTATATTTTATTACAAGATTAAGTGTTTGAGACAAATTCGTCTATGTGTGATTTTTCTAATTAATTAATTTTGAATAATTTAACTAAACACACCAAATATAACTTTGGATTGAGGTTTTTGATAAAAAAAATACAAAATAAAAAATCAATGCGGTAATAAGAATTGATAATGTAAGGAGGTTTATGAATATAATTATTAATGATTGTTTAATTAATTATTAGAGTATTCCTCAATTATTCTTTTAGGTATTGGTGATGAAATGTAGATCACAATCTCCATCTAGAAACTAGAAGTTCAAAGGTTAAAAAGAATAGCTAGATAATTTCTTTGTTAGGTTCATTTTCCGGGAAACGATAAAAAAAATTATGAGATCAATCCATGTTAGATCTAGGTTTGTGATGTATAGTTTTCTTTCATCATAGCCGCAAATTAGAAACTCTGTTTGCTATCTTAATTGTTGTTATTTTATAGATTCAGGAATAGCTATGAGTTGTAGACAATATTTGTTTAATCTAATTTCATTGTTCTGTATAGCGAGGAAGCTAGATTTTTTGGAATGTCTATTGAGAAACTACTCAA
This sequence comes from Linum trigynum, assembly GCA_964030455.1. Taxonomy (NCBI): domain Eukaryota; kingdom Viridiplantae; phylum Streptophyta; class Magnoliopsida; order Malpighiales; family Linaceae; genus Linum; species Linum trigynum. The sequence continues at coordinate 8,202,799 of OZ034819.1, forward strand.
AGATAGTGACAAAATCAGAGAACCTTCACCTCCTCATCCCATACAAACCGAGTGCATGGAGTTAAATTTTCATATCAAGCTCACCGATTACAACATCGCGAACCCCATAAGTGGATACATAGGTTTGAAGATAATGAAGGATGAAAAAGAGCAATCACAAACAAAGTTTATGACATGTACTGCGTAAATTTTAAGTTTTTGAAAATGGAATTTTCACAATTCAAAAAAATATGCCATTAAATATTTGCATTAAGTGAAATGCAAGAGAAGAAGAAAGAGTATGATAATATCAAAGGTAGTGAATTCAGTGATGGAGATAATGACGTTGTATGAGGTGAAAATTATACTACCGTAAAAAGATGTTTCACATTACCAAACATTTTACTATTAAAATTTGGTTTACAATGAAATGCAAGAGAAGAAAGAAGAGTCTATTTATGGTGAATATAAAGTTTCTCTAATGAAGAGGAAGTTGTGTGGAGAAGATGCTCTTGATGGCGGAGCAACAAAAAAGAAATACAAAAGAAAATTTACAGTAATTTCTAACCGCAAAGAGTAAATTGTAGTGCGTTTTGAATATTAAGTTTTTTAGGAATCAATTTCATGCATGAGTTGAGTTGTTTACTTTTTATAAAGACTTTTATCTGTAAATGATCAAAGATTATATAAAACTTATAATGTATATTGTTTTGTTATATTTTTAATAATTGGATAACTTGGATTCTATCATAGTATCAAATAAATTATTTGAATAATTACAATACTATTGATAAATTCATCCGGCCAACAGACGGGCCCAATTCTAGTTTAAATGGAGAATAAACCCTTCCAACCCGACCTTATACCATTCGTTTCATGCCTGGGAATTTTTTAATGATTGTAATGTATTGAAAAAGATGAAGAAATAAAAAAGATTGAAAATGATATGTTAAAGAAATAAAAAAGGGTGAACATAGGATGCTAACTCTTAGAGGATTAGCATAATACTAACCATCTTTTTTAGTATTAAATTAATACTAGGATTAAAGTTAAATGAAGAATTGTTTTAGATAATTTAAATTATACTTATGGAAACTCTAATTATATCTATTTTTAGTCCTCCTATATATCCATCCCACTTAGTCGCCTGTCTTCGCTTCCTTCCTTCCCTCCCCTCTCCTACTCTATCTCGTATATGCCCTTTTATTTTCTTTCTGGATATTCTAGTATTAAAATACTTTTAAAAGTTGAACTAAACATAAATCATATAAATTGAGGTGACTTAAGTATGATGTTACTAATAATTTACTATGAATCCAATAAGGTTGAGATTTGAAGGCACCGTAGTATGAAACACACCATGTGGATGTTAAACGTTTTTTAATAATGAATTTCTAATCCTCTCCTTAAACCCTAGCCCTTGGGGAGAATAAGGGTCCAAATGTATATATAAGGCTCTTTTAGGGTCAAAGAAACTTATGAGGTTATTTCAGTTTGGATTTTTGGCTTTTGGTATTGGGTGTTTTTCCTTTTCGTTGTGATTTTCCTTGTGCGTTTGGGATGGGGTAGCCGAATAGGAGTGGATATTCTTGTAGAATTAGGTTAACTATTAGGCTTTTCTAGCCTATAAATATGTAAATTCGACGTTAATTCTGTATCCAATTAATAAATCAAAGATTTATAGACACCAACTTCTTTTTCTTGCTTGCTTGTAAGTTACAAGCAAAACCCTTGAAAAGAAACTAATCCATTTGGGGAGTCCTTAGTGCACTCCTCTTATCTAGAGAACAAAACTATGGTATTTGGTCCCACGTGTACCTAATATACACACAAAGTTCCTCTTTATTGTGCACTAAACAATAACAAGAGGAATATAAGAAGTAATCCGTTCAAAAATAATATAATAATAATGGGAACATAATTGTTACTTAAATATGGACAGAATCTTGGACAAGGCAAGATTCTTATGTACCGGAATATCTTTTGTCGCTCCTGTCTAAACGATATATTAAAGTATTGGAGGAATATTCTTTGGAAGGATTCTTTCATCTTCCTATATTTTCTAATTTCAAAGTTAAAACTAGATGATTAAATTTTGGAGCTTATAGACTCATATTTTTATTAGAATTCAATCTAATTTCAGAACTTTCATACTTTATCTTCTTAGATTCTCTAACTCCAAATTTCAAATTAGATAAATTAAAATCTTTGAGTGGATAAATTAAAAAAAAAAATTTGAACATATAATTTTTTTTGTCATTACTAATGTGCATACACATTTATTATTAAGTTATAATAACAAGGAATAATATGGTACAAATGGAAAAGAATTATTAGCTTTTTATGGTAATTTACTATTTATCTTTAAGGTGATAGTTATCTCTCTGCATATTCATTAAATACTAAGTAGTCAATTAATTATTTACTCTCATACAACCAACTAATTAACTATCCCGTCTGAAGTCCGATAACTTCTATATTTATATTTTTTAATAACTTTATGATAACCAAATTTCTTGTAGTACAATAAAGGTGTGTTGGTTATGATTATTAGAGATGTGTCAGAGGTCTCATATTCAAATTATTTATACCAACAAAATCTGGATCTCTCATAAATATTGCAGACAAAAGCGTGTCAACCGACACACCTGTCTGTAAGGAGTGTCCACCCCATATGAGAACGATTAATGTCATAATCCTTATTGTCGGAAATGAATCCTTTTTAGATTTGCTTCCTAGTAAGATTCAAATGTGATAAGACGATATCCTAATTAGATTAGAGAGAATTCAAATTTAAGTTGATGATACAAACACCTAATGTTACATTGATGAAGGATTACTAACACTATGTTTGGCAACAAGAGGGGTGCAGATCCGAGGGGGGTGCAAGTTGAGAGACAAATTGCAGGAGGGTGCAAATTGATGGGAGTGTAAGTGGAGGGGTAAATTATTGTTTGGATGAAAAAGTAGGGGGTGTAAATAGAGTTAAAAGTAAATACTATATTATTATAAAATATATTTATAAATTTATAAAATATTATCACAAAATAATAAAATAAAATAATAAATATATTTTAATAAAAATTATTATTATATAATAGTGCTCAAATAATAATTAATTATAAAAACTGTAATAATTATTGGTTGAGCGAACTCGAAGCCCAACTCGTAACTGGTCATGCTACAAAGTTCTCGTGTCTAATCTATCGTTAAATTGAATATGGTCAAACTTAGTCAAACACGTTTCACAAACATTTCTTATCTCTAATTTTCAATGCAAATTCGAGTTAACAAAAATATCTCTATTTGACTAGACTACATTGATAAACTTGTTCTCGGAGTCAAACGGTCAACTCTGAACAATGTCAATATTAATGATAACTATAATAATTATAATTTTCATAAATTGATAATATTAATTATTATATAATTATAAAACAATTAAAAAATAAAAATTCATAATTTTTCCACCCCCCCCCCCTCTTCCTTCCTTCCCTTGCACCCCAATTTGAGGGGTAAGTAGTAATTCTGCACTTACAGTTTGCACCCTCCTACTGTTCCAAATTATCTAAACATGTGTAAATGTGTTGGAAACTGTGTTTACCCTCACATTTGCACCCTCCTCCCATTTACCCTCTTCCCAAACAGAGTATAAGGCAAGATCTCTATTAAGCAACTTCAAAATGTGCAAAGGGAGACTCTTCTTGTGACTAAATAGTACGAATGCATAGCAATACAATTGTATCAAAGAAATTTTTTGATTGACGAAACAACTGTCAACTAGGTTTAAATAAGCTATAGTACCATAACATTTTTATGTGCACAACATTTGTCTATCAACAAGGTTATTAAACGAGTTTATACCGTTACGGCGGTTTAGTAAATGAAATGATCCGATTGGGTTATAATCAGTTTATGTGTTAGTTTTACCAAAACACACAAGGAAGTGGGATACAATTAACAACAACTGAATTGTGCTTTTTTATAATTTATCTTAACACAATCGAGTAGCAGAGGGAGGCATTGAGGAGAGGGGTTTGAAGACGCAACTTGGCAAAAAAGACACCATAAAAATCCATTAAATATATAGGCTTTTGAATATCCTTCCAATTTAAGCATCGTATTCTTGTCGATGCTAGATTATCTAAAGATTACAATCAACTCAAAGTTCATTAGATATATAAGCTTTAGTAATATTCAATTTTTAAGAACATCAGTGAACTCCAAGTCTAGCTATGTATAGACACAATCTACATATAATCTACATCCATATTCAAATAAAATATTAAATTATAAACAAAATGATAAATTATTATATTTAAATGTAACATTTAACGTCAACATCCAAACTTTGATACTTGAATGCATTAGATAACATCAACATCTAAATGTTCATAATTGAACCCAAAAAATTCTTTCTTTTTGTTAGTTAGGGACTGTTTGGAAGTTGCGATTGTTAATATTGTACTTATTAAATACATGTATTATCTACAACACAATGTTTGGAAGAGTCAAGTTGCAAAACATTGCATGTATTGTTTTGTGTAGGTCTCACCTACAATCAACAAAAATGAGAGATTGTTGTGATTAACCGATTATTGGTTGAATAGTTTAACCTTTTCTTTTTTTTTTCATTTATGTCCATAGTTCTTTTTGTTAATACATCCCTGAGGGTGTATGTTATCAAAGTCACACAGTTAACGACTCAATTGAAGACTCGATTGAGCTCGAATCTAGAATGAAGCGTTCTTAATACGAACTTGGATTAAAAGGAACCAAAAGGACGATTCCACACCTGAGGAACGCTCGATTGGATTAAAGGGGTAGTTGCTTGACCAAGATTGAAGGGAATATTCAATCGATATAAAGCTCATAAGTTTCGAATCCACCAAACTCACACAAGTTCAAAAACTTGCACAAAATCAAAGGTTTCTTTTCAATTAATCAAAGTCTTCTCTCTTTTTACACGTGAAATTGAAAGCTATTTAAAGAGAATAAAAACCTAACACAAACCTAATAGAACTAGGAAACAATTAAGGTAAAAACAAACTCTAAAAATGTTACAAAATTCGGACTCAAAACTCCTTTTCTTCAAGTACAAGTAAGCTGCCAGCAAACAGTCCAAAAACAGCTTTCGTACTAACTTCGTGTCGTTCGTTCGAGGCCTTCCGAATCTCCAATCTTTCATCCAATTCCTTCCCTTTGTATAAAAACATACCTAATTTCATGTTGTGGAAGCCTTTGGACTGGAATCATATCCATGGTCCTGGAATTGAGCTCCAAAGTATGCTTCTCAAACTCGTTTCCAGAATTAGCCATTTTCCGACAATTTTCCAGTTTTGCCACAGACTTTTGGTGAGCTTGGAATATAACCTTCCTGGCTTTCCCTTGAGCAACCAAGCATACCACCGTGTAGATAAACTTCTTATGTTCAAAACAAGCTATCAAACTTGAATTTTCAGTGAGCCAATTGAGAGAACCAAGCCTCCAAAGTAGGCTACCTGACACTGTTACAACACTTAACCAAATTCTGTCCTTCTTCTTCCCAACTTCGATAGCTTCTTCGTCAAGTAATTTAAACGTGTAGAGTTGGCCATTTGGAATCATATCATTTGTTTTATATTAAAAGTGGAGGAAAAATGTGATATTTCTATATAAAGTAACTTTATGACAATCAGTTCATAAATTGTAATCTCAACAACCAAACAATGTAATGTCAAAATACATCTATTGTACTAATACATGCATTTACATCATAGTGATTCGTAACAATAAAATGATTTAACATACACCTCTTCCAAAACGACTTCTTAATTCCATCAAAACGACATCTTTGATATTTTTATTTATAGATTTTAACTACCACTTCATATCGGTGTCGGTGGTATTTCAACAGATTTTTCATCAAAATCAGTTGAACTCGATTGTACCAGCCGGCATACCAGTGGTTTGACGTTCCCAGTGTTTTCTTTGCCAAGGTTCATTAACAATGTGATAATTAATTTCAACAAGGTTAATGTAAGAGGTGATCATTTCCTATCTCCTATCAAAGATAGAACTTCCACATGTACAAATTTGGTATTGCTTGGCCAAAGTATTGACGGAGAAGAAAAGAAACCAAGACAATCATTTCTCTATCTTAAGCAAGTCATCATCGTGAAGTAAGAAGAAAGATTTGCCAATTAATTTATTCTCAACCACTATTCAACGTTCAAAATTCAAAGATCCAGCCACTGTCATTATCTCCTAATGTAAACCAACCCATCGCTTGTTCATGTCTATCTAATCTAATCTGTCACAAAAATAATACACGCACGCGCCACGCCTTTCTTCTTACCTCTTTCATCTATCGTATCATCACATGATCTTACAAAAATTTTACACCTTTGTTTCTGTTCAAGACCCAAAAAAAAAAAAGGGAAACATTAGATCCCCGGCGTGCTAGTGGCCGTGTGAGTGGACGAACACGTGCTCGGCGAACAGGGGTGATGAGCTCCTCCGCCTTCACTCCGGCTGCTGCCTCTTCCTTCCGACTGCAACTGCTCCGTACTCCTAGCCTGCTGCCTTTGAGCAGCCACCGTCTTCGCCACCGGCGCATATATCGATCCGCTCGGAGTCGTTTCTCGGGGAGACGTCGCGGCTGCTGCTGCTGCTGCCGCAGCCGCCGCTGCGTATTCCGCCGACGATGGCACCCATATCCCTCCGACGACCACGAACTGTGGGCCCGGCGGGTTGCTGGTATTCTGCACCCCGTGGCTCGGCCGCCTTGTGTGCAAACGGTATTTCTGCCATCGGAAAAAAAGAGGACATCAGATTGACAGATTTCCGGTTACGTAACCTTTCCGCAACCATCAACTCTTTCTTTTTCCTTAACTTTGGATTCTCTAATAAAGTAAAAAAGATTTCTTATTGCTAATATAATTAATAAAATTAAATCTAACCTAAGCTTAATTATTGGCTGATTAGTGGAAAGGGTTTAGTTAATTATTGTTCATCATTTCACCACGTTTTCCCACCGTCAAAAGAGATGCCGGTGATCGGAAATAGAATCACGAGGGCTGTCGGGGGGATCGGAATTAAATGAGCAGCAACTAACCTGTAAATGGCTCTTAACTTCGTCATTAGTGAGCCCATCCACCTTCATTAGCTCCCTAATTTGCTTCGGTGTCGCAGCTGTTGAACCACAAAACGATAATAATGAGATCGTATTAATGGTAATGAGAGAGATTAATTACGGATCATCATCACTTTAACCAGACTAGAATGACTCGGTTCGATTCAGTGGGTTACGTTACTGACCGTGTGAACCGCCGAGCTGTTGGAGAGCGTGAAGGAATCTTCTGTGTAGTTCTGGAGACCAGCACCGCCTTTGCTTTCTCTGCTGCGCCTGCGCTTCTTTGTTATCCACATCCTTCTGTTGTTTGTTGCTATTCGTATTGCTGACGCTGGGAGCGCCGCCGCTGGTCCCCGCCGCGGCCGCGCTGGAACTGAGGACCGAGGATGGAGTAGTCGCAGCAGCAGTAGCGACGGTGATGGTATTGTCATGATTACCACCACCACCACCACCGTTGCTCTTCCCAACAAAGCCGCCGCCGCTGTTACTGTTTTTCTCCTTTTGGAATGGCTGGAATGCGCCTCCTGATCCGTTTCTCCTCACCTCCTTCACCACCGCTTTTCTCGGCACCTCCTAAAAAAGAGTATAATTTCAAATTAATTTTTCTGGCTCACAGTCTCCTTCGATCTCTAATTTTTTTTCCAGATTCTTTCTCCGGAGATTTTCTCAGCAACCAAACAGTGATGAGAATAGGGGAAAAGATAATTAGGCCAGGTGTACCTCATTTGGGAGCGGTGGATCTGGGGACTGGTTCCACAATTGAACAGATCTGAGCCAGTCGGATTTCTTGTTACTGCTACTGCTTTTATTATCTTCGGTTTCCTCATTATCGGTCCGGTTCCGTTTCAGTGACCTCTCGCCGTCGTCGCCGCCGCTACCCCGATGATCATCATCTTCATTGTGGTGGTTGGTGTGACGATGATTTTCGTGCTCATTTTCCTCCTCCTCATCGTCGTCGCGGGGCTTAATAGGGATGAATTCTTCCAGCACTGGGCCTCCGCCGCTGGAGGTGTGCTCCGAGCACTCGGATTGACCAGGCACCGTCGTGGTGTACTCCGTCGGCGTCGAATCGGACAGCTCCCTCCGATATGCCTCGATCGCTGCGGAATCACACATCAACAATTAATCCAAGCGAGAAAAAAAAAAGGTAAGTAGCTAGCTGATGGTTTTGAATTAGATTGTGGAAGCAGACCTTGGGTGACGAGCTCGAGACAGAGGGGGAGTTCACGCTGGAAAACCTGGATTTTCCGGCGCTCTTCCTCCAAGGCGTCGACGTACTCGTGGCAGTGCTTCCTTTGATCGGTGAAATCCATCTCACTTCAAATTTGTTTGTTTGTTGGCAGTCTGGTGAGGATAGGGCTATATATGAAGATAAGGGAAGGAGAAGAAGGGGGAGCATAGGAAGATCCGGATCCAGGGGGGAGAGAGAAAGGAATCGGGGGTCGGGGGAGGGGAATATGAAGAAGACGAAGGGAGAGAGGAATGGGGGAAGAAGAAGAAGAAGAATAACAATAATAAAAAGGGGATCTAAAGGAGAATCGGAAGGGAATAAACTTTGTGGCAACGACAGCTTCCCACCAAGCATAAAATTAAATTGAAAAAAAATAAAAAGAAAGAGGAAGAGGAAGGTTTGGTGGAGGAGGTGACCGGACGGACGGAGGAGGGATTCTGATTATGACGGAGGATCGATGGCTGGCGTGGCGACGGAGAGAGAGAGAGAGAGAGAGAGGAGACTGAGCGAAGGACGGGGGAAATGAGGAAAATAGAGAGAGAGCGAGTGGGGAAGAAGGAAAGGAGAGGGGAAAGCGGAGGAGGGATTCCGGAGTCGGGGCGTCGCGTACACATGGGAATCTTTTGTTTTTTTTGGCTGTGAAGATAGGTGGTTTCGGGAGTGGCCAGCGGTTGTTCCTATCCTTGTTTTCGGTTCATATTTTATTCGCTGCCGTTTTGGTTTGCTTTTATTATTAAATTTTTAATTTTTGAGGGCGGTGATAAATAAAACGGGTACGAGCCGGGGGATGGAATATTCGAGGGAGTGATTCGTGTTTCGTCGGCTTGCGGGTTTGCTTTTTCCCGGGCCCATTTCATTTCTATCTTATTCTGGATTTCTGGTGTCTCTGTCCGTGTCCCTGCACTTCGCGATTGAGCAGCATAGTGGTGGAGGTTGAGGACGTGGAGCTCTGAACTGATCGCTCCATGATCCAATTGTTATTTGAAATTAAATTAGGCCAATATTTTCTTCCGGTATAATTGCGACATAAGAGAACATACGGCAAAGGAAAACAGATTACATAAGGAATGAATCCGCCCCACATATACAGCTTTAATGGGAACAAACGTACCGCAGCATTAACTTCATTCTCTTTCATTTTGTTGCGGTGAAAAATAGATTGAAATCATGAATTGGTTGATTTATGAATTGAATTGAATTGAATTAGATTGTGTTTGGATAGGAGTAATTTTACAATGCTATATAGTATTGATTCTATAGGTTTTTCGCTTTATGGTAGAACTTGAAGTTGTACCTTTAACGTTATGGTACAACTTCAGATTGTACCTATACTCTTTTGTCAAATTGTTTTATGGTACAAGTTAAACTTGTACTCAGAGGCGGAGGCAACCACTTTTGCCCCTGTCACAGGACAGGGGTCATTTTTGACTTGGAAAAAAATACCCCCATATATGTTCCACACAAGTATCGAACCCAGAACCTTCAGTTCACACAGCGTAGCTTTGCTACGCTACATCCAATTGTTTGATTATAAATGGAAACAATATAAATATATTCGTTCTTAAACGGAATCCCAATTAAACAAAAACCTAAGGGTCGTTTGCTTCAAAGATTTGGTACATGGATTTGGTACAAAAAAACCAACTATCAAGGATTTAGGTACAATCCGTTGTTTGCTTGCACCTTTTTTGGAGACCAAATCCGTGGGACCCACGGATTTTAATGATCCAAATTCGTGGACCCCACGGACTTATAAATCCCACCTGTTGATGTGGGATTTGGAATATGGCATAAATCCTTGATGAGATTTTACCCATATACCCTCATGCACTTTTAATATTCCAAGGTTGCCCTCAAATTTAACTATTATACATTATAATTAACAATAAATGAATAATATAAACGTTCAATTAATGTGCAAACATGAGTTAGATTTTTTATATCATTTCTTGTGTTCTAGTTTTCTTTGACCTTTTCATGGAACGTGTAATTCTTTGTTCTCCCGATTCTAATATATGTTGTTATATGTCTTTTTGAAAAGGAGGACAAAGAATTGGTAATTGATTATGTTACGTTAAAAGTTAAAACAGAATTTTCTCGTTTATTATTATTGTCCATGTGGCAACATTATGCTTATTAGTATGTATTTTCCTTGTTTTGTGTACATATCATAAACATGTCAAACATATAGAAAATGATAGTAAGGTAATTTTGAAGTTTTGTCCTTGTTTTGTGTACATATCATAAACATGTCAAACGTATAGAAAAGGGTAGTAATGTAATTTTTGAATTCAAGTAGTAAATCCCACACCTTTAAATCCATGATAAAAACATCCCAACAAACAAAGGATTGTTACAAATCCATGATGCCTCAAATACTTGATAAATCCTTGGGTTTTTAAATTACAAAACCCTCATTTTTAAATCCATGAAGCAAACGACCCCCTAATCCCATCCCTTTACCCTCTTCGTATTTTCATTTTTCATACAGCAGAAAGACAGACGAGAGAGACAGCAGCAGTCGGCCTCTTCAGCGGCAGGGGAAAGGGGATTTTCCTCCTCTGCGACCATCACTGATCCAACCCAGCAACCCCAACCATTTCGGCCTTTCTTCTTACTTTCCCCTTAGGCCTTTGCCTTTCGTTCTCCTAAGCACCTCCTTGCGGCAGCAGCAAAAGTCATCGTCCACAGGCAAGCGGCAGCGGGTGTTGGGTGGCAATCCTTCCATTCTATTTCACCATTTTGTTATAGGTAAGCTGTGAAATTGAAACCTGAAATTATATTGTGTTGTTCACCGATGTAACTCATGATAGTTGTGTTTGTTGATATGTAAATAGAACTGAAATTGTGTTGCTTATTGTGTGCTTATCTTGGCAAATTAGATCTTTCAAATGGAGAGGTATTACTTTCCAAAGAAGAACAAGACTTCCCCAATTACTACAGCCCAAGATTTTGAAGGAAGTGGAAGTAGACAAGCCCAAACTTTTCCTCCTTCAACGGTGGTGGTTCCTTCCGAGATTCGACAATCAAATGTATCGGTGTCGATAAATGAAACTTCACTACAAAGTAAGTCTTCATCTCAAGAAAGTGAAAGTGAGTCTTCCTTTGAATATGAAGAAAGCCGGTTTGATATGAATTCATTGAAAATGGATGCGGGATTAAGAGATAAAGTTTCTAGTTTTCATCCTGATGTGCAAGATGAAGTTAGAAGGTTTTATCTTGAAAATGGTCCGTGCCAACCTAAAGGTCATCGTTTTCCATATAGTGACTTTAGTGGGAAGAAACGCAGATTCCGTTCATCTTGGTTTCTAGAGTATAATTGGCTTGAATATAGTATTGAGAAAGATGCAGCATTTTGTCTCTACTGTTATTTGTTTGGTAAGAAAAGTGGAGCACATGATGGTTTTGTTGGTGAAGGTTTCAGAGGATGGAATAGAAAGAAGTGGTTTGCTGATCATGTGGGCAGGCATAACAGCTTCCACAACAAAGCTAAAGGCAATACGGACCTTTTGTTGAAGCAATCACGAGGCATTGCAGCTAGTTTATCTAAACAATCAGATCAAACCAAAACAGATTATCGAACTCGATTGATGGCTTCACTTGAGTGCATAAAGTTTCTTATGCGGGGTGGATTAGCTTTTCGTGGGCACAATGAATCATCATCTTCAAGCAACAAAGGTAACTTTCTTGAGCTATTGGAGTTTCATGCTTGTGGTAGAGAAGAAGTAGAAAGAGTTGTTTTGAGAAATGCTCCAAAAAATCTCCAATTGACCTCCCCAGATATCCAGAAAGATCTTGTTCATGCAATGTCTTCTGAAACAACCAAAAAAATCATTCAAGATCTAGGAGATAACTTCTTTTGCATATTAGTTGATGAGACCCGTGATGCTTCAACCAAGGAACAAATGGCCATTGTTTTACGTTATGTGAATGATCAGGGTTGGTTATGGAGAGGTTTCTTGGTACTACTCATGTGGCAAATACCAAAGCCTTGACATTTAAGGGTGAAATTGAAACTATGCTTTCAAAACATGGATTGAGTATGTCAAGGATAAGGGGACAAGGCTACGATGGAGCTAGCAACATGAAAGGACAAATCAATGGGTTGAAGAGTTTGATCTTAGCTGAAAATTCTTCTGCTTATTACATTCATTGTTTTGCACATCAGCTTCAGTTGGCTCTTGTTGCTGTAGCTAAGAATCATCTTGAAGTTGGTGATTTTTTCAAGACTGTCAATAGTGTGATGAATCTGATTGGAGCATCTTGCAAACGATCTTAGTTTATTCGGGATGCTCAAGTTGAGAAGATTGCTGAGGCTGTAGCTGCTAATGAACGAGAGACTGGAAGGGGATTGAATCAAGAAATGGCTCTTAAAAGACCAGGTGATACTCGTTGGGGTTCTTACTATGGGGCGCTTATCAATTTGGATAGCATGTTTTCTGCTATTATTGATGTGTTGGATACAATTCAGAATGACCCTACTTCTGAGACAGATATAGCTATTGATGCATGGCGTATGTCGATTACACTTCAAGATTTTAACTTTGTCTTCATTTTGAAGTTGATGATTGAAGTGTTAGCGATAACGAATGAGCTATCACTAGCATTGCAAAGGAAAGATCAAGACATTGTAAATGTCATGAAACTTGTTCGTGTGTCAAAGACCAGATTACAAGAGATGAGAGACAATGGATGGGAGTCTTTGCTTGATGATGTAGTTTCAAGCTGCACTAAAGATTCTATTCACATTCCTATTATGCATGATGTGTATGTTCTTCCAGGACGGTCAAGGCGCAAAGCTCCGGATATCACAAACCTACATCACTTTCAGGTTGAACTGTTTTACACGGTTGTGGATATGCAGCTGCAAGAGTTGAATAATCGCTTTGATGAAGTGAATACCAGATTGTTGACTTGCATGACTTGTTTTAGCCCGGAGTCTGAATTCGCTGCTTTTGACTTGGAGAAACTGATGTGTCTTACTAGATTTTATCCTGCTGAGTTTGGTTTCATCCATGATACTATTATTCGACAACAGTTTATTGGGTATCATCGTGATGTTACTGCTGATGAGAGATTTGCTAGATTAAAAGGAATTGATGAACTTTCTCGAGTAATGGTGGAGACAAAAGTGCATCAGTCATATCCGTCTGTTTATTTGCTTCTGAAGCTAGTTTTGACTCTTCCAGTTGCAACTGCAAGTGTAGAAAGAGCATTTTCAGCTTTAAGCTATATCAAGAACAAGCTTCGAAGTCGAATTGGAGATCAGTTTGCTAATGATTGTTTAGTAGGATACATTGAAAGAGACTTACTTACGCATGTAGACAACGAATGTATTTTGCATTTCTTTCAGAATATGAAAACCCGTCGTGGTTGTTTGTGAAAACAATGATTGTATTAGTGGTAATTTCTTTATCTATGAATGGATTATTTGGATATTATTAATTTTAATTTTATTAATTAATTAATTAATTATATTTATATTTTGAAAAGAGGACATGGGTAATTTCAAATCCTGGCTCCGCCACTGCTTGTACTTTCATTTGATGCTACAAGTTTAAGTTATAAAGGTGTACCATAACATAAGAGCACAAATTCCTTTATGGTACAACCTGAACTTATACATTTAACGTTATGGTACAACTTTAAGTTGTACATTAAAGCACCAATACTTTATAGCATAGTAGAAGTGCTCGTTTGGATAGATATATTTAAAATGTAATGTGTTTGAAGTACATGTTTTTAAAATGTATGTATTTAAAATATTAGCATTTGAAATACATGTAATTTAAATTTGTTGTGTTGATACTCATGATTTCTAATTTGTTGGCAGTTTAGATTTTAGATTTTTTATTTTAATTTTGAATTTTTGGTCACTACAAATTTTGGTAGCTTATATTTTGGTACCCAAATTTATTAAATTACATTTTTGTACCTTTATATGTTCTGCTTCACACTATAGCACCTTAACTTTTTAAATTTTACAAACAAGTCCAATCCTTTGTTATGAGAAATTTCAAATTAATAGTTGATGAAATGTATTTGAAGTTGACAGGAATTACACTAGACATGTATTTGAAAATCATACAATGAACTTGTCACAAATCCAAATACAAAATTTAATTAATATTCAAACAAATGATTTGACATTTAGAAATCCAAATCACAAATACCAAATCTAAATTATTCTATCCAACACACACTCTTAGTGGATTCATGGATTGAATTTTAGAATTCGTGGGTTCAATGGATGGATCAAAGTGGCATATGAACTTCGGATCATTATGAAATTTACAAAATTTTAGCCACTATAATGTCAATATAAAAATCTAACATATAATATTTATGGGTAAATTGCATCTTTGGTCACTCTAATTATACGTCTGTTTCATGTTTGCAACTCAAAAAAATTTCGTTTCTTATTCGTCATCAATGTGGCACACTTATGTCATCCATGGTCACTCACAATTAAATTCTGTTACATTTTTCCTGCATGGCAGTCACAATTAACGTACATGATTTGACATTATTGGTTCATCAGTTATGTCAAATTTGAGAAGAAGCCTTGTAATGATCTCCTACCTGCAACATTCAGAGTGCTAAGGTACCTCAAGACAAGTCCAGGACAATGAATCCATTTCAGTAGTAATGCATACCTTAAAGCTGGTTGGTTTCTGTGACTCAAATTGAGTAAGATCCCAAATACAAGAAGATCAACTACGGGCTACTTCACCTTTTTGGGAAGTTCTTTACTCACTTGAAAAATCAAGAAGCAAACTACAGTTTCAGGTCTTTAAATATCAGAGACTGTGTATAGAACCTTACCAAACCGTCCAAATTAACACGAAAATCAAATTAACCAAACCAAAGTTTAATTGGTTTGGTTAATCGGATAATCGGATTAACCAAATAACATTACATTACATGAAAACCAACATAAACTATCATTTTATATAAGCAATAATAATAAGACTAACCATCCATAATTATCATCATCGGTCATCATCTTTGCACCTAACATAGGTAGCTTATAACAAACCCGTAAACATAAATACATACCAATACCCATCATCAAGAAGTTAAATCTCTCCTACAAAACACTTAAAACTATAGATAGTTTGAGGTGGTTGTCATGGTATTGTACGTAATCCTAAAGTCTAGAAGTTGTCCAAAATGTTTTGGTTTAGTGAATATAGGCAGACCCATTTAATTTTTGATCCATAATGTTTTGGTTTGTTGTGTACATGAAAATAAAATAGGGAATCACAAAAGTTTGGTTTGGTTGGTTGCATGTAAGTATAAATAATTTTGTATACTAGGTGTACCATTAATTGGTTAATTGGTTTCATTGGTTAGCAGTGTTGAAACCAAACAAAACCAAACCACCTAAACCAAATTAGCTAAATTGTTTAACCAAACCAATTATCCAAATTAACAAAACCAAATTAAACAAATACTACGGGTTAATATGATTACCACCGTAACCAATCCGTTTGAACACCCCTATCGAATATGGCCAGCTGCCCTCAATCGAGCCTCTTCGCATGCTTTCTTATACGGGCATGATGTCAAGTTGTCAACTATCCCCCTCAACCAAATTGAGTTCATTCTACATCTCTACCCAGCCTTTAACACTAAACTAAAATTTTCATATATACAAATACATTCACTCCAGATGTCTATTACAATTTACAACTGTAGGAAGAAAAGAAAAAAAAAAGGATTTACACTAATCAACTAAAAAACAATGAATTTGTATACTCTAATATTTGTTTCATCTTTGTTTATAAAGGTTCTTATAACAATTAATCCAATCCTAAACTAGATTATGTTCTCTGAATCCAGCATAGCGCCATTTTATCCTTATTTCGTTTTTTTTTCCAATCATTTTATCCTTATTTCAAATTGATGAGTTTTCGATAAAAAATTTTGATGAGTTTGGGCCAAATAGGAATGGGCATATTGGTCTCTCATGGGCCTAGCTGTATGCAATAACGTCTAACACGTTGGGCTCCCCTTAATGCAAAGTGTGTTGGCCCATATGCTTAAAGCATCCAGATGAGAGGGATATCAGACTAGTTTGGCCCGGCTGTGGTGTAGTTTTTGCTGAAACATCTTCTAGCTGAAGTTTTAGAGAAGTATTTTTCAAAAAAAATAGTTGACTGTTTGGCTACAAAATTATTAGAAGTCTTGCTATGAAGCCTGATAAAGCTCTTGTCCCTGATGGCTGGAATCGTGGTTTCTATCAGAAGTCTTGGCATATTGTTGGCAAGGATCTTACTGAGGGGGTCCTGAAATTCTTCTCGTCTGGTGTTATGCCTAAAGGTTTGAATTCTGGCTCCTTAACCTTAATACCTAAGATTCAGAATGCAGATAGAATGAAGGATTTTAGGCCAATTGCCTGCATAAATGTTGTTTACAAGATCATCTCTAAAGTGTTGGCAAGTAGACTTCAGGCTGTCTTACCTAGTGTTATCAGTAGAACCAATCTGCTTTTGTTAAAGGTCGTAGCATTTCAGAGAATATCTTAATGGCACAGGAGATGGTTGCAAAGTATATATATAAAAATATTAGCTCTAGATGTGCAGTGCAAGTGGACTTAATGAAAGCTTGTGACTCTGTGCATTGGGGGTTTTTATTTGATGACATGAACACTATGCAATTCCCGCAGCAGTTTGTTGATTGGATAAGAACCTGTTTAGCCTCAACTTACTTCAGTGTTTGCATCAATTGGGGTTTGTGTGGTTTTTCCCCAGCATGTAAGGGTGTAAGGCAGGGACCCTTTATCTTCCTACTTATTTACTTTAGTCATTGAGTCCCTCTCCTTACTGTTAAATAAGGCAGCCACTATGGATAGACTTCCTTTTCATCCGCAATGCAAACCTCTGGGTTCAACCCATCTTTGTTTTGCGGATGATCTTCTCATCTTCTCAGAGGGGTCAGGTTGGCCATTGCTCTGCATAAGGAGAGTTTTAGATGCTTTCTATTCCATCTCTCGATTAAAATGTAACCCAGAGAAGTGTACCGTATATTTTGGTGGTTCCACAAGAGCTGCTAGAGATATTGCTTTATCTGTTTCTGATTTCCGGGAAGGGCAACTACCTATCCGCTATCTAAGACTGCCTCTTATTGCAGGAAAGTTGTCGAAAAAGGAATGTGACTTGCTGGTGGACAGAATTATTAAGAAGTTGCATACTTGGAGAGTTAGTAAACTATCTTATGCGGGTAGACTTGAGTTAATAGCCTCTGTCATTTATCCCATTTTGCAGTATTGGATAGGTATATTTTTGTTACCAAAGATGGTTATTAAACAAGTCCAGAAATTGTGTTCTGACTTCTTGTGGCATGGAAATGATTATGGACGGGCTAAAGTGACTTGGGAACTGCTTACTACCACTACAACAAATTTGGCCAGTTATGACAAAACTTATTTTTTTTGTCATTTCCAGGTTGTCACAATAGGGTGTGTAATATGACAAAATTCAACGCTGTCCTATTTGGCGTGGCTAATGTGACAATGTTAGGTGTTGTCATTACAATTTGTCATAATAGGTGGGTACTGTGACAAACTTCTTGTGTCACAAATAATTTTGTCAAAATAAACATCCCATATCAGGATGTAGGAGACTCAAAAGTGACGAAGTTAATCGTTAGAGTAGCGTTCGTCATATTATTTTGTCATGACATGTTCAAATAACAAAACATTTTGTCATAATAGATATTATTATTCCCACAATGAGTTGACAAAATGCACGTTCGTTATAATATATTGGTTTCATTTTTTAGAAGAGATATTTTCTTTGAACTCCAAAGTTACATTTGCCTCCAAAATTTCATTAGGTTCAAAAAATTTCCCACCAACAAAAATCAAACAAAAACTCCCCCCACAAAATTGAAAATGTTTTGGTTTTTCCTCATACCCACGCACTCTACTTTGTCCCCCACCCACACACTTTTTCCCCCGCCGCTTCTATCACTCCCAAAAGCCCAAAACCAGTCTCGCCCTTCTCCTTTCATCGCCACCTGCGATTGGAGAGAAGTAGAGAGGAGGGGTTGGAGCACCACCATCAGCCATCAAACTTCGTCAATCTCCCCCTATGTTTCGAGGACTCCGAAGATCAATCAGAGCTAAACCTCGTAGACGAGATTGAATATCAGGAGCAGCGACGACGGCAATGGATTTAGAGCGACAGGCAAGCGGCGGCTCAAGCGAAGGTAGGCAGCCTCAGTTAAAGAGGAGCATAGCTTTCCATCTCTTGTAAGCATGTGATTTCGTTCGCGCTAGTTTTGAATCGGTTCTACAGTTTTGGTGTAGTTCTTCATCTGCGATTGTTTGTTCAAGCACTGGTTGGCTGCTAAGAAAATGGTGAAATGGGCGACGAACCTGTTGTTGATTAAATATATCAAAGTCTTTGGATTCATATGGTTGTATAACTTTGATGATTTGTTTTTATTTCTCTTGTTCCAATGTAGGTTGTACAAGGTTGTGAACAAGTTAAATGTACGTGTGTTTCTTTTAAACTATATTATCAATTTTGTGTTGATAATTGATTTGGATTTCCCATTGCCTTGTTCCTTTGCGGTTAATTTTACTATTCAGGATGGTTGCAAGGAGTGCAGGATATCTCATTCCCCCTGCAGCAAGTGAAGTATGAAGTATGAACCTTGAAGAGGAACATGCTAAGTTTCTATTGGTGTTTGGTTGATCTCCTCCATTTGGTGGGAATGATGTAGTCGAGTGTTTGGAGGTTTAAGCTGCACTTGTGGCTTGCTTATTGACGATTTTCATAGAGATGCCCAAATTTTGCTCTAGACTATAGTTCATTTTGTTGATTCCTTGTTGGGTAGCTTGGTAGGGAATTGTACCTTGTACCGAGGTGCTTGCACCTGTGGTTTCTTTCGCAATTGAGTCTTTCAGGCGAGCTTAATGATATGAAAACACTTATCAGAATTTTTTTAATTAGAAGTGCTTTTTAATATGAGAGGGTGTGTAAAATGGCTATAAAGGATTTATAATATAAACTATAAATAAAAATTCTAAACAATAAAAAGTAGTCAAAATGGATCTTGTTAGATTTCTTTTATATTAAATAATTATGATTTTATAATTTATTTTATATTTAAAATGATATAAATGAAAGAAAACTATATTTTTAGAAATATAATTAAAATATGATAAGGATAATCTTTTATTTTCAAAACAGCTTTCCGCAGAAGTTGCAAATCGGAGCTTCTGCTTTTATGTTATTCAAAAGAGCTTCAAAAATCGAGCTTTTAGAAGTGTTTGGCCTTGCTTAACCTTTTGAAGCCGAAAAGCATTTCTAAAAACCGGGCCAAACATAAGTATCATAAATTGACAAAAAGAGAGAGAGAGAGAGACGGATTGTAAGGAATTGGGTTACTGTTTTCATGTGGTATGAACTTTACCCTTCTTTAACATCATTTTCAATATTTTCACTAATTAATATCGCGTTCAACTATCACAAAAAATCACTTAGTTGGCCAAAATGAGTGTTGACCGTTATGTTGGACTATCAAAACCATTAACTAATGATCAAAACAGTTAACTAATGACCAACCTGCCATGTCAACGTCTAGTTAGTATAAACTTCCATAAAATATTAACAATTTTCACAAACTACACTTTTTCAGATTTCGCCAAAAATATGAAGGAAAAAATTATTGTTTTGATCATCGCTTTATCTCTCCACGTTCACCTCCAACTTCACCACAGCAGTCACCCACAAATGACCAATTGTTTTAGTTGGGCCATAAGAACAACTAAATTTCGACCAATATGGTCCTAAAATTCATATATAAAAAACGAAACAAGCCCTTTTTTATCGAAATCTGTATCAATATTATTGATCAGCAACTGAGGTTACATCATCCACGATTAGCTGATCTAATATAATCACTGGTATCAAACCAAACAATACTCTCCTCCCATTGAGTCTCTATATGCGCCATAATATGTGCCGCCTTGTTAGCCTCTGTGTGTATGAACTGCCATCTTCCATCTCCCATTCGATCAAGATTCCTCCTGATATTCCTGCACAGTGTTCCAACCTCACTGTGAGTCTCCTCCGCCCGCATCCAGCAAACTCATCATCTGCATACTGTCCGACTCAAGGATCATATTTGATATGTGGTGCTGCCAAGCAAGCTGAACCCCAAAATCTGCTGTCATGACCTCAGCCCTCAGGGGTGTCCAATTGCACCGAATCTTCCTTATTGTCGCCAGCACACACTTTCCTTCAGCTTTTAGTACAACTACACCCAAACCCGCTTCACCACCCGGTAAAACGCCAGCATCCGTGGCGATTGAAGTTGTCCCAGCTCGCGGTCGGCGCCGGACTTTTATAGCCGGTGTTGGTACTGGCAAGTTTGTTTCTTGTGGTAATATGTCATTTCCTTGGTGATTTCTATAGTTCTCTAGGAACTCTTTAGCTCCATTACGCATAATGCGCCATAAGAAGTGCTTCACCTTAGGGGGGAACTTTTAAAGACCACATTCTCTTCCATACTTCAGCCTCACCCGTTGCATACAGACCATGCATAGTCCTATAGTCTTCGAGCCATCTTTTGTATCCTTCCTTCACAATGAACTCTCCAGAGTTGCTAAAGTGTCATATGATTTCATCCCTCTCCTGCTCATTTCTAAATGAAAATTGTTGAATAAACACCGCTACCTCCGTCGGGAAGTAACTATCCACCACGTTCCGATCCCATCCACTAGTGACCGGGTCGATTAACTCTCGAACACAAGAGTCCACTGGCAACTCGAGGGGAGCGAGGGTACAAACCAACCTTGCTCCATTGGAATCCACTTGTCACCCCATATCCTCACCTCAGATCCATTCCTGATTCTCCACCGTGTGAAGAAAATCTTGTGCACTCATGATTGACCGCCAAATATAACTCGGGTTATATCCACACGATGCCTCCAAAACACTGTCCTTGTTTACTCGCTAGAAACAAGCCCTTTAAAACCTAGCTTCTAGATTTTTTACTTCGCTTGATAATTTTTACTTTGACTTTTATTAGTCTTATTTTTTTGTAAGAACTTTTATTAGTCTTTTGATACAAAAGCTATAATATTTGAGCTACAACATATACAAAATTAGAATTTTGCACTTTAAATCTAGTTCTGAGTGCATTATTTGGTTGGGATTCTCCAAATTGAAGCATTTAATCAATTTTTGCATTGTAATTTTATTCATTGATTAAATGTATGAATTTATAAAATAATTTGTTTGGAGTTTTAGATTTTATTTTTGTTATAGAGAAAAGTTGGGTTGACAATCAATTGTTAACAATCTTACCTTTTGGTAGAAATTGATAGTCACTAATTTTGAGTGATTGTAGGTGAGCCCATAAAAAGGAACTATGAATTAATTGTCATCAAGTTATTTTTTAACGAAATGTCACATTTTTTCTCCACTTTTAATATAAAAAAGGAACTATGGATATAAAATGAAAAAAATGGGGCCAACTATTAAACCAACAATCACAACAATCTTAACTTTTAGTAAAATTGTACAATCTCTCACTTTTGTTGATGTTGGTGAGATCCACACAAATAATACATGCATTGATTTGCAAATTGACACTTTCAAAAATTATATTGTGAATAATACATGTATTTAAGAAATTCACCACTTACAATCATAACTTAAGAAAATATATTTATAATGCATTAATTATTGAAGTACTTGCACTCTTATCAGAGCACCCAAGTTGTTAACAAAAAAAAAATCTATTTTTTTTTAAAAAATCGAGCAGAAGGAAGCTATAATAATAAATATAGAATTGATGAAAATTTGCTACAGCCAATCCAAACCAAGCACTGGCCGTTCACTGGACTCGTACTTGGATGAGCAGAAGAGGTTTACACGAAATTAGAACTGACACATGTTACTATGCATTCTAAGGCTGACCACAGTGAGCCAAAGAAATCCACCCACAGAGAGAGAGACACTGTCGATGGAGAGCATCATCATCAGCCAGCCAGCCAGCCAGCCGGGTCAAATTTTTCAGAGATTCAGATGAATTGAGCTTTTCCCACCACCCACTGCCAGTCGCACAGTTTTCAGGTAACTGTTCCAATTTTCCACTTTACTCAGTTTTTTCTTTTATATTTCGTTGCTGGTGAGTGGAGACACTTCATGGCTCATGCATGGAAGTGGGCGGCAATGAACAGTCGATCGCTCATATAATTTTTTCAGCTAGCTAGTGAGAGAGGCAGCTAGAGAGAAAGGGTTGCCTTTTTCCAAGTTTGCCAATCTCATACAAAAAAGGAAGAATTGGCAATGTCTTGCTTTATCTTTCCCGGCATTCAAGTCACCAATCTACCATTTTATCACCAAAGCGATATGGCTCATGGAGGTTGTTTGGTGCTATGGCCACCCTATTAGCAGCTAGCAGTTTCCTTGGGCTCTAGCAGTTCAGTCTCTATGTCATTCAATCCAAAGTTATTATTCATTAATACCTCATGCATGTACACAAATATTCCGATTGGAATCTAAAGTACATGGGATTATTATTTTTTTAATTTCTTTCAATATAATGGTGACCCGGATATACGTTTTAATGTTAGTCGTTACTTAAATCACCTAATTATGTGAATGTTGTTTCATAATAGTGCGTTCGACTTGGTGGACGAAACGCAGAATAGTGCATTCGACTTGGTGGACTAAAAGGGCTTAAATCAAATGTTGTTTCATAATAATATGTCAATGTCATAAGAATTGGACATAATGAACAAATACCCGAGTCATTCATCTAATAATTCTTACTTGATTTAATGAGTTAATGTAGAGTTATGGATAGATAGACTAGCTTTTTTTTCATACCAGATTTCTGAATTAATATTACGAACATTTTAAGTATTTAGTAACAAAAGATCTATGTAGATTGTGAAAATTATAATATGGATAATGTTAATTTTTTATCCGGAGGATGGTCTAACATTTATAAATATTGGGAATTTGTTAGTGTTTTCTACTGTGGGTTGGACATGAAAATATATAAATTAGTGTGTAATAAACCAGTTGGTCCCAATAACTCGAGTTGTTGGGAGAAGGTTCTGCTGGATCTTATACCACTTTTTAACACGCCCCCTCAAACGAAAGCCAACCCATGGGCTTGAAGTTTGCACATGCCCACCATACCTTGTGCTTTAATCCACTGTTAATATTGGGGGTCGTGGAGATTCGAACACACGACCACTTGGCCAAACCAGCTCTGATACCATGTCATAAACCAGTTGGTCCCAATAACTCGAGTTGTTGGGAGAATGTTCTGCTGGATCTTATACCACTATCTAATATAGTGTATTTTTCGTATAAAAATATTCATGACAGTGGTTAAATTTTGATACATCAACAGAGTGTCGATTGATCGATTGATTATGAAAGTATCCTTTTTTAGTGGTCATACGGAATATAAACTTTCAATACCTTCAATTATGTAAAACCTATAAGATGAATTCTTGACCATATATCCCTCACATTATGGATACTTCATTTCCGTTTTCTTGTGTCTTAATATGAGGTGTTTTATTGATACATTTGGATCAAGCGGTTTCAAAATTTGTTCTCTATATTAGATGCAATAAGTGGCAGAGCTAATATAAAAGAGAATGTTTGTTCTCACAAAAAAAAAGTGAATACTTGCTCTCACAAAAGTGGAGTTTATATTAACTTCGCCAAACACTCCACTTTTGTGATTTCTGTTTAACTTTTAATTAAAATATATTCTACAAATGAGTTTAATATAAACTCAGCTCAAAGCCTAGTGGCTTCTGGTGGTACCAGTAGCCACTTCAGGCGTTGAAAGAATATTTGCGAATCTTTAGTATGATACTGAAGAGTGACATTATTGTTAGTTTAATTACATGAAGAATGTGAATAGAAGGGTGTGAGGGTTTTGCATAGATTATATGCCCCATCACATTGGTATTGGTGGTTATTTATTTATTTATGGACTGTCAATGGAAAACAAAACAATATATGCAATAGACATTTGGAATTGTGATATAGGATCGTCAGGATATGCATATAATGTGCGCAAGGCAGAATATTGCACCTTCTTGATTGAGCTGTGCTAGTATTATAGGGCCTAATGCCTATACAAGTAGGAACAAATAATATTATCACTGCATAATATTCAATCTAGCTGTCCATAATTATGTGTGCATGACAGCCCAATGATGGCACTAATGCATTCATGAAAGTAAACGTGTCATATCAATGCCAAAACCAAAGGTAGGCTTGAAAATTAGAAGAAAAAAAAAGAAGAGTTATTCAACTTATTTTTGGAAGTTGAATTTGGGTTTTGTCCTCAGGTACTGTTCACAAGGTATTTATTCCTACACCCAGTTTCACTATAAATTTTTTAATGTTTGTATTACATAAAGGTATTCTAATATTAGTTTTTTTTTTACACTCCTTAATGAGTTAATGTGATTTTATCATTAGATCATAATTTTTTTATCACTAGACGAGATCGTACGAAAAAATCGTGTAACTTGATTTTATTATTAGAACATAAAATTTGTATCATTAGATCACACAGTACTACATATTTGTGCAACATTATTCTATATATAGCAGTTACGTAATTACAAAAATATTTTAAAAAACTATCAACTTCATCATAAACTCTTTATCATTAGATCAAATATATTATAAAAAGCTCTCACTTTGATCATGAACTTTTTATCACTAGATCACACTGTACAAAAAATTTGTGTAACATTATTCTACAACTTTAGCACTATATTACAAATATTAGTTTTTTTTATAGAACAATTTAATCAAATGTTATATTTTATCATTATATTTGCATATTCATCACTGAATCGGTATTTCTTATTTCTCATCAATTCGCAATAGACAAATGTTTTGTAAGGTAACAATTTGTTTAGGTTTGAAGTGAAACCCTAGAGGATTGGGCTTCTCATTTCATCTCTTGGTTTAAATACAGAGCAATCTCCTCTACAAGACACAGCTGCTCATTGCTGCAGTTCTGTTCTTTAGCTTGAAGTAGAAACAAGTACAAAGCTTGGCAGAAAAGAAAGCAAACAGGAGGAAACAACTTCGTTTAGTGGGTTGGAGACGTTGATGGTTGGAGGAGACATGGAGCAATTTGATGGTGTTGTTGAGGACCTTTTCACGAACGAGATGGCAATCCAACTTGATGTGCTTTGTTCGTTCGTGGAAAGTAGGATTTTGGGCGATGTAGATGCCGCTCTGGTTGTCGCAGAAGAGGGTCGCCGGTGAGGAATGAGAGAGCTGAAAATCACGAAGGAGATACAGCTACCATTGAAGCTAGTAAGCAGTGAAAGCAAGTGCGCGATATTCTGCTTCGCAGGAAAAGCGGGATACGGTCTTTTGCTTCTTGCTTTTCCAAGAAATTAGGGCTTCGCCGAGGTACACACAGTAGCTAGTTGTGGAGTGGCGTGTGTCAACGCAAGCAGCCCAATCAGAATCGGTGAAAGCCTTCAATTGGAGGGAACTAGAGGAAGGGAAGAAGAGACCACGTGCAGGGGAATTTTTTAGGTACCTCAGAATCCTTTCAATTGCCTTGTAATGAGTAACACTTGGGTTAGCCATGAACTGGCTAACCTGTTGAGTAGCATAGGAGATGTCAGAACGTGTAGTTGTAAGATAGATTAACTTACCAACTAAAGTCCTGTATAATTATGGGTCTGCACATGGGCTGTCACAATTGCCGCTGAGATGTAGCTTGTAATCCATCGGAGTAGTGACTTATTTGGAATCCAAAACTTGTGCTTCCTCAATTAGTTCCAGAGTGTACTTCCTTTGAAATAGATGAATGTCTTTTGTGTT
Organism: Linum trigynum; assembly: GCA_964030455.1. NCBI lineage: Eukaryota > Viridiplantae > Streptophyta > Magnoliopsida > Malpighiales > Linaceae > Linum > Linum trigynum. The sequence goes on from OZ034819.1 coordinate 8,228,978, forward strand.
CCTTGCAACTTCAATTCCAAGAAAGAATCTCAGTGGACCTAGATCTTTGATGCTGAACTGTTTGTGCAATTTGGACTTTAGATGTTGTACTTCCAAGAGATCATTGTCTCCAATAACCAGGTCATCCACATATATAAGAATACATGTGTAACTGATGTCAGTGAGCTTGTAAAAAAGAGAGTGATCTGCTTGGCTTTGAACATAACCATCATGAGTGAGACAGTCTGTTAGCTTAGAGAACCACTGACGAGATGCCTGTTTTAAGCCATATATGGATTTCCTGAGTCGACAAACAAGGGTATGGAAGCTAGGGGGAGGAGTGTAACCTTTTGGCAAAGTCATATAGACTTCCTCCTAGAGATCTCCATGGAGGAAGGCATTATTCACATCTAATTGGTGAATATGCCAATTCCTTTGAGCTGCAATAGCCAGAAATGTTCTAACAATGGTCATTTTAACAACTGGGGAAAAATTGTCTTGATTATCAACCCCCTCTTGTTGAGTATTACCCTTAGCAACAACTCTGGCTTTGAAACGATCCAAAGAACCATCTGATTCAAACTTGACCTTATAAACCCACTTGTTTCCTATTGGGTTCTTTCCTGGTGGCAAATTGACAACATCCCAAGTCCTGTTTTTTATTAGAACACCTATCTCCTGCTGCATAGCAGCATTATATTGCTCAGAGAGGGAGGCCTCTCTGTATGTGTTAGGAGCTTGGTAGGTAGATATGCTGAGAACAAAATGTTTGTAGTGGGATGCAAGTTTGTCATAGGAAAGAACTGAGGAAAGAGGATACCCAGTGTGATGAGCCTGGAGATGAGAAGAAGCACTAGAGTTGCTAGACTGTTGGAGAAGGTAGCAATGGTAGTCTTTGGTGAGGTGAACTGGGGGTTTTATTTGTCTGTCAGAACGTCTAACTGGTTGAGTTGGGGGAGGAGGGGGTGGTGGTGGTGGTGGTGGGGTAGGGGCTGAAGGAGAGGAAGATGAAGGTGATGGGGAAGGAGGGGGAGATGGAGAGGATGATGAACTGGGTACTGAAGGGGTAGAGTTGGCTGGTGTGGAGGAAGAGGAAATGTCAGGTTGATTTGGAATAGGAGGGGGGGGGGGTGTAATCTGTGAAGTCATCAGCAAATGTGAAAGGATTAGGAGTAGGAAACATATTAGTTGGGTGAGCTTGGGATTCAGGTTCAACAACAGATAAGGAGTGAAAAGCGAAATGGTTTTCATAGAAAACAACATCCCTAGAAACAAAGGTGTCATGAGAGAGAAAGCAAACAGGAGGAAACGACTTCATTTAGTGGGTTGGAGACGTTGAGTCGAAATGGTGCGCAGAGTCCAAAACGCTGCGCAGAAATCAAGTGGACCGTTGAAGCTTTTCTCCCTCCACCAGATCGATTTTGAATTTGGGTGTCTGAGCTGTTATAAGGTAAGTTATTCTCATAACAATTTAATCATGAGAAATTGTAAAGCTTATGTAGAGATTTTTATTTTTTTTATATATCACTTAAACAAATATATGATGTATGTCTTTGAGTCTTTCGTATTGATTAAGACATATAATTAATTTCTTGCGAGTAAAAAAACTAGTATGTAGAAACACACTTATTATAACTCCGTAGTAAATACTCATAGGGTATAACCCGTCTAAGATTCTACCTAGCTCCACCTAGCTGTGGTATATGTAATCTTGAGAGCACAGTGAAAGATAGATAAAACAACATATGGGTCGTTTGGAACTTTTGATTATGGAAATGATGTATTAAGAGAATGTGTGTATTAAAGATTATGTGTATATTAAGAATGTGTGGTTTTGAATTTTCATTGTTCGGAACCTATACAAAAATGCATGGATTATAGTTTAAATAAACTATGCATACTAAAGTCTCACCAAAAAGGTAAGATTATGAATACATCATTTTCTATGTATTAGAAATACAATATGAATTATGAATACATGCATTATGTTATTACATCAAGTCAAAAAACGTTGTATTTTAAGGATACATATATTGAGAATACAATTTCTGAAATCGAAGGTTACAAACGAGCCAATAATTGTAATATGTGTATAATGATCCGAAATTGATGAGTGATGCCTTTGGCAGGTCGGCCAAGAGACATTCTCATATTCCGAGCCAATGGCTTCTTGCTCTGCGCCATAGATGACAAGAGAGAGAGAGAGAGAGAGAGAGAGAGAGAGAGAGAGAGAGAGAGAGAGAGAGAGAGAGAGAGAGAGAGAGAGAGAGAGAGAGAGAGAGAGGCCCAAAATCATCACAAAAATTGATCTATGATCGAGTTAGCTAGCTAGCTAGCTTCGAGTTCCAATACATATATCTCTCCCTCTCTCTCTCAACCGTACCTGTCCATATCTATATCTTCAGTTAAGATAGCATGATTACGGGCATGCACCCGTCTCCAAAGTTTTGCCCTGAAAACCATCTCTTTCAAGCCCTAGCTAGTTTCCAAGTACAAAGACCCGCGCCTTCTATTGCCATTCTAGCTAGAGTTAACATTTGCTCCATCTTCGAATGCCGAAAACCTCAGTCAGTCAGCCTACAAACTCAACTATTTGCTCCCAGAACGTGGCACATAGAGAGAGAGAGAGAGAGAGAGAGAGAGAGAGAGAGAGAGAGAGAGAGAGAGAGAGAGAGAGAGAGAGAGAGAGAGAGTCATCAAGTGAAGTTAATGTGCTTGCAGAGATAGATCAGCTGGTTCGATAGATGGTGGACTCAACTCATTTTCAAAAGAGAGAAGAAAATGAAGCTTTATAGCCGATGCCCGAGAGTGAGACATAATAGAGAATAACTCGGGACTCGAGCTCTAGTCATATAGAGTCTGTAGATAGAAAGATAAAAACGAGAAGGGAGGGGATGTACGTGTTTTATTAGTATGGTTGTCAAGCCGCTGTAAGCCGATGGGTACAATTGAGTTCAATCGATATCGTGGACAAAAATTAGACGTATGATCACCCATATGAAGTTGTAGTCAAAATAGGTGGATAACATGATGATTTTTGTTTGTAATGTATAGATAGATTGTTTTAAAATAAATTATAGAATTAATACACAATGCATTTGGTGCTGATAGTTTTGTACTTGTTTGTTATTTTGTTTAAGACCGAAATTAATTGTATCTCGTACGTACCATATGACTTCCTAAACCAGTATGACAATCTTGATTATCGGTGTTAGCTATATAGTGGCCCTTCCGGTACGCTATTCTATGCATCTATATATTGTCCACGCCCGTTTCCCTCCTTTGCTGGTTCTTTGTCTCCTCCATTGATCCCAATCTCTGCCTAGCTTCTCCCTAACCTCCTCCACGTGTTCTCTCTTTCACCTTCTCCATTCTGCTTTCTCTCTCCCTCAAAACACAAACAACTTAAAGTACTAAACACACCATGGAAACGCCTTCCTTGACCTACATATCCTCCGGCAATGAGAGTTTGTGCTGCGTAGAAGAAAATAATGATGACGATGAAGACTCCTTGCTCTTGCTTTCCCTTGCTCCTCCTGGTCAACAACCCATCATCAGCAGCAGCAGCAGTAGTAATAGCACTCACCCTTCCACAAAAACCAATGATCACCACATATTCACCAACCCTACCACCAATGATGAAACTAGTTTTACTGCTGGTGGTGTAACAGTAGCTTTGCATATTGGCCTTCCTCCTCCACCAACAACCACCACCCCAAACCCTAACCCTAATAACGCCTCTCCATCTGAATCTCCTCTTGCACACGAGGGACAGTATTGGATCCCTTCCCCTTCCCAAATCCTCGTCGGCCCAACTCAGTTCTCCTGCCCCGTCTGCTCCAAGTCCTTCAACCGTTACAACAACATGCAGGTTTTGCTTCATCCATTCATTCTCTCTCTCTTTTTTTTTTTTTTGGTTTCAGTCTTTCTTAATGAAGTTTGTTGTTTTAGATGCATATGTGGGGGCATGGATCTCAGTACCGAAAGGGCCCCGAGTCGCTTCGAGGAACGAAGCCGGCTTCCTCGATTCTCCGACTCCCGTGCTACTGCTGCGCCGACGGGTGCAGGAACAACATCGACCACCCGAGGTCGCGGCCGTTGAAGGATTTCAGGACCCTGCAGACGCACTACAAGAGGAAGCACGGGGTGAAGCCGTTCGGGTGCAGGAAGTGCGGCAAGAGCTTCGCGGTGAGAGGCGACTGGAGGACACACGAGAAGAACTGCGGGAAGCTCTGGTTCTGCATTTGTGGGTCAGATTTCAAACACAAGAGGTCGTTGACGGACCACGTGCGTGCTTTTGGGGACGGCCATTCCCCACACACCGTGGAGCCCTATGTGGAGAATGAAGTCGAAGATGATGACGATGAAGAAGAAGAAGATTACAGTAGTAATGATGATGACGAAGAAGAGTATAGTCATCCACGTTTGAGCAATAAAAATGGTGAGGTGACACGTCATCATCATATTAATCGTGGTCCGTACCTCTACTAAGTTAGTTGCTAAATGCTGTAATAAATATTGTTATGATGATGATGATTATGATTATATAGGAATATCCAAAGGGCATTGTTGTAGTTTATGGGATTGGGAGGAGTGTGTATTTTTGTTTGGTATTTAAGATAAGAGGGTGGGAGGAAATGGAGATGGAGATGAAAGACAAACAGTATAGTGAAAGGTGGAAAGGGTGATAGGTCCCTCCCTGGTGCTGATTGCTACCTCTTGCAAGTTTCTAAATTGAAAGGTAAGAAGACAAGACCTCTTTTTAGGTATATACTTTTTTACCTCTCCTCCTTTTGCTTTGCATTTAACGTACGGGAAATAATAATAACTGATCGAGAGGTAAGTTAAGTGAAGTGAAGTGAAGTGAGTGAGAGCTAGCAGTATAGATAAGCAGAGCAGACCATGCAGCAGAACACATACAGTAGCAGAGTCACAGATTCCACTGTTCCTCTCTCTCTCTCACTCTCTCTCTCTCTCTTGTGCTCTCTCTTCCCTTTTACCCTTTTCTCAGTTATCTCACAGAGCTTCGACTGCCACTGGAACACTTTGATCCAGCCTCTCTACTGCCAGTGAAACGAAAGAGATAGAGAGAGAGGAAAGGTAGAAAAATAGGGGATGGTTGTAGTAAATGGACCACTTCATTTCTTTTTTACTGTTTTTGGGGTTTCACCCAAAGGGAAAATGCAACTTTGCCTTTCCAGACTAACTACAAAGAGAGATACTGCTGCCACCACTTTCCTGAGCCATAATACATTTATGACTGTGATTCTGCTTATGTACATTATATACCCTAGAAACATATATAGATATATAGGCTTATTATATATACTCAAGTAACCCAACTCTCTCTCTCTCTCTCTCTCTCTCTCTCTCTCTCTCTCTCTCTCTCTCTCTCTCTCTCGTGGATACTACTGTTGTGGCATCATATCTAGCAGCAAAGACATAACTATAACTTGCTGTCTGTCATTGATCTCTGTTTAGTCTTGTCTTTGTAACGTAACAACGTGTGTCATGATTGTCTATTGATTGTGTCTCCTCTAATAACCTGTCTTTTCTCATCTACATTACTACAAATAAAGACTTCATTCCATCTTTCATTATATATTACATCACATCCCTTTATTCTGATAGGTTAAGTCACTTTTTGACGCATTCTGGAAAGTTTGCAGACTGAGTTTTGGGCCCTGACCCCATTTGACCGCCCACCTTTATTTATGCTTTGAAATGACAAGCTTCAAATCTTTGAGCTTTGAATGCTGTCCCTGAGTTATAATTACTCGAACCTGCTATCTGCCTGGAAACAACTTTCACCCTCGAATCCAATGTGATCTTTGTGATTAATCCTTTCAAGCCCTTGATTTGTTTATACTGGTTCGGTAGGGGCTGCACTTTGTATGCATGGCCTGGCCATTGAATCATGTCCTCATAATCTCAGACGTAAGTTTCATTTTTTTTTTATATGAAATGTGATCACCATGTGTAATGCGGTCAAAATCGCGTTTCAAATAGTAAACACTCATAAGAATGTTTCAGTTTGCACCCAAAAATGTTTTGCCAGCCAACTCCAATGCTTTGAAGCTTAGCGCCAAGGTCATTCATATTTCATGTTTAGTCTTTTTCATCTATGGTCTCTGATTTTCTTCACTGGTGGGTTGTGATATATATTATCTACACCAGTCACCAAATTCCATCAATCAATTGCTCCATCTAAACTTTGTTTGTTCAATTTTATTGCAGAATCTGTGGTGCATTATAGCACCCATGGGCTTTGGTGCCGCGTATAGACTTAGTAATTAGGGATTATTATTAGTTAATCGTTAGGTTATTATGGTTATTCGTATTAGTTTATTGTGTCTTGTGGAGGAAGTCATTAGTTACTTTGTTAGAGTGGGATAAGATTAGCTATTAGATTTTCTATGTTTTCCTATAAATATATACTTTGTGGTTCAGTTATGATTATCAGAAGAAAAATATTCAATTTATCGTTATGTTTATTTAGAAGTAGTCGTAACTTAGCTAGAGATTCCCGATGCAGGAAACTATAATGTATCAATCTGTGCAGAGCGCGCAGCAGCAAGCGCCGAGGGAGAGGACAGAAATTGAGACATCCACTTCCAAAAAATTCTTCACCAATTGAGACATCCACTTCGAGAATGGTTACCTTTGTTCTTCAAGTTCAGAGTGCCTAACTAGATCAAGAATGTGGCTACGTGTAATCTAGCTAGAGTCGATTGCATTCTAGTGGTGGGCAATATTGAGGATTGGGAGGAGTGTTTAACCTAGCTAATTATTCATTGAATTAGTGTGGCTGTATGTTAATTCGTCACTCTATATATGCAGCATGGCCACTCTAGCGGTATTTTTAAGATATTATGAGTTTGTTCTACTTTAAACATGAATCGCACTTATTTAATCATTTATCTCAAATATTCATGCTCACATTTTGTATAGTACATGCCCGACTTAACAGATTTTTAGCTATTATACAGGAAACATTAAAAATTTACGTTTTTACTTTTTGATTCTACTCTTTTCGATTTTACCCATTTTTCGTTTCTAGGTAAAATCACGCTTTTAACTGCATTGCGTGTAATAGGTACATACGATTGAAAACCAAGTAACGTAAGATAATTAAGAAGAATATCGTGCATTTTTGTTGAGATTTTACAACGAAGAATTCTAGTCATCTGATTTTTTATTTTTTGGTATTACAGGCGCTAAAGGGCGCCCAACCTATCAATCAAAACACAATCCTGATTCCTGGGGGCTAGTCATTTGAAATTATAATGATTCATTTCATATATTATAGACAATGCAAGCAAAAGAACCGTTGATCTTAAAAATTACTCATATAGACTCCGAATTTCCGAGCCACGCTGTAGTTTATTTTGGAATACAACTTGATGGTGCTCAATATATTTATATTCCAACCAGGGACGTCCCAGAAACTTTGGAGGCCCTGTTCTGAAAATAAAATGAGGCCCAATTTTTTTTATAAGTTCATAAAATATAAATAATATAGAATGATAATAACCGATGAACAAATAATAGCCGAAACCATAAAAACTACTACAAAATTAAGAGATTAAGATATTGAATCAACCAAAATTAAACAAATGAAACAAAACAAAAACTCAATTGACAAATAGTTAATTCACTAAATCCATCTAAATAGATTTTGGTAACTCAATTGAGCTGAAGAGTAAAAGATTTGTAATATTCAAATATCACATACAAGACAAGAAAAATAGAGAAGAAGATGATATAGCATTTGAATTTCTTAGTCTAAACATTTGTGTCGTTAACTATTTTCAATAAAAATGTGTTTGAAATAATTCATACTCTTTTCTTTTCACTGTTGTTCCACATAAAGGATATATTGTTGCCGTAAAATCTAAACCAGCTGGTATCCTTTGTTTTACGCTAGCTAAGAAAACAGAAATAATTGTTGGTGAATTTTTTTTTAATACATAGATTATACCAAGAAAATAATTTAAATTAATAACTAATTGGGTGCGCCTACGGTGACATGCATGTCACGGTGACTTGCACTTTTCGATCGACCTCAGTTAGGATTAGGTCGACCTAATATGTTGTTTCAGTGTAAAAACAATTTCATAGTGAGTACTTTGGAGATTCATATCATACAATTGGCTAGATGAAAATTGAAGATTAATGGCTTGTTTTGAAGCTGGAGTGTCCCTCTACATATTGAAGTGATTGAGAGCTCGATAGGAAGTTCATAAGACCATTTTTCAACCTGATCAAAAGGCTATGCCAAAACTGGGAAACTGCCTGAAAATGGCTGTCTGGAAACGTGTTTGTGAAGCCTACTTTAGAGCTCAATTCGAAAAGCATGAATGCGAGTCGAGTCCAGAGGCCTCTACCACGTTAAATTATGTATGTTTTTATACAAATTCAAGACATTGGATGAAATATTGGATATCTGTAAGGCTTCAAACAAAAGGGTCGAAGTTGCTACGAAGGCTGTTTCTCTGGTAGACTTCGAGCACAAGCAAGTTGCCAGAAAAATAGCCTTCGTAGCAACTTCGAGCCTTTTGTTTGAAGTATTATAGATATCCAATCTTTCATCCAATGTCTTGCCTTTTTAGAAAAACATACCTAATTTAACGTGGTAGAGGCCCCTGGACTCGAATCGCATCCATGCTTCTCAAATTGAGCTCCAAAGTAGACTTCACAAACACGTTCCCAGACTTAGCCATTTTCAGGCAGTTTCTCAGTTTTGGCATAGCCTTTTGATCAGGTTCAAAAATGATCTTCTGGACTTCCTATCGAGCTCCCAAGTACTTTAATGTGTAGAGGGACACTTCAGCTTCAAAACAAGCCATTAATCTCAAATTTCCATCTAGCCAATTGTAAGATATGAATCTCCAAAGTAGGCACCATGAAACTGTTTTTATACTGAAACAACAGATTAGGTTGACCTAATCCTATATGAGGTCGACCGAAAAGTGCATGTCACCGTAGCAAAGTCCTAACTTTATTATAGTTGCATAAAGGAAAAAGGAAATTTTTACCGGTTGCTTTTGTTATTCTTGGCAGAGTGGTAACATGTAGGCATTCTAGTGCATTAATTAAGGTTTTTTCTTATTCTTCTTCTGGATTTTTATATGCAGAGGCCCATATATAAGTCATATGAGTCCAATTGCCCATTATACTCATAAGTGTTACATAAGATTGGGGGCCTTGTTTTTCCTTGAGACCCTGTGCTGGGGGGCCTATGCTGGCCGGGCTTGCGTCCAACAAGAGAGGGAATGTTTCATATATAAAGACAACTAGCTTATAACCCGACCCGTTGGTCGGAGGTAGCTTAGCTGAGTATTGAATTATTGGAACATTTGTTGTCCTAGAGCTCACAGAGATTCGGAACCCCTCGTTTGCTCTCAGGTGACTCTTCCCCGTGGGTAGGATGGTTCGACGACTTTGTGGTTAAGATGAGGAGTATGGTGCTAAGGAAATTGGTTTGGGAGGAGAGGCACTCCAATTCTCTGTGCTCCTGTTTCGTCAATGTATTTTAGGACTTGCAAGAACACCAAAGACTACTAACCAATTTGACAGCAATAATACACAAACAATTAAACCATAATACCCAACATAGAATATCTTAATTATACTGAATTGTTTCAGTTAGCCAGATAGCTCATGACAACTACATTTTTCTGCCAATCAAACACAGCCCCGATGGTTCCAAAATTGATCAAATAATGCAGAAAAACATCATGGAAATAGAAAGAACTCAGTCTCTGAAACTGAACAAAGGGCGGAAGGCCCAGAACTGAACATGGTTTTAAAGCACATATCTGACATGTTTTGGATTCATTTGCTAGAATAAGTAGTTGAAGCACATGAATCACATTTCAATCCCTCCACAATAAGCGCAAGCGCTCACTTCACCGGTACAAATCATAAATAAAGGAAAAAGAGGAAAACATAGAATTAAGGGCAAAATCGTCGGGTACAGGCCAACGAGAATAATCAGTGGCAGTTTTCGTTTGAGAAGTGGTGGCTTTAGCTGCTTGCGGCAGGCTGAACACATATATGAACATAACACTAAAGATGAACATGACTATATTTTGTCTATCATTTAAAATAAAGTTGATTTAGTTGCCCCACAATCTATGCATTTACATTACCTCTTCTCTTCAAGTTTCGAGGCAAGTTCATTCCTAAAGTCCCCTCATCTCCATTCAATTGTGACAGCATCTACTGTTGACCTTTGTTGACCCAAATTAGGAAGGTATATCAGTAGGGGTCTGGTATATGAAAAAAGCAAGCATGCAACTCAACGTAAACGAGTAAGGCTACTCTTGCTTTTGCCTCCCGATTTACACCCTTGTGTCTGAAATGCCCCTCACAGCATGCAACTCAACGTAAACGAGTAAGGCTACCCTTGATTTAGCATCCATAACTTTATAATAACAATTCAGCGACCAGTTTGTGATTGTAGACATTTGACATCATATATTACCCAACATTAACTAAATTTGAGGTGGGTGGGCATGATGGGTTAATGAAATATGGTTTCTTCACTAAATTATGAGGCGATATGGAATTAACCACCTAATAAACAATGAGGGCTGCCATTTACTGCATGTTCCAGCAAACTTAAAGAGGACAACCATTGCACAACCACAACCCCAAAAGAATCCGTAGCGGCATCTAATATGCAAACCATAACTAATTGGAAGAGCCCCAACAACCATCCCAAAATAGTCACTGATCTACTCGAAATCAACCAAAAAAACTTAAGAACGTGAGTAATCAAAATTAAGTACGAAATATCACCCAAGTCATGAAAGAAGACAGTTCCAAAAAGCCTCAAAAGCCTTGGCATTGCAACACCAACCATCTGCTGAAGCAAATTTGCACCTACAGTGAAACAGAAGGCAAGACTCTGTAAGTGATGACTGCATTGGAGAGTAGAATTTTTTTCATAGACGTGTTTGTGAAAACTGAAAACTCACAAAAGCTATCATATAGGCAGTGTTCTTTTTAGGATCGTCACCACCATGTCCCTCCTACAAAAGAATAAGCTATTACAGAAGACAGTCACAATGTGCCAAAAATATTTTAAAATGAAGTGTCTGATTGAGTTAGAACTTAGAAGTTATTCAAAGTGATAGGAATAAAGTATCCTCGAATTACAATCTAAGATCAGTGTCTCATAGAACATCCATTCACAAACATCACATAATACCTAGAAAGGAAGATAAGAGTTGTTAAGATAGGACATGAATGCTCTCTTTCGCTATGGCTCTTGACTTGCATACATAAGTATATGCTAAAATCCTACATTGTATGATCTATGGACCAATAGCCAACCAATGCATGTTGAGTAAGAAAAGCTAGTCAGACTTATAGTTTCACATAACAATGCACTTATAGTTTCAAATGAATAGTTCCACACTTTCTTTTCCCCCATGATGCCCTCAAACTCCTCTCTGCATTATACAGCGAACACCCTGCATTAGTGATGATGAACACAGGTTATATCATACGCCAAAAACTAAAGGCAAATAGATTTATTTGATGGCAACAATTGAGTTCCAGAAGAACCTTGCCAAAAACCCTGAATTATTAATATAAAACGCAATCGAAAAATATGAAGATTTAGATCAGTTCGACATCATCCGTTACTTAAACCTTGAGAGAGGGCTCATCCGAATCGTCAAATCCATTGGTAGCATACACTATATTTTGCATAAAGCTTTTACCTTCAAATATTGTTCCGCCTTCAAGTTTAGCTTGCGATATTTTCTTCTTGACCTCCAACAAACCACCCCTCTGTCTAAAATCTTGCTTCAACCATCGAAATCTTCAGCAGTGGAAGACCCCAAAACAACTTCAAATCTATGTTCCTCTTCGTTCTGTAGGATCTTTAGCTATTTAGTCCCTACCGAAGTTGCAATATGGGGGATGAACGTTGATGACACCATGATAATAAAAGGATCGAGTCCAATAAAGAGTTCATTGTTTATTACCTAGAATAGGGGGCTGCATTCATCATTCTCCGGCTACGCAACTCCAGACCATAGAAGGCCGTGGCCATCAATACTTCATCTGAAAAGGCAGAGCGACATAAAAAATTGATCGGAATAGGTGGAGTGAAATCGATTGGAACTTACGGCGGTGGAGACCTTTGATTTACCTTTATCTTTCCCCTACACTGTGATTCGACGGGATCTCCGGCAATGTAAACCCTTGGTCACCATGGTGCAACGAAGATAAAAGGCAAGAAAATAAAACCATAAAAACACAATTACTACCCGCCGCCGTTCTCATCGCGGGGAGAAATGGATATAGGAGGAAGGGATTTCTCGTGGGATGGGAAGGAGAACGGAAAAGGGAGAAGGACTATGCACCAAATAAGCAGGTTGCATATCGACAACCACATGAAAACCTCCTGTGGGGTTCAAGCGATGTAATAATTCTCACGTAAACATTTGACATCAGGAGATAAGGGTTGCGAGGAAGAAATTGGGCGACAGATGATTGTGGCTTGGGGAAAGATTGGCGAAATGGTGGTGAGTTTGATATCAGCAGAAAATAAAACCATAAAAATAAAATTAGTACCCGCCGCCGTTCTCATCGCGGGGGAGAAATGGATATAAGAGGAAGGGATTTCTGGTGGGATGGGAAGGAGAACGGAAAAGGGAGAAGGACTATGCACCAAATAAGCAGGTTGCATATCGACAACCGCATGAAAACCTCCTGTGGGGTTCAAGTGATGTAATAATTCTCATGTAAACATTTGACATCAGGAGATAAGGGTTGCGAGGAAGAAATTGGGCGACAGATGATTGTGGCTTGGGGAAAGATTGGAGAAATGGCGGTGAGTTTGATATCAGTCTACACCGGAGAACGGAAACTGGTCGGTGTTCGATGGAAGTTTTACGACTGGTGGAATTAGGATGGGATTTGCAACTTCGTTGATCAGTGTGAGATTGGGTTTGTGCGGGAGCCAGGTACCGGCGGAGGAAGTAGAGTTGGGAACAGTTGGGGGACACGAAAGTTAGTTTAGGCTAAGTGGGTCTCAGTGGGCCTGTATAGCGACGTGAGAGGGTGTGCAATTTTCTGTTTCTGAAAGTACCCCTCCGAGAAACGCTCTGGAGGCGGGAATTTTGAAATGGGGCTCCTGTTTTATCCTTCGGCGTATTATATTATGTGTAGAAGAAATGAAGGTGGAGTCAATTAGAGGATTAGATCGAATTCATAAAGTAATCCAAAACTAATGTGTACGCTATAATATCTCTGCGAATCAGTTTAGCCTAGTCGCTTATTAATATAGATAAAGGATAAATAATTACATTAGGGCCTGGTGAGATGTGACAAAGTTGACCTTAAACTTTTGTGTATCCTATTCTATTTTTTCAAACCGAGATTTATCCTCCCTTCCCCATCAATGATCCGCTGGCAACTAGGCAAGATGGATCCTTGAACTTATACAAGTTGTGACTAGGTGATCATAATTTGGTTTCTCGCATAATACAGTGACAGAGCACCTAGATGTGAAGCATGGAACACTAATCAGATCTAGCACATACTAAAGTTCTTGAGATCTATGCAAGTGGTGATCTAATAAAATAGCAAGCCATAGGTGACAATTGATTCTCAAAGGACACACCTCCAATATGCAATGCTTATAATACTAGCAAAAAATAGAGGTTCGAGAGAGAACATTCCCATTATCTCAACCAAGTCAAAACACACTCAACTTTTTCCACTACCATTACTTATAACCGAGCTATCAACTCTTTTCATAGGACACTCTCCCTATCCCATTCGGTCGACCAGTTTGCAGAAGTATTCCGAGCTTCCCTCTATCAAATGTAATCCATTTCTCCAAGAATGCCCTCCACATGTAGAATCAGAAGAAAGTTACAAAACAAGCGCAAATTAAGCAATTGAACTATAGCTGAAAACCTTCGCTTCCTAAATTTTGTGTCTCTTAAATTTCAATAGCAGACCAAGTTTGTCTCGATCGTAACTGGAAGCAATAGCTACTACAAGTGGTCGAAATTAAACCTCTAAATGTAGTATCCTTGATGTGTTTCTCTCGTTGATAAGAGCATCCTTGCATGTTTTCCTCGATACTATAGTGTTGCTTTGTCTTTGCCACATCAATAACATATATACAGATGTAGACAACACCAGTCAAGCTGTGCAGAATACCCTAAAAATTATTCTCAAACCGAGGAAGATTACCCACTTGTAATTGTGTTGAGATGGATTGACGCATGACGCACACCTAGCAGATGACCGACAATGGAACGTTCGGCATGCCTCCAAATGTTGAGAAGGTGTGTACTCGGCGGACCGAGAATTGTCCTCACTCGGAACTTATTGTTAAAGAACATGAAAACATCAATGAGGCTAAGAACATCAATATACAGGGGCAGAGAGCGGTCCTACAATCCAATATCCAGGGGAGCTGATCCCACTCTCATCACTTTCTGGTGGCCAAGATAAGTGAGAGTGAACCATTTCTATCAAGAGGGATAGCCACATTAGCTAGTTCCTCCCATCCATAACACCACCATCGTTTTTCTTTCGAAAGAGTAAAGCTAGAATAGGGGTTTAACAATGGGATTGTGATCATATCAGGTATGGTGATCTTCTTTCCTAGCTAATTAAGTATGTAAGGTTTACGTTGAAGGGATGATATTGGTGCTAAGAGATAATAACATTGAGACGATGAAACTACTCGGTCCTTGGAATCCTTTATGCATAGGTAAAACTAGCTTAAGCTTGCATCTTCTTTATTTAGATTGAATGAGTGTGGGGCTGAGTCCTCTTGTTAGCTGAAGCCGTGAGGGAAGCAGGAAATAGAGGGATGTGGTTAATATGGAATTGTGGTGGAATTGATCTTTTAACATGAATATAAATAAGCATGCATGCATATGTAGTTTTATTTGGGGGTTGAAAAGTTTATGGGCGTATTTAAGTATGACTTATCATGTCAAATGCTTGAAGGATCATGATGCATGTTGTATTTGAAGGAGTGCATATGTATGAATTAGATTTTGGTCATGGGATCACTTAGTGCAGAATTTGTATTGAACCGTCAACTTGAATTGAGTGCCGAGCCCAAACCACTGGTTTAAATGATCTGAATTTTTGATATGTTATAGCCATGTGAATATAATTTAAGTAGGAAAGAGAAGGAGTCAATTTGGTTAAGATCAATAGAGAAATGACCAAAATAGTGAACTAGGGTATAATGTCAGTCTCGACATAAACCTACAATTAGGTCACTGGCACGTCACGCCCTCGACCCGGCCGTGACCTGTACAGATTATACTATTTCATCCTATAACATCCCGATTTGCATGTATTTGAGTTGGTTATCAATGGTATTGATTCCCTACTTGTTCCAAGTGATTAAATATTATTATATTGACTTTATAAAGGCAAGGAGCAAGCCGGGGAATCCTCAAAAGGCAAAGGGCTTGCGGATTAGCAACCAAACTGTGAGTAAACTCTAACCTATTAACCTATTGGATACAAATATGGTATTCGGGTCATGAAGCGGCTCGAATATAAAATATGAAATGTGGAATTAATCGATGGCGGTGACTATATGTGTGTGAATGAAATGATATGTGATGAATGATGGGTGAATATGATGTTCGTATGACTATTTGATTATATGTGTGAAACGTGATAGATGATTATTATGAATGGGAAATGAAATGTGTATGTGATAGGAAATGGCCTAAAAGGATATATTACAATACGGAAAAGATTATGAGGCAGTGATGGAATAATGAATGGCCTGAATGACTATACGAGGATACTAGGATAGCCTAATTGGCTATCGTGTGACTACTGGAAAGCGTATAAGGCAGAAAGGTGAGATTGAAGCCTATAAGGTGACGATGTATTATATAAATGGTGAACGTGACTATGTGAATGTTATGAATATATGAATAGACACGTGTGAAATGATTGATGATACTGTTTGGTACTTGTTCTATGACTAACTAAAGAATTGCATGATCACCTAAATCAAACTTATTGGCGCCATGTCATGCACTCTATGAGATATGATACTGCGGCTTTATGCCTAGCTCTCCGGGAGGGCGATACCAGGCCTGGTCATTAGCGATGCTTTATGCATCTATTGGCGGTGCTTAAGGCATCTATTGGGCAGTGCTTTATGCATCTGCTGGCGGTGCTTAAGGCATCTATTGGGCGGTGCTTTATGCATCTATTGGCGGTGTTTAATGCATCTATTGGGTGGTGCTTTATGCATCTACTGGATATACCTGGGGGAGTGCATGACTTGGCAACTTAAAGGCTAAAAGGCACGTAATCTAGCTAACCTTGTGTGTGTATGGATGGGTGTACTAGTGTGTGTGTGTGTGATTGACTACTGAATTGTGCATGGTTACATGTCTGGAATGCCTTAGCAAAGTGGATACTGAAATTGATTATCTCGGGAAACTAAGATATTAAGCACGAGGCTCGACTTCACCAGATATTATGTTTGTATTGATATTGTTGATAAGTTAGCTTTTACTCATTGAGGTGACGTCTCACCCCGTCAATATTTTTTTTTTCCATATTAGAAGTGTTGGACTAGAATCAAGGAAACTTAATAAGGCTCAGCTCGTCATCAATGAGGTGGGATGGTGGACTTGGACTCCGACATGACTTGTTTATATTATTTTGAGAGAAGATGGTCTTCTCTACTGTCATGTGTTTTGAAGTATTAAAAGTTTATGTAAATTATGGTTTGGTTTGTGAACGAAACAGAACTGTAAAAGATTTTAATCGGTATAATCTTGTGAATGTTTTAAATTATGTATGGGTGTTACATAAGATATCTTTTTAGATATGTAAGACTTGACTTTTGTTTCAAATGACTGTTTAAATACTCTTTTCTCTTTCTAGAAACTCTTCTTTTACTTGTCAAAATGGGGATACGAGATAAAAAAAATTAAATAGAGAATGGATGTTTTCAAACAAATACTTGGAGATTGTGTTATACTTATTCTCAAATTAGTTTTTATACAATAGTTATTCACTTAATTTCTTTCATATTTGGAGATTGTGTAACCCCAAACGCTAAGATAAAAAAATCTTGCTCTTTATGTTCTTAATATTTTATCAATTCTTTATCTTTAATCTTTAAATGTCAAATAAAAAAATAGAATTGATAAAATTTTGAAAGATAGAAAATATTAAAACATCTGCGGAACTATAAAAAGAGGGATTCAAACCCTTGGTACAAACAACTCGTACAACAAATTAGCAATATGATGCTTTAGTACACTCATCCATCTCTCTCAATTAAAAAAAAAGATAATGACTTTATTAAAAATATAGTTTGTTTTTAGGTTATGGGCTTAAGGCTCCATTGTCGTTGGTATATCCGACAATGTGCACTCATCGTTGCTGCTTCTCCTTCTTTTCGCACAATTTCTTGCTCTTCTCTCATTTCCCCTTTTTTCCTGTTTCTAATGACGACAACAACGAGATTATGGGCACAACTTTTGGGCATAGCAGAAGAAAATCGTATTGTATACATTAAGCCAAAGAACGTCGATGGTGGACTTCAGATCCCAGTAGAATTGGAGGAAGAAGACATCACACATTGGAAAGTCCTCCCCTGCTCCAATATCGTACTCTCCTCAAACCTGAACCCTTACAAAAGAAAGTTTAAGAACTTCATGTTGAGGAGAAAAAGACGCGCTGCAGAGATAATCATCATAAAATAAATGTGCTCATGGCTTCTCCAATAGTATACAAGCTTCATGTCCACTAAAAATGTGTGACTAGTGTCGGAAAGGATCACCTAGCAGGAATTGGGATCCCGTTAGTTTGGAGCGTATAACCATCGTGTAGGGGGCAAGTAAAATGTGCTCGGAATATGTTCATGGCCATGTGGTCATGTGAGAGGAAGACCTGTTGTTAAGCATCATATGTGTATTCGCCCAACACACCAATTAGCGCATCTAACAGGTTTCTCGGAGGACCAAAGGCGCACGCAACCCGACCCCGAGGGATGGTTGCGACAATAATTAAACTTCAGTCATTTATCTAATAATATTGCCAAATAATTCATATAGTTTTAATCATTACAAAAGCTATACGTAACGCATGTGTTTGTTTAAGTGATACATAAGAACAAAATATCCCTTCATAAGCTTGACGTAGTATCTTAATCATTATGAAAGTCTTTCATAATATTATTCTTTCATAAGTTTTATATAATGTCTTAATCATTAGGTAAAACTCATGTAGTACTTTTGTTCAATGGGCACAAAAGAAACAATTATCCTTCCATAAATTGTACGTAATATATAATTTATATAACTCTAATAGAATGTTGTGATTGTTGCCACATAAATATTTCATTATGTGTGGTCTAATAATAAAGTTATAGAAAGTACCACTTTTGATTAACTATTATGTAAAATACACTCTCATACTTTGTGCGATGCAAATTGGTGAGATGATTCAATTGATACATATGAAATAAGTATATGTTACGTAGTCTCCTAATCATTACAGAATACTTGTGTAATTGATAACCAAGGAATAGCTACCCCCAATAAGCTTTATATCATGCAATTGTCAATACGTACGTAATTGTTATGTTAAAAAAAATATCACATTTGACTAACTTATCATGTAAAGAATAAGATACCTTACAATATCTTTGTGCGATGCCAATTGATGAGATGATCATTAGTTATGAAAGACTTACATAATGCGATTATTTAATTGACATATGATCGAAGTGTTATGCAAAAAACAACCGACCCTGCAAAACTTTAATGTCATGTAAATGAGAAGTGTTTATGGTGAAATATTGGTTATGAAAGGCTTACGTAATGCGCTTATTTAGTTGACATATGATCGAAGTGTTATGTAAAAACAACTGACACTGCAAAACTTTAATGTCATGTAAACGAGAAAGAGTTTATGGTGAA
This sequence comes from Linum trigynum, assembly GCA_964030455.1. NCBI lineage: Eukaryota > Viridiplantae > Streptophyta > Magnoliopsida > Malpighiales > Linaceae > Linum > Linum trigynum. The sequence continues at coordinate 8,247,919 of OZ034819.1, forward strand.
ATTGGGTGTAAAGTGTTATGTAAAAAACAACTTACGCTTGAAAATTTTAGGACCATGTAAATGACAAAGACCTTATGGTGAATTGGGCGAATAGTGTTATTCAAAAAACAGCTCACCCTGTAAATTTTTGTGTCATGTAAATGAGAAAGAGTTATGGTGGAATTGCATGTTGATGACTCAATATTTGCACATGTTTTCCCCTTTGTTTCTTGATCGTTTAAGCTTTCATTATCGCTTCTTTGACCTATTTTACACTAGGTTGTGTTCCTTTGTCACATTTTAGGGCCTAGCACATAAAGTGAAGCATATGCGCAAGTTTCAAGTCAATCGGAGATCAATTGGCAATTCGGGGGAAGAAACTCGAGCATGACTTGAAGAAGAATGGATTTCTACCTCACTTTGTGACAATATAATCATGTAATCTTGTCATGAGAAGTATAAGAACGAGACTACAAGCTTCTAGGATCAAACGACACCTGATTTGGAGTTCGAATGAGGGAGAAATAAAGAATCAAAGATAGGGGACTCAGAACTGCAAAATACACGATATGGTATTTTGGAAGAATCATAAGGCCCCCCGGTCGTGAACCAAAAACACCCGACCAGGTATTTTCCCTTTTGCCCAGAAAAGTTACCCAAAGCATTTTGTTGATACTCGGCCGGTGCACTAAATACCCGACCGGGTATTTGGACTGGGTTTCGCGAACGCAGGCTGTTAAAAGCCTGTTTTGTGCTTTTTTGAGGGGGGAGATGAGTTTTGGATCCCAAACACCCAAGGGACGAACCAAAGAGAGAGAGTGCGATTTGAGGGCTCTCTTGGAGTGGAATTGGTGGATTTCTTCTCCTTGAAAGCTCGAGGAACAAATCCGTACTTGAAACTGATCATCGAAAGATTCTTACCGCATTCTCTCTCTTCCCTATGGAGTAACTTCCCTTCACTTAGGTTTTGAGGAACCCTAGCCATGTTTGTTTGATTGGATGATTTTATGAGTACTCTTACTTTATAATCTTGAGTTCATATTCAATCTATGCATGTTTTCATGATTCAACTATGCTTTAGTGGAGAATATTGATTATGCTTTGATCCTATGAGAGAGAATACCTAATTAGGTCAATAGAACACCATAGATTGATAGTATTGGATCAATTTCTTTAGTCGAGGGTTGATTCACTGCTTTTTATCAATTGAGAACCTCATTCGATAGAGGGAATCTAGTTCCAAACGCCTTGATCGGTAGTTCTAGAGAAGGATACGTCCCTCTAGGCAATTGACTCAAGAGGGCCTTGTTCCTTTAGTCGAGACTCAAGGTCTAGTTAAGGATTCTCCGCATTGTGAATGAAAGTGAAATATGGCTAGTGGCTAGGGGGAATCATATCTAAGTGAGTTCCTAACTTGTAATTAGATTAACGTTAACTGTAGTTCGTTAGAGTAGTTTTAGTTCTTTCATCTTAATCTGGTTTGCTAGATAATGAACTGAAGCTGAGTAATAGTAACTCTATAGACCCGTGGATTCGATATTTATTACTTGAGCCACTATACTACAGTCCCTTTCATTGGTTACACTTGGCCTTTGTTAGGAGTTGTGTCATAGCGAGTCAAGTTTTTGGCGTCGTTGCCGTGGACTTTCTAGATTATTAGGAAAGGCAGAAGTTTGTTACTTTAGCGTTTTTCTTTTCTTTTCCACCCTTACTTTTCACTTTGGTTTTTTTGTTTTTGTTGGTGCATATCTGAATCATGGATCCTCATGGCTTCTCCAACCATTGGGGGTATCCACCACCATCCGAGTGGTATTACCCCGAGACTTCCTGGAGCAATCAAGCAGGACAAGACTATGGATTCGGGTTCCAGTACCAACCCCCTTATTACGGAGAACAATCAGACCCCTGGGCATATCAAGAACAACCTCCTTATCAAGAAGAATTTCTCCCACAACTAGAATGGCCATCGGAGCTGGAGTTAGCCATGGTGGCCTTCACGGGCCATTCTGCAGAGCCATGCTACACTCCACAGCCAGATCCAAACTATGTATTGAGGCTTCTCGTGGAGCAGTTTGCTCGAGACATTAAGAGATCATACTCCAAGATGGATCTTTGTACCCAGGCCATGACCCGAACTGAGTTCGCCTATCATGAAACAGAGGAGATCCTCCTGAGCATTAAGAAGAGCCTCGAGGATCTTGAGAAATCTTATGTGCAGCCTACTCACAATCACCCTTATGCTACCATACTAGAAGAGGAGGAGGAAGGCAAAGGCTACGAAGACATTGTGGAGCAGACAGAAGTTGTCACAGAGAGCTCCCATGATGATCATGATAAAGAATGTCCGGTTGTAACCGACCACACCTTCCCACATCGCACACTGAGCTTTGAAGAGGCGGGCATGAGTGAGGAGATGCAAGATGATCTCATCGAAGAAATTTCTTTGTGACTTGCTCTCCAATCCGTGTTGGAAGAAGAAGAGCATGAAAGGGTGCGGAAAGAAGTTGTGAAGGATGACAAAAGTGAAGCAGAAGGAGTTCTTGATCCTTTCTCGGGGGTGATACCACATTTTGAAGAAGGAAGGGGGGTTGAGGAAGCAATTGGCGTCCAGGAAGCAGATGAAGTTGAGGTGGAAGAGGCTTGCACATGTCATGAGTTACATGTGATATCTCCACCAAACTTCGAGGAGCTGCTTGGCAAGGACCCATTTGCAGTGTCTTTTTGTCAAACCAAGGCTACATCGACATCGGTCCCTCTTGGTAGACGCGATGGTGGTCAATCGATGTTGTCATACCTAGTTTAGGGCAAAAGACGGAAGAAGAGAAGAAGAGGTCTCGAGGGTGAAGACTTCATCTGCATCAAGTGCACGAGCTTTCATCACTTGTCATACCACATGCTCATGACTTGAGACTACACCTCATCAACGAGAACCTCAACTTCAAGGAGTTTTTGGGGTGGACCGAAACTTAGGAGTCATCGTCCGGTTCATGACGTGAAAGAAGCGCTTGTTGGGAGGCAACCCAACCAGTCGGTTTGCATTTATTTGCCTATTTCTCTTCGGTTGATTCAATTTTTTTCTTTGATTTTAGAGTCCATAACTCAACCTTTATGAGATTTTGTGTGGTGTTTGTGTTCCGACTACTCTCTACTCTTGGAATGCACCGCCTACCCCGTCCACCATCATTCACACTTGATCTGGTAACTTCGTTCTACCCTCCTTATCTTTCCTCCATTGAGGACAATGTCGTGCTTAATTATGGGGGGGGGGGGGGGATGTTCGATTATATATGTGTGTGAACGTTTGGTTGTATGTGTGTGCTTGGAGCCTAGTCCACTGTCCAAATCTTTAAATTTGAGGGTTCCAAGCACGTGTTCCTTGCAATCGCCTGCTCAATATGCTTTAAATTGACAGTCTTTATAGTAATATGCAACCTAGGGAGGTAGTGTAGCACTATGGAGAATGTTGATGCATTTAAGAATTCTCCTTTCTTCTTCATATTGTGTTGGTTGATTGTGTGAATTAGTGATCTTAGGACCCTTGAATTGTGTGGTATCGTGGACTCTCTACCTGTCATGGACTCCTCTATCATGTTTTGAAAAAAAGGTGCTCTAAATTGTGCTTTTAAAATAACGTCTCCCGTGCGGAAAGCGGTGAAAGTGTGTAAGGAGAGACGAGAATTCGTTCCCAACTTCCACCTACTACCTCCAGCCCACTTACACCCCAGCATGAGGCTCGAGACATCTGCTCCCGCCATGGCCGGTAAGAGCGGGGCTCCCTCAAAAACTTTGCTAGGTGAGAGCCCCATTATCTGGAAATAACAGGTTGGAACCCTTGCAAAAGAAGAAATAAAAAACAAACAAGAAACAAGAAAATTAAAAAAGGGGTTCCAACCATCTTCATGAAAAAAAATAGAGCACCTTTTAAAAGTGAGTCCATGATCTTTCTGTTTTTGGGAGTCTCTTTGTCCACGAATCACTTGTCCTCCGATCACTACTTGGCATGATCCTGACTCGGTACTAGAGTTCTCGACGAAGAAGCTAGGGGGTGTCTTGTGCGTTGGTTGACCTCGTAAGCTGCTAAATGATCTAGGAAGTCCTCTACCGAAGATCAGGGTTGCGTGTCGCTGTAGAGGTCTGGAGAGTAGCATTGGTTTGAGTTAGGTTTGCTTGGCGACAAGCAAACGGTTAAGTGTGGGGGGGATTTGATGACTCGAAATTTGCACATATTTTCCCCTTTGTTTCTTGATCGTTTAAGCTTGAATTATCGCTTCTTTGGCCTATTTTACGCTAGGTTGTGTTCCTTTGTCACATTTCAGGTCCTAGCACATAAAGTGAAGTATAGGCGCAAGTTTCAAGTCAATCGGAGATCAATTGGCAACTCGGGAGAAGAAACTCGGGCATGACTTGAAGAAGAATGGATTTCTACCTCACTTTGTGACCATAGCATCATGTAATTTTTTCATGATAAGAAAGAGAACGAGACTACTAGCGTCTGGGATCAAACGACACCTGATTTGGAGTCCGAACCAGTGGCGGAGGGAGAGGGTAACAGGGTGGGTCACGGGACCCACCCTGATTCGGGTGGAAAATGATTAAATTAGGTATGATAGTTAATTGATATTGAAAACTAGGTCGCGTTTAATTGAGAATAGTTGGTCGAAAAGTTTTGTGTTTGAATCTTGGCGACCTCATTTCTTAAGCATACGGTGTACAAATTTGTGCAAACATCAATTTTGTATAAGTTGACTTTCTTATAAGGGACCATGGTAGTAAATGGTATAATATATTATTGAAATCTTCCAACAACTCGATTTATTGATACTAAATATATTTTTTAACAACATCATTCGAAAGCGAACGACTAGGTAAATTATAAATTATTGGTTGGTATAAGATTTATTATTAAATCTCTATCAACAATTTGAGGTATTGATACTAACGGTTCTTAACAAAGAACTACGACTAACTAAATCAATGATTGTTTGGTATATATGTCGAGTGATATTCTTGATATTTTCGACTGCTAATGCAATTTAATTTATCAAAAATTTTCAACGTAAGATTATATTAAAAAAACTATTTCATCATATTTATTTTTTTCGTGGTGGACCCACCTAAAACGAAATCCTGGCAACGCCACTGGTCCGAACGAGGGAGAAACGGAGAATCAAATATAGGGGACCCGAGAGCAGAAGCGAGAACAGGAGCGCAAGAGCGTCTAGTTCTCAAGAATTTGATATTGAGAGCGTCATTGTTATATTTATATTTTTGAATAAAAATTACGACTGTTATATTAACAATGAGTGATTACACTGTTAATACTATTTTCCTAACTAATTGGGAAAATAATACTACCCTATTATGATATGAACTTTGGCGTAACTTTGAACTGAACTTTTTGGCCAACTTTTAAAAGTTCGACAAATTTGACCCGAAATTTGGATTAACTGTTAATATTGACGATCAAACGTGTTTTCAGTCCGTTACTCAACATCGATATTGAACTAGTTTCACGTGACATCCATGTCATTTATTTATAAAAAAAATTCGACAATTTAGAAAATGAAAAGGAAAAAAGACCAAAGAATGACCTTGCCACAATTTTTTTTATCTTATCTACTTCTCACCTTCAATCGTAGATCTTACCAAAAATGGGTATTCCATAACTGCTCCGCTCAATCCACATGCTATAAACCAAACCACTTCTTCCACAAAATGCTTCTTCCTTTGCCGTATATTTCATCTTCTAAATCATCTCCCCAGACACGGAGCAAAGGTGGATTCGGCCTCGCCATTATCTTCGCCACCTCCACCAAATTCCCCGCCGCAAACCGGGCCCGCCCCGTTGGCCTAAAAACAGAGACAGTCCAAGCTAGTGAAGAAGACTCCAAGTGGCGTTGACTTCACACCGTCGTCCACTTTTCGTGTTTCACATTTCTAGCTTTGGCTTGATGTTACATCAATTTGGTTCCCAAATTAAGTCCCCTAATCATAAAGTGGGACGGAAGAGATTTCCCAAAGCATCATCAATCATGGCATCTCGAGTGATAATCGCCACAACAATTCTTCTCTGCTTTCTTCTTCACCTCCTTCCCCACTTCCCAGTACACGCCACCACAATCTCCGGCAGCAACAGCAGCAGCAGCAACGACGCCGGCCACCGTGACATCGACTGCCTGAAATCAATCAAGTCATCGATCGCCCTCGACCCACTTGGCCGCCTGACGTCATGGGACTTCGCCAACGACACCAACGCCGGACTCTGCAAATTCCCAGGAATCGACTGCTGGCACGCGAGCGACAACAAGGTCCTCGGCATCCATCTCCCCAACTTGGGTCTCGCCGGAGAATTCCCACGAGGGATTGAGAACTGCGATTCCATCACCAGCTTGAACCTCTCCGGAAACCAACTCTCCGGCCAAATCCCATCTGACATCGCCACAATGCTCCCCTTTTTAACCATCCTCGACCTCTCCAACAACAACCTCTCCGGTGAAATCCCGGCGAGCTTGTTCAATTGCTCCTACCTGAACGTTGTGAGGCTTGATAAGAACCGGCTGACGGGCCGGATCCCTGATGGGATTCATCAGCTTGACAGGCTGAGGAACTTCAGCGTGTCGCATAATTTGTTGTCGGGGCGCATCCCTGCTTTCGAGAGAATGCAGGGGATTTGGGCTGCGGGAAGCTTTGTCAACAATTCAGGGCTCTGTGGTGTTCCTCTGGATCCTTGTTCACCTTCTCCTGGCCCAACCAAAGCTTCCCAGTTTCTCGGTTTCTTTAGAAATGGCTTCATCGTTGGCTTCGCGGCGGTTGAGCTGTCTGTTTTGATCTATGTCTACTGGTTTTACATCCGTAATTCCAGAGGGAAGAACAAGGTCGGAGTTGGGATTTGCAGGCCCGTAGCCGATTATGGTCGCGGCAGGAATGTAAAGGTGTGTGTAATTGTTGCCATTTTTCAGTATATATATATAGTTGTTACGAATTCAAATTTCAAAGCAATTGATACGATTAAACTTCAGATCTCCGTCCTGGAAACCCTGGTGACGAGGATGAGCTTCAAGGAACTCTGTGCAGCAACCTCCAATTTCAGCGCAGAAAACATCATTGGCAGTGGAACCACCGGAATCATCTACAGGGCAATGCTTGCCAATGGCTGGTTCCTAGCAGTCAAGCGCCTCCACCATCCAACAGTAGAACAACACTTCAACAACCCCCATTACTTCATCTCGGAGGTCATGACTTTAGGGAGATGGAGGCACCAGAACCTGCTACCGATCCTCGGATTCTGCATCCACAACAGCGAGAAGCTACTTGTGTACAAGTACATGTGCAATGGCACCCTCCGCGACTGGCTTCTCGGTGGCAACGATCGCGATTTGAAGTGCCTCGACTGGCCCGTGCGGTTCAAAATTGCAGTCGGGCTAGCCAGGGGATTGGCCTGGCTGCACCACTGCTGCAGCGTTCAGATATTCCACCTAGATCTCACTTCCAGGTGCGTGTTGCTGGACCAAGGGTTCGAGCCGAAGCTGTCGAATTTCGGGCGCGCCATGTTCGTGAACCCGAACGATCACGACGATCGGTCGGGGAATTTGGTGCTTGGTAAGGGGTTTTTGGAGCTGGGTTTCGCGAAGAAAGATGTTCACAGCTTTGGGGTTGTGGTGTTGGAGCTGATTGGTGGTAGAGAAGTAAGTGTTGGCGAGAGCTTTGGAGACCAAATTGATGAATGTGTGGCTGGGAAAGGTTACGACGGGGAGATTGTTCAGGTGATGAGAGTTGCAAAGGATTGTGTTCAGCCGATGGTCGATAAAAGGCCGACGATGCTTCAAGTGGTTCAGAGGCTAACCCAAATTGAACAAGGGTGTTGCGGTTGCGGTACTGATGTGCAAGGTTATGAACCGGTTGTGGTTCCCTCAGTGGTGATTGAAATGGGCCAAGCCATTGGGTCTAAATATAGGTAAAGTAGTATGTAGATTTGAAGTAAATACTATGACCTTAACCAACTTTTTGAGAGTACTAATTTGTCCTAATATCAAAATGTTAGATTCAAGTGAAATTGAATACATCCTCGATTGGAATGTGTAATGCCCCATCCGAAATCTTTATGGTTAAAGTTATGTTCATTCATGCAGATGCAACAAACTCTATTGATGTTAAAGTTCACATTGAATGAAGTTAAATTACCGTTAAAAGTTGAAGAGGAGAACTTCACCATAATATGGTGTAAAATCCAACATCTTGAGATTTCCAAAATATTATCTTATTATTAGATCATCCAAAATTACACAACTAAACATTAGGCGATTTGGACATTACTATAATACTAATGGTCTAATAGTTCAAATTTTAAAATCACTGATAATCATGGAAACATCAAGTATCAATAGATTAATATACGAGATTCAAACTCACAATCCGCTTATTAAAAGTGAGATGCCTTTTTCATTAGGCCACCGACGGTTTTACATCATTGATAGCTACATAAAAATTATGACTAAGTTATCCAAGTAATGTGTCAAAAAAAAAAAACTAACACTAAATTGATTTAATCCAAAGTTGCATTTAGTACTTCCAGACTCTAGTACGCACCGGTGAATAAAGGAAATGCTAGTGGCACTTCCTCCCATCGCTTCCTCTCATCACCTAGGCTTTCATGGTTATCCCTGTACCTGGGACATCGTAGGAAAACAGAGAGGTTTGTAGAAGAAAGACGGGATCGTTTTGTGGCAACAGATGAATGGCAAGAACTTTTCCCGAGGTTCGTGTGATCCACTTTGATCAAGAACGGTCATATCATCGGCCACTAATATGTGACCCTCAGGTATAAGCTAGCATTGATGTTAAATGGGGTTGACACTTTAAATTCAAACCGCAGTGGACTCGATATGACAGCTGTAGAAAAACCATTCAACAGGTCTGGTCGGTCTGGGTCTCGGGGATCATAGTAGGACGATGGAAAAGCTGGATGAATGTGGTGTGAAGCTTGATCAATGGAGCAAGGAGGCCTTCCCAAACTTTCGTATCCAGCGAGCAAAGATTAAGAAGGCACTTTGATGACTCGATATTTACACATGTTTTTGTCCACCATTCTTATACTGTTTGAGGCTCGGATCTCGAGTTTTAAGTCGATTTTGCGTTAGGTCGTTCTTGTTTATGACATTTCATGTCCTAATGCGTGAATGAAGATTTGAGCATGAGTTCGGGGTCGATTGGATGAAGACGGGACGAGCGATGGAGAGCAGATGAGTTGCACGGCTAGTCCGGGAAGACACACGGCCGTGCAAGCAAAGATGCGCGAACAGGCCGTGCACGACTTAATTTCTGGCCGTGATGAATTCTGCGAGGAGCTGCACCGCCAGGATTGCACGGGTCGTGCAATGGTCGTGCACTCCCCTCGCGGAACTAATTCAAACGCTGTGTTTTGGTTGCATGGGCAGCCAAGGATGTTGCACGGCCGTGCGGCCTGACCCTATAATCGCGGGCAACTGCATTTTAACCCAATTTCGGGTTTTGGAGAGAGGGAGCTGGGTTTTGGATCCCAAACACCCAAGGGACGAACCCTAGAGAGAGAGAGAGCAACTAGGGATCATTTTTGGAGCTATTTTGGAGGATTTCTTCACCATTGAAGCTCGGGAATCAAGTTTGGAGATGGAGATTGAAAATCTAGATAAGATTTCAGCATTCTCTCTCTTCTCTATGGAGTAACTTCCTTTCACTTAGGTTTTGAGGAACCCTAGCCAGGTTTGTTAGATTGGATGATTGTATGAGTACTCTTACTTGATAATCTTGATTTCATATTCAATCTATGCATGTTTTCATGATTCAATTCTGCTTTAGTCGAGATTATTGATTCTGCTTTGATCATATGAGAGCGAATACCTGATTAGGTCAATAGAGCAACATAGATTGATAGTATTGGATCAATTGCTTTAGTCGAGGGTCAATTCATTGCTTTGTATCGACTGAGAATCTCATTCGATAGAGGAATTCTAGTTCAGAACGCCTTGATCGGTTGTTCAAGAGAAGGATACATCCCTCTAGACAATTGACTCAAGAGGGCCTTGATCCTTTAGTCAAGATTCAAGGTTTAGTCAAGGATTCTCCACATTGTGAATGAAAGTGAAACAGGTTAAAGATCATCAATCATTAATCTGGCTAGTGGCTAGGGGAATCATACCTAAGTGAGTTCCTAACCTGTGATTAGATTAACTTTAACTATAGTTTGCTAGAGTAGTTATAGTTCTTCTATTTTAATCTAGTTTGCTAGATAATGAACCGAAGCTAAGTAATAGTAACTCTAGAGACCTGTGGATTCGATATTTATTACTTGCACCACTATACTGCAACCCCTTTCATTGGTTACACTTGGCCACTATTAGGAGTTGTGTTTTAGCAAGTCACTCTTCGTAAACTTGACTAGATGTGCAAGACAAATGCAATGTTAGATCAAAGGAGGTCCCTGGAGTCAAAGTTGTCGCCCTGGATCACGATGAGGAACAATACTAGAAAGAGAGATCAATGTCCGATTGGCTAAAAGGTGGGGATAAGAACACTAACTTTTTCCACCAGAAAGGCTCGGCTACAAAGAAGAGGAACATAATAAAAAAAGTTGCAGGATGAATCCGAGAAATGGTACGTGGGATGTGAAGAGCTTTTTGCATGCAAGCGTGTGTATTTCTCGCCCCTCTTCATCGCTGGTCTGCCACCAATATCAATGCTGGTTCTGGATTCCATTATTGAGGTAGTCACGAGGGAGGACAATGAGTTACACCTTACGACATTCGAGCCTAAGAAATTTTATCTAGCTTTAAATCAAATGGGAAAAAGGAAGGCCTCGGGGGCGGATGGCCTCTCTATTTTGTTCTACAGACAACATTGGCAAATCATAGGTGGCGAGGTAGCTTAAGTAGTTATCTCGTTTCTGAATGACTTTGCCTTTCCCGCAAGACTAAACCACACACTAATTGCCTTAATCCCGTAGGAGAAAACTTCATTGACACCAAAGGATTACATGTCAATTAGCTTATGCAATGTGATGTACAAATTGGCATCGAAAGTCTTGGCTAATAGACTTAAATGAATTCTTGATAAGGTACTATCCCCGAACTAGAGTACTTTTGTGTCTGGGCGCTTTACCATTGACAATGTCATGGCAGCTTTTGAGTGCTTCCATGCAATGAAAACTAAAGAGAAGGGACAGTGTGGAGCTTTTGGAGTGAAGGTAGACATGGTTATGTCTTATGATAAAGCGGAGTGGAGATTTCTGGAAGGGGTAATGAGGAAGATGGGTTTTGAAGAGAGGTGGGTGGAGTTGATTATGATGTGTGTAAGCATGGTGACATATTCAGTACTTGTGAATGGGTATCAGTCATAATGCATTATCCTCACGCGTGGCAAATCAACGTCCATAAGTCCAAAATTTCTTTCTATGAGAAGGTCTCACACCGGTGAAAAAAGGAGATCAAGGAGAGGTTGGTAATGACAGTGGTACATGAATATGGAAGTACTTTGACTTGCCAACCGAAGTGGGTTGATCCAAAAAAGAGTGCTTTGCTAGCTTAGTGGATAAGATGCGAAAAAAGCTGAATGGGTGGAGAAAGAGTACCTTATATGTAGCTTCTAGAACTGTCTTAATTAAGTCAGTTGCCATGGCGCAACTCACACATGCTATAACGTTTCCAATCCCATAAGGTATCATTTCATAAGTACATTGCATAATTCGCAACTTTTGGTGGGGACAAAGAAAGGAGAAATACTGCCTACCTTGGGTTAGAAGGGATGAGTTATGCCTCCCAAAGAAAGAGGGATGAATTGGTTTTCGCGATCTAGGGGGGTTTAATACTCCCATGTTAGCGAAGCAACTTTGGAGTATCTATCAACGTCCAAGCTCCTTAATAGCACAGATGTTGAGGGTAAGATACCATCCAAATGATGAGATCCTCGACGCTGAAGTGGGGTATCACCCGAGTTATATATGGTGATCCCTCATGAGTGCGCATGAGTTTCTTCAACAAGGCCTTCGCTGGGTTGTCGAGAATGGAGCATCGATTCAGTTTTTGGGGAATCGATGGATCCAAACGGTACTAGGCTTTTTTGTTCTGTCAGCTCCCAAGGTACTGCCGATGAACGCCAGAGGTTCCGGTACTTGATTAGGGTGGAGGAGGAAGCATGGGATGATGATCTCATAGAGCGGTGCTTCCCACCGGAGGTTGCTGCTGCAATTGTTCATATTCCTCTTCGGGTGTACTCATGACCAAGACAGAATGATGTGGGTGGATTCAAACAGCGGCCAATACACAATCAAGGTAGGCTATAAGACGTGGCCCCACATGAAGGTGATACTCTCTCAAGCGAACACGATTGGGGATGCCTAGAGTTGCAAAAGCTTATGGGTTTAAATATGCTGCCGAAAGTGAAGTACTTTGCATGGAGATTCATCTGCAATGCATTGCCCATAGGAGCTAACTATTGTAGAAGGGACGAGAAAGGAAACCATCGATGTGCTTTCTGCAATCTTCCTGAGACACAGGTGCACTTGTTCGGGGAATGTGGATGGACGACGAGAATTTGGATGCAAACAAGTTTGTCTTACCTTTCTTTCAGTCGCACCAACGAGAATTGTGTAGACTAGTTTGAAAAGGCTATTGCGCTTGGGGGAAGCAAGTGATTTGGGAAAATGGCCCGTGTTAATGTGGTTCCTATGGAAGGAATGAAATGCACAATGGACAGAAGATGGAGGACGACCAGATTGTGGAGAGAGCAGAATCCTTCAAGGACTACCAGGTACACCAGGAAAGTGAGAACAACATGGAGGCGATTATACATTCTACGGCGTGGATTCGTCCACCTGCACAAGTGACGAAGATAAACGTATATGCAGGAATGGTGATGGGAGGATGCATTTGTCTTGGTATGGTAGCATGAGATGATATTGGGACGTTTCATTTGTGATGCAACCAAGAAAGTCCGAGGAAATTGGGATCCAGAGGTAGCAAGGGCAATGGCGTTGGAGTTTGCAATCCAACTAGCGGACAACCTTCAAATTTTGAATTACCACCTGGAGACAGACTGTCTATCCCTGGTGTAGAAGCTTTGCTGGTCAGACATAATTTTAACTGAGTTTGGAATGCTGTATGCAATTATCAAGAGGGCTTTGGGGCCTCGGTATGAAGGGAGAATCTAGTTTGTCCGAAGAATAGGAAATGAGGCGGCACATCTGATGACCAAATGTAATACGAATTGGAACACGCCAGTGGTTTGGCTAGATAGACCACCTTTAATTTTGATTGATCAACTACTGCTGGATGATGTATGAACAATTCTTGATTAATAAAATTTCTCGCAGGTTTCTATTAAAAAAAAGCAATGATAGAGAAGCAATATGGGGACTGGGGACGAAAAAAAAAATACAAACATACTCACGCCTAGTGGGATGCAAACCCACAATCCCCTGATTAGAAGTCAGATGCCTTAATCCATTAGGCCACGGGCGCTTGTTATTAATTATTTTATCATAAGATATAATTAAACACAAAATCGTTAAATTCAAGTATTAATCTATTGAAGTATTATTTCCCCTGGCTAAAAAAATCACTAACAAAGAAATCATCAAGTGAATAAAACAAATTGGGGAAACGGCCATACTGGATCGATCTCAGTCGGTGTAGTTAGAGACGACCGCACCGGGCAATGTGGCCATGGCCTCCGACGAAGGTTCTACATTAGGGGAAGGAGCAACCGGCTTTCCGAGAAGCTCACCGGGCAAATCAGGGATCCCTTTGAGGTAAAACGTGTAAAAAAGCTTGAATGGAAACACAATCTGGTGAAGCTTGACCTTCCCAGAAACCCCTTGGAAAATCCCAGTTCCTCCGGTCACCGCCAGGGAAGTGTCCTCGTAGGTCAGATACGGCCCCTGAACCGAGATGTGGCCGTAATCCCCAAAATGGAAGCTGTAGATTGCCTCGTAGCGATCCCCTTTCTTCTCCGGGACGTGCTGGATCGGCACGCAAATTCCGGCGGTGATCCCCAGCCGCTTCTTGAGGTCCCCGGAGTATAACTTGTTGGAGAAAGGGACCAGGTCGCCGAGCGCGAGTTGACCAGGTTTCTGACTGAGTTTCAGCACCACTGGGCTTCCCCTGTCTCGCTCGTTCATCTCGTACACGTTCAGCTCTTGGACTTTGGACCCTGCTCCTGATGCTGCGAAACAAACCCAGGATGAAATCGACAGACTCTATCATGATGCTGAAAGCCTGAAACTATCATGATGCTGCGAAACAAACCCAGGATGAAATCGACAGACTCTATCATGATATAAATGGAAAGACACTGAGTGCCTGCAAGTTGAAAAGTTATTTGTAAGATTGTAACTTACTTGAGCTAGGAGCTTGAGCTGGAGACTTGGGTTTGGAGTTGAAGAAGAAAGCTGTGGTGACGTTCTTCCTGGGTTTGGTGAAGCTGAGGTTATGGGTGGGGATAGCAGGGGAGCAAGTGAACCGGCCAAGCTGCGTTTGGGGTTTGAAAGCTGGAGTGAATGTAGATGATGATGAGTTGTTGAGTTTGGGACAGGAAAGTGGATTGATGGAAGCCATGTCTTGTTCTGCTGATGCTGCCAAAGGTGGAGCTGGTTTTGGGTGGATATATAGATGGCTGAATGTTGAAGTCTTTGCTGGTAATGGGTGGGAATGGACGATAAAGTTATGGTTGAATTATGATTATTCTGAGTATGGGCACAACAACAAATGGTACAAGTCGTTGGTTAGACAGTCTGGCCTGGGTACAAATCTTCTCTACTCGGATCCTCAACAGACTTTATGTATATATTCAATTAGATTGACTATTCCTTTTTGCTATTAGTCTTATGGTGGTGCTCCTCGTGCACCGTAAGAGATTAACTTATATTATTTCTTCTCATGGAGAATAGCTTTCCTGTGCATGGCTGTTTGTTAGCTTACCAGTCAATTCCAAGGAGAGGAAATTTGTGAACGGAAGCTTCTGCACCTTTCTCCTCGACCTTGGATTGGAATTGTTGACTTTTATCTCCTCTTCTTCCTTAAAGTATATGTAATGTGCAGAATGTTGAGATGACATCGTGGTCAATTGGAGAAGTGAAGTTTGGTGTCAGCTGTTCTTGTGAACTGAACTGTGAAGATCAAACCAGATTATGGATTTCAATGGCTTCTGGTAGTGAAGTCATCGAGTCATGTAGACAAATAGCCAAAATAGAGCTAACCAGAAGCGTACGTTCAAGTAGATTATGGAGGTCTAAAAGCAGTACACTGCTGAGTTAATCATGCATATTAACTAAACTACTGCAGTCATTCCCAGAAATGTCCATCAATCGTCCTAGATTGTGTTCAAGCTGCTGCTTCTGGAACTGGAATTCAATCAATCCTTGCATCACCTTGCTTCTCCATCATTGAGCTGTAAGTCCTTCTAGAGCCTGCCTGTCTACAATAAACATTTCTTCAGCTAAAATTTTTGCCTGCCTGGCTACAGTGACTCAAGTCTGAGAGCTTAACTTCTCTCATGAGTTACTTCCCTAACCCCTTGGCCGCAACCAAAGTGCAAAATTCGATGATTCTTGAGATGGAATAGAATGTATGTCGTCTTTGTCATAGCACAACACAGCATACTCTTCTCTGCTACCATGGACTGCCTCGAATCCTTCTCATTGCTACCAAAATGTCATCACAGTTAAAGGGTTTAGTGAGGTGGGAATCCATTCCAGCTTCAACTAATCTGTCCAGTTCTTGCTTTGATGTATGCCCTGTTAGTCCTATAATAGGGGTGTGAATCCCATACTGTCTCTCCTCCTCCCTTATTATCCTCGTCGCTTCACATCCATTCATCTTGTCCATCTGTAGTAACTCAACCAATAACATGGAAGGGAAAATACACAATATTAGTACAATCTATGAATTATTTTTATGTGAAAGAATAAGCTAGTTCATAAATCTATTCATCTTTCACCTCGCAGTCCATAATGATACAGTCATAAGGAGGGACTAGAGTAGTAGCTCCACTCCTAGCTTGTTGTTCCATGCCAGCTCTAAAACACTCTACTGCTTGCAACCCATTTTCACACTGCTCACACTTGGCTCCTCGCTTTGAAAGACTGGACACAGATATAAGCCGAATAGTCGCCTGATCATCCACAACCAAGAATGTAAGTCCATCCAAACGCAGCTTCTTGTCTCTGGTTAGGGGTTTCCCCACATCATCATCATGTTCTTCCTCAATCTCTGAGCGTCCAGCACCAACCCGAGGCGTGATGATCATCTGATGCCTTGCAGCAGCAGCTGAACTCCTCCAGTCTTCAAACGAATCCCTTGGTTGGTGTTGTTGCCTTGCTTTTGCTGGATTCTTGGAAAGCATGGTTGTCCCTTCAAACTTGGGCAGATATTTGATCACTTCATTTAGACAAGAACCATGAAATGGTTTCAGCAGAATCTCATCGCTCGGATCTGTCAAGTCCTTGTCAACTCTTCTTGAATTGGGTGTATCAATCCAAACAACCTTGAAGCTAGAACTGTGAATCCCTCTTCGAAACTCTGTTACAACCTGCTGAAGTTCATGGAACGGTCCAGCACTAACATCAATCACAAGCATAACAAATCCTCCTGACCCGATTCTGCTGACGGTTTTTCCCTTGTGGGAAGAAGTCAGTCTCTCGTCCAAGTCTTTCATGGCACTCAAAGGAAATTCCTTTGATCTGCCACTGCTGGAGTTCACACTCCTTGAGCCCAACTCTGATTTTCCTGAAGAGCTGTGAGGAGAATAGCTCTGCTTGGACTTTATTTTTCTAAGCAAAGGTTGGAGGTTTTCCCATTGCTCCACAACTGATACCTTTATTCCCAACTTGTCCATCAACTTCTGTGCAGCTGCTCGTCGTGCTTCGTTCTTAATCATGAGAACTACATGGGACTCATCGCTTCGGGGACTAGGAACGAACATGGTCGTCAAGCGTGGACTTGGGTTACAATTGACCAAGCCTGGAGCAGCAGTTGAAGTTCTTATGGTAAGCCCTGTGTCATAGTAGTACTGGTTTCTCGGGTTACCATCTTCTGTGCTCTCATCAACTGATGTCTCTATGTCTCTTGTGTTATTATTGTGATAATTAGTAGTCTCAGTCACAGTAAGGATGGTATTGAACCTGAAGCAAGTTCCCTTCTCGTCTTTCTTATCGACAATTCCGATTTCACCACCCATTAGTCGCACCTGTTTCACAGAAAATTTGTATATGGGTTGAGAAAGACAAGAACATTTTGGTTGTCAAGAAAGTAGGCACAATTGTTTAGTTCAGTAACTCACCAAAGATTGAACGATGCCAAGTCCTAAGCCAGTGCCAACTTGCCCCTTAGAAGTTTCTTTCACTTGAACATAATTTTCAAATATCGATTTCTGCTTGTCTTTAGGAATTCCTTTACCAGAATCATCAACCTCAAAAACAAACTCCATCCCATTAGGAATCATCTGCTTCACTGTGCTCACATCATCTTCCATGTTAGTACCTTCTTCTCCAAGGTTCCACTTGAGCAATTTCGACACCCATTTGGAGCAACCGTCTGGATGAGAAGCTATGATCCGGCTCTCCAAACTTGGTTGTTGGGCCCTGGCTTCTACCACGATTTGCCCTTCGTCAGTGTACTTCACAGCATTGCTCACCAAGTTCCATAGCACCTGTTTCAGCTTTCCCCTGTCACCTTTTACATGACCAAACTTGAGAATCGAGACATCTGAAAGATCTAGCACCAGATCTACGCCTTTTTCCATGGCCATAGGATGAAATAAATTGACCACATCCTCAAGAACTTCTGCTACCTCAAATTCTTCTTCTTCCAGCTGCATCTTGCCTTCTTCAAGCTTGCTTGTGTCCAGAATGGCATTCAAGAAGCCTGAATAATAATGAAAGCAGCAGTGTCATGAATTAATGATGAATGTCTTTTCCAACCAACCTCATTTCCATTTTCCAAATCCTTACCTACTAGGTCCTTTGTGGAAGCATGAATGGCTTTCAGGTTTGTTTCTGTAGCTAAATCTGGAGGCAAATCCTCATTACAGTCCTGTATGAAACCAACAATGGGTGTCAACAAGTTACGAATCTCGTGACTTGCAGTGGCAAAGGCAAGACTCTTCTTCAAAGACTTTCTCTCAGCTTGTTGAGTGGCTTCCATTTGCTTTATCAATCCTCTACACAGTTGTGTCTCTCTTATCTCAGCCCTTGCTATGAGCAGAAGAAAGCCAAAGATTGATATGAAAACTGCAGCTATCATTATCATCAAAAGGCCGAAAGCAAAGCTTCTCCCCCTACGAACTGCAGCGCTTCCCTGTGGCTCATCATTTGGAAAAGCCAATGCATAGACCTGAAGTGAAATGATAATTTAATAACAGCTGAAAAGCATTCTATGAGGGAATCCAAAGATGTCTTCTTCTGTTTCTCAAGAAAAAAAGATCATTCACTTACTGATTCAACTCCAACAACTTCAATTGAGGAACAATATACTTTGTACTCTTGTTGTCCAATGTTGAGAACTGATGGTACAGTCAGTTTTCCAGCCCCCAGAATGCAGGTAACATTATTGCCAGCAACAGCGATGGATATTGAATTGCTATTGCTGGCTGCAATCCGAGATTCTGGAATCCCGTCTACAAGCACTTGATTGCCATCTCTAGTGGCCAATTGCAACTTCCCTCCATGAAGGTCAATGTTGGCAAAGAAATGCATGAGAGCTTCTGCTGAAATTCCCAGCAAGACTATTGCTTTACGATGCACACCAACCATGGTGATGAACAGGAGGTCTTCATCTTCAGCACTACTGTTCCATCCTTTGCCCAACAAAGCATGCTGCTGGTTGCTACTGCTCAAAGCTTCACGAGCCCACCTCCTGACGGCTGCAATTGGGAAGCTGGATTTCTTAGCATTTCCATACAGCTTTCCTGTGTTTGAATCAACTTGCTGCTTATAAACCGCGTTGCCCATATAGTACATTGCAGAACTTTGGTTACCCTCGTAGTAGTACGAGAAAAAAGGGCCGTCTAATCCAACATATGCAATCTGTGAGATGTAAGGGAGTGCTGAGAATGCCTGGAACAGCAAAGGAGCCACCTTTTCGACCGGGAACAACCAAAAGCAATCAGTTAATGAAGGAACTCCATGAGTATACATTTTCAATTAAACTAAGCTTGGACGTAATGGAATTTACCCTGGCCTGGACTTCAGGTGGTGAGAAATGAGTAGCATTGAGAGTAGAACGCATCATGCTAGCCAAATGCATGGCAGGTGAGTTGAACTGCTGAAGCAGCTTAGCTGTTTGCTCAATCTGAGACATCAACCCAGAATGGAAATTGTTGGAGTTGGCTTCCACCATGTCCTCTACGTGGTTAGTTTTCTGATACCAATACCCAATTGCTAAGCTTGGAATGAACAGTACTCCAATCCCCTGTATATATACGAAAAGGGCAATCAATTAGTTTAGGGAGATCTCTTCATTGGAAGCTTACAGAGAATTAGAGATGTTTTACTATGAAATGTACCACAACAATGGAAACTGAAATTGGCCGGGAGACTACAAGACTTCTGAACTTCTTGGCCATGTTGGGAATCCTAGTAGGCATTGGTTGAGTCGGGAAATTGGTCAAAGTGGGTCCCTTCACAAAACATAAAACTCATGTATTCAGAAATCATATCAAAGATTAATTCACTACAAGAAAAATACCACTTTGCGACCAATCTCAATGGTTAGAAAAACTAGTAAAACGGTCACCAAAAGGTTTTGGCAACCATTTTCATGTCGCAAGAGTAACGGGTCAAGCTATAATAGAGCTTAAAAGAATAATCATGTAAATCTATTATAGTATCATCATAAATCCGTATCGATTTGTTCACCAATATATGTAATTTAAGATTTTGTTCTCGATGCACTTACGTTGTCTAATGCATGTGATGCACCCGACTAATGATAGTACTTTTAAATTTATTAAAAAACCATCTCAATCATTAATAATAATCAAATCATTAGAACAGTAATTTTAACCAAGATAATCATTAAAGATTAACTTGGATTTTAGAGAATTGGGGTTTAGGGTCGAGGGCATATAATGTACGATTTAGGCCGGCTTCCAATTTACATTCTACATTATGTCATCAAATTCGATTAATAGTATCAATTCGTACTTAATAAATCGATGATTTAAGGATAGCTTTTTTCGTTAGGGTGTATACCGTATAATATACACTAATTTTTGTGAATGCACCTTAACCCACTCAATACTTTTGGTTATCTGACCCAGCCTTTAATTGAAGATGCTGAATTTTGATTTTAGCCACAAACTCCCTTCCCTCATTGGCAATTCGCAATAAAAAAAGGACTCTGTATATCATACGACCAAATAACAGAACAAGAACACAGTAGCACAAGCCCAGAAAAACTAAAGCAAGAATTAAGTCAAACCCGGCTGTTTTTTTCGATTGAAAGAACTCGTTCGAGTGCTTCACTTCACTTTAATCTCCCTTTTACCTTCTCCTGAAAAAAAACCCAGACCGAAATAGAGCACACACAGAACAAGTCTGTCTTATTTGCTACCTGGAGCTATCTATATATATATACACACACATACTATCTCTAGCAATAGTTGGCAGCTCCAATATTCTATTTCCTTATTTGTGCGATCTTGAGTTCTTCAAATTGGGTAATTTCTTGTTGGCTTTTTCCTTATTTGCGCCAATATTGTGCTCTGCCTTCACTTTCCCGTTGTGTGAGATTCACTCCATGCTCTATAAGGAAGCTTCCGTAATTATCCCAACTGTGTCATTAAAACTTGAGCAAGGAGCAGCAGCCCGGTTATTTGTGAGATTGATGTTGACACAATCTCATGGGAAGTTATGAACTCCACAGCAGCAGCAGCCAGCAGAGGCTATGGTGTTGTTTGTTACAATGCTTACATCTAATGTCTAACCCGCATAATTCGTGAATGTTTGACAAACTCATAAATTTCAATGTGCGTCATGCATGTCATTTGGAAATGTAACTTGATCGATATCTAGTTTGCCATTATAGTAGATTGTAGGAATTGAATCCGATATTATGGATGTCGAATAAATTTATTAGAGCGGATCACAATCACGTATACAATTATGTTGTTTGATGATTACCAAAAAAAATTCTTAAAATGATAGTTATTACTTATTAGAATCGAATCCAGGAATACACTATGTTAATCATATACCTTACTACCTAGATCACCTCTCAAACTTTTCTTTCTTAAAAAGATGGCTATTAGAATCGAATCAGAACACAAAACTAAAATTCATCATTTTAGATGAACTGACATGTTGATGTGCATTTCAAACTTCAAGTAGAAACCGTAGGGAAATGGAAAGACTTCAAACTTCAGTAGTGTGTTTGATAAAAATTTAAGTAGAGTGATTATTGTTCAGTTACATCAAGGTTTAGAGACCACTAAGATAATTGACCTATCCAGAGTGACTGTTTGTGGACAAAA
The DNA here is from genome assembly GCA_964030455.1 of Linum trigynum. Lineage (NCBI taxonomy): Eukaryota > Viridiplantae > Streptophyta > Magnoliopsida > Malpighiales > Linaceae > Linum > Linum trigynum. The sequence goes on from OZ034819.1 coordinate 8,269,396, forward strand.
TACCAATTCACAAACAGACCACATTGTGATCAAAATGGCATGACAAATATAGAACCACTAACTTGCCATAATCTTCACTTCGATTCTTCATTCTTGTGACCTTTTTACACTGCCTAGTAATTACACTTTCATGTACACCTTTTCTACTTGAAGACTCCCCGTGACAAGCATCTTACCGGGGGGGCCTTTCAGCAATTCGTAGAACAATTTGATGGACCAAACATAACAATGCCTTTCGATCTTGACCTGCATTCTGTTTTTTGCTTGCTCCCAAGTATGATTGTGTGTTTCTCCATTCCAGGACAGCATCAGTCGAAGAATCCTCTTCAACATTTTGTCAAGATTTCAGCACCGGTTCGAGTGATCAAAATGGTGTGCTCAAACTGTGCAGCTGGGCCTCCATCAGCTGTCAATGTCGTCCAATTGTCTTGCCATGTTATACAATCTGTGCTTCCTATGGTGAGAATAGGCTCTGCAGCAACATTAGCAAACCACAAAATCAACAACGAACTGACATTTGCACGATGTCAGGTAAATTTTTTCACTGTTCTGTTAATACTTAATACATCTTATGTACTAACCGATGGTAAATGTTTGGCCTTCAACCATGGTTCCACCCTTGTCATTGCCTGTGGGATCAAATTAAATTGCTGAGAATTAGTTAACTATATGACACACAGTGCTGCACAAACAACAAAACTTGAGATCCACCTTATGTAGGACAAGACTGATAAAGCTTTCTATCACAACTTCTCAGCGGGGAGAAGAATTAGAATGGAAAAAAGAGAAATGGAGATCCTAACAAGAAGGATAGAGAGAAATAAAATGAAAAAAAGACTTGTTTCTTGAAACTATTTATTCAAGGTGCAGTTACTGACTTCCTGAAGGTTCAGGGCCATCTATATTGGACCCCAATTCCTGAAGTAAATTCAGAAGCGAGTAATGTCCTAAAAATAGATGACAGACTTTAGATCGAGTTGCTTACGGTGATGCAATATTACTGGTTCAGAGTGGAACACCTTTCCTACACCGTGCCCAACAAAACGCTCTACCACATCAAAGCCATATTTCTCGGCATGCTCACTGACAGCATTGAAAGCAAAAAAACATTATTAGCAGATATGAGTAAAGAAACACCAAAATTTCCTTCGAATGAAATTACTCACTCCAAGAAGAGTAACAGTTAAGAATGGGTTTTGACAGCTGCTACTTGAACTAATGTGATCAACCAGTGCCTTTCAACAGCATTATCATCTCAGTCTGATTATATATGATATTTTACAAGCTCTCATACAGTGACTATGACGAAACTACTTGTCATCCCACTGGATCACACCACTTAAAAAACTGTGATAGCTCTACTTCTCACCTAAAGTAAGGACCAAAAGGAAACCAATCACAAAGCAAAGTCACGGAGTACCTAATTCTCTTGCCAATTTTCTTAAAACTGGCACCATCTTTGCAAACTGCTATTCCTTTTTCCATGCATTCTTCAGTGACCTAGTAACAGGTTGACAATAGAGATCATAAGAGAAGCATGGAAAGGTAGAAGTGATATAAGGCCGATGAAAATTGTAACATCTCACAAACAGTGTTGAGACACATATGATAATTCACAATGGTACTCTTAGATGAATATAAAATCTCTTCATTTTGATGTCAATGAACTTTGTAGAATCTGCTCCGAAATGTTACCTTCACCAGCCGTTTCAGAATATCATTAACATTTCCACACAGAAATGTTTTCGATGTATCACCGTGGTAACCCTGCAGTGATGATAGAGTAGCGTCTTTCAAACCAGGAAAATATATTTGTTTGAACTCGGCTCTCCAACAAATAATTTTCAAGAAAGCAAAATGAAGGAACAGGGAGAGGGGGGAAAGGAATCGGATGATAAAAAAGAATAAAGGACATTAGCTGAACTACAATTCTTTACCAAGATGCACACATTTCTCTGGTCTAAAGTTTACATATCTCTTCGATACAGAATTGAAGTATGGTTTCAGCTACTTGTGTGAACTTGACTATGAAAATAAGATCAGATTTATGAAGTTCAATGGCTTCAGGTAGTGAAATCATTGGTCATGTAAATAAATAGTCAAAATGTTGGTAGAAGAGCAACCAGAAACGTACATTCAAGTAGACCGTGACATCAATGTTTATTATGTCTCCGTCCTGCAAGGAAATTAATTATTCTAATAAGTGACACAGCCATACAGGCGCAGAAAATTTATGTGTATGCCGATCAAGAGTCAACACAGAGTAAATCTTACCTGCAGTTGGCGAGAATCAGGTATCCCATGACACATGCACTCATTGACCGATGTACACACACTCTTTGGGAATCCTCCATAACCAAGAGGTGAAGGGTATGCACCAGCATCAATGATCATTTGGTGCACAGCTTTGTCAATTTCATTTGTAGTGACTGATGGCTACATAGAAAGTGGAAATATCTCGATCAGAATGTATTATATGCATAACTTGACAATAAACGAAGATTGTGACAAGAAAGGTACAAGAAGGTGAATGTAGAGCGGAGGAAACAACGCTGAGGAAGAGTGGACAACAAGGAAAGAACCCTTTTAACACCTGTTGGTCTTCCCTTTGGCATTTCTCATTTTTGTATAGATTCTGTTCCTACAGTCATAGAACTAGGTTTTTGGATGTTGGGACTATGAACCATGGATCCCAGGTCAAAATAGTGGTTAAAGCCAAAAGGACAGTTAACTGAAAACAGCTGGTATCAAGGCCAATCAATGGATCACCATAATACATCACTAACTTCATAATCTCCACCAAAGCCTAAAGACACTACAGGCTGATAAAACCATAAACAGGCAGCAAGAACTTACCTTGACCAATTCGCCAGCAGATTGGAGCACCCGAGCAGCAAGCTCACAAGCAGCCCTCATTTTCTCAATGCCTTCAGCGTCATGAAACTGATGCTCACTTGCAAGCTCTGGCAATTCTTTGGTGCCCACATACGGAGGTTTAGGTATATCATCAGGCACCGGTAGCCGAGGAGACACCCTCCCACGCCTCAAAGGAAGCGGTCTCGTAAACTTAGTATTACTTCTTTCTCTTTGCTCCCTCTCCCTGCAAATTACAGAATTTGGGGCAGCGTAATCAAGCACAACAACCAGAAAGACCCGCCCTAACATCTGAACGTTGAGAGAAAAACGAATACCTTCTCATTTTCATTGCTTCTTCTAAACCGGACAGCCTTCTCGAGGAAACCACGAGCCTGGACGGAGACATCGTTTTGCTACCTGAAAATTGAAATTGGAGAAAGTTTCAGTGGGGATTACGCCTCCAAGCAAAAACAAGAATTCGGCAACCAACAGTTAGAAGGTTTTACCGCGCAGAGACGCGGAGAAGGCAAGTTGGGAACCCACGAACGGACATGAGTTCGATGATGTAGATGAGGGAAGTAAAGTGGAAGTTGTTCGTTCGCCATGGAAGGAAGCGGAGAGTTGCAGAGAAGCGGAGTGGGAGAAGGAAGCTGGAAAAGCCATTCTGGTACAAAGAGCGAGTAGCAGAAGTGAAGACTGGTGAAGATAATCATTGGAGGGCTCTCAATTTGAAGTTCCAAGTTCTGTTCGAATAAGTGGTCTGTGGGCTAGAGCGCCATATAGTGAATGAGCCCATTTATATTTTACCTTGGGCTAGTGCTGCAAGCCCACACTTGAAAGAGTTGGCCCATCGATCCCAATTCCCTGAAGCTTTGCTGCAGGGGTGGGCATTCGGTGCGGTCGAAATATATCAAGCGGTCGAAATATATATCGTGATAAGCCGAAATCCCACCATTTAATTATGAGTCAAGTTGTATCGCATGTTAAATCATAAAAATAATTGTTAAAAATTGTATCAAACCACGAAACAACGCTTATCAAATTGAGGGGAAAAAAACACTTAAAAATTAGCATAGGAGTAGTCACTGTGGTTCCGAATCACATTTGTGCAACGCAAAATCTAAATGATGAGAATTATCTGTTCTCTTCAATTCAAGGAAGTGTTCGGATTAGAGTACGAATCGAGTTGTACATGATTGATATGGAATAAAATGTGATTGTATTTTGTAATATTATAGAGTCATGTTCCATACTATAAAGGTTAATACCTTAGTTTGGCCCGAACTATACACAAACTTTCTACTTTGGCTCGTGGTTTTCAAAATTGCTATCATGGCCTGAACTATGTATCATACTTCCTAATTTGGCCCAAAGTCGGGTTTGACCGTCAAATTTGACGGTCAACTCCGTTGACCGTTAGTCAATGGCCAACTCATTTGCCACGTCAGCGAGCATGCAATAATTTTTTTGTATTAATTTTCTTTTCTAATAATAATAATATTAAATGATAAAATAAAAAATAAAAACCCCAATTGAGAAATACTATTTCCCAAACCCCTTCTGCAACCAAACCCAATTCCACCCCTTCTTCCCCAATTAACAATTGCATTTCTGTGGTTAAAGTGTCGATACCTTTCTTCCTTCGTTTCTTTCACTTCTGCAGAAGCTGGCCTACTATGGCGTGTTTGGTTCATGGAATGGGTTTCATTTTTCAGCTCTCAATTTTGGAAGCTTTGAACATGCTGTCAAGCTTGTAAGTGCCTGTAAATCTCCAAAACCAAAACCCAGAAACTATTAAAAGAAACAAAATTGGTGGGAAATGAATTCACGGGTGTGGGGGAGTCTCTGCAAATCACTCCGAGCCTCTCTCTCCCTCCCTCTTATATCTCACTAAATCAGTTCCGATCCTCCATTTGTTGTCGTGTCGCTGCCGACGTTTCTTGTCCCCGTCTCTTTTACGTCGCCGCAGTTGTTGGCTCTCTGTGTTCGTAAAACCCATGTTTCACTTTCCCCTTATTACCCATCTCCACTCCATCTTCATCCACCGCTTTGGCGTCACCGCACCCACAAACACCAGCGATGTTCGAAGCAGGGGTGGCTAGGAAAGTGGGCTTGTTATCTTCAGCCATGATCACTAGAAACTTCTCTTCAAAAACCTTCTTCTCTACCGGCTTTCCTTCTTTATCGCCCCCGCTCTCGATGTCCCCGTCGCCGTGTTGGCTGTTGACGGCGACTGAAAATCCTCCGGTAAGAGCAGGGCAGAATGGGCAATGTCATGGATGGAGGTGGGTCCGGAAGCGTTGGAGGAGAGGCGGGGAAGGATTGTCGGCGGCAGAGGAGAAGGGGAAGGATGATGGATTTGGATTTTGGGAAAGGCGGGGGTTGAGAATGATTCTTCCGATTGAGGTGAGAGGGGAGGGAATAAATTAAACTGAATTTTATTTTATTTTTTCTTTTAATATTATTATTATTAGAAAAGAAAATGAATATAGAAACAAAAGTATTTTTTTTATTCTATGCTTGCTGACATGGCAAGTGAGCTGACCATTGACTAACGGTCAATGGAGTTGACCGTTTAATTTGACGGTCAAGCCCGGCTCCGGGCCAAGTTAGGAAGTTTGATACATAGTTCAGGCCATGATAGCAATTTCGGAAACCAATGGCCAAAATAGAAAGTTTGTGTATAGTTCAGGCCAAACTAGTACACTATGTAGACATATTGTGACTTCAAATAATAAAATAGCAGTTTCCCTCGAATTCTGATTTATTAGTTGGTAGCGTTCCATATACAACGATTAGGGACCGTACATAGATAAGAATGTAGCATCGACGCTGGCAACACCTCTACAAAGACTTGTTTTAGTGGATTTTCCGTCTCTTAGATTCCCTAGTTGGTTTGGTTCAGCTGAAGGAAGTTTCCTCCCATCGAGTTGTATGAGAATATAATCAATCCCACCGGAATCCTGCGGCTGCGAGCCTCATTCATCAAGTTGCTCGATCGCTCGCCGAGGCCAGGTCAGGGGGCCGCCGCCGGCCACCAACTTTAACGTGCTGAGTTTGGATCAGCTGCCTACTTGCATGCAGTTGCGTAAAGATATGCATAGTTTTTTTGTGTGGTGGCTATGTGTACAGCAGTTTTATATATTATCCCTCGTCCTTCTGCTTACCCGTCGGCTTTCAATTTCCCATGCTTTAAAGCTGCCGCAGCTACAATAAACATAATCATTTGATATCATTCCTAACCACATTTGATTTTAATAAGGCGTTCTTTCGACCCCCAAGTTGCATGCAAATCAGTTTCATACAAAACTAGATATCCATTTGAATCCATTCAAAGGGTTGGACTCAATTAACTAGTAACCCAGCAAACAACGGTCTTCAAAGGGAAAAGAAAAGTATTTTTTATTCAATTTTTTTTCAGAATTTTTTATATTATCCAAATTTATTAAAATACTATTAATTAGCCAAATTTTTCGTAATGCATCAAAATATTAGTCATTTTTAGTTAAAATACTAAAACTTTGGAATGTTGACCTTCATGTGTCTCTTCCAAGTTAATATCATGTTGCCAAGTTAATATTATTAACAAAAGTGCTAACTGAAAGTTAACATTTGGTTAATTCTTAGTATTTCGATAGGTTTGGCTAATAAAAAAGAATCAAAAAAAAGGTTTGGATAAAAAATAGATATTGGCCAAATAAAAAACTGAAGTCACTGCCAGAAAAAAATTAACTAGTAAACAGAAGTAACCCTATTGGTGGCAGTGGCAGACCCAGAATTGTCGGAGAGGTGTGTCGTCGAAAAAATAAAATAATAATTAAAAATTAATTATAAAAATTAAATAGAAATTAATTCATAAAGTTCACAATGTCGTGTTTACAGTGAACCACGCCGACTTTTCATGTCCTGAAATGTCTGTAAAATACATTCATCGCTTATGTTGCGAAACAAATCCTTTTCGATATACACAACTAAATAATCAATCATAAATTGGTCACTCAACTAATTTTGAAGTTCATTCTTGATTATTTTCATAGCTGAAAATGCTCTTTCGCATATTGCAATTGCAACAGGTAATGTCAACACCAACTTCAAGAGCAAGTAAAACTAAAGGATAAAAGAAAAGGGGATGTGGCAGTGGGTCTCAGTAATTAGAAACTAAAACGGGGTAAAGGTGAGTTTTTTATTTTTTATTTTTTATTTTCAATAAAGGAAGGGTCAATGGTTGGAAACAGTGAGTTTCAAAAGATGGGGTTATGTTTAATTTTTTCATTGTTGAATTGTGGTTTGACTTACTTTAAAACAAGCATACTTATTTGATTTTACTTATTATTGTTTATTACTAATTATGATAAATAACTTTATAACAAAAAAATCATTCTCGTATAATGAAAGTGTGTCACTCACCAATTATTTGAGGTGTGTCGGAAGTCCCGAATTAAAAATATTGTACAAAAAATATATAGGTCTTTCACAAAATTTCCGGACGAAGGTGTGTCGGACAACACACCCCCTTTACTAGGTCCGCCCCTGATTGGAGGTGTCTCATTTGTTCTTTGCCAATATTTCGTACCTATTTTTGCGTGGATCCTTCTAATGATATGGTGAGTTACTAACAATATTACAGGAGTTTGAGATGCTAAGTGAACAACTAGTTAATTTGGCCAAGTTTGTGGTGTGCTTTGTAGCGAGAATATTGGTGGAGATGGAGTATGCCCCAATGGCAGCGAGGCTAAGTGTGGGTGCAATGGAGGTTCATGATAAATATATTGGGTTATTGTCGTTAGATTCGCGATTAAAATCGACTACTTTCTGATATTTAGAGGAAAAATTACTTTGAAAGTGGTAAAGATGGAAACAAAGACACTTTTCTTGGGAGGCGAAAAATACTCTGCTCGGTTGCCTTTGCCTTGCCAATTCATGTTATGTCATGCTTTCTTTTACCGGTGACACTATGTTAGAAATTGGATAGTATATGGCCAGAATTTCGTGGAGTGTGTGGGAGGATGGACGTGGTGGTTGTGACTTTCTTAGAGTTCATTGTGTAGAAGTAAGCAAGATGGTGGTCTTGGATATAAAAAAATTCAAACAGTTTAATCAAACTTTGTTGATGAAAATTGGTTAGTGTGTTCTAGAAAATATAATCTAGATACCTTGTTGACTCAGATATATAAGGGGAAGTATTTTCGAAATTGTTTGTTCCTGAATGCCCGATCGGGCTCACAATTGTCACGGGGATGGTGGACCATCCTTCAAGTGGCAGAGGTTTGCTCCATGAAGAGTTGAGATGGCAGGTTGGATATGGGGAGGAATTTGCTATGATCAAGGACGATTGGATGCCACAACTTCACCCTAACCCTCCAACTATCTTGGACACGACATGTGTTCAGGGAAGTGAACGTGTGTCTTCATTGAATGAGGCTCATGTGCGTAAGAAGAACTCATCTAAGTGGATCCATTGTTTGCTCGGTAAATGGCATTGTGGCTGATGGGTATGGTTTTTAAAGAAGACGGCTGAGGGGATAGTGATGGCCCATGGTCTAATATATCCAGGCCTAAATGATCCATACCTTGCAAAGTTGGTGGAAGTTTGGTTTGCAATTCGTCAGTGCTATAACTCTGGACTGTAGGACATGGTGTTTGAAGGTGATGCAAAGATGAGGTCCAATCAGATTTCAGAGTCGAAGCTGCAAGATACTTGTTGTTTGGTTAAGCCATTTTGAAGGAAGTAGCATAGCTTCGGGATGCCTTCCCGGGTGATAGTTTCCATTTTGTGGGTAGGATTATTAACAATAAGGTGGCATGTTTGACGCTAGAAAAATCATTTCTTTGTCTCTTGCGAGTGTGTGCGGATTTTATTTTCATAATTGGCTCTTGTTGATTATGCAAGCTGGTATCTTTTTTATGTTGGTATTCCTATGAACTTATGGCAAAAAAGGGTAACATGTAGACTAGGGGTGACGGTCGGTTACTTTCGGTTATAAACGATAACCGATCGGTCGGTTATCGGTTAACCAAAAAATCGGCCCTTCCAACCGACAACCGACCAAAATAGCCTTCGGTTAACCGCACCACCTCCAAGACCAAAACAATCTAGTCCAGCCTCCGAAAATCGATCGAATTTCGATTATATCGATTATTGGTGGAAGATGTTCCCCGTTAAGAAAGAAAAAGAGAAAGATTTAAACGAAACCTGACAGAATAATAAACTTTTTATCAAATCTTTCATCCGAACGACCCTGATGATAATGAAACTCCAAGATATTAATCAATCCTCTGATTCTTCTTAATACCACACTCCGCCACTACCAACACCTCCTCCGACCAGTTAAACCCATCAACCGCCACCGCCGGTTATTTTCCGGTGAAAATATCCACACCAAACAGCCTGATTACCACCTGACCACCACTCGCATCGGCCGGAGCCGCCAGCCGGCCGCCGCTAGGTTCCCTGATCACCTTCTTGTCGATCTTCTTCCAACCAATACAAAGCTGCTTATCCGAGGACGACGTCGACCTACTAAACCTAACCAAGTCACCAGCGCTAAGCCTCTTCTCCTTCACAAACCTGCCCCACCCTCTCATCAACACGTAGCTCTGGCTGCTCCTCCAGTACGAGTACCTGAACCTCCACATCTTCCCTTTCCCCAACTTCCCTCCTTCCGCCTCCTCCTCCACGTTCATCAGCACCCCTTTCGCCGCCGCCTCCGGGTGCAAAAATGGCCGGAAGTTCCTCTCGGCGTGATGCTTGGGGATCACCAGCCGGTTCAGCTTCCCCACGTCGCTCGGCGTCAGGACTTTCTCGAACAGCATCTCCACCCGCCGGCCGCCACGTGGCGAGCGGCCGATGACCATGTTTCTGCTCGTTGTACGCTCCAGCTCCTGGTGGTAAGTGTGGTTACGTAGCATGTCGACGATCTCTTCTCGCGAGTGTGAATCCAGGAACGCAGTTTGGGCCTCGTCGTCGTAAGTGGGTTTCTTTTTCTTGTTGGGCCCGCGGAACTTGTGGGCCCCGATGTCGTAGGCGGCGGCGGCTTGGGCCTCGGTGTCGAAGGTGCCGAGCCAGACGCGCTGCTGCTTGAGGTAAATCTGGGCCCCCCACCGGCCGTTGGGCTGCGGGATCACGCCTTTGTACCTGGACGAGGAAGATGGCCTGTTGGTGTTAGTGGGCCGTGGGGATGATGACTCGAATTCCATTTCCACCCCGGTTTCGAGATAGTTCTGGATCACGCTGCTGCCGTCGCCGCCGCCGCCGCGGCAGGGGTCGTTGTTGTCGTCGGACTGCTGCATTGATGATGAAGAGTGATCGGTAGCTGGGTGGATGCGGGAAAATATCGCGGCGGAGCACTTGTCTTTGTTGGTGGTTTGATGATCAGCCGCCATTTTTGATGGGTTTGTTGGGTCGTCCATCATAACGCGGGGGATTAAGTGGGAAAGCATAAGGATGGGACAAATATACTGGTGTTCGTTTTTGAGAGAGAGAAGAGAGAGAGAGAAGAGAACCCCAAGTTGTGTTTTTCTCTGTGGGTGGGTTTCGAGCATCACAGTACATACATGCATTTTATACAGAAAAGGGTTGCCCCAAGTTGAATAATAATAATGATTCCTTTTCTTTCTTTGTGAATATGATAGTTATATCGTATAAGGTATGCAAATATGCAATTAATAGTAAATGGATATGGTTAACTTAAATCTACCAATTTGGTGCATGTTTACTACTTGTATATTACAAATTTATTTGGTAAAATGTTTATTACAATTTCAAATATGTATTGGTTGATTTATTTTATGGGTTACATGAAGGTTTGGTGAAATCGAATCTAAGAGAGACTAAATATAGGAAGAGTATCATAACCCATTGTTTACCACAAATTTATATGGTAAAATGTTTATTACAATTTCAATACTTGTGGGTTTATTTTTTTGCATAAACTTATGGTCAACCTTGCATGACCCTTTATTTATCACTTATGAAAGATTTCTATATTTTCTCCTAATTGATTTTAATGGAATATATCTCATTTCTTTTAAGGCATAAATTTTCTTACACAGATAAATCAGATTAATTGCGTTATTCAAAATGACATTCCCTTTGATATATTTTGAAACAAAAAATTAAGGCATTTATTACCAATCCATATCATGCTTGGTAGTACATAAGATTATACCACGTGGTGTGAAAGTGTATCATGGTGATACGAACATACCAGAATGTAAAATGATAGCAACATACTAGTAGGATATAATAACCATTGTTTAGCACCTTTCATCAACGTATACCACTAGTTAACACTCTCTACCAGGTTGGTATAAGGTGGTATGTTTGGTCATTAAATTTTTTTCTATAAATTTGTAGATCTAAAAGATCACGACGAACTCCTTTTCCTTTTGGAAAAATATTTTCAAAATTCGAGTTAAAAACCAAAGGTGGTACGAGGGTGGTAACGAGTGGTATGAAATTTTTTATTGAAATATAATAACAATGGACATTATTTTGTAGATTACAACGAACCAGATCCATATGTGCAAATTTTCTTGAAATTCAAATTAAAACCAAGAAGATAAAAACCAATTAAAAAATAGAGAAAATATAAAAAGTCTTTAATGCTCATTCTTTAGATTTGGTCTCACTTAAAACTAAGAGTTCATATAGTTATGAAATTGTTCATAACCATTGGTTATGCATCCTATCCTGGACCAATTATATAGAGATATGATCACACAACGCACATGTTATCATTTGAACGAGACTTTTGTAGTGTCGTTATGACACCTATGCCCGAAGTGAAAGATTTCTTCAATTTTGACCTGCTTCGTGTTATACGATCTGTTTTGGGCGGGTAATACCCTCCAGAAGAGGGGCGGGGTGGGCATGGACCTGATCCGTCCCTTTCTCGACTTGTTTTTGTCTAAATTATATATCATTATTCTATTTTTAATACATCTTTAGCTATAATAAAGTTTATTTCTTCATTTGTTTAATGAAATCATAAATACTTCTCATGTTTTCCCTTTAAATTACACACTCATATGAATCAACCTGCCTCAATCCGCACTCATAATAAATTTGTCAACCTGGACTGGACCAGATCTGCCACAAGGTAAATATGATTATCGAGATATCCGCCCACCGTGCTCAAGATACGGTGCATATGAGTAACAATGTCTGGAGCCTTCATTTAGAAAATCCAGATCTAAGGATGAAGAATTAAAGGTCATTTTTATTTTTCCTTGTTTTCTTAATCGGCTCATATCTTCTTCGTTTTAACTCGGATTTCTTTTTTTTTTTTTTTTTGCATAGATGGAACGAGTTCGTTGTGATCCATTTTCAATATTTTTTGAGAAAAATTAATTTCTTGCCTCTCGGTACCAACTGCATACTATATGGTATCTTCTTCGTTTTTGAAAAATTTTGCACAGAAAGAACGAGTTCATCATGATCTATTGGATCTACAAATTTATGGATGAACAAAATACATGACCAAAAAATACCATACAATACCACCCTGGTACGGGGTGGTATCATGTGGTACACAACGTTAAAAGTCGTAAATGACAGTTAATATATATACTTATACTATCATGTATTCAACCATCCTACAGTCTTGATTTGTTCATACCACCATGGTACGTTTTTTAAACCATAGGTATGCTTTTATTCAATACCAGTCAATACCATATGGTATAGACTGGTAAAAAATGGCTCAATTTTTTTTGTTCCAAAAATATATCAAAATGGATATCATTTTGAAGAGCACAATTAATCTGATCTAACTGTGCAAAAAAAATCGACTTAAAAAGTGTGAGAAATCGTCCGTTAAACATTAGGAGGGGAAATTAAAGACTTTTCAGGAAAAAAAAGAGACGCTGATATGACGGATGGTGATTAAGTTATGCATGGTTATTGACCGGATTTCCTCCCACCTCGACCTGTCAATTTTCATTCATATACACACCTCTTTTTTTATTTTCTTTTGACGGAGTATATACCCAAGTAGGAATAGTTGACATAGCTAAATGTTCTCGTTGTCGACATGGATGCTTTTTGTTTGCAGGGCAAGCAACTAGCAGACCCCATTTCCCATTTACTAATTTCATCCCTCCAACACTCTCGCTTTCTCCCCACACACACATATATATATATATATATGTAGTTGTCGTTTTGCCATGTCTGATATATTGTCGTCCGCATACTTGCTACATATATACGCTGAAATTTTGTGTGGTTATAAAGAGATGGAGTGCATAAGTTTAACTGTAGTTTTAAGGTTTTATCGATCGTGCGGAGAAAGAAGGATGTTATTGGGACCGCAGTAGGTAGGCCAAAAGATGCAAAGTTTGGGCCACGAATAGAGGACTACGAGCCCCATATATACGAGGACGACGACATTACCATGCAAATTGATCGATATATATTCGACCAGGTCGAACGCGCAATCCTTCTTTTTTGCATCTCTTGATCAGGAGTATCTACATTATTGTTTCCTAGTAGCATATATGTAGTACTAGTACTACTTACTGCTAGTCTGCTACGTACTTTGATTCTTCTTCAAAGGATCGCAGCAATATGCTACTCAAAAAGATAGATATAGACGGTTTCCAAGAGATATTCTCATGAGTCATCATGATCAATGATTATCCGATCCTAAGACCAAAAAAGAAGGTCTTACTACCTATAGCCTCCTCCAAGGAACATAAGTGAAAATGATACTTGTTGGAATTTTGAATGGTGTGAATGAGAATGAAAGGGGAAGAGTGAAAATGATACTTGTTGGAATTTTAAATGGTGTGAATGAGAATGAAAGGGGAAGAGGCCAATACGGTCACATCCCTTGAGGGGAATGAATGACAAAATGAAAATGATATTAGCTGAACTGATGCAATGATTGAGTATTTTTTTTAGTGAATCATTGCAATAGTTTGGATGTAACTACCCATCCGAAGGGTCACATCTCCCTTAACAAATACACTCTTTATTTTCTATAAATAACACCAACCACAAAGAGTCATGTGACTTCTCACTGTTCATTGAATTCAACTGTTTTTTGAGGGTTTCAATTACTTGTATGCCAGAAATGTACGACGTCCATTACATCCCAGGAGAAATAGTTCCAAAACACTGGGCACCGTAGAGGGGAACTACATTCCATAGGAGAAATCGTGTATTCTATTCACTCGGGCGGTGTTTATACATATTTTGACAACTTTCATATGCATGAGTCTAGACTTTTTATCTTTGATTTTTTTTATTCTTTCTTTTGATTTCTATATATGTCTTGTGTGCAAGAAACATACTACAATGAAACTTTCCATAACAATACTTGGTGCAGTAGTTGATGGCTCAGGATGCACCCTTCCATAAGTAAATTTGGACCTTTGAATTTAAGTAAACTCAGAAAATTCAGATCTAAGGGTAGTGAGTTAAAGTCATTTTATTAATCAGTTCTTATCTTCTTCGTTCTAACTTGAGGTTTTTTTTTCATAGATGAAACGATTTTGTTGTGCCCTACAAAATGAGATCTATTTTCAGTATTGTTTTAGAAGAAAAAAAATTCCATACCTCTTGTTAGGGTTGGGAATCCGGTCGCGGTTTTCCGGTCAAATCGGAAACCTCCCAGTTTAAACCGTCCCGGTTGTAACCGGAAACCGGGTTCTCACTAACCCAATCCAGTTTGCGGTATGAGGTTAAGGCTAAATAACCGCTCCGGTCCCGGTCAAAATTTACCCGGTTTTAACCGGAAACCGAGAAACAGAAATATACCCAGCCCACACCCAAACCCCAGCCCAACCCGACGCCAGCCCACACCCCAGCCCAACCCAGCCCAAGCCCAAGCCCGAGAGTTGTAAGTTTGTAACCCACCCCAAACCCTAATTTCAGCGGCCGCCACTTACCTCTCCATCAACCCATCTCTCTGCCTCTCGATCTCTCACCCATCTCTCCGCTCTCTCTCACCGGCGATGCGACAACGACGACCTAGACGCTCTAGTCGTCGGCTCTCACACCACAAGAAGAAGAAGAAGAAGAAGAAGAAGAAGAAGAAGAAGAAGAAGAAGAAGAAGAAGAGGAAGTCGAGAGGAGAAGAACTCGATCAAGCCACAACCGTCGATGAATCTTGATTCTCATCTCCAGCTCTTCTCTGTCGCGTTCTGCATGCACCAAAATCCTTTCAATCACACCCCGCCGATCTTTCTTCTTCCTTCTATACTGCTTCCTCGTTTTCGTTCCCTCGGGACTCTGTTGGGCATTGTCGGAGGCGGCAAATCCGTGGCAAGATTCAGGGACGGGAAGACGCAACTCTGTTGGCGGTGGCACCGTCTGAAGATTCATCGCGGAGGCGAGGTCAACGAGGATGGCGAAGTATGAAGAAAGTTCAAGATTGTTTGGAGGAAGAAAGAGAAGAAAAGTAAAGGAGGGAGGAGAGGAATTTGGTCGGGTTTCTCTAGGGGATTGGGAGAAGGAAGTGGGAATTTGGGGATGGTTGTGTTTTGCGAGAGAGAGAAGTCTCGTCGTCCAAAGAGCAGAGGTTGCGATTGTTTAATTTTTAATTTTATTTTTGGTTCAACTTTCTTTTAACGACGGCGTTTTGGAAAGGGAACAGGGGTAAACGGTTTTTGTGTTGAAACCGGATCGGACCGTATTGCATCCAGTCCGGTTTGGTCAAAACCGGGTACCAATCCAATCCCGTCCTCGGTCGTGCTGTTGTCCAATATGGTTGTAAAAAACTGGGTCAATCCGGTCCGGTTTAAACCGAACCGGACTGTTTCCCAGCCCTACCTCTTGTTACCTACTCCATACCATATGATATTCCTTTCGTTTTTAAGCCATTTTTGAAAATATTTGCACAGAAGGAACGAGTTCATCATGATCTATTGGATCTACATATTTTTTAGGGAAATAATATCGGACCAAAAAATATAACACCATACCACCCTGGTATGGGGTGGTATCTTGTGGTACACAATATTGAAAGTCATAAATGACAGTTAGTATACTCCTATTATGATGTATTTAATCATCCTACAGTTCAGTATGTTCATACCACCACACTACATTTTCATACCATATGATATGCTCTTATTTAATACCAATCAATATCACCATAGTATAGACAGATAAAAAATGCCTTGATTTTTTTGTTCAAAAAATATATCAAAGTGGATATAATTTTAAAGAGCACAATTAATATAATTTATCTGTTTAAAAAATTTAAATTCCGACAGAAAGTACTACTGCAGAACGATGTTGTTTGGGAACGGCTACGGTGCTAATTGTACAATAGTTAGCACCGTCCTAACCAAGGGAAAAACTACTACTAGTTTGAATTAGTAGTGATTTAGCTTAGATGTTGTATTGATTTTATAATAATCCGTAGTGATTTCGTTATTTTTAGTAGCGTTTTTTGCTAGTTATCACGGTGCTAACCCCTATAAGGGTTAGCACCTAATCCCATCCCATGTTGTTTGGGTGGGTTAGTTAGCTGTTAATCAACCTATCAACTTTTATATTTGACAACTAGGCGTTGATAGAAATCTGAACGTTCAGGTAGGTCTAACAATAGATCCGAACATAATAGAGCACTGGATCGCATTTTAATAGAATATTAGATATCGTAAACAAAAATATATAATAAATATAGTTTACATTAATTACAATGCCAATTGTACTAGAAGGTCATAAGATTTGGTAAATTCATCAATAACAGAATCTCCATCCATACCAATAACATACTCTCTCTCAAAGAAAATAGCTAAGCAATCACCGAGAATTTCATCACTTGTTTTGTTGTGCAAATTAGTTTTCACATGTTTTTTCCTGAAAATGTTCTCTTTGTGGTAGTCATTGAAACAAGCAAGGTAAACACTAGACGAATCAACCGACAAATCAATTTGTATTTTGTGTCTATCCCTATTTCCACCAGCTTATTTATTAATTTCGCAAGAGAAAAAACTTCATATTCCTGACTAGAAAACACACGAGCGGCATAATATCATAGCGCATTTTTCAAAGAATGCATCGCATAACCTTCAAAGTCTCGAGGCTAAACTCTTAAGCAAGTTTGTAAATATTTTCTTTATCAAAAGACCATAAAGAATTGTTAGGATCTAGCGCACCACTCAACTGGACCAATCTAAATGATGACTCATTAAGTTTGTAAATATTTTATTAATCAAAAGACCAGAAAGAAAACCAGCGCTCGGAAGACTCGACGAGGAATCCATTTTGGTCCCGTTCGTCTTCTCGTGATTGTTTTGTTTTGGGGGGATTAATTAGAGAAATTTTTTGAGTTTTGAGAGGGAAGGGTGAAGTTTAGTTTAGAGGGTTTTTTTTATTTCAATGAAACTTTATACTTAGTCTTTTACATTTTAGACTTTTAGGTTTTGTTATTTTTTAAATGAAAATCATTCGGGCTTGAATATATAGGCTAAATATATAGTAGTAGTTTGGGGTGGCTAGCTACTTCGGTGCACCCAAAAAAGTCTCTAAAAGTGTCCATAATACATCAAATTTTGAACTTTAATTAGTATTCTCAATCTAATATGATGATATGACATAAAATCATAACAAATGAATCTATTACCCTATCCCCTTGACCTTCAATTTTGAATCCCAATGCAAAATCTCAAACTGTAAGCCTAAACCCTAACCCTAAACCCCTAAATCCTTCAAATTAAAGTAAATTTTAAATTATTTTTTTTTTCAAATTCACGTGCTTCTGTTCATAATATCATAAGCAACAATTGATACCGTTTGGACATGAATCGCATGCTCAGAATGATGATATGAGGTGGGTGCACTGAGTGCACCAAAAAAAGTGGGTGCACTGAATACGCCACCAGTAGTTTGGATATGTTCATCTAGATCATTTTCCTAGTGACACAAAATCATATTATCAAATAGCACTGGGCCGAATACCTAAAATCAAGGAATTTATAAGCAATATACTAGCTCTGGATCCGGAGGAGGACTGTGTCGTGGCCCAACCCTAGATACGCTGCTGGGTAGGTCCAATAAAATAAGAACATAATGTTTATTGATGTTTTATAATGATGTGCAATGTATTTCATATTATGAAAAGTATTTAAAATACATTCATCGTCCAAATATTAAAAAAAAATTCACTCTCAATGTATCCTACAAAAAAATCATTCATGATTTCACTTTAATCAGCATGACTCGATAGGTTCTATGTGTGTAAGAGCGTAGTATAAGTTCCAGCATAACCTTCTCTCAACAACTCGAGTTATTGGGACCAACTGGTTTATGACATGGTATCAGAGCTGGTTTTGGCAAGTGCTCGTGTGTTCGAATCTCTACAACTCTCAATATTAACAGTTGATTAAAGCACAAGGTATGGTGGACCTGTGCATGCTTCAAGCCCGTGAGTCTCGAGTTATCGTAACAATATGCGGTGAAGTTGTAGCTCGCTAATTGAAGTGAAGGCTAGGCAGTAGGCACAATTCAATGAGTGGACCTGTTACAAACATGTCACGTTCGAACCTCTCATCCAGCCATAGTAATTATTTTTTACTTATGTTCTTCAGCGTCCAGGTGGTTCCTGAGGCCTACCTCAGGTAAAAGTGGCTCAACCATTGGTTACAAGCCATGTTCATAGGTGTAAGCAAGGTTTACGAACTAACCAATACTATACACAGATCAAATGTTTATATGAAGCTTTTCTTCAATTCAGTCCAAAGTGACTTGCAATTGTGCACCGAAAAATCCTAATCCTTGTGCTTTAGTGGCGAAATACACCGAGATACAATAAAATGACCACTCCTAAGATGTCTAAACCTTAAATTGTTGTCTGGGAAATCACTTCCTAATGTGTCAGAAGCAGTGGATGATATGCTCCAGTATGAGCAAAAGCTGAAAAGTGAAGTAAATGGGAAGAACACAAAGTGTAGCTCTCATAGTTGGGCGAGACAGGAGACTAATCACAGGTCTCAAGGAAATTTTTTGTGTACTAACTACTAACTGTAAGAGATCAAACAAACTCAGTTAATTTTTGGATCTTCGATAATGGGCCTCATACCACATTTTTTATTCACTAACCTTGTTTGTTGAGCATGAAGATGTTCAAAACACATTTGTTCATTTGCCGAATGCATCTAAGGTCTGAGTAACTAATGGTGGTACAACTAAACTTCTTTGAGGATGTCCTGGGTTTGATCCTTGACAACCGCCACTTCAGCGTTACCCTTTTGGTGGTCACCGACAGGGTTGTAAGCTCGTATTAAATGCTCCCAATGTTTGTCGGGTATCTGTGGAGGCCGAGGTTTACCATCCAAGACGGATTTCTCCTCGTACAAAATGTTATCATTCAACCTTATTTCTTTCACTATGATTTATGTCAAATCCAATATCTACTAAGCTTAAGGATGATGGGTTTAGGAAGAGCACTTAGAGGCCTTCACCAGCTACTTTCACCTCACCTCACAGTTAGCAGTCCATACCTCATTCTATGTTACAAAATATATCTATGGCATTGGAGACTAGGACATCCTAGAAGAGATAGGATTTCTTTGTTACATATACTGTTGCAAATGAGCGAAGCTGCTTACGAGATGCTCGTCTTTCGACTTGGGAAAAACTCGTTCGACACTCTACTCGTTTACTAATGAATCGAGCTTGAGTTAAGCCTTGTTCGACTCGCAAGGATTGTGAGTCAGCTTGACTCGGTAGGTTGTTGATTTCAACTAGTGAGCTACCTCGTTTTGATCGGCTCTATAGTGTTTTTTTTATCCAAGATAAGCCCCCAGGGCATGGCCGGACAACACAGTTAAAAGAGAGACACTAACAAAGAACGGTAGACTTTATGCAACCGGACTCCCGATAATAGAGCCTGTTTTGCCACGAGGTGGGCAGCTCTGTTGAAACTCCGAGGAGCAAAGTGACACGAGACTGCGGAAAAGGAGGGAAGAAGAGAGTGGACTTCCTCTAAAATGGCTCTCGCTCTTGAATGAGAAGCCTGCTTCGATGTTACGTCCTTGATCACCAATTGAGAGTCCACACAAAAAGCAACAGTCAAGAAATTATGGGTGAGACACCATCTCATAACATCACGAATAGCAAGTAATTATGATGTATAAGGATCAGTAATGTCATCTATAGTGTTAGATAATGCACAAGTTTGGTAAAAATCAGCTCGGAGAAACAGCCTCATTCACGGTCAGTTTTGTTTAGTATATACTAACTAAAATCCAAAATGTATGAACTAATATCCAAGTCTGCTAAGTATCTAGATAGCATAGACTAATATTCAAAACATCACAAACTAGTATCCAGATAGCAGATACCAACTAATATCAACAATCAACAAACTAGTATTCAATATGGATACTCTTATGTGTTATCTACATACTCTTATGTGTTATCTTGATACTAATTATGTGCTGTTTGGATACTATACTGTTTTGTCTAGATATTAGTTTGTGAATTTGGGATAATAGTTGATTCATGGTGGGATATCAGTTAGCAAACTTTGAATACTAGTTTGTGCTCTCTAGATACTTTAGTACTTAGATATTAATTCATGTATTTTAGATATCAGTTAGTATCTGCTAACGAATCTTCAAGTTAGCATATTAACTTTCCCGGTTTTGTTCGGGTTCAATTCGATTTGATTGAACTGACCGAATGTCCAGCCGTAGCTCGTACATCATAATTTGACCAGTGAGCCAAATTGGGCCGACCGGTTTAGGTTGGGCCGTAGTCCGTGGTCCGGTCTAAAAGAGAAAGTAACGTCGGCAAACTGACAAAGCCATAATCCCTAATCCTTCTCTGTTTCTTCTCCCAGCTCTTGGCGCGTTGTTCTTCCGTAGGTTCCAATCCAGCGAAAATGCAGGTAATATCCCTTCCATCGTTTTCTCCTCCCCTTTCTTCCCCAATTAAGGAATTCACGTCTTCTGCAATCTGCACCACTAATGAACAGTGAAATCAAAGCCCGTCGTCTCGAGTTCCCTGCGGAACTCTAAAATTAAAATTGAAAAGCCTGATTGATTTAACCTACAATTTTTTTCACTTGCAGGCCAGCGATAGGTTTAACATCAACTCCCAGCTCGAACATCTCCAGGCCAAGTACGTCGGCACCGGCCATGCCGATATGAACAGATTGTGAGTATTTTTCCTATGTTCCTTTCTTTTTTCCGATAGGTATTGTGAATTTGCCTCTTCTTCTTTTTGGGTTCTTTGGAGTTTTTGTTGGTAAAATTTGATGTTCCTCTGGTGGGCAGCGAGTGGGCGGTGAACATTCAGCGAGATAGCTATGCTTCTTATGTTGGCCACTACCCAATGCTGGCTTACTTTGCTGTTGCTGAGAACGAGTCCATTGGAAGAGAGCGCTACAACTTCATGCAGGTTTGTGCTTGCTTATATTCTTGCTCCTTTGTAACTTCTATGGTGAGTGGTGACTGGCTTTTGATGATGAGATTGTGTTAGCTAGCTGATAAGAGGATGAACTTAGATTAATTGCGTCACTGTTTGGGGAGCTGTCATGATGGGCGCAAAATGGATTTTGCATTTGGAGTAAAATCTTGAATATATGCTTATACCGTTATACCGACTTCGAGTGCTTGAAGTGTTCTGATCCCTAGTCTACCTTGCTTTCATTAGGGTTCTTTATTGCTGAAAATGGGTTCCTCTGGACATTGAACATGCTTATAATAGATAACCTCTGTGTGTCTTTTTGTGTGATGAATACTTGAGATAATCTCAGTTAAGGCATGAGGTTGGCAATTGTGTTTCATAATAATGTTTGATCATTTGCATATAAGGAAGATAGCAATTTGTTGTTTTGTTTAACGCTGCATCATTAGTGGAAGCTTTTGTCTCCTGCTCCAATCTTTACTAGCTACTATGATGGTCGGCCTAAGGCTAATGACTAAATGTATCTCATTTCCTGTCTGCTCGCAGAAAATGCTTCTGCCCTGTGGCCTACCACCTGAAAGAGAAGATGAATGAATCTTGGTTAGATGCCTGGAATTATGGAGCCTCACCTCCAAGGTTAAGATCCAGCAATTCCATCCTATGAGTGCTTGACTCGTATGTTCAACGGGATGAGTAAATGTTCGATGCCAGTAAATCGAAACGTGTGACTTGTTAGATTCATTCCTAGTGACATAAGAGAAGACTTTTATGTAATAGCAAGTAACAACTAGACAGGCAAGTCCATCTTTTGTTTACAGACATTTCTTCTGTAGTGAACACTGGAAGATATGTAGCATTTGCCCTGGTTCCCCAAGCAAACGTTACAAAAGTTGGCTTGTCCATTATCATAGCACCTGTTCTCAATACGGTTCTGTAAAACTGCATTCTGGTTCGGTTTAACCCAGCTTTGCTGTCTCTGTTAATGTTGTTGTTCGAAAGATAACAAAAGGGGTGGAGTTTTGGGGTTTGAAGCCGGTAATCTACTCCTTTTAAAGAGTTGGCTCCAAGTTGCACTTAAAATGATCTGATTGTGCTACATTTTGTATTTCTGATGAAAACTAGAGCAGACTGTCTCAATTGGGGGGAAAAGTAAATTCTCAAGGAGTGAAACAGAAAGCATTACATAGAGATACACTACACTGATACACTAGCAGGGTGGAGTCGCAATCCAAATCTACCTAAAGTAGATAAAACTGTGAATACAGGTACTCTCGAATCTTGTAGTAATCCTCACATAAGGGACCTTCTATCACAATCTGCTGTATCCCGGAACCACCGCCCTGGAGCAACAAAAAGAATGTCTGGTTTAACATCATAGAACCAATTCGTGCCTCAAAAGTATCTGAAGGCTACCAAGGGTTCTCACCTTTTGGCTGGCAACACCAACTTTGCGCAGGGTGACATATTCCCCACATCGCAATGCCCCTCCACCAGCAAATTCCACCTGTAATGTAAGAGTTATGATTCAACTGGATTAATTAACAACACTCTTTGAACCTTGAGTGCCGGTCAAGAAAACGGAGCAGGAGAAGAAAGCTAGGCACCTGAACTCCCTTGCTAGCAAGGAATTGCTTGAGATCAGCCATTTTGAGATCACCAACAAGAACTGATTTGTGTGGTGGTGGTGGTTTGGATACGGTAGGTAATAAGGTGAGCATGTCATGATTCTCAGTTTTCCCTGCTACAGCATCGATCCAAGCTACTTCATATTCTCCCAACTGAAATATACATATAGCACATGAATGAGAAGATTCCCACCTCAGCCTCTTACATTCATTGTTCCTGTGTGCAAATCTATATTCATGAAATCTTCGAAACTGATTGCATGATGGTAGTATGTTACCTTCTTGAAGAGAACATTACTCATAAGCTGTTCTGAGAGTTGCACCTGATTTCACAAGAAAGGGTCAGGTCAAACGAAACAATGAAACCCTGGTTACTAATCTCCAGAAAGTTTGTTGCTGCAGTGTAGAGTATTAATACATTCAGTGATCACGACAGATTATTTTTACCTTATAAGCACACAGATCTGAGGTTACATCAACTGTCTCTTCAATTTGTGGAGCATAAACATGAGCACAAACATGGTTTAAGCAGTGCTGCTTCAGATGCTCGGTGGCCTCAGCTGATCCATGCACCAACACCTTTTTAAGAAGAAAACAATTAAAAGACGAGCTATCTACAATTCTTCCTAAATAATCAATAAATTGAGAGATGAATAAAGCAGAATGTATGCAGTGGAGACACATGTCAAACTCAAACATCTCTTACAAGTTTCAGAGGAGCCACACGAGCAATGATTGATTTAATTGAGCGTCCATCAGACCGTCCTTCGAAGTCCATATATATTAGTGAACACTTCACTTGAACCTGATTGGCAATCAAATATCACTATTCAGTACATAGCAAAGATAATGCATGCCATGCAATCCAAGTCCATTAAGAATATTGATAGTACTGCTCGAGTTTCCAAATGACCAACATCTAACTTCTGCATCTCAAATTTCTTATAAATCATCAAGTTCCATTGACAATTATCAACTTAAAGAATGTCAGATTGAAATCATGAATGATTTGTTACCAGAAAACATGCTTGATCATCGAGTACACGCTACTGAAATTCATTCAATCAACCAATTCTTCACAAAACTAGCAAAACGAGGGTTCAACTTACCGTCAATTCATTCGACACAACTTTTGAAGGCTTTGTATCAAGAATAAAACTAGCAGCAGCTTCATCAAGCTTCCCATCAATGTCTCCACCAACCTGAGATGAGAGATGTATTATTAGAAAGACACTAACTATCAAACATGGTTCTAGAGAATACACCAGGCAGAAGTTAATTCCGGGAAATCGAACAAACCATTTGACAATTCTACTGAACGAACCATTAGAAGGCTATTTAGAAATAATAGAACGAAGTCATAGCACTAATGTAGCAAGTAGGATGTTGGTAATTTGTAATCTTCAGGCTCGATGTAAGATACTCTTAGGATTACCAACAGAAAAATAGAATGATGGGGGCTAATATAGTGTTCTAATCAAATGTAAACCGACAATCGTTCCAGTAGTCAGAAACTTGGATACTTTAAAGTTGAGGAATTAGCATGACAACAGATGTTTCAAGCAATGAAAACTTACATGTAAAGCTGTTTGGTTCATGTCTTCCTCTTTTATTACATAATCATCAGGATTAACTACTTCACCAAAATCATCCCATTCCGTGTTATTTTCGTAGAATGGGAACATTGGCGCCACACTGGTGGATGGTGGAACGAATCCATCAATCAGTATGTCCCGATATCCACCTCCACGAGAACCAGCCACTGCAAGATACAATAAGGAAGTAAGTAGCAGCAAATGCACCAAACAGTTGGATACGTAGAGCATTGGAACCTCAGAAATATACCATCTGGAGGAGCATGTGAATTGGTTGTATCAATGACCATTGGATCATTAGTATTATCCGGCCCATGAGAAGCTCTTGATTCCTCTTGTTTTAAGAGGCTAGCTTTCAGCTCCTCTTCCTTTTTCAGTCTCTTCTGTTCTTCTTCATAAGCGACTAATTCATCACCAACTAAGGGAACCCTCTTTGACATTGTGACTTTTACAGCCTTTGGAGGTGGATCTGCCTGGAGCATTCGAGCCAACGTCCCAAACTACAATAACAAGTGAATCATTAACTAACAAGTGCAACTAACCAGCAGTCGGCAAAGACCAGCAAAGACCATCATAGTTCCATTAAACATAACCAAAATTAAAAATTGTATATATGTATCTATATATGTAGGATTTATGTATTTAATATTTATGCATGTTTTCTTATGCCTCCCTCTTAAATAAACATCTCCATTCATAGATGTATTTTCTTTTCACATTCACTACCACCTGGAAACCAAGAAGCTAAGGATTCAACTCATAAATGAAGGGAAAATTTAACGAGTGTGTAGAAAACAAAGCTAGGTTCTGTCTATCACATTTTCAATGCAATTAATGAAAGGATAGTTGCATTGCAGAAGGACTTTAGACAACTACTATCTTATATGAAGCAGATAATCTCAAGCATGAAGAAACCCATCAATCATATTAATTTGATATCAATATCAGGATTCACATGGCAATTTAAACGAGAATGGGGAAAGATGGATAAATCGTTTTGTACTCTACACAGGGGAACACCTGGCCTCTTTCAGTGAAAAGAACTAAGTTCCTGACATCAGACGCCCATTCAACAAATATATCATGGGAAAATCCTGCCTCCAAGCTTGCCATTGATGCCAGAACGACCTAGATAAGAATGAGAAAGACAATAGAAAAGACATGAGCTGGAGTTCAAAGTTTTGCCTCACAACTAAGGCACAGAATATATGGCGAAGACTAATATCAAAGGGGAGCAGGGTAGGACAGTTTTTCTGAAACATCTGTAGTCCTCTTCATTTTTCACTTTTTTCATTTCTTCTAAAAAAACTGGTGATATCTGTGTGCTGCCTTGAGGAGGTACTGCCAAGGCTGAAGCATGACGTATGATCACATTCACAACCTTTTCCTTCACACTAATACTGGAAACAACCTATCTCATCATACTTCCTTTTATATGCTTTTGCACATATAATCACTTGGCACAACTTAATTACAATTTGAAGGGCACAAGGAATACAACCTTTGGACCAATTGGAGCATTATCAAGATCCATCTTGTTGATTAGAAGTTTCACACGCCTGCCAATTTTAAAGCTCACAATTGCAAGTAGTTATTGCCTCATATAGTGAAACATGGGCAGTACAAAATCCTAGCACTCGGGAAAAGAAACGAGTTTTGTCCGATATGAAAAGAGATTATCAGGGGAAAAAAGACTTACTTCAACTGAAAAGCATTATTACGCGAAGTTTCAAATGATTTTGCGATGGAATCACCCATCCACTCCAAGAAACTCTTTACATAGTCGATAGTGCTTGATGCAACATACGTAAGAAAGAATATGTCATATCCTAAATTGCGCTGTGCCCAGAACTGCCAAATTGAAAAAGCATGATATTCAGAAGGGAAAACCCCGTTAATATTCAATTGAAAGGGAGTTAAGATACAGTCAACCAATAGTAGAAATGTCATTCTCATATCTAACCTCTTCCAGAATGAGTATAAGTTCCAAAGCTCGTCCAGCGGTGTCAACAGGTAGCAATACATTTCCACCTCCTTCTAATGTCCTCACAATTCCATCTTGATAAACAAGAAGAAAGAACTCATTAGCTGAATTGAAATCAACTCATCAGCAAAATCACATATAACATTACACTAAACAAACTATGCTAAGACAAAAGCCGCCAGGATTGGAAAGGGACAAATAAGCTTAAATTTTAGTCTTAGCAATAACATAGATCATAAGACAAGAATGTCGAACGTACCTAAAAATTCTCTGTCTCTTTTTTGTCTAGGAGGTTGATTACTCAAAGCATTATAAGCTTCAGTTATTAGAACAGCAGGACGGACAAAAGACTCTGCAACTATTCCATTCAGATGCCTGATGAAAACAGATACTGTAAATATTCCCTCTCGGAATGTATCACCTCAAGAACAATTAATTTTCAAGAACTACCTACCGTTCTTTACGATGGTTGAAGTCAACAGCATAGATAACATCTTCTCCGTCCTTTGTTATCTTCCAAACAGTACCTCCGAGAAGATGACCAGCCACATGAGGTGCAATAACAATCCCTTCTCCCTTGCCTAAAATGTGAGATAGAGTCATTCGGATCAGGAATGGCCTATTACGTATGACCAGGTATAAGTAGATTGTTGGAACACATACCTACCAGAGAGGTGATGATTCTGTGAATAGGTAAGCCTGGTAATTGAAAGGAAAGCAGAATCAACATCATCGAGCGTAAACAGATCAAAGTCCGAAACAGCCTGTGAAAAGGAAATTGAGTACAAACTCAAGTTACAAAAATGATACACTCGCAGTAAATAGCAATCACCAACAACCATAATCTACTACTCAAGAAAGCTCCATCACGAAATAAGAGATAAGCTGTGCCCACGCAGAATTCAACAGTGTATAAAGAATAATAAATAATCAGAGAGGAATAGAAACTACCTTGCGCGATAGATATTGATCATACATAGTGAGCAAGCCTAATCTAAAAACTGGTTCTGTTGAGTAAATTGGAGCTGAGAGTCCAAGATGATTCATGGCATATGGCAATGCACCCAGGTGAAGTGTATCCGGATATGACAACAAAACTGCATCTATCTTTGAAGCTACCCTGATATGCAGCAATAAAGATGACTATAAGAACGGCGGAAAGCAATTTTATAATATAGGGCCCAAACATTCTTTCAAATGAAAGAGACCACACCTGGAGAGGGGTTCAAGAAGGGAGGGATCAAAGTGATCATTCCAACCACAATCAACCAAGAAATTGAAGTTGTCAATGGATACCAAGTAAGATAGTGGGTTCTCATTGTACACTCCACAAAGTGGCGTGACCTGCACAGAAGTTCCCATTTTGCCTTTCTCTTTTCTCCCGTTAGTGCTACTGCTACCTCTGACTTGTATCCCTGTAAGATCCATTAGTTCAGATGTGAGCTAAGGAACGAGGTTCAAAACTCCATATCCAATTAACATCGAATTTATGCACAAGGATTATAGCACAGATGACGACTTAACTCTTAATGCAATCAAATTACACCATGCAGGCTCACAAACTCAACTTTCTGACAATTCAAACAAAACCCTCAGTTTCTTAGTCACCTAATATTAATGTCCTTGATTAAACTTCATGAACGGACCATCAAGAGAAGATGGAGAGAATCAACCATCAGGTTCCTCAACCTGTCATGCAGTAGACCACAACTGATGTGTCTATAGTTGCTGTGGAATACTTTAATCTGCAGGAATTTGGAAAAAATAGTAGAAGATATAGGACTTGACATGTAGGATGGACGAAGAACTATCAAAACAGTCGACAAGATAAGGTTTGACAGGTATGGCGCTACAGCTCAGAGTTTAGACCCTTTAGAGAAACTCAATAATAACTATTGCAAACTGTTGAGAATTCCTATAAAATCCAATGTCTAAATATCAATGCTTCTCTTTCACGGAGAGGCTACAAACAAAGAAATGGGATCCTACTACCACTAGAAAACCGAATCATATGTATTACTCCTCCCAGGATACAAACAATAATAAAGCTTAATTAAAAAATAAAAAGAAACATTCTCTTAATTGCCACAATCCTGAACTGTCAAGGATTTAAACTATTCCTCTCTTCCAAAACCTTTTTTGCTGAGGATAATCGTAGTAAACCTCCATTGCTGAACTTTTTCAATTTCCTTCAAGTCCTCAAGGGTCTTTCTAAAGAAAACAAGTTATCTAAGCCTTGCAGCACTGGGCACACCAGCAACCATACCCCTAAGGTCAACATTGGGAAAAAATCCCATCTTGTGAGTTTCTACTACATTCTTCACTATCCATATTCTATTCAAAACCTCTCACATTTTGTCGAACACTTGGCCAATATCAACGATCGACCTCACTCTGCCACAGGCAGCACAAGCACACAACTACACAACAGCTTGCCAATGAATTTTCGAGCAACAGTCTCTAACTGCGATGACATCCTTTTCCTTACTTAACAGAGTTCAAATGGCACATTCAAAAGTAAAGCTTTCAGGTTCAAGAAAAAGAAAGCAAACAAGAGGCTCCAATTCGTGAGCCATTACGCTCAGCCAACTTACAATCAAGATGTATTCCTCAAAAAATCAGCCTCCCGTCACCCAAGTGAGCCAAGCAACCGGCCGAACACACCCACACCGTCGCCGCCGGAGTTCCGCCGCTGTTCGCCTTTCTCACGCAGTGCGTGAAGTGAACTGAAGAGGGAAATTCAGACGCGGCCACGCGGGGTTATGTTCGACTTTGGGACGTTAGGCCGTTGGTACCCATATCCGAAAGAGTTTGGGCCTTAAATGGTCCAAAATTCACGGCCCGCCAGTGTTTGGGCCTCCAGCAGACGGGGAAAGCCGATAGTTAAATAGGGTTTCGCAATCTCTTCCACGTTCGAGCTCTTTCCCTCGCAATCTTCAACTCCCAGCGGCGCGAGCTCTGTTCGAGTGTTCGTTAGTGTTGCGAGTCCGGCGATCCAATGGTGCGTTCCTGTTTCTGAAGCCGACGATGTTTTAAGTTGTTTTCCGATGTGAAATTTATCGTTAAATCGTTTGTGTGTTTACTGTTTAGGCTCCAAAGAAGGATAAGGCTCCGCCGCCGTCGTCGAAGCCGGCCAAATCGGGAGGCGGGAAGCAAAAGAAGAAGAAGTGGAGCAAGGGTAAGCAAAAGGAGAAGGTCAACAACATGGTTCTCTTCGACCAAGCTACTTATGACAAGCTAATCTCTGAAGCTCCCAAGTACAAGCTAATCACCCCCTCCATCCTCTCCGATCGTCTCAGGGTAAACAATATCTTCCTGCACTTTGAATATCACAATGTGTTAAATAGATGTGTGTTAAGTGTAGGGTTCTTTTTTTTCAAATAATGAATGTGTGGGTGTATGGTTCGTGTTTTGCAGCAGGTTATACCCTTTTCATTGGGTGTATGGTTCTTGTAATGGTTAATCATCCTATTTGACTACTTGAAGTTCTGAATGAACTTTATGGCTACTAGATCCCGGATTCTGCTGCACCTTTAAATGTAGTTTCTTTGACCAGACTGTTCAGGAATCAGGAATGGATTATATTCTATAGGTTGATTAGGGTGCGGTGTGCAACTTCGGTTACTCATTTGCTCTACTACAGTTTAGGTTTTCACCCGGTCCCAAACTCAGTATAACATTCATGGTTTCTTTTGACGAACAAGGGTGTGGTCTCGTGGTCGTACCACTAGCTTTGAACTTGGAGTTCTGAGATTTGGATCCCTTTGGTAGTACCTAAACCACGAAAAAGTGAACCTATATCACTCTTATTAGAAGGAAGAAAATCATCAAGTTTGCTTTCGAGTAATGTACCTTGAGCAGTGGTATGGTCCGAGTTTCACCTCACTTTTAGTCTATCGGACTGTTTGTATGAGCTGTGGTGAAAGCCGGTACTTAGCTTGGTCGACTTTTATCTAGTAGGTTGGCCTTGCTGCTTGTAGGTTTAGCTGATGATTATCATTTTGGTAATACATGGACGCATACACAGTATGAACTCTCACTCCGTCTGGATTTTGTTCGTGGCGTTCATCAAGTTGTTAATCTCTTGTTCTGTTCCACTTAATCATCTCTTTAACTATGTTGTTTCTGTATGCAATTGAACAGGTGAATGGATCTCTGGCGAGGAAGGCAATTAGGGAACTGATGGCAAAAGGTTTGATCAGGATGGTCTCTTCTCATTCAAGCCAGCAGATTTACACCAGGGCAACAAACACTTGAATTTTTAACACGTAAAACTATGAACATGAAATGGTTGGTTAGATTTTTCATCAAGCAGTATTTGGGTGTGAAGAAAGTCATTCTGTCGAGTACAAGAGTTAATTGGATGGCAGCACGTTTGATCTTGTAAATCGTCGTTTCGCATGTGTTATGTTTATTTGTAGCATCCCAACACATTCATAGCTTATGGCAAAAAGATAGGATTTATGAGTAAGAAACATGTATGTGCATGTTTCATCCACTGGATTCCTATTTAATGCCCTAATTTGAAAATCATGAAGTGGTTTGTTTGGAACTGGGTTGGATTTTCGGTTTAGCACAAAGATTTGTTACAGACTTAACTTTTGTGCGGCATCTAGCACTCAAATCTTGTTAGTATCCATGTTTTGCCTCTCATAATCGTGATAGATCTTATATAGTTTGTTTTATATGACTTGTCTTACCTGACTTGACTAACTTGTTTTGGATGGATACGATTGTGGGTAGTTGTTTTGTAATTACCCATCTAATTTTGTTATCCGTTTTGACCAAATTATATAAAAATTTTACTTAAATAATTTAATTTTACTTTCATTACATTGTAGTATAGCTCTAATGAAATTAAATTAGACGAGGCTATTCGTTTTTGAAACAATTTTGACTTCAGTTGTTATGTACTAGGTTGTTTCTAAAAATTTTAGTAAAAAGAAATTAATGTCTCGAGTATTTTTTTTATATACGTACTCATATGGACCGATCTATCTCAATTGACACCTCAAAATAAAATATCTAACTTCGACTCATACCTAACAGGCTACCCCAACATGCCTCATTGTCATTTCTACTAGGGGTGAACAAACACACCCGCAAACCGACCCACCTGTCCAACCTGACCCAACCCATTTGTATTTATCGCTAAAATTAAGGTTTTGAGTTGGGTGGGGTTTTATTTTTTTGTACAACCCGTCTCTTTTGGGTTGGGTTTGGATTTTGGATTACACAACCTGTAGAACCGACCCAACCCGTGTTCCAACTATTGATATGAGTTCATCTCCAGAAAATATTTATGTCGTAAATACCCATACTCTTGAGAAAATTAAGATATTTAGCGACGTTTTTCTCTCATGGTCTCCCTAATCTAATGCATTTTTCGACTTAAAGTTTAGACATAAATTTAATATAGCTATGATTCACGTAATCATTTTTCTTGTATACAATTTTAATAGAATAACATATTATGAATGTGTTCGTTTGTAACATTTTTAGCATATTTCAACAAATATCGTGAAAAAACTAGACATGTGTTAAAATAAATCATCTTTTATTAAAATTTAAACAAAATTTGTGAATTTTGATATCTTTCACCTCGGTTTAATGGTTTGAAATTTTAATTATTTAAATATTTTTATGGTGTAGAATAATTACATATTTAGTGTTGGATTGGATTTTACTTAAAAATATCGTCAACCCGACTCAACCCAATTAGAAATAAACCGTAGGATTTTAATTTTCTTGGGTGAGTTTGAATTTAATATTTTTTAAACCGTAATACATGAGTTGATTGATTAAAATGGCTAAACCCATACTACCGGCAATGTACACTCCTAATTTCTACAATCCCGTGTTATGTTTGACTTGGTCACATTTTTTGGAGCTGACGTTCAGTCGTTTGTACTTGTATGATACCCGAATGTATTTGGGCCTTTGCTGCACAAAACATTCTAATGGTCTAAGTTCATGGCCCGCCAAAGTTGGGGCCTGAAATGGAAAGGGAGGCCCGAATGCTAGACGATAGATAAATAGGGTTTTAAGTGATTAGCGCCGTAGAGTTCATCCTCCCTCTCACGAAGACAGACCATCTTCAACTCCCAGAGGCGCAGAGCTCCGTTCGCGTTCGTGTTGCGAATTCGGCGATTCAATGGTGTGTTCCTCCTTCTGATGACGGCGATGTTTCAAGTTTGTTTTCGATGTGAGATTGATCGTTTATTGGTTTGTGTGTTTAGGCTCCAAAGAAGGATAAGGCTCCGCCGCCGTCGTCGAAGCCGGCCAAGTCCGGAGGAGGCAAGCAGAAGAAGAAGAAGTGGAGCAAAGGAAAACAAAAGGAGAAGGTCAACAACATGGTTCTGTTCGACCAAGGTACTTACGACAAGCTGATCTCTGAGGCTCCCAAGTACAAGCTAATCACTCCTTCCATCCTCTCCGATCGTCTCAGGGTAAACAATCTCTTAACCCCTCCTATGAACAAATTTTGGATATTGAAATGCGTTGTTTAGATGTTTGTTTAACTCTAGGGTTCTTGGAATTATGGGGGGTGGGGTTGAGATCTGATAATCCAGAGTAGTAGGTTTCGTCTGATTCGGTATATTCTAGCATACTAGAGTTTGTACCCTTTAGTTAGGTTTATGGATTATGGTGCATGTAGTATTTAGCCCATTTCGCTGGTCACTGGGATTTGATGTATCGTTTGGATGGGTGCCGCTTATTTGCATCCTCAGACATGTTGAAATCACTCAAATGAGACATTGTGATTATTTGATGGCCAAAAGTCTGAACTTTTTCTTTGTCTTCAAATGAGAAATTTTGCCACAATCACTCGTTTGAAGACATTGTTGGTGAAGTGAATTATAGTGGATCTCCAATTCTACTCCATTTTATATGATTAGTTGCTCACCCCTGAGATACGCACTGTACACTCCCAAACTTACTTAACCTATAGGGTACACCCCTCGTTGATCTTCAGGGGATTGTGTTCAACTTTAACTTTTTACTCAGTGACATAGTATTCACAGTTGAATGGCATGTCGGAGGTTCCTTTTCGCCTCGTTATTAGTCTCTCTGAGGAATTTTACAAGCTAGGATGACTAGCTGCGAACAGCGACATGGATTGGTGAAGGTTCCTTTGGTTCATAGTCTTGTTCCTGTAGGTTAGCTTATGTATATCATCCAAGTAGTACCAGGCTGGAGAGCGTTTAGTTTATCTGATTGTCAGTTTGTCACTGCCTGCAGTTTAAAGAAACTGGGTCCTCTTTGTCTTGTTGCCGTTACTTAAATCAGCTTTGTATTTGTTGATGCAATTTCAATAGGTGAATGGGTCGTTGGCAAGGAAGGCAATTAGGGAACTGATGGCAAAAGGTTTGATCAGGATGGTCTCTTCTCATTCAAGCCAGCAGATTTACACCAGGGCAACAAACACTTGAACCATGTTTACTTTCCATTATCAACTATGATTCCGCGGGGCAGAGAACTTTTGTTCAATTTTGGCATCACTGTGGCCCTGTTTGTTTAATATTGCTGCTCTTAGGGAATGTGGCATTTGCAGGTTCTTGATGTATCAAGTGAAACCATGAATGCGAAGAAGATAGTTTTGTTTTTCTATTAAGCAGAATTTGATTCTGAACCCGAGTGTCTCTATTGAGTGCAGGACTTCAAGTAGTACTATTAGACCATTGGTTTAGCTGTCCTGTACGGTGGCGACTATAAAGTGGTATGATTCAAATCCGTAGGATTTCCAAAGTCTTTTCCTCTTGACAAAAACGAAACATGGCATGCAACATAACATAAAACATATGTAAGATTAACCTGAACTTGTATTTTTTACTTTGTGGTACAACTTCAATGTCCACAAATAATTAAATAGTATAATATAAAGATATGAATTTTTTTAATAGTATAACCTGAATCTTGAAAAATAGTATAGTAAAAGTTGTCTGAAGGTAAACTTCAATAGCTTGGATAGACTATTTTGAATGAAAAAATTTCGCCATTGGATATAAACGTCAAAGGTATAACAAATTGGAAAACTAGAAACTTATCATTCGCCATGTCCTCCATTGCGAATTGATTTGTATTAGTTGAGTTGTTAGTATTTAGTGATTTGGTCCTAAAATAAATAAAAAAATAAAAAGTGATATGGTACACTTCTGTGACAACAATAAAACTATTTATGATATTCTCATGAATGGTGCCAAGGAAAAAATATATAGAGCTACGCTTAGGACTGCAAATGAGGCGAGGTAAGTTCTGATCTATTTTGGATTTGGCTCGTTAGTAAATGAGTTGAGGTCGAGTTTGGCTTGCTTACTAAAACGTTAGCTTTTGTTTGATTCGAGGTCGGCTAATTACCGAGCTCATTAGCTCTGCTCGAGTTTGGCTCATCTATTAACGCGCAAAATCGGTTAGATAGCTATGGTATCAAATCATTTTAGTTCATGATTCTTAATTGTTCATATCATATTATTTAATAGTAAGTAGTACATGAGCAATCTATAACGGGTGAATTGCAAATTTGGTCACTCATATTATCTATTTGTAACAGGTTAGCCACTCAAATAACTTTCGCTTCAATCTAGCCATTGATATTACACACTTAAGTCATCTTCGGTCACTCGCCGTTTAGTTTCGTTAAATATGTCCTATGTGGCAGGCAACAGTTAAGTTTGACTGTTAAAATGATGACATGGCAACAACCTGACCTACACATAGACGCCACCTTTGTAGCCACGTCATAATTTAATTCAAAATCTACACATAGACGCCACCTTTGTAGCCACGTCATAATTTAATTCAAAATTATTTAATATATTATAAAAAAGTCAAAATTAAAGAAGAAAAATTGGAAAAACTAAAATCAAAATCTCCCCTCGGAAACCCGATGCCATAAAACCCCAAAACAGATCCCTCACCGAGCGTTGTGCTGGACTCGACCCAAGCAGTTTCGGGTTTCAACATCGACGCTAACCAACCGGAGATTGAACAAATCGAGGAGGACGAATGGGGAGGCTAAGACGTAGGAGAGGCTGTCGAAATCGTGGATGCCGCTGCGAATTCAGAGTTGGAGAATAGACAGACGACGACGCAACGAACCAGATGCTGGCGGCAAGAGGCAGACGACGACGGTCTCAACCGAAAGAGGCTTTATTGCCGTCCCGACATCCGAAGTGTACCCTTTAGCTGAATTCAAAGCTTTTTTTACCATACTTGGCTGCGCCAACCAGACACTATTTCACAACTCAATTCGGCATAAAATGTACAATTGGTTACTGAAATGTGAAATCAAAACTTCGGGTGAAGGAGAGATTGTCGGCGTTCAGATCTGGCGACGAGATGGCTGAAAGGGAGATGGTCGGAGTTCTGTTTCTGCTTCTTCTCCTCTTCTTGCTTCCCCACCTCCTCGCAATCGGCGGCCCCGCCTGGGAGAAACAGTTCCGCCACGGCCCACGGGAACTGCTCGCAGCTAGTAACGGTGGTCGTCAGCGGTGAGTCTTATGGGAACAGGGGAGAAAGGCAGGGGAGTTAGGGGCGGGTCTTCTGGTTTTGGCGGCAGCATAAGAAAAAGTGAGAGGGGCGTGAGTTAGTGCGTAGGTTCTTCTTCTCTTTTTTTTTATTTTTTATTAAAAATAAATAATTTTTTATTGTCACGTGACCATTTCAATAGTCAAACTTAACTGTTGACTGCCACGTAGGACAGATTTAACAAAACTGGACGACGAGTGACTAGAGATGACATAAACGTGTAGTATTAGTGGCTAAATTGAAGCGAAAGTGATTTGGGTGGCTAACCTCTTACATATAGATAATATGGGTGACCAAACTTGCAATTCACCCAATCTATAACACATAATTTCTCTTTTAAATTTAACTGATTACAGTTAATTTATCACATGATCAGATTCTTAAACATTATACGTGGTTAGATATGTAAAACAACAAACCTATGAATTATCAACAAGTCAATGATTACTTATTAACCGACTCGCTCATAAGTTGCTAGTTGATGTGACTCGTTATCCATACTATCGAGCCAACTCATAGCTCAAAACGAGCTAGCTCACGAGTTAAAACTTAAAACTCAACAAGCTATCGAGTCAAGTTAGCACACGGGTCTTGCGAGACAAACATTACAAGACTTAGTTCAATCTCAATTCATCAGTAAACGAGCCGAGTATCGAGAGAGTTTTTCCCGAGCCGAAAAATTTGACTAATTTCGAACCTAGCAACGACACAGTAACAACCGACATAGATGAGTTCTAGCCTCTCCGGGCCATTTGCGTAGAAAAATCGTGACTTGGGACTCCTTTTCTCCTCTCCTTTTCTGGCAGAAAGGTAGTCAACTATGTACATGTGGTACGTACCGACATGGTTTGGGGTAGGGACTGGACTCGACTCGATAATTTCCCAGCAACTTTCAATTGCGCCAGTATGATAGTAGGAGCTGGCAGGGGCGGAGGCAGAGGGTTAGAAGGGTGCGTCTCGGGATTCATCTCGGTTCGGGATGAAAAATGATTAATTACGTATAATAGTTAATTGAGTATGAAAAATAATATGTATTTAAATAAAAATGGTTGACTTTTCAAATATTTGATGTTTGTTTTATAAGTTGTTGATTGATATATTCCATGTTTTTATAACGAGCTATGTACAAATGATAATGGTGCATATGATCCGCCTATAATTAAAAATGTATTTATTCAATATCTACAACAAATTTCCACCAAATCATAGCTAATTTGTAAAAATAATTTTATTTCGATCAGGGGTAGGGAGAGTGTAACCGGTGGTTCCTATAAGGACGAAAATGAGTTAATTAGTATATAGTTAATTGAGAATGAAATTTAGGGCATTTCTAATGGAGAATGATTGACCGATATCTTATTTGTTCGAATCTTTGTAACCCCATTTGTTAAGCACATGATATTCGAATTTACAGAAACTTTAAGCACGTATAAGTTAGTTTTCGTTAGCAGGAAAGTGTTAGTAAATACTAAATAGTATAAGATTCATTATTAGATCTTTCCCACCAACTCGAGTTATTGATACTAAACGGTCTCGACGAAGAACAACATTCAAAAGCAAATATCTAACTAAATCATAAATAATTTTTTATACATATAATATTCTTGATATTTTGAAAAATATTTAATTTATCAAGATTTTTTAAATATAAAATTATATCATAATGATTTAAAAAGTTAATAAATTATATTATCATATATTTTTTGTAATAGACCCACTCTCGATAAAATCCTGGCTACGCCTCTAGGAGCTGGCAACCACTCCGCAGAATATATCTATCAGAAACAGCGGCGAAATTACGGGAAAAAACAAGAACTGCGAAAGTAAGCCTTTGTTTGGTTGATTTTTGTAGGTGGAAATGTATGAAGCTTCTGGAAGAATAAATTGAGAAAAGAGAATAGTTAGATTTAGTTTTGTTCATTTAACTCCACATCACATATAATAACATAACAATTTAATTTAATTATTTAAAAGGCACCAGCAGCGAATATGTTGTCAGGAAGACGAACCAAATCAGTGGACTGTTGAAGGATCCAATTAGAGATATTATTCGGGTTTTGGGTACTTACGTAGGTGGGAAACGAAATAATCAAAATCTTCTAACCACATGATTCATTCATAACTCTGCTCCAAGATATATATAGCTAGCGAGCTACTTGCAATTTGAACTTGAACTACAATCTAGGAGCAGTTGACGAAGAAATGTCAATATTGTTACAGGCAGCGCTTACAGGTCCTTTAGTCTTTCACTTGAAGAGAACAAAATAAAATTCTTTCATTAGGGGTGGGAGTACAACGTGTTCGTTATATAGATATATAAAGACATTTTGATAACGCAATTTAAATTTCATTCCAAGATATATAGGGTTGGTAAATGGTTAGTCAGTTATAGGTTTTAATCAATAACGGGTTAGTGGTTAATTAACAGCCGATAATTCTTTAGTGTTTTTTTGTTTCAGTCTGATTTTGTTTAGTGGTTGTTACTTGATAGATAACTGCCTATTAGTATAACCGCTTCATTTTGGGCTTTAGTTAAGGGGAAAAGGCTCAAAATTCAAGACCACCGAAGTCATAATTTCATACATCTCACTTCCCCTATTGCAAACGATCCTCCACACAAAGTCTAAAATGTGTCAAGTGTTAGAAGTCGAAAGTCACACCTTTACGACTCCCCTTTGCGGTCAACATATAGCTAGCCCCACACTCTTGCCGTCTTTGTTTCTTTGATGCTTGTGAATGATGATGATCTTGTAATACTAGTGTTTAATGTCTTGTTAGGTAGTACTCGCTAATTGAATGGAGACATTTGGTTATTTTTAATTTTATGTGTTGGAATTTGGATGATAATTTCACAATGGATGTTTTATTGTCTTGATGTTATTTCTCATAATTATTATTTTATTTTTGCTATGTAGAATTGTAAATAAATTATTTTTTAGTATTTTTATGATTACCTTTTATTATTAAAAGAACACAATAAAAGTTTTGAATATAAAAATATCACATGTGGAGGTTGGTTTTAGTTAGTGGTTAGTTGCCAAACTAACTGTTAACCGAACAGACAATTATTGATTAATCGATAATACTTATCGATTCAATTTTTGCTATACATATTTTAGTTAGGAGTTAATCACTAACCGTCAAATCGATTAGTGACTAACCGACACGACCGAACCATTAGCACCCTACCATCAAGATCACGTCAAAATACAAATTTATCCGAAGATCTAAATTAAAACAAATTGAAAATGAAATGAAGAACAAGACACAATCGGAATAAACCCCTAATCGGGTTCTCTTCTTTCAATTACCCTATTCGATTTTGCTGAGCAACCATGAAGCCTGAAGCAGCCATCTCCGCCACTGGGCTCCCTTTTCCCAGTCGCCTAATTTCTACTCGATTTTAATTATACTCATTTAATATTTATATTTTAAGAAAACACACACATACTTTCAAATCTTGACTCCGTCGCTAACTGTTACATCATTCTTTCCATGTTCTAACGGTGTAAATAAAAACATTTGTTGAAGAATACTACTTAATTAGTTTGTCAAAACCCTAACAACGATGAAGTAGTCATGTGTTGCATATATATATGGAGTTAATTCGACTATATATCTAATTGTACATTGTATAGTCAAGGCATGCAACAGAGATTGATATTAATTTGTCGAGAATGAAATAATATAAGGTACATGTGGAAGCTACGTACCTTGCTAACTCAATCGTGATTCATGAATATTTACAAGTTAAGGATTCAACATTAGGGTCTAGCTTTTGGCGATATCAGGAAAAATCATGCCAAGTTCCGTAATATGTTTATTTGTCTACGACCACAGACCACAATATTGCCTCATAATTCATATGCTATTGCTAGCTGTTAGTATAACATGCACAATAGTTATATGGTGTAGTCAACGGCAATGTTGTCAGAGCCGAACCGGAGCATTACCCGATAATCTGAACGGCTCGGTCTTTAGTGGTCCAACCGACATTGAGCCGTTATAAAACCATTAGAGAACCGATACCTTATATGAATAATAAAATCATAAGTATAAGACACATAAAGATAATAATTTAACAATATAATGACTAAAATAAAATTTACTGGTTACCATTTTGTAATCCTACATTGCATATATATATTAACTATAAAAAAAAACCCTACTCCCACCCCACCTACACCCTTAGCGGCCGTCACTTCCCCTCTATCTCTCCAATTCTTTCTTTTCTTACTTCTTCTTTCCTTCAACCCAGCAGCGGCGCCCCTTCTTCCACCCACCCCAGCGGCGACTCACTTGAGACGGGAGACTGGCTTTGTCGTTGGTTTCCCCAAATTGACGAGTGGGGAGCGGCCTATGGGGAACGACGACAATGGCGACAGGCGACGGGGGACTGGCGGCGGGGAACGGCGGCGGGAAACGACGATTCGGACTGGCGATGGAAGCGGCGCCTCCTTCAATCTGCACGAAGACGATTTTGTTTTTGAATAAGAGTTGTGGGTTTCAGACAACCCGACCCACCCCTTTCATTTTTTTTTCATTTTTTAATTAAACCCACCGGCCCAATGGAAAAAGCCGGACGAATGGCTCGAGCGGCCCGAGCGGTTAACCGCTTCGGCCGCTCGCCGACCTCCCCAAGAAACCGTTCCGGCTAAATAGCTGAGTCGAGCCGGTTTTGCGGTCGGGTGA
Organism: Linum trigynum; assembly: GCA_964030455.1. Classification (NCBI taxonomy): domain Eukaryota; kingdom Viridiplantae; phylum Streptophyta; class Magnoliopsida; order Malpighiales; family Linaceae; genus Linum; species Linum trigynum. The sequence continues at coordinate 8,310,043 of OZ034819.1, forward strand.
CGGTTTTGACGGTCCGGCCGACCGGCTCGGCTTTGATAACACTGGTCAATGGTGTAATCAGGAATTTAGTTAGGATGAGTCGTACATAAAACTTAACAACTCTTGCTCTACAAGAAGGATATGTTGATTGGATGGATGGGTTGGTGGGTATCGAGTACGAATTTTAGATTACGGGAAAAAAGAACAAGCACCATAAAATATTATTGTATAAGACTATCTCCAACCCAAGCATGCAAATTTGGAGAAAGAGAGGTTTTTGGCTTTTTTCATCTCCAACCCACCAATTATTTGGCTTGCAAATTTGGAGAAGTGGGCTTGGGGGTGGATAGATAGAAGCTCATATGGAGATATGCAAGGAGAAGGTGGGGGACCAACCATGGAACACAAACCCACACGCTGGGCCCCTCCACTTTCCAACATCTTTTTTTTTTTTTTTTAACTTTCTTAATTTTTGATTGGTTGGTTATGAGTTGGGAAGGCAAATTTAGAAGGTTTAGGATTGGAGCAAAAAGGTGTTTTGGGGAGGCAAATATGCACATTTGAGAGCTTGGGAGGCTAAATATAACTTTTTGGGTTGGAGTTAGTCTAAGTATCCGATGAGTTAATGGTATATTTGACCTCTGAATTATGAAGATTTTCTTATAACAACCCTTGTACTATTTTTTTTAATATGTAGCCATTCAAGTATAAACATTTTCCAGTTGTGACCTTTACTGTTAATCTTCTCTTAAACGAGAATGCAAGTGCTCACTGAACACACTAGTAAGGCAAGATTTTTGGGCATACCAATGCATGAAAGCGAGATTCCTCCCATCTCGTTCCAAAATCCAATGCAATAGTTGGAAGCTTACTCAAGAACTTTATGTAGTTGTGTCCTCTTATTAAAATTAAATTTTAGAATAGTTTATCATTTCTAGAAAATAAAATGCACAACTGATATACTCATAATATGGTAGATTCATTATTGTCTTCACCATGAACTAGTTCATCATATTCATTTAAGTCGACAACTAAATGACTAAACTGAAGGAGTCTCGAAAAAAGACAATTGAAATAGAGAGTCGAAAGACAACTTCTAGTTCTAGGGACGAAGAATTCGATAAATGGGGTTTAACTGGACTTTCTTCTAACGTATAAATTCATTCAAAAATCTTATACTAAACCAAAACAATGGTTTGTGTTGGATAATATTTACATTCGTAGTGAAAACTGAGAAGGTCATGAGTTCGAAACTACATACTATCTGACAGTGGACAAAATCTTTATAAAAAATTTCAGAGATGTCTCGCAGTTTACTATTTTCGCTCCTAATTTATAGTAGAGAAACATGATATTTGACGGCTCAAGATAGGGTGCATAACCATGGGTTATGCACCCATCAATAACCAAATCTGGACCCTTTATTTAGAAAATTCAGACTTAAGGAAGAAGAATTAAAGACCATTTTTATTTTTTCTAGCTTTCTTAATTGACTCATATCTTTTTCGTTTTAACTCGGATTTTAATTTTTTTTTTGCACAGATGAAACGAGTTCATCGTGCTCTACAAAATGAGATCAATTTTCAATATTTTTTGAGAAACAAATAATTCTGGCCTCTCGGTACCAACTGCATACCATATGGTATCTTCTTCGTTTTTAATTCGTTTTTGAAAAAGTTTGCACAGAAGGGACGAGTTCATCATGATCTATTGGATCTACAAATTTCTAGGTGAACAAATTACAGGACCAAAAAATACCACACAATACCATACAATACCACCCTGGTACGGGGTGGTATTGTATGGTATCTTCTTCGTTTTTAATTCGTTTTTGAAAATGGTTGCACAGAAGGACGAGTTCATCATAATCTATTGGATCTACAAATTTCTGGGTGAACAAATTACAGGACCAAAAAATACCACACAATACCATACAATACCACCCTGGTACGGGGTGGTATTGTATGGTATCTTCTTCGTTTTTAATTCGTTTTTGAAAATGCTTGCACAGAAGGACGAGTTCATCATAATCTATTGGATCTACAAATTTCTGGGTGAACAAATTACAGGACCAAAAAATACCACACAATACCACCCGGGTAGGGGTGGTATTGTGTGGTATACAATGTTAAAAGTCGTAAATGACAATTAATATACTTCTACTATCATGTATTCAACCATCCTACAGTCTTGGTTTGTTCATACCACCATGGTATGTTTTTCAAACCATAGGTATGCTTTTATTTCAATAACAGTCAATACCATATGGTATAGACTGGTAAAAAATGGCTCAATTTCTTTTGTTTGAAAAATATATTAAAGTGGATATCATTTTGAAGAGCACAATTAATCTGATCTAACTGTGCAAAAAAAAAATTAAATTTCGACTTAAAATGAGTGAGAAATCGTCCGTCAAAGATTAAAGAGGGAAAAATTAAAGGCTTTCCAGGAGAGAGAGGATGCTGATGTCATGCTGATTTGGACGGGTTACTCACCATAAGATTACTGACCTGATCCATTCCCATATTTGACCCACATATTAGTTATGGTTATTAGTTTCAAATCCACTTTCCAATTCCATCGCCAAACGGCCACACCCCAATGAGCTGATTGATCATAAGATTAAACACCTCCCCCTGATTAGAGCCATGATTTAACCCCGGATTAAACGCCGGTAATCTTACCTAACCTACTCCCACATCTACACTCTCTCACAATCACACACAAACTATAATATCAGACTCTTTTTTTTTTTTTTTTTTGTAGCAATATCAGACTCTTCTTGTGAAGCAAGATAGAACTATAATATGCCAACTAGGCCAACAGGGTTGCCAGCCCAGCAGCCCACTTGTCAACATGGCTTGGCTTGGCTTGGCTGCCTTCCAAAAATATTAAAATAAATAATTCCCATTGGCATTGGCCACGCCCCCAAGTTAAAGATAAATATCGGCTTTATCTTCCCCTTCTCTCTCATACGTGGAAATTAAGGTTAGGCCAAAAGAAGGGAAGTTCGTAGTACGTACCATCTCTGTTCCTTCCTTCCCGTGTGTGAACATGTCCTCCAATCGCAGCAGTCTAATTATTATTCTAATTACCACACATTTTATTTAGTTCCACTAATTCTTATTATAATATACTCCAACGTGATTATGGTCATGATCATGATGAAGACCAACCACCCCTTTTAACACCCAATCCATCTTTGTTCCCTTTTGTTTATCTCAACATGGACCAATAGTAGGTTCCTTCCACACTCCTTGTTTCTGTCTTTTATCATAAATCTCAACATGGACCAAATGTCTCATTATCAAAAAAATCTACTACTATAAAGATCGATCCTTAACTAGTTACCCATTGCAATAAACCTGTTAATTAACTCATTTACTCAGTAATCTTGAGATAAGAATTGGATTAGACAAATGCACGACAGTACAAAATGATATAGGAGGAAAATGATTGTTAAATATTCAACTATTATTTTTCAATTAAGAGTTAAAAAGACCCTAACTTTTCAGCTATCTTGAGCTTCTTTGTCTTGTGATATACAAATTGTGATGGTCTTTTTCCTTTTGTGCAACTTGTTATCCACCTTCCTCTTCCCTTCCTTTTTCTCCTATCTCCACATCACCAACAGATTCTAAAATCTACAATTAAAAAAAAAAAGATGGGAGAAAAGAGAAAGGGAAATTACAAGAACAAAAATTACCCACAAGGATGAGAAAGAAAAAGGGAAATTACAAAAAAGAAAAAGTGAAAAAGATTGGAACTTTGTGTTTGTGATGAGATGCTACAAAGCTCCAATAATCCTCTGTTTTTTACTGCATTCAAACGCCACCATCTCCAACTCCCTCACCGACCTCTTCCCATTACACCCACCGTCGCCGCCGCTCCCGGGAAGTTTAAATATGTTTACCCCGAACAACCGGACCATCTGAACCGGCTGGACCATCGAGCAAACCGCCTGGTTCGGCCCAACCCCTCCCCTGGGCTTCCAGTCGATGTACAACTGCTGCTGCTCCTGCCCGGCGGCGGATCTCTGGAAGCTGACAATGTCGCCGGCTTTCAACCCCTTCTCTTTGACAAACCGGCTCCACCCTTTCGTCAGCACGTAGCTCTGGCTGCTGTTCCAGTACGAGTACCGGAACCGCCACACCTTCCCCGCCGCGTCCTCGAAATTCAGCAGCACCCCTTTCGTGCTGCCGGCGCTCTGCAGCGGGAAATGCTTCTCGGCGTGCTGCTTAGGGATCACGAGCCGGTTCAATTTCCCGACATCGCTCGGGGTAACCGCCTTTTCGAAGAGCTGCTCTCGGGCCGACCGGACGAACCGGTCCGACCCGGCATTCGAATTGAACCGGATGCTCTGTTTCATCCCCTGCCCTTTCCGGCGGCTCTGCTCCAGCTCGTCGTCGTAGGTGTGCTTCCGCAGCATGTCGACGATCTCGGCCTTGGAATGGGAGTTGAGGAAGTTGGCCTCCAGCTCGACGTCGCCGTCCAATTCGTCGCCGGCGGCGGCTGGGTTGTTTAATTTAAAATCCGGCTTGAAATTGGTGACGGCGTCGCGGCCGCGGAAGCGGAGGGCGGCTATGTCGTAGGCCCGTGCGGCGTCGTCCTCGCCGTTGAAGGTGCCGAGCCAGACGCGCTGGTGCTTCTCGTAAATCTGGGCCCCCCACCGGCCGTTGGGCTGGGGGACGACTCCCTTGTACTTGGAGGACGGCAGCTTGTGGGACTCTGCTTCGATCCCGCCGGATTCAGGGTCGAGGATGACGCTGCTGGCGCCGCTGCCGACGCGGCAGAGGGATTCCGGCGGTGGGGACTTGGCGGTGGGAAAAGGGAGGAGGGCAGGCGGCGGTGGGAGTGGGGAGGTGGAGTCGGTGCTGGTGGTGCTGTTGTCGTCGGTGGAGGAGGAACTGATTCCGTCCATTGTGAGTTGGAAAGTTTGAATTTTTAGAGAGAGAGAGAGAAAGGGGTTGACTGCTGAGAGAGGAAATGGGAGACGTTGTAGTTGTTGTTGGAGAGGATGGGATGAGAGTGTTTGGGAGGGTGGAAATTGGACGTCCGGTATATATAGGAAAGAATTTGTGGAACATAATGGGGAAAAAAGGAAAGGCTTTTTTGGTTATGGTTTGTATTGTTTTATTTTATTATAGTAATGAGTTAGGATGGACTATTTGCTTCTTGGGTTGTTTATTGTTATTGTTGTTTTTCTCTTTCTTTTTGTGCATTTGGATTTGGCTTTTTTTTTTTTTTGGTGTGAAGGTGGAGAGGTAATTATTAATAATAATGTTATGGATGGATTGTAGTGATAAAGGAAAGATATGTTTGGGAGAGGGGAGTTTGAGTAGAAAGGGGGTTGGTTATTGGTTAAGGATGCAAATAAGGGGGGAGGGTGGGTGGGTCAACCCAAACTCCCAACTCAAGTAGTCATCACTCAAAATGAAACATAAAGGACACTAAAATTTGAAAGTGGGAAGTCTCCAATTTAAATTATGAAAATTGGATATCTTTCCAACAAAAATATGGTGAGAACATGACTAATAAGTATGATTGTCTAATTTATATAGTTACCGAATATAATTTAAAGACTTTAATAGTGTCGTATATACATCTATAAGTTAAACGCACATCTCGACCAATTAGCTACCAGCCGTGTGGTGAATGATCGAAGGATGCGCCATGGCACATACAGACTAGGTTCTCTACAACAAAATCTCTATCTTGATATATATATGATTAAAGCTAATCTCTCACTCAATTTAACGAGAGGATTTTGGCGAACAATTCGGGTGTTGATTTGAACGTGGATGTGTGTAGTAGGCTTGCTGAATAAGTTAGAGCAGAACCTTTACCGGAATAAGCTTGTATTATTACTCATTTAAACCTAGTTTTGAAACCAATTTGAGGCCATTTGAACCCTCCATCAGCTAATCTCCATTGATGATTCCACCTTTGAGAATGGGTATGAATTGATCCACTGGATAGAACCTCCTAATAAATCTAGATTTGTTTATTATTAAATTAATGTACTATACAAACTTGATCAAACTAATCTAGGACATAAATGTTGATAAAGGAGACGATACAAATTTATTTAGGACGATGAGTGGACAAAACCTCTTGTTACAACATATGATGCTTCACTAGAAAAGTCATGGTGTTGTGTTATAATTTTCTTGTTTTGGGCTAATCTTTGGTCGACATTGTTTTAGCCAAATATGGTTGTGATTCATCACAACATTTCTTTTGTTTCTTCTGCGTAATTTCTTTTGCCAAGTTGGATGGGGATGGGGATGGAGATATGGAGGTGATGGGGATGGAGATGGTCATGGGATGGCATTGGCAACTAATAAGGAAGGCGAGTGGAAGCCGGAAGGAAGAAAGGAATTAATTAATAATTAGAGGGAGAGAGTGTACTTCATGGTTGGGCCGGCATGTAGACCGGTACAACCGGTTCAATGAAAATCGATTGGAATGTTCTCGATACGATTAACATGATTCATTTTCTTTTTAAATAAAATGATGTCATTTTGATGAATTTAATTAATATAAAAATTAATTGATTTATTGAATTTAAAAGTTAAATGTTGATGTTGTAATGTTGTAGGGGTGGCTATACGGTCCGGTCCGGTTAAATTGGACCAAATTGATCCGGTCTCAGTCCGGTCTTTTCGGGAATATAAGGACCAAAGATTGGATTGGATACACTCCGGTCTTGATCCGGTCCGGTCTTGACCCGGTCCGGTCCCAATTTGATTTTGATTTTAGATTGAGCTTGTGGGGATTTGAGTGTTGTGGTCTCTTATCCGGTCTTTATCCGGGTTTTTTTTACCTCAAATCTAAGCCCGAATATGAGATTAGATTGTTTGCTATCCGGTCCCAGTCCTGTCCCGATCCGGGTTATACGGTCTAGTTTCGGGGAAAACCAAACAGTCCTGGACAAAATTGCCAGCCCTATAATGTTGTTTGTTGAATTTATATACGAATGATATTTTTTTGGATTCAAGTATAAACTTTTGGATGTTGGCGTTAAATGTGGTATATAAATATAATAATTAATTTTAATTTTGTTTAGAATGCGGTATTTTATTCAAATATTGAAGCAAATTTTTTCTACATGCTCGCATTAAACCAGTATGAGCTGACATTAAACGATTATACCACCGGTCGAAGCATACCATTTACCAAACCAGTATAACGGTATAAACCGATTTGATATTTCGTAGTGTTGAGTAGTGAAATGTAATTATGCCATATTGTGGACCTACAAGAAGGAAGGAGTGCATACATATATCCCATGTTGATGGGGTTCACATGAGTCGTGGGCCGTGTATTTACTGTGTTAGTTCTGCTGCTGCTGCTGCTGAGGTTATCTAGCCAGCCAGCCAGGTTCATCCCCCTGTTTTCTTGCCCCTCATCTCCACCACCATAAATCATGATTCCCGCTTACTGCTTCCTGCTGCTTCGATCTCTTCTGCTTCTTCTTTGCTGCTATTATATGGTTCCCTCCAATCCCGGCTAGACTGCCAGTAGCCCTGCCTCAAATACCAGTATGGTCTCCTCACCCCCTCAAAAAATTTAATCTTCCCCATACCATCCCCAATCTTTATTTTTCACATCTATGCACCTCCTCCATCTTTGATATTCGTAAGGTTGGTGGGTGATCATGTTGTTGAGGAATGAGGTCGTCCACAATTTTGGGTGCATGGAAAATGAGATAACTTATCTTTTTCTATTTGATGTTGAAGTTAAAGGAATAACAATGAGGTAAGGTATGGTGGTACCTCAATACTATAGTATTATTGGCTTCTTCTTGAGTGTGCATGGGTCATGTAAGGTGTTCACAGGTCGAGACATTCCGACCCATCTTCATAAGTGACTACAAGAAAATAAATGTGCAAAATCTCAAAATTTATTTTTTTTACATTAGAAACAAGTCAGAGAATTGCATGATCAGTAAACCGAAATTATCTCAAAGAGTTGAACCTGGTTGTCACTAAATTGTTTATGTAGCTGTATTGGAGATAGGACGGACCGAAATAGAGTGAGGGAATAAGGTCCACGAGCTACCCCACGCCACGCTATAACAAATAGATACATGCATGAATTGCCACATAGCATGAGCGTAGATCGGGTCCAAATTGTTATCCGTATTAAAGGTTGTATGCTATATGTGCAAACACCAAACAATATATGTTACTTACTTGTTACTAATACTACCCATCACTGTTCTTACCCCAATGGAAAAATAAATGCATTGGTGTACTTTGCCCTTAGAGAACAGGATATTAGCAAGCTGGGTCGTGCGTGCTTAGGTGTGTCTATATGTTTTGGAAAGTTAAATAATGCACATGAACAACAATCCAAAAAACACAAACAAACATATATATAGCCGTACGTACTAAGATAAGCATAAGCACTACTACAAATATCTGTTAGTTTCAAGCTGCTTTAATTTACAGAATGAAAATTATATAGTGGAAATAGTACACCTATGTCGACATACCACAATCCTCAATTAAATTAAGGACGTGTTCGATTTTGCATTGCCAATCAAGTTTAATGGGCCCTTCAAGCTACGCCAATGGCACCCTTTTCTTTTGATATTCATACAAAATCTGCTGCATTATTATTATTTGTTGGATGTTTAAATACTTTTAAATAATTAATGCTCTTCATTAATACAGCAATTATAGTGCAGAGAGGAGAGAAAATCAGCTTCTCCGCCTAGCCATAAGATTTGATGGGTTCGAAAGAGAAAGCTTTGGCCCCTTGTGGGATTTTCTCTCCTTTTCTCCCTTTGTTACTTACTTGGCTTCTGTTCTCTTCCTTCCCACTAGAATGGGAAGTGGGCCTGAAAAAAGATTAGATAGAAAGGAAGAAATTTTTTTGCCTTAGTAGCAACAGCAGCGTGGAAAACTGGCAGATGGATAAACATGAAAAAGATAATATGCATGGGTTTGGACATGACACGGGAGAGAAGACCAGAAAGACGGAGACAAAGAAAAGGGGCATATCCTCAGCCAACAAGAAAATTCCCATAAGAGCAGAACATGGTCACAAAAGGCTAAATCGGCAGGCGGTATTTAAGGTTACTAACAGTTCAATTATTATTTTGCCATAAAATATTATGACGCTGAATTTTCTAGTACAATGTCCAGTATAATTTCATGGATCATGGTAAACAGAGAAAGCAAGAGAGGGATACGAAATAAGCCTGATGAGGTTGCTATATAGTTAATATGTTGGACGAAACTTCAAATTGAAAACCAACGATATACAACCAATAAACTAAGGGATCGTTTGGAAGTTGCGAATGTTAAATCGTTGCATTGTAATGAGTCACCATAATATAAATGTATATATTGATACAATGGATGCATTTTACCAATACATTGTTTGGTTGTTGAGATTCTACTTTATGCATTGATTTACATAAAGTTACTTTTATAGGGAAATGTCATATTTACCCTCAACTTTTAGCACAAGACAAAAACTATTAGGGATATAAATGGATAGAAAAAGTTGACACAAATCTAAAAGCAACAATCACAACTTTTAGTTGAGATTGTATAATGCATCATTTTTTGTGATTTTTTGTGGGACCTACCTAAAATAATGCATGCATTGTTTTACACTTTGACACTTCCAAATATTGTATTGTCAATTGTGCACAATACATATATTCAACAAACACAACTCTAACAATTACCAACTTTCAAACAACCCTAAATCTTTGTTATAGATCATAAATGGCTACATTTCATTCGTCCTTTTACTCATTTTTGTAATGTAACTTTTGGAGTGTGTCGGTCTGTCTTATTGGCAAGGTTCACCTTAGTGTATCTATCTTTCTATCTGATTCTCTGATCCGATGATAAATATGCCCCATCATCCCCCACTAGCTACAAAACATTTATAAAATCCAACAAATATAATACAAAACAAAACTGAAATAAATTGGCATCCTCACTCCTGTTCTTTCTTCTTCCTTCCTTAAAAATCATCATCCATCCATCCATCCATCCCACTATTTAGCTAGCTGCCCAACCAAAAATTTGGCATCTTGTGCACATACCCTTCTTCCAGCCAAGTGTGACAAGTTGATTGGTTGAGCCAAATTGTTCATGCACTTCCCTAGTAATCTGAATTCAGTTTATTCACACACCATAACCCCTTCATGTTTTGTTCTGGGCCATCCCATACATATTGAAAAGATCCGAAAGGATAGTATAGTTTCTTTCCATAGAAAGAAGGATTACAAGCCATTACCTAATAATCTAAATGCTAGATGCTAGGGGGAAATTTCGATAGTGTCGTACAAAGGTCGATCACGGACATCTAAATCAGTATGGGGATGTCAAATGCTACTTGATTAGCCTCGACATAGGGATGTCGGATGCTTGAGTTCTTTTATTAGCCTTAAGAGCACAATGTCATACAAACCTCCTCTCATTTACCCCCAAGTATAGAAAGCACTATTAGAATCTAAAGATTGAAGATGTTGATATCCCTTGTTGCCCATAGCTAAAACTAGCTTGAGAGTTTTCTTCTTCTCAATAGAATCAAATATTTCTTGATAATCACACCCTCTTGCCAACATTTTGTCAGATAAGACAAGAACAAGGTAAGACAAGCGCATAAGCATAGTCCATGTACATTTAGGACTTTCTTATTAGAGGTTAGCCCTAATACACCATTCATAAGCATGCAAAATGTGAGATAAGTGTCTTGAGCATAACTCAAATGAGCACTTCTACTATGTTATATAGCATTGGTGCTTTAATGTACAACTTGAAGTTGTACCATAATATTAAATGTATAAGTTTAGGTTGTACCATAAAGGAATTTGTATCATTATGTTATGGTACAACTTTAGAACTTGAAGTTGTACCATTACATAAGGTACAAGTTTAAGTTGTACCATAAAAGAATTTGTAGAGAAAGTATAGGTACAATCTGGGATTGCACCATAACGTTAAAGGTACAATTTCAAGTTGTACCATAAAAGCAAAAACTTATAGCACCAATGCTATATAGCATTGTAAAAATCCTCAACCCAAATTTGCTTTGGGTCTCAATTTGCGCACCTGGCGTCTCTTTCTTCTTTGGTCCTTCGTCGCTGGATCTCGAACATTCTTTTGAGAAACTTTTAACAGAAAAAAAAGGTTTGGAAGGGAAACTAATTAATTAGATTCATTAGATGTTTGTATTAAGTACGAATGACTACCCTTAATCATGTGACTACAAAGGTCCAAAGGCTTTGGTCACACCATTATCCAACTTCAATGTCAAAGTATGGTTAAGAAGAGGATGAAATATTAGAATTGTGCCCCCATACAATTATCAAGATGGGGCTCTTGTGGGAAGGGGAAACAAACTAAACAACCAACATGGAATGCCTGTCCTTCTTGTTAATGTTAGTTGAGGTATCCATTCATTTGTTTATGTTTGTGTTTGAGATTTGTTTCCCTTTAATTTAATGATGATTGGGAAGAAGGGAAGAAAAAGGGGGGCTGAATGTGTACGGAAGAGTCCTGGTTAACGGCCGGAGGGGAATAATGGGTCCCAACTCCGGCAAACGGCCAAGTTGATCCATCAAAACCACGCGCTAATCCATCCCGCGCTGGTATATGGCTCCTTGCTAATTGCCGGTTTTCTGCCGCCGGATTCCTTTTCCAAGATTCTCTTTGATCTTATACCTCCTGCTTTCTAGTATTACTCTATCAGCTATGCTTTAAACTTATAAATAGTGAGGACCGATAGTAATTTAGATTACATTCATTGTAATTGTTTTTAGCTTGTACCCATTCTAAAATTCAAAATGAGTTGTAGCTTTGTAACAGTGATTCTAAGTAGGGCTGAATAGTCCAAGCTTTTTGGTTTTACCAGAAATCGGACCGTATAATCCGGATTGAGATCGGATAGCAAACAATCCAATCTTATTTTCGGGCTTAGATTTGAAGTAAAAAACCATTTGGGATCGGATCGAAAATTGGATAAAGACCGGATAAGAGATTCCAACACCAAAACTTAACTTACTCATCCTTTGAGACCGAATTGGGACCGGTCCGGGTCATCAAGATCTGACTGGATCAAAACCGGACTGTATCCATTACAATCTTTGGTCCTTATAATCTCGAAAATACCGGACCGAAACCGGATCAATTCGGTCCAATTTAACTGGACCGGGTCGTATAATCACCCCTAATTCTAAGCATTGTAGCTTGCATCTAGTTTGATAATAAAAAAATTGTATTGATTCCATCATATGTTTTCACTATTCTAGTATAATCTCCCTTGTTTTAAAAGTTTGAAAGTCATTTACTTGGATGTAATTAGGAATGTGAATTTTTTTTATTCAATAAATATAGTATATTTTGTTGACATTTTTTTATCGATCTATTTGAGTTGAGTGCATTTATAATTACGCATGTAATTTCAACTACTAGAGGTGTACGAAGTTTAACGAAATTCAGTTATATATGCATGCCCAACATATATCTTCTTCACCTTTCTGCCATAATCTCAAAACTTAATCGAATAATATTTTTGCCTACACATTTGACATAAGTGGATTGACAAGCATGTTGATAGAAGATCGGTTCGTCCATCGCGTAATCGTAACAACTAAACTAAAATAAACTGAAATACTGATTTATTCTTCTTTGACTGATTAAAACGTAGAGACAAAGTACATATTTATAGGAATAATCATACAAACCCTTTCCCTCCCGAACAAGGTAAACTAATCCTAGACCAACTCCTAAACAATAACTTCCTTAACAAGAAATAATAATCCCAAATAACCAAAGGAATATCCTAATTAACAATAACAATAATAATAATGGAAAATAGCTTAATGTCCTAGGTGGCTGAAACGTGTACTCATCAAACCTCCCCCCTTCGAAGAACTTCATCCCCGAAGTACAAGCAATGTCTCAGCCCGGATCGATGACGAAGAAGCTTTCCCACTTCTTGTCGACAATGAAGATAGTGACTGTTCTTTTACGACGTTTCCAATTGAGCTAAGGGACGTGAACGAATCCTTTAACTCCTCCAACTTCAGTTTCCTCATTCTTCCCTCGAGGGAAATGCCTCCCCCCTTCAAGACGGATGGCGGCAACGTCTTTGATGTGGGACGCGACATCAACCAAGCCATGACTAGCGAATGATAGGGCGGCCGGTACCTCTGGCTTGCGGCATGAGAAGGCGGCATCCTCTTCCGCAATTTTCGCTCGTGGAGGCTCTGGAGCTAGCTTCTCGTCAGCAACGACTTCACGATTGAAGCCTTCCTTGGCGGCCATGGTCGCCGGTGACGTGGTCTTCACCTAGTTTCCTTGGTGATTCCACCCGTCCTGTTCTCGGTGGGCCCTTCCGAAGTCCATAACCCTCTTCATGGGAGAGCCCTGCAACTTAACCTCGACCTCTTCATTCATGAAACTCACGATCGACTTGTCCCAATATATCCATGCATATCTTAGTTGCCGGAACCACTGCACTCCGGGGACGACTTCAGTTCCGCAATCTGGCAATTCATACAAGTCCGCATCGAACTGTTCCCCTTGTATGTCAATCGGGACGGCCTTGTAAAATCGATCACATACCAAGATTTCCCCAGTCCGTACCTTGACCTTGAACGGAGAGATTGGTTTAGCTTGCAAGCCTAAACCCTTAGCGATGTCGGTATTGATGAAATTGTGGGTCGAAGATCTATCGGCTAGGGCAGTCATAGGTTCTTTATGGATGGTGACGTCAAGACGAATGATGGCGGCATTGTAAACTCCCGTAAGACCAGTGGCCGAGATCTCGGCGTCAGGCGGTTCGTGGATCTCGAATGGCGAAGCTACGGTTAGCTTCTTCACTGGTGGCGCCTCGGTAGGCGATCCCTCCACCTTGTTGATGCGGATCGTGGTTGCGTGCAGGACCTCTTCCCGACGTTGGTGGTTGAACGTTGACGATGTCTGCCCTGGGAGCTGGTAAGAGCTCGGTTTTGTCGAACCAGGCTCTGATACCAATTGATGGACAATCGGTTCGTCCATCGCGTAATCGTTACAACTAAACTAAAATAAACTGAAATACTGATTTATTCTTCTTTGACTGATTAAAACGTAGAGACAAAGTACATATTTATAGGAATAATCCTACAAATCCTTTCCCTCCCGAACAAGGTAAACTAATACTAGACCAACTCCTAAACAATAACTTTTTTAACAAGAAATAATAATCCCAAATAATGAAAGGAATATCCTAATTAACAATAACAATAATAATAATGGAAAATAGCTTAATGTCCTAGGTGGCCGAAATGTGTACTCGTCACATGTGTTGTAGCATATATATAAGTTTTAAGATATCATATATTTTGTAGGTGAGATTGTAAAAATTCACGTAACATCATGTTATAGACAACATTTGATTAACATGAACTATAATTATAATAGATGCCATAGAAATTGACTGGATTCTCAAATGCTTTGGATTGGGAATTCTCGTATTGGCAAATGTTATCCAATTAAGTAATGTCCAATCACATAATATTGATTCCAAAATGAGACAACAGAAGTAGCAATTAATGAAATGTAACTATGTAAGAGATCTCATGTATTCTAATACAACAACTAAATGAGGATAATCAGCATGCAGCATAATATATTCCATCTCTTCACATCGGTAGAATAAGAGTTTAATTAGTAATATATGACAAAACAAAACTAGAATATCAGTATATGACTAGATGAGGCACATGAAAAGTAGCACAAGGTTTAATCTGTTGGAATACGACAACGACTTGAGTTTATCAACATTGATCATCATCATCATCATATCAAGAACAACTTTGGACCCTCTTTCCAAATCATCTCGTCCATCTCCTTCTAATTTCCTTCTTTATTATTAATCTCATTGCTACGAGATTAAGGTATTGGGATTAATCAATGTTATCTTCTTTGGCATTATATGTAACTATCGCTTGATTCCACACAACCCGGCCCCTATCAATTAAGTGGTCTTTTGATGCTACCAATTAATTAAGTGATCTATTTTGAAGAGGGGGAAAAACAAGAACTCCCAAAAACAATATTGATCAATCACAAAGCAACATTGTGATTTCTGGATCACGACCACCAAGTCATCAACTATTTTCCCATTTTTTAGAGAATAAAAAAGAACAATGTATTATCACTAGAGATGTACATTTGGATAAACACTTGCCTTTTTGTATCAGTTCACAATTATATCGGTTGTTGCTTTCTAGTCTTATGTAAGCTATCTGTGAGTAACTTTCATAGAAATTCTAGGTAACATTTGAAGAAAAGAAAAACTTTATTTAGTCACTTTGAGTGTAACAGATAACTCATATTCCATATACGATTCAGAAAACAGTAATGGCAATTAACCAAAAGTATGTCATTAATTAGCAGTGGCAGATCACACTTGATCGCTAAAGGACACCCTTAGGCCTTATCTTAAAGCAGCCACACAGAATTCGGTCACGAGGGCTGCTGGATTAATCCATCTCTGTGATGATTAATGTGTTTTATTTGAGATGAATAGAAAAATTAAAAAGAAAAGAAATACAAGTAGATATTGATGAAATTCATGATGGAATGGGACAAGAACGGGGCGGGATAGGATAAACGGTAGATCGTAAATAGTACTCATGCCCTTCCCCACACTATTACGAGTCGAATAATACCCGCTCCAAACAAGTCAGGGCATATTTTAATTCTTTTGGTATTATCCTTTAGAGTGCCTTTTAATATAATCATACATTAGACTAAATTAGACTTGGGAATATCCTTCGAGACATCTCACTATGAGTCATTTCATTGTTTGTGGCAAGTGCACATTCACTTGTAAAAGTTATCAGTCACTACTAATATTTGCAACCATTCGATTTATACTTCCTAACAGGTGTATCGTTTAGACATTAGCGCACCTACAAATAAACATTGGAATATACTTACTAGTTCATCTATATCTTTTGTTCTTTTGAGTAATATTGTATGTTCTTATATATATGTACAACACTCATTGTTACTTATGAACAAGTTTACTACGATTAGTTATTCATAATTTTTTTACTAAAAGTCAATCCAAAATTATACCATCATCTATCTTGGAATTCATATAGTAGCCTCAGCGAGTCCTTTTCCTTGCTTCGCATTAGGATGATTACATCACATGTTTGCACCATCCCATTTCTCTCTTCTCTAGCAACAATACACGTCCGACCTGCACAACGCACCACACCAACACAAGTTGATTAGTTGAACATATACTTCATTCAGAAATCAAACTTGTCATTTGAACGACTGAAATGCAAGAACTTTCATATAATGAGAGACTTAATAAAGAACCCAGTGTCCCAATCCACATAAGGGTGCTTTCTGAAATTTGATGAAGCAGACTGATGTATGATAACAATGAAAGTACAAGAGAATTTTCAGAATCTTCATGGTATCAGAGCCTTCACGCATCACACCAGTATTATCTCTCGATCTTCCCTTCTACTCCTTTCTTCCTCTCGTATCTTTCTTAATTGTCATGTCGATCAAAAATTCTTATTCTTCTGCCACCTCAAATTCAACTGGTCCTCCTTTCTTCTCATCAACTCTTTCCGGAACATCCATCATCCTCATATTGCGCGCCGTGAAATTAAATCCCACCAATTATCTCCTATGGAAACTACATTTCCTTCCTCTACTCACCAGCTTTGATCTCGCCAAACACAACAACGACCCGTTCCCTGCTTCATTTTGTTGGACCTCGTTGAGATGGACTAGGCAACGGGTCGTCGATGTATTTGGCGAGGTCATAGCTGGTGAGTAGAGGAAAGAAAAATTGTTTCCCGAGAAGATAGTTGGTGGGATTTGATTTCAGAGCATATGAGGAGGAGAGGATGTTAAGAAAGATGAGTCGATGACGATATAGGGAGGGCTAGTTAATTGTACTGGAGGTAACAAGAGAAGAAGAATGAATGGTCAAATTGACTATAAAAAAAAGACGAAATAAATAGAAAGAAAGAACAAGAGATCATATTGTCATGAGGGGTAAAGTCACTAATACCATGAAAATTATGAAAATTTTCTTTTACTTTAATTGTTGACATGCCCGCAACCATTTATACTAAGCCAAAAGAGTTCATAGAGGGTAAAGTAAGTAACAAAAATATTTATGTAACAAAATGCAGTAAAAGAGGCATTAAACTCGGTCTATCTGAACAGTTTCTATGTAATCTCGTAGTATCACACTTATAACTGAATAATAATTATAGTCGTTATATGTTGACTAACATATCGCATGCAAACTTAACTCGTATACATATTCCAGTAAAAAAGGAACACGTATGTAACGTATACAGTAGATATATGCGCATATCATCAGCCACTTTCGGCACTTTCCCTTGATCGTTGGTAATTGGGTAACGTCCTTCCCCTTACCTTTTTCTGTTGGAGATTACTTATTTTAATAGTTGAATATGTGATTTTCAGATGACTGAGAAGTTAGGGTGCTAATCTCATAGGTAAGGATGAATAATAGGCGGGTTGGGTGAATTTTGGTCTAAAATTTATTCATCCGTTTGCTAGTCTACACATAATATAATACACCGAAGGGAAAAACGGGAGCCCCATTTCAAATTTCCTGCAACGAGAGTGAAAGTAGGAAGGACATTTTGGTCTTCACAATTATTTTTTTTTATTCATTAAAAGGTATGTACTGGGATTTGAACCATGACCATTTTAAAGAAAGGCAAGGATCATAACCAATCACACTCAGTACATTTGTTGTATCCTTTTAAATTAAAAACATATAATAGCAGGGTGGAAAAAACTCTTCCCCCATTTCAAATTCTCTGTTCCATGAGCGTTTGTAGGAAGGGTAAAATAGGGAGTGTCAATTTTTTCTCTTTCCTCTATGGAATGGGCCAACTTACCGTACACATGCGGATTTAAACGAGTCAAGGAGTGTCAATTTTTTTCTTTATACCCTTTTATTTATCCGTGGTGATAAAATATATATGAAAAGGCAAAAATAATACTCCTTTTTATTGTTAAAAATAAAAAATTTAACAATAGACTAATGCATGATATCTAATGGGCTAACCGCTAACCATAAAATAAAAGAGTTGAATGGGCCTGACCTACATGGGATTTGGTCATCAAGTAAAACAAATGAACATCATGGGTTTGTCATTCTAAAACAAGCTATTTTCTCTGGCATAATATATATTATGCTATTATTTTATATCTTAGTGGCTAAAATATAATGTATTTTAAAGTTATTCAATGGTTCAACCTCGACCAACCCAATTAGTCCAATTTTTATCATTTCAAATATATATTTTATAATTATTTGACATCATAACGATCAAATTATAGTGTATTTTATAGGGAATCGTTTGGTATTTGTTAGTAAAAAACTAAACATAAAAATCTATTTGGTTATTTTAAACATTAAAACGATCCTCAACATTTTCAGTTCCTTTTGAATTTATATGGTTTTATTCCCGAATAAGTGATGTGCAAATGGCGAATTGTAGTCGTCTTTTTCCTTTCACTATTTTTTTATTTTCAAATAGAAAGTTTAAAAGTAAAGAATAATTAGAATTTGGCATGGGTCGGTCAAACAGGTTGAATATCAAGTTTTGGCCCATTTGTTTTATGCATTGCAAATTTATTAGCATGTTGATGGAAATGGCTTGGAAAAAAGACATATAAGTTGTATCTTTGCAGAAATGTCCTCAAATGTTTGAATGCTTTGTGAATCAGGTTCTGTGACTTTTGTGATGGTGTATGTGCTTGACGATTGCTCGATGTTGTAACTACTTAATTTAAGAGTAAATCTTTTGACTTTCCCTATGAGTTGTGATACCAATTCTGGTGGTTGCAGCATGTTGTCGTTGTTGGCCTGTAAAAGTTGTTCCGCCGTGATGCTAAATACCTTTCTTTCCTTTTTAACAAATTGTGTAGTAGTGCTATGAAACAGACCACCCATGAACGCTACGCTTATTATGTTCTGTTCTTACTTCCGGTGGTGAGAAATTGTGAATTGAGAATCATATTCGCCTACCGCACTGTGTCTGGTTGGTGGCTGCTTACTGTGCTCTCTAGAGTTATGAAACAGACTACCCATGAACTTTACCCTTAAGAGTCCACAACTTTGCGAAAAACCAAATATAGGCAATCAAAGGTGGTGGATGTGTGATGATTTTTTATGGCTTAATTGTTTGTGAATTAGATATATGATCTTTGTATGATTAGAGGGGATGTTTGCTTAATAGAATAATTCATTTTAATTCATGTTTATTTTTAACATGAACTTTAGTAACTCAAAACCTTTGAGACACATATCACCTACTGCATTGTATCATTTTGCCTGGGTGCTTGTTGTGTTGTCAAACTTCTTTGCTGTTGATGCATTTACACTAACAGGGGAGTTAAGAACCCATGAATGTTTCCGTTTGACACAAACAAGAGGACTTACTTCTAAATCATGCACTAAAGATGATTGGAGGAAACATCTCTGTTGCAGTTGATACACTGGAGACCATAACAAAAGCAACGTATAACATCAAAACCAACCATCTGAACTATTAGCATTGTTGCTTTACTCTTTTTTCGTGGTTGAGTCTCCTTCAAAAAATTTAGTTTGATTTTAGAAAATTTTGCTTCTGCAATCCTGTCTTTCCACCAACGCGTTCAGTAGATGGAGATGGCAGAGGCGAAGGCTATTTTGTGTTGTTGTTGCTGGTTTAGGGATCGGTTTGTGAAGAAGAGGGAGAAGAGAGGGGGAAAGGGAAATGCATGAGAGGAGGATAACTCTTTTCTCCGACAAAAATGGAGTGAAGAAAGGAATTATGATCAGTAAGGATATGGTTATCTTACATAACTGTGTCTATTCTGTTTGAATTGAGCTTGGGAGGTAGTGATAAGGACGAGCTGCAACCAATTCATAGTGATAAGAGTGCTATGAACTGTGATCATGTCTTATTTCAAGTTAGAAGGTAGTTTCAGTATAAGGATTATTTAATTTGACAAGTTGTTTCGTCCATGATTCTTGGTAGTTTCAGTGCCATTCTAGCCATTGTTTAGTCTGTAATTTTTGAGAATTGACGTGCGAGTAATGACTTTCACTTAGCTTCAACTATTATGTGTGTATTTATTGGCATGTGATAGAATTCTCTTTTCCTTTTCTTTGAATTCAGTTTCATACTCTAATTGTATCATTTGTACATAGGCAAATCATGCTCGAGATGACAACTCGCTGATATGGCTGGTGCAAGGAATGAAGCCATCATTAAAATTCAGACCGACAACGGGGAGGGATGCCCAGGACTAATTCAATGATGATTGATGATGGTATGATAAAAACTGCAGTTTGCATCAGCACCAATTTCTAGGCCTAAGTAAAGTTATTCAACCCAGAACTCTGCTTAGCGCTAAAAATTGCCCTCACCCAACCTTTATCCTGTTTGACCCACTTCTGAAGAGTCAAGATATATTACTAATTCTCTCCGTTCGTATTTTCTTATTGGCTCTTTCTGACCCTTTAGGTTGGGGCGGGTCGGGAAGAATCGGATTAGTGGGCCGGTCCTAATCAAGTGGAATCCCAATCCCTTCACTCTCACTTGCTTTCTCTCCCATTCCACAAGTGGGTAACATACAGTAATCCGGCCAACGGGCCGGGTAATAAGCTAGTGGGTTAGAATACGCATGTGACTCGCAATCCACCCACATACTATGCAGGTTGGGTGGGTGGCGGATTGGTGCGGTTGGGTCGCGGGTTAACTCGCAAAAGCAATTCTCCAACTAGCCATTAAGAAAATTGACTAACATTTATAATAAGTTCAAAGCAAATTAGTAAGATTGTATCAATAATTTGTGATTTTGATACGATTAATAATTTATAATTTGTATCCCAATATTTAATGGATATTAAGTATTAACAATAATTTGCATACCAATATCCAATGGATACTGCACAACACAATAAACAATAATAGTAGTCCACACCCAATTCTTTATTCTCCACCTTTTGAAGTATATGGTCAGACTATAGTGCAATTCGAAAATATGATGAATATTCGATAGTATAAGAAACACCATTTTTCCATGTAAAGAAAGGACGCGGGTCATACGGCTGACCCGCAATCCACCCACCATCCACCCAAATAAGCGTGGGTGGGAGATTTAACAATCCGCAGACCGCAATCCACTTGTACCAATCACCCACTGTATGCTGGTAATGTTTTTTGCGGGTGGATCGATATCAATATGCGGATCAACCACCCACGTGCCCATCCCTACTCATAGGGGTTAGCACCGTCCTAACCTTAATCTACACCGTACACATCTAATTCTAATCTAATGGTTGTAAAAATACTAAGGGTAAACTAGGGATAGCCTCCATTAATTATTAATTTCCGTTTTTAAATTAAATCTGTTTTTTGTTAGTGGGCGGACTTTAAGGGATTGATGACAGTTGTTTCTTGCAAATAAGAGAAACAACTATTAACCTAATTTCTCAGGAAGAAATCAATGTGTTCCATATCAATCTAATATCACGTCAACCTCTTTAATTATTGAATTCACTATTAAAACCCCAAAGAAAAGTGAACTTAGTTACTGCTACACATAAACATCTACTCCATAAAGTTAAACCCACTACTACAAGAATTACAAATGTGGAAAACTACTACTCTTCTTCCAAACACTACAACCCAGCTACGAGGGCTAAAGCAACAATACTAATCCAACACGAAAACACTACTAATCAGAATAAGAAACACTATTAGAATTAGGGTTAGCTATTTGGTCCGGGTTTTTTGGTTTTACCCGAAACCGGATCGTATAACCCGTGTCGAGACCGGACCGAAACCGCATAGTAAACAATCCAATCCAATCTTTAGACTTAGATTTGAGGTAAAAAACCATTCGGGACTGGATAGAAAATTGGATAAAGACCGGATAAGAGAGCTCAACACCCAAAACTTAAGGGTAATTAGCATAAACGATCACAAACCTTTGCACTTAGTACAAAACTTAACCAACTCCTCACTCTTTCAGGCCTTAGGCCACTCAAATCCCCACAAGTTCAATATAAAATCAAGATTGAATTAGGACCGGACCGAGTCAAGACCGGACCGGATCAAAACCGGACGGTATCCAATCCAATCTTTGGTCCTTATATTTTCGAAAAGACCGGACTAGACCAGATCAATTCGGATCAATTTAACCGAACCGGACCATATAACCGCCCCTAATTAGAATGTAGTAATTTCATAGTAGTTATTACAAAGCTACTATTTTTGGGATGAGATACGGTGACATCCCCATTAGAGGGTTGTGAGATTGACAACCCATTTTATAACCATAGGATCCATTCGCTCTCTTATCCCTTTTTTTTTTCAAATCAATGGTACAAATTGGGTTAAGGGTATTTTTGGACGAAAAAAATTGACCACACTAGATTATTACCCCTATTAATACCTAAAACCCTACATTCTCTCTTTCTTCTCTCTCTCTCACGCCATCTTTCTTCTTCCTATTCTTCTTCTTCTTCCTCCCATCTCTTCCCTCTCTCTCTATCTGCTGCCACCACCGTCGTCGCAGCCGTCCTGCCGACCCGCCACGCCCTCCCCCTCTCATCACTGCTGCAGCCCTCCGCCTCCCAGCACTGTCACCTCCCTCACCCCGCAGCCATCGCGGCCTCCTCCTCCCACCACCACCGTCGTCGCAACCCTCCCGCCGCCCTCTGTCTCCCACCACCACCGTCGCCACGAGGTCATCGCCTCTCCCCTGCGGCCCTGCCTCCCCCTTTCATCGTCCCTGATTTTTTTTCCAGATCTGTGATTTTTCATATTTCAGATCTGATTTTTATTTGGCTAG
The DNA here is from genome assembly GCA_964030455.1 of Linum trigynum. Taxonomy (NCBI): domain Eukaryota; kingdom Viridiplantae; phylum Streptophyta; class Magnoliopsida; order Malpighiales; family Linaceae; genus Linum; species Linum trigynum. Next base: position 8,332,908 of record OZ034819.1, read on the forward strand.
TCTCTAGTGGTACGCTACCAGTGGCAATGGTACCGCTACCAGTGGAACTGGTACTGGTACCGCTACAAGAGGTAATGGTATCGTACCACTAGTACGGGTAGCGTACCACTAGCACTGGTACATTTTTTAACGCACTACTAGCATACCACTAGCACAGTTGTATTAATTACCAGTAGACTAATGGATTGATACACTTTTTAACGCACTGGTACATTTTTGCAGGTTTCCGGAGGGAGTCTGCCGGAGAGAATTCACCGGAGAAAAAGTTTGTCCATCGAAGCGGAGTGGCCACAGGAGAAAGGAAGAGAGAGAGATAGATAGAGATATTAATGTATAAGATTTAAATTTAAAAAAATTATATTTAATATGAGTTTTTAATTCCCAATCTGATTAATACAAAAAAGGTAATTAATATATTCTTTTTTTTCATACCCAAAATACCCTTGGTTGTCAATCTGACAACCCCTTAAGGGTTGTCACCGTATCCCGTCCCATAGAGATTCTAAACTTTTAGCAGTTATTTTTTAGTAGTGATTATTGATTTTATATAAAATGTGTATCACTATTAGCACCAATGAAATCACTACTACCGCTTAACAAGACATCAAATAACTACAAAAAACGACAAATTACTAATACTAATCATCAAAATCACTATATCTCTACAGGACCATTACTAGGGAATATCTATTACCAAAATTACTATCAGATGGGATAGAAAGTGAGGAAGGGAAAGGAGAGGGACGTGACTCGTGAGGAAGAGTAGGCAGAGGGAAAAAGGGATACGTGAAGGACGGGTAGAGTGTGAAACAATTAATTGTGAATTTTTGTATTCTAATTTATTTGATTTAAAATGCCTAAATTGTCCCTAATTAAAATTTACATCGTGGATGTAAAATTAAAAGATGAAGGATAATTAATGGGGTTAGTACGCTGCTAACCATTAGAAAGTTAGCAAGTCATCCCGTCCCACCATGCCACGTCATATAACCACCGGCCGACGTTAGCTCTTCGCCGCCATATCAGCCTGATAGTGAAAACTCGAAAAGTGGAAAGTAATGTTTCGCACGTTTAGTGGTGACGAGAACACAATCTGTAGTTTATTTATTTATTTATATAAGAACACAATCTGTAGTTTGGATGCTATTTGGAAGGGTTGTCATTTCGCTTATCCAATATGTTACTAAAGTTTAGACAAATACTCTTAGAGGCCTAATGTTCTGTTTACCTGAATGTTTAGCTCCTCTAATTTCTGATCACGCACGAATTTGGCCCATGGGGAAAAACAAACAACTATATATTATGCTAATGCAAAGCTGTAAATATTTTCCCTTAGCAAATTTGTGTCGTAATTTTCGTTCCTCTTTTTAACAGAATTTAAATAAGCTGTTATCTTATCACTCTCATAATTGAGAGGACATCAAAGTAGTGATGGTAATGGGACGGGTGAGGTGTGGGTATCTCAAATCATACTCGTCTGTATTAAGTACGGATGTGGTCGGTTAATACTCGTACGGGTTTGTACAGATCGGCCCATTTCAAGATGTATGTGTGATTCGGGTCCAATTGTACACATTTTACCCCTCATATCTTTATCGTTTGGCTTTGTATTTCATCGTTCCTCGACATATTTCACGTTAGGTTTTGCTTGTTTTGATACATTTTTCAGGTCCTAGCATGTGGGAAAGGTCGAGGACGAGTTTCGGGATAATTGGAGGTCAAAAAGTGCAAAAACCGAAGAAAAGTCCAAAGCGACCGTGACAATTGCCCCGTAACAGTGAAGCGCAGGCGTCCAGGAGGCAGCCGCCGTTCACGGTCAGACAAGGCAATTCACGGTCTCCTAAGACCGTGAGCTGGAACCACAAACCGTGAACACCGAGGCGTCCAACGAGATTCCAGAAGTTACTGATCACAAGGAAGTTCAAGGTCTCTAAGACCGTGAACTTGGAGCACAAACCGTGAACCCAGGAGAGTGAAGCGGTGCGTTTTGGCGACGACATTGAGTTCACGAACGCGTTTAGGTGTTCACGACCGTGAACTGGCCAACGCAGCCATGAACTGGTCACTTTTGGGCATATATAAAGACTACAGCAGGGAGAGAGGCAAGAGAGCAGGTTTTTGGAGAAGAATTGGTTTCTTTATCTAGGGTTTGAGCCCAAAATGCCAAAGGGGAGTTCTAGTGTGAGAGAGAGAGTGCTAGAGTGATCTTGGAGCATCATTGGAGGCTTGGGTTGATCTTGAAGACAAGGATTCAAGCCTAGAAGAAGAAGAAGATCTTGAGCTCAAATTTGTAATCCCTCTCTTCTCTCTTTAGAAACTCACCCTCTTCTCTTGGTTTAAGAACCCTAGGTCTAGATTTTGATTTAATGTAAAATCATCATGTTTGATTGATGATTTTACTTAATTGATGGATGTTTTCATGAATGGCATGAGTTGGGTTTCCATTTTCACGTCTTGAGAATTTGACCTAGGAGGGAGATAACTCCCTTAGAGCCCCTTTTGGCGTCTTCAGGTCACTCCTATCGTATATTGCCCGGGTAGTCCCCGAGTGATTTTATTCGACCGGTCTCCTAGCATTATGCAAAACCCTAGGTTGAATAGAGCACTACCCATCCATCGATTCGTCGTTCCTGTTCATTCCCAAGGGATTCCATCTCCAAACAGTATTGTATTTGAGCCGATCGAGCTAGGAGGATACCCAACATTGATCCAACGAACGAACCTAGGACAATTCAACCCAAGAGAACTCCAAACCTTGTAAATAGCTAGGTCAGTGGTTAGTCTAGGTTAGTTAGTTTAATTCTATCAATCACTATCCTAGGTTGGCTAGATAACGAACCCTAAACCTGAAGTAGGGTAAGTCTAGATCTCCATGGTACGATAAATTCTTATTGCTTGCTTGCCCTATGCTACACCCGACCGTCGATTGAGATGTTGTTGTTAGAACGAGTCAATGTGAAGAAAAGTGATGCAAAGTTTTGTTACGAGAAAACACAGAGAAGATGTTTTATAATTAAAAAAATACATATAGCCGGTTGAATAATTGAAAGATGGAGTGTTGCATTTATTCGAAGGTTTTTTGGAGTGAAATTTTGATACAAGAAAAGTAGAAAGATGAGAAATACAAGTAGATATTGATACAGATAAAAGTAACAATGAGTCTAGAGTTAACCATGCCATACCTCATGTTACTGCGAATAGAGAATACCCTCCCCAAATAGGTCGGGGGCATGACAGATCACACTGCTCAGGTAAGGAGCTTTCAGTACTATTTCAAGAGTCCTTAGCAATTGTATTGAGTCAAATTTTAAACTCTGAAAATAAGAAGTAGCATAAAAATAAAATGTGATCCCACAGAAACATTATGTACTATACTTGCATGATAATTTGTGCAGTACTTGTTATCCTCTTTATAAACTTCTAAAACATTACTGAGATATGCTGATAGCCGCTACGGTCCATATTTTGAAGTAATTTCATATTACTAATCCAGAAACCTCTCATACTACTAATCCAGCTTTAATTTTGTAGATAATTAAGAACCTAACAACAGATTAGTTGATACCTTTCTGTGATGGGCATGCACTAATATTGTTTAGCGTTAAAGATAAGAATCAGTTGTGAGGGAGATAAGATAAGATTACTACATGTTTTTAATCTTTGACAGACCTTTACTACAAGATTATATTAATCTGCCAAAAAGGTAAAAGCACTTATTTATTAAGCTAATGTCCACAGCTTGGTCCTTTGGATATACGTTAGGGGATATCTTTTGTGTCGTGATCTCAGATGATAAGGTTCCATTTTTTAGAGAGTAACTTTTTAATACTAAAATAAATTAGGAAAGGATTAGTTCTTATCTCACCCATTGATGCACTACAACAAATTTACTAATCAGCTCGTCTAGGATCGGGTATCATGTAGCAGCCAATGAATGAAGAAGAGTTTTACAATGCTTTTTGCCAATCCTACACGATTTTCTATGAAGGACTAAATAAGAGGAAGAGTAGATAAAGATAAAGTTTCCCAAACCACGTAACTGACGCCTACGTCAAGTTTTATATTTTCTCTACAAATGTAGCCATAATCGTATCTCCATAAGAGTAATGGTAACTGAAAATAGTTTTGTCCCCAAATCCCATTAAACAAAAACCCTCTTTGAACTTTGTTTGAAGAGTTGTCAATCATATAGTAATAATCATTGTCCAAATAGATCAAGCACATTTAATTTAAATCGATTTTTTCCACGAGAAAGCAACTTTCCATATTACTGAAATCACCTGATTCTTGGTACTTACTAAGTGAATGGAAATAACACACTCAGCCAAAAAAAAATTGTATTGTTTCAAGCTGATAGTTGGTTGGACCGAGCGAACAAGTGCAAACCAAGCATCATATCGCTTTAATTGGACTCGACTTAACTTGATTATGGTACATTATACATTAAAGTCGTGATATTTCATTTCCTCCCTTTTCATTGTCTTAACACCCTCGTGGAGAAATTTTAAAATGCCATATAGTATTGGTGCTACAGGTTTTTGTTTTTATGGTACAATTTAAAATTGTACATTTACGTTATGGTACAACTTCAGATTGTACCTATACTTTTTATACAAATTCTTTTATGGTACAACTTGAACTTGTACCTTTATGTGATGGTATAACTTCAAGTTGTAAAATTGTACCATAACATAATGGTACAAATTGCTTTATGGTACAACCTAAACTTATACATTTAATGTTATGGTACAACTTTAAGTTGTACATTAAAGTACCAATGCTATATAGCATAGTAGAAGTGCTCCACCCTCATGTCCAACTCGTCTTCCTCCCAAAGTCGTTTGATGCAAATTCCATACCCTTGCCTATGTATATGAATGCATATGTTACTGTTTATCACTAAAATTTACCTTGTACCACATCGATTAAATATAAGGAATTAAATGATTTTATAAGGCCAACTTAATTATAACAATTACATCAATTAAGATGGGCCAAGTGGGTTGGGTTTTGGGCCCATAATCTCATGGCATCATGCGCCACTCTAGCCATTTTTTTCAAAAATCTGACTCAGTATTGGAGCCACCCCCATGATGTGATGAGGGGGGTGGTCACCATATCGCCACCCCCAGGACATGGTAAAGAGGGTAGCCATCATACCGTCACCCCCTAGACTCGGTAAGGGTACCATACCGCCACCTCCATGACGTACTAATGGGGGTGGACACTACCATCACCCCCATGACATGCCGGGGGTATCGAAGTATCGTCACCCCCAGGATGTGGTAAGGAGGGTGGGCATCATACTGTCAACCCCAGGACGTGGTATGGAAGATAGAGCCACCCCCATGACATGTCGGGGGGTATCGAAGTATCGCCACCCACAGGACGTGGTAAGGGGGTGGGCATCATACTGCCACCCACAGGACGTGGTATGGAAGATGATGAGGGTGGCAAGGAGCATCCCCCCATGAGATGGTGAGGGGGCCACCAACATACCACCCCATGGTATGATCAGGGAGTGGGGATCAACGGGTCACCAACATACGACCCGGGCCACCAACATACCACCCCATGGTATGATCAGGGGGTGGGGATCAACGGGTCACCAACATACGACCCCTGTGTAGTGCAATATCATGGAGTGAAATATGGCTAAGTATGAAGAATGATGGTGCCATGAGTTCGTTTAAAGGAGGACGAATGACCGAATTTGGCCGGCCAACATACCATCCCCATGGTATGATTAGGAGGTGGGGATCAACGGGTCACCTAGATACTACCCCCATGAGGTGGTCAAGGGGGTGATGTGAGCACGCCTCTCTACTCTCGTAATAGTGAAATACTTTTGCCATTTTTAACTCATGTGATTCGAGTACCCGGAGTCATTTTTGCTTTATACACAAGCAAAGCTACGGAGGAGACACCAAGAGAAGAGAGTAAGGTCTCAAGAGGAGGGGGTCAAGACTGAAGAGGGTGGCACATCCAACGTTAGGGTAACCGTCAGAGCAGTTGAGAGGATAACCGTCACTCCACGTCAGCAAAGCAGTTTCTCGAGGCAGTTACTTTTGGTGGCTATAAATAGGAGGTGAAGATGACAGATAAAGGGTTCGCCAAAATCACACTAGACAACACAATGTCGACTTTTATCCTTTTATCTTTTCCTCTGCAAATTTAGCCATAGTTGTAGTTCTGGAGCTCTCGCTGAACCTCCATAGGAGTAGACCTAATGTAATTTAGTTTGTCTCGTAGATCATGAAGAACATCGAACACCCTTGTTTGAACTTTGTTCAAAGAGGTGTGAACCGTGCTTAATTAATCGTTTGTTTGAAAGTCAAAAAGATGCAAACTCAATTATGTTCATCTAGATTTTCTCGTCGAGAAAACAATTACAAAATATTTTGGGGAGAACATTATCTTTCTCCACCCTTACACATGTATGGGGGTTTTGTAAGGAACAAAGAATTGTCAACAATCCACTTTATAACATCTTTAAATAACTTGATAGTTTATCAATAAATCGTCTTTTTAGGGCCCAACAATAATATGAAAGGAATACTCCCTACAAATTGATGATGCCGATCGAGTCTTTTTGTTTAAGTTAAGAGAAGCAGAATTATGTGTGGAGAATTCTTGTCGCTTTTTAACCAGCCCTGCATGTTACCTTAATATTATATTAATTAAGGAAAAGTCGTCATTCTGACTGCCTAAGTCCATTCCTAATTCCTTCCATTGTGCACCCGATTAAGACCAAGAGAAACCACCATTGCCTAACCATATATATTTATATAACTAACTTCATTTTCATATCTTCAATCGGTCAAAGAAAACAGAATTGGATTTAATTAAGACCATATATAATTTTGTATGTGCCAACTTGTTGACCATACAAAACTCAAACAAGGGACTAGTTGTGCAAATAATATTACTCCCAAAAACCAAATAGTAAGATGACACAAGTAGACTAACAGAATATAGCTTTATATTTGTAGAGAGAGAGAGAGAGAGAGAGAGAGAGAGAGAGAGAGAGAGAGAGAGAGAGGTAAGGCTGGCAAGAAGAATGGAGAGGAGAGGAGAGGGAAGGGGGGATGACTCGATGATCGGGTTCAGCTCCACGTCCATGGCCCAATGCTAAGAAATCCTCCCTCAAGTCGCTTTTGTTGACTTGTAGCATCATGGCCAGTTCAAAGAAATCCAAAACGAATAATTTCATAAAACTAATATACCAATTTGATGGATCCCTAACTGTTTTCAATTTTATGTCAAAGCTGACATTGCACAGAAATTTCCTTTATTCTGCTCGATTCTTAGCTCTAAATTAGTAATGCATCATAATTCATAAATCTCCATTTGACTGTAATATCTCACAAGTTTTAACCAACACACGCAATCGACCAAACTTAAACATTCTCCATTCCTGAGTTGAGTAGATATCGTGGACTAACTATATATACGGATACGGTCGAGTCTCTCATCCGTGATATTAAATTGATTTTGATTGGTAATATTTATAAAAATCGAATCTGGACAACGGGTAGGCCAGTAAAACCACTAAACCAGTCACAAAAGTGATTCGGTTCATTTGATTGGAAGGTTATCGATGGAACCAACGATTTTTATAGTTTGACATGAAACTAGTTGAACCACCATGGTTTTGACTAGTCCACTGGTTCACAATTGTAACCACAATAAATTATGAAAAAAATACTATAATGTAAACTAAGATAATCTAATCACAATGACTAATTTTATTTATTCTTCCTTTTCTTCATTTCCCATACTCCTTAAGAGCTATATGTCATCCACTACGATTACTAACTTGAATTAAATAAAAAAGGATATTGCTTTCTTTTATGAGATAGTTTGAAGGCACTATCAGATTAGTGTCCTATGTATGTATTTTATGTTATAGCACATGAACGGTTATGTCAAGGATTTACCAACGATTCTATAATAGTTAATTGTTGAATCATCAACCACTATTTTTTCCGGTTCAGCATTTGGTTCGATCTTGAAAACATTGTTTAGTATTAGATATACGATACTAGTTGAACACATTTGGTGGTAACGATTTCAATGTAAACATATAGTTAGGTTTAGGGATGTCGTAGTAGAACAAAAGTAGAGTTTAAGGGCTTAACCGAGAGTGTGAGTAAGTATGGGGATTGAAGGCATAAGTTATTTATATATATGATGATAACAATTGTCAAATGTTATCGTTAAGTGGGACCAATATTGTTCTCTCCTGCAACCCACATAACTGATCCCATTGGCGGAGATGTGGGCTTAGTCAGAAAAATGATGGACTTCCCTTCCCTCCCCAGCTGATAGATCAGGTAAACGATGAATGAACCAACCCATCAAATCGAATTATCCAAAGAACAATGGAGAAGCTGCTGCTGGTGAAGAGGATAAGGGGAGAAAGCTAGACCAAATAGTGGAAGTGAACAGTGCCAATTCTAACAAATTATGTGCTCCCATCTCTTCTCATTGCTCCTTTCTAGCTCCCATGTTTCTTTGCCTTTTCTATCCTTTTGTTTCTATTCCTAGCTAGGCATCTCATTCTTATGAGGCAAAAAAATAGTTCATTAATTTGAGGAACAAATTTTATGGACTATATAATCTTATCGACTCCTCAAGATAGAATAACGATATTGATTTGGTGATAAGTTTTTTTAATGATTGGTGAAAGAAGAGCTTGATGGCTGGTAACTATGGGGTCGTTTGGAAGTTGCAATTGTTTTGTTGAGATTGTCATTATGCATGTATTGTTTACAATGCATCGTTTTTTTGTTTTTTTAGCAGAAACTATACATGGATTGTTTCTGTGATGTGACAGAAACTATCACTCATTTTGAGTGATTGTTATATCTCAACTTTTAGTTGTGATTGTTGAGATAGTTGAGTTGAGATTGTTTTGTCTCAGTTTTTAGCTGATGCAACACACACAATCACACATACCAAACGTTGTATTCTACAATGAATCAAATTCGAGAATACATGTATAATATTATATATGCATTCTCAACAATACATCTATTTAACAATTGCAACTTCCAAACGACCCATATATTTGTTGTTTGATTGATAATTGTTGCTTGGGAGCAAATAAAACTAGTCACACTATGACCTACACTTAATGTAGATGGAACGAGTTGTAGATGTGAATTACATGACCATCAAATCCACTTAACGTTGTTTTGTATTCAATTATATTATATGAATAAACACAATATTACTACTTTCATCTCCCAAATGGGTTAACCAAATAGTTTTTTTTCATTAATCATTACTAAATATAAATATATATCCGGGGCCAATTAAATCTTTGTTGATGACGGGGGTGATTACGCAGGCAAGCAAAGTCAGTCTATCATATATTATATGAATAAACAGAAGAGTTAGAAATATGACAAGTGGAGATAGATATATGAATATGAGTCAGCATATAATTATTAAATAATAAATAAAGTGCAAGTTGGGTGGGGCTAATGGCATGTTAAACCCACAATCAATTAACTCACATGCTCAAATTTTGTGGCTGATGCTGTCCTAATTAGATTAATTAATCTGTCTGACTCGAACGGGTCCCAACTCCGTACACTATTATTTTGCCAGTCCTTTACCAAAACGAAACAAATAAAATAAAAAGAGATTCCGACTCTTTTTTTCCTCCAAGTGGACTATTTGGTATTATGTTGCTGCCGACTGAAGAAAAATAAAAAGAAAACAATTATTGAGGGAGAAAAGTCTGATTAAAAAAATACAATATTCAATTTTTCTGGCCACTTGTTTGAATAATTGCAACTTGCAAGAGAGACGGGGATGGCAATTTCCCGGGCAGGAGACAAAAAAATAGATATTTGGTTAGGGCAACGTATGTAGTTTGGATCTAGCTTGCTTTGTTTCCAAGATAATCATTTGATGAAATGATATTAGTTTGTTGCTTAATTAGTTTGTTGCGGGTTGACTTTTTTATTAGTAAAGTCAGAAGTCAATATTGACAAAACCACTTGCATGCAGTTAGAGAGATGCATAAACAAAGGGTAGATTGCAGATAGGAAACAACACTAATGAATTAGATGCATGGAATTGAATGAAATAAATTACATCCATACTTGAATTGATTGTCATTTTATATGTGTAGGTCCGGATTTTATTATCTTCATTCAATACAGCTTTATGTAATTACTTTTAGTTACAGTTACATAAGAGTAATCTTTTTCAAACATCAAGTAAAAGTTACCCAAGTCTGAAGTCTCCACTCCAATATAAATCTTCCACATAATAAGAAATGCTATTTAGATATTACATTAACTGGATTTTGGAATATGATTTTATACCCTAGCTCTTAATGAGTAAATCCTAGATTCTAATTATCTAAACCCTAAATCTTAAACTCTTAGATGATGCATGTAGTATGTTTGATGTATTTCAAAAAATTAAAATCGTTGAATATTGTGTCTGTTAATTAAATTGATATTCTGATATAAAATTTAGAGAATCATGGTCTAATTTACTCATTAAGGTGTAGTAACCTACAATACCATATTCTAAACTTTGATTAATTTAAGATTTGAATAGTAGTCTCTTACTAAGGGTATAGGATACTTACACTTACTCAAGCTATCATTAAAATCCAAATATATACACGTATCTTTAGAATTTAGAAAGTTTCGTTCAAGTTTCGTCAGCGGGCATATACGTCAAATGAATTTTTAGAATTTAGAAAGTTGCGTTCGAGCTTCATCAGCGGGGATATACGTCAAATGAATTTTAGAAATTAGAAAGTTGCGTTCAAACATTGTCAGCATACATATACGCTCAAACGAATTTTCTAGCTATATATATAGTGCCTGTCAATTAAAGCTACATGTTACATGCTAAACTTCAAACATAGAGCATATAATATCTCTTACACAGTTGCACCGACTTTTAATTACTTGAAATTATAACTCTTACTTAATTAGTTACTTAAAAGGTTCATCATATGACTTAGGTAACCTAATTCGCCATATTTATCCTGCCGCTCCCGCTTTCGAGCGTGAAAACGCGAATTCTGATGGAGCCTGTCATAATTCAGGAATTTAATTTAATTTGTACAGAGCGCGATTTCTTTTTCATAGAGCGCGCTTTTCCTGAAGACCCATCATTTCCCTTCTCAAGCATCATCCTTATGGCTTCCGACACTTCTACTCGTAGCTTGTTCTCTTTTCCTTCCGTACACTCTGTCATCAATAAGATTGGCAAGCAAGGGAAGACTTGCAATTGTTCGATGCCATCAACGCACAATCAAACCCAGATCCACTGTCGAACTGCTCGATGTTCATTGACAAATCGCAGATCGCTCATGATCGGGAATTTTTGAAGGAGAGTATACACCGGCAGAACGACAGGTTGCTGGGTCGGGTGGATACCAGCAAGTACAGGGCCATGGAGAAGAGGAATTCGATGGTTGAGGTTGCTTGAGTAGTAGTCATTGATGATCGGCGGCGATGGAGTTGAATGGTGGATGGTTTTGGATCGATGATTCCCAGGAGGGTTCAGCTCCACGAGCCAGAGAAAGGGTAAAGTGGGAGAAGAAGAGTGAGGAAGATGGCGTATGGGCATGTATTATATGATTCCTTATGATGTTTTAGTATTATTAGTCTAAAATTAATTTTTTGTTAGCATTTTTTGTTAGTAATATTGACTTGACATTATGATATTGACTAAGAAGAGTGAAGAGATATATGGCGGTCAACATCCAATTTAAAAAAAATTAAAAATTTTGACTAATAAATGATATTTATCTAAACCAAAGTAGACCCATTGATTATGGGTAGGGTATGGGTGACGTATATATGGGTTTGGAAGTTTGTAGATGAGTTTGGGTAGGGTGAGGATATTTACTTCCATAATTTAAATGTGTATAATATGGGTAGGGTATGAGTGACGTATATATGGGTTTGGAAGTTTGTAGATGAGTTTGGGTAGGGTGTGGATATTTACTTCCATAATTCAAATGTGTATGAGTTGACTATGAATACCCATTTATTCGAGGGTATTTTAATTACACATACAAAAGTTAGACCTATTTGTAGAACTTCAAAAGTTTAGGTACCAATATGTAATACATAAATATTTTATGTACTAAAATGTAATGTTCCAACCATATTTTGTGGACTTATATGCAAAAATAATTATGTTATAAATCTAAATATCTATTAAGTTTAGATACCCAACTTTAATTTGCATAGTTGAGGATTAATTCCTTTTATGCTGATGTATTTATGATGAAAATTATTTAATTTTTTATGGAAAAATGGAAACTATTTATTTGATATGTGTAGATACCTAGTTAAACATTCCATGTAATTGTAGAAAATTCTAGCCTGGGTGAAAAACGAAAAACTCTAGAGAGAAGCAAAATGAATACAAATTGGAACTCGTTTAAAATTTCAAGCCTTCAAATACCATAGTGGAAAATGACGATTTTCTAATAAGTAATAACCATATATATATATGTGTTTTTACTTGGACTCGAAATTGAGCTAAACAAAATAGTGGTTCATGGTTAAATTATTAATTCTATTGACTGTTGGTGAGTCGTATATGGACTCATTGATACTTGTGATTAGAATACATAAAATAGTATACTAATTAGGGTTAGACAAAGAAAGCAAAGAAAGAAATAAAGAAAGGGCTATGGAAGGCGAGTGAAAATTAATGAAACGAAAAGGAAGTAGATGATGGATAAGTTTTGACAAATTCTTTTAGTTGGCTGTCAATACAACAGTCAACCCTTTTGACCATTTTTTTTTATACTTGCTTATTTAGATGTCTAGGGGTGTACAATGGTCCAGACCAGGATCAGACCGAGTATAATGCGATCCAGTCCTTGGTCCACATGAATTTTACAATTACTGAAGTAATGATGGATCAAACTGATATTTGGACCAGACCGAACTGAATTGAACCAAATGGACCGAATGCAATGATGGCCCGGTCCTTGGTCCTAATATGTCTTTTCACTAATGGCCGGTTCGGACCGAACCCAACCGTTGCACACTCCTATAGGTGTCGCATATTTTGGTACATGTAGTTAGTAGAACTTGTTTAGTACCCGTAAATGTACTAAATGAGTTTATAAATTCGTTTTTAAAATATTTAGAGTCGACACTTTTTTATCATTTATTAATATTTTACGTAATGAGTAATTATAAAATGATCGAATTTTCTCCTACAATTAAGTGATACAACATCTTGTATGATACAAACTAAATTTATACTTTTATGTTATGGTGGATTGGATTCATGGATTGATTTAAAAGAATTGGTGGATTGGATCCATGGATTCAAGCGGAATCTAAACATTGGACCAATATTTAAACTTAAAAAATTGTAGGTACCAAAATTTCATGAAATATAGTTACAAAAATATATTTATTCAATGATTTTATATTAAAATTAAATTTGGGATATTAAAATGTAAAATGTTATAGGGACTAATTTGTAATTTGTTTTAGCAACAGTAAAACTACTCTAGCTTTATAGATAAGAATTATACTTGTAGAAATGCAATATAGTCCATATAAATTTAGCTATGCATGGTTCAATCATGATATGTGAATATTTTTTCATAATGAAGGTTTTGTACATGTAAAAAAATGGAATGAAGGTTTTGTACCTGAAAATGAGGAATCTAAGTAATTACTCATTGGTCAATGGTCATTGGATTCTTCTTTCCGATTCTTTGATCATTATACTTGAGCATAGTTCAAGTAATTAGTTGTGTTTCATTATTATTCAAGTGTATGGCTTAAATAACAATATAAATTGACGCTTTTTAGACGCTCTCAATATTGAATTCTTCTAAATTAAACGCTCTCGCTCCTGTTTCACGAACTGATTATCTAACATACGACACATCTTTTACCTTTCAAAATTCCCACATATACAATGATCGAATGCGCGCAGACATTGAAATATAGTTTCCTCCCATATGAGCATTTGAATTTGCTTTCAGTTAGTATTTTTTAACATTCTTTTTAAGAAACATGAAGCAAAAAAATCACACTAACACGTACTATTGATCAATCGCGAGTCTCGTAAAAATTAGGCATGTTCATACGAAAACTAATAGATACGGAACAAAAACCAGATGTGGAGGTCTATGATATGACAAAACTAAAGGAAAATCTGGACTAGGTAAATAGTTGCAAAATGATTTTGTCATAATGCATGATAAGTAAGAAATGAAACTATAAAAAACGCAATCTCATATTTTCTGTTGCACGATACGTTCTCAAATGCATTGATGAAGAGTGTATACTATACTGAATCACTATACGTCTATACTGGAGCAATTAAAGAAGCAAAGTGACTGTGCAAAAGAAATTGACTAAAACTAAACCCTAAATCACAAACTATATATGGTTATATAACTTTGTTGTTATTACAAGAAATCAGTAGCAGCAGAATGTAAGGATTTTTCAGCTATCTCGAATTGCAAGTGGCTGGCTTGTCTGCCCTATGCAATCTGCAGGCAACCAACTAATAACTCAATGGTTACAAATCAAAGTAGTCAAAAAGTCTGGATCAGTTGGACCCATCAAGATATGAAACCATGCATAAGAGTGATTCTTTCTGCTTGAATTCTCAAACTTTGAGGTACAACAAGTTGCAGCCAAACCGTGTTGGCCCAATAAATAGAGAGCTACCAAAGAGAGAGAAAAAAAGTTGTCTATTTTGAAAAGTTAAACGTCGGTGGTTAATTATTATGTTGCCAGTTGCATACTTATAAGAAGACAAAACGAGTGTCGTTTTCAGACATGAAATTGCATATGTGGCCTGTGCACTATTGTTTATGTGATTAATTAGTTATCAGATGCCACTTGGTGATATTTTAATTAATTACATTGGAATTCTGGACAAAAAAAGGCGAGTGATTGTTGAAATATCAAACTTAGGGCTCGTTTGGAGAATTGGAGTCTAAATCTCTAGATTTTAGACAATCCAAAGATTTTAACTCTCTGGATTGTTGAAAAAAGATTTGAAAATGTTCATTGTTTGGTAACTATGATTGTTAACATCCAATGAAAAAAGAAATTCTATTTTTTTTATCACATAACATGTTTATCCTTAACCAAAATAATTAGATTGGCTCGAAAATTATTGAGAATTTATTGGTAAGGGTATTTAGTGGGATAAATGAAAAAAAAAACAAGAGATATAATAGGAGGGAAAAAATCTCCAAAATCAAGATGTAGAATCTCTCTAATTATGAGAGATTTGATATCTCTAGATTTTATAGATTTACAATCTCTGAAGTTACAATCCACGATACAAAAAGTAGCAAAAAAACTTAACATTTTGCTAAATCTACGGATTCAATAAATCCACGATCCAAATCTTGTTCTCCAAACGAACCCTTAATGCATTATTCTGTAATTAGTCAATCAGTCGGTTTGTGAAATAATCAAATAATGCAAAATAATAATTAAAAGGATTAATACCACTACAAATATCGATAAACAAATGCCATTTTTGTCTCGACTTAGTCAATATTCAAAAAATATCTCAACGTATGATAGTTGTGTGTCAATTATGCCCTACAATTTCGTTGACCGTTATAGATAACGTTTGACTAGACGATGGTATACTTGACATTGACTTTTGCTGACATTGCAAAAATGTGACAATCACTTAGATATCACGTCCGTGATACCTCATACTTTTAATTCAAAATTAAATAAAACCTAAAAAAGAAACTAAAAATTAAAAAAATATGTAAACTTAACAATATTTATGATAAAAAAAATTTCAGATCTTCTCTACCGATTTGCCTCTCTCTCTTTCATAAATGTTGTTTTGATTTTAAACAAATAAGTGGAGGCAAAAAGTTTCAATATGCATAAATATTGTTTTGATTTTAATGAAAAACAATTTACTTCAACAAATGTCTAGTTACTACTTATAAGCTAACATATTCATGATATATTCTTTATCTAAAATTGTACAAAAAAAAGATTATGTGAATTATAGCTTATATTAAATCTGCGTCTCAATATTAAGTTGAAGAAAGCATTAGACTAGAGAAACCACAAGAGAAAAATATAATAATAAAGCTTAATTTTCTCACAAGTATGTTTATTTATGACACAAATATGTGTTGTATACAAACACTTATGACAATAGTTCAACACGGGTTGGGTTACCCAAAATCTTGACCCAACCCAATAGAGGCGGGTTGTACAAAGAAAACCCTCACTCAACCTTAAACTTTAATTTTGATGATAAATACGGGTGGAGTGGGTCGGTTTACGGGTTGTTTTGTTCACCCTTACCACCATGGTATGGGGGTGGTAACTTGTGGTACACAATGATGAAAGTTGTAAATGACAATAAAATATACTCTTACTATCATGTATTCAACTATCTTACAGTATTTGTATGTTCGTACGAATCATACCACCATGGTATGCTTTCATACCATATGATATGCTCTTATTTAATACCAGTCAATAACATATGTCATAGACTCGTAAAAAAAGCCTCAATTTTTTCTTCTAAATATATATATAAGTGGATATCAAATTGATCGAGCACAATTAATATGATTTATCTGGAAAAAAAAAATTCCAAAATAAAAGGAGAGAGAAATCGGCCGTTGTAGATTAATGGGGAAAAGATAAATGATTTTTCATAAGAGAGGGTGCTTATGTGGACGAGTTACTCATTGGTTATTCACCCCGAGATTACTGACCGAATCCACTCATAGATACTCGTGCTTGTATGGCGTCACCCACTCGTGACTATGTCATAGCCAATTATGGAACCATCTTCAATATAACCGCCGGCAACTGAGAGTTCATGAGGTGGGGGATTTTGAGATCGGACCAGGAGAAGGATCGATCTGCTTCTCCTCTCTCCCTCCAGCTCTGTCAAGATCTGTCCCTTCCTACGATTTTTTTTTTTTTTTGTTTCTTTCTTTTTCCCCTTGTTTGATTTCGCTCTGCTCAGTCACCCCTAGCTGCCCAGAAAACCCAATCCAAACAACAACTCACCGGCATTGTTTGTCGGCCACAACCTTGATTTTGCTTTATAGTCCGACGAGGGAGGGTGCGACAGACCTGAACGAAGAGGCGCTCGAAAGTAGGGATGGTAATCGGTCGGTTAGCAGTTACCCGGTAACTGAATATCCGATTATCTGTATACGCTCCACCCTTGACCTGAACGGAGAATTTAGTCACCATTGTCCACCTCTTTAATACATATATATGTGGTGGCTACTTCGGTGCACTCACAAAAATGAGTGCGTTTAATACATCCAACTCAAAAACTAGTCTTAAGGTGTCGAATTTTGAAGTTTAATTTGTAGAATTAGTGTAATATGATGATATAACATATGATAACAACTAATTAATGGATTACCCTAAGCCCTAGACCTCCAATTATGAATTCTATGACTAAACCCCAAATTATAAATCCTAACCCTAACCCTAAATCTCTAAACCCTAAATCCTTCAAATTAAAGTAAATCTTGAATGTCTTTTGTGAAAATTCATGTGCTTTATTGTTCATCACATCATAAGTGATGATTGATATCATTTTGACATAAATCGGATGTTTAAAATGACGGTTATGAAGTGAGTGCACTGAATGCACCAAACAAAGTGAGTGCACTGAAGACGCCACTATATATATATATATATATGGTGCCTTCTACCGTACCCCGGATGAAATCCGGGGTACCGCATACATTGAGTATGAAAAGGCCATCTAGACCTCGAATTAGCAGGATTTTTGGGCATTATACTATACCCTAACACTTAATGAGTGAACCCTAGGTCCTAATTATATAAATCATAAACTATATACTCTAAGATGGTGCCTTCATTTTCTTGCCTATATTTGGACGAATCATAACCGTCGATTATTATTTCTAATTAAATTGATCTTGGGGTATAAGATTTAGAGAATTAAGACCTAGATTTTGATCTTTAAGGGTTAGAGTATAGTATCATGTCCGAAAGATCAGTCAATTCAAGTTCTGGATAACGTTTTCTTACTTAAGATATGCGGTACCCTGGATTTCACCCGGGGTACGATAGAACTCCCCATATATATATATATATATAACCCCTTGGGATTTGCTTTATATTACTCAAACATCTTGGAACTGCAATCAACTACTTGAGAGGAAGACTCAAATTGAACACAGAGCTCTATGCCTCCACCTACATACCCGACTTTATATTCTACCTGGACTTTAGTTTTATTGATATATCAATAATGAAATCCCAAACTTTGAGGTATTCTTCTTGGAATCTCATAAACACTTTAAGAGTGTACACCTCTGAATGAAGCATGTCTTAACATCTCGCCATTTACTCGTTACACTGGGCCGATGTCCATCAATTTCGAACTCTGCAAGTAGTTCCCGGCACCTCTGGTATCTTCTACCAACTAATTTACTTTTAGCGAGGTGGCACATAAAATAATTGCAATCCTAAAACGTGTTACACATAGATGACTAATATATTGTTTGGCCCTAAAACTACTACTAATGTTTTATATTTAGTTTTTAATTAAACTAGAATATTATTATTTTTTATAAGTAGCTAAAGTGTGCAAAGTGTGTGACTGTGTGTTATACCCATTTCCTCTTTTCATTCTTGCCATTATACAACGCAACATACCCTCCCTCCCATTTACTGATGATTTCCTTACTGAAATATTACCCGCTACGCAGCGTCGTTTGTCCTTTTCCCTTCCCATGGCATCCGCGCGAGGAAACCAACTCCAAGACGGAAAGAGAGAGCGAGCTCCCACCGACATAAAATCCACACAACACACGGCCCTTCGCAATCGCTACACCGATAAATAAGTATCATCATCAACCAGACGAGACTGCACGAACCAACCAACAATACAATTTCCGTACGTATCTTCGGCCTCCGGAACAGCAATCAACCTACGCGGTAAGCAGCTCTTCCCATCAGTTCCATAATTATTATTCTTATTCTTTGTTTTTTTTTAAGAAATCGACGAGTCGAATGAAATATTTGGTTCCCGATGATCCGATTCAATCCGATATCCTTTTTTTCCTAGTTTATCATCTGGTTTTCTTGGTAGAAACTGACCCTTTCCTAGGTGAATTGTCGATCTCTCTTCAAAAAAAAATCATGTTCTATAGATAAATAAATAAATGTTCCCCGTGCTTACAATGGATCCTAGCGCGCTAGCTAACAATAATATTTCTACGCTCTCTGCATGCAGTTCTTAATTAGGACAGCTAGCAACAAGTCGCACGTTGCTCGCTATATATAGCTAGTAATTAATAGGGATTGTGATTGTGAGTTGTCCCTTTCTGTGTCCGCCCGTACGTATTGCATGCGGATTCTATTTGATCAATTACTCCATCCTTATGTACGTGGCGTTGGGCCCTATATATATGTCGTGTGTGTGTGTGTGTGTAAATTGTGCACAGAAAAGAAACCCTAGCTTAACTAGCTGCTGGAATTATATATAGATAGTGAGACAGAGATGGGGGCTCGAAACAGCAAAGCAGCAGCAGCAGCTGGCTCTGCAAAGGTGCATGGCGATGACGAGGAACCACACAAACAGAACAAACAGGTTTGGTTTAAGTATTGTTATTGTTATTGCACTTTCTCTGCGGGTTGTAGTTAGTTAGTTTTCTCAAATATATATATATTACATTACATGGTGAATTCAGGAGGTGGAGGATCTCGTGTATTACGCAACTCCGCTCTCCATTGGGATGGCTGATATTTACGATGTGATGTCGGTCAAAATCCCAAAGAACGCCACTATCCCAACCATGAAGTTCGAGTCACGCTTAACCACCGTGGTTGACAACCAGCCCAACCACAAAATTGCGGTTTACCAAGGCGAAAGAAGAAAGGCAAGTGCCAATCAACTTCTTGGCACCCTAATGTTCGAGGGTATCCCACCGGCTCCCAAGGGTGCTAAGTTCATGACTTCCTTCGACATCGACACCATGGGCAACCTCAACGTGTCTGTTAAGGATAAAACATCCGGCTGGAAGGAGACTAAGAGCATACCAGGCGTCGGTGTTAAAGGGAAGCTGCAGCTTGCCTCGGCGGAGGAGATGTCTCGGCAAGGAGAGAAGCACAAGTCGGAGGATGAAGAGCACTTGAAGAGGGCAAGTATCACGAAAGCAATGATGGAGTATACAATCATGATAAGAGGAAACGCTGCGGCTGGAGACTTTTCTACAAACGTGCATTCGGCGTTTGAGGACGCGGTTGGAAAGATGTTGGACGAGTTAAAGGAGAAAGCAAAGGAGTTTGGGTCAGAATATGACACCAAGAAAAGTGCAACTGTTATGTCCACTTTTTGTGGAATACCATTTAGGAAGAAAGATTGGAATAGGAAGAATAAGAATAAAAATGAAGGAAAGATAGATAGATTGGAAGAAGAGAAGTGTTATCGGAGAATGAATGAATTAGCTAGCTAAGGTTCCAAGTTTCGGACGTGAAGATATTCATTGGATCCCCTTGTTTATTCCAACGCAACTGTTTGTTGTTCTTTTTCCTTTTTTTATAGTACTTGAATTCCATTAAACTCCTAGCTTGTTTAGTCGGGGAATAATAATTTAAATATTTCATGTTGTTATTTTGTTATCCTCCAACCACAATGTACAATACTTTTCTTCCTTTATTAGGATAATAATAATACTAGTATCAAGTGTTCAACAATTAATGGCATGATGAAGTGTTCGACAATGGCATTTTGAGCCATTAGTATCTTTTAGAAGCCGTGTACTTAGCACAATTCTCTTATGGTCTTCAATTTTTAAGCTTATATATCTCATTAGTCTCCAAATTCTGAAATGTTGAAGAGGTCTGGTCAACAGGTCAAGTCTCCAATTTTTCTAATTCAAACGGCGCATGGCAAGAAGTGTTGCACCACCAGAAAAACACCGTACTACACTGAAGTTGAATTTTGGGATGATTTTTACGAAGTCTACATCAAGAAAGAAGTTATATCTGAATATGCAAGTAGACTGTCAAACAAAGGAATCAAAACCAAGCAAGACCTTATGTTTAACAGTGTCAACTCCACCAACCAATCCAACAGTAGCATTGACCAAAATGCAGCGACAATCATTTGTAGTAAGAAGTACAACGATACAAAAGTATAAGGAGATTACTGACACATAAATGGAAAAGAATGCACATACTTCTCTCTTATGCTGCACCATAACAGCGAATGGCCCTCCAAATGCTATTGTAATCCCAACAACTTCCCCAACTGTGGGAGTTTGAAATTGGCAGTAAGAATTCAATGGTAAAGTGATCTAGCTTCAAACAATAGTATCTTACAAAATGACAATAGACTTACAACAGGCACCGTTTTTCATGTTTACTTTACACGATTGAGAAGGAAACAATGATCATTATGGTCGGCCGCCAAAAAATGGAAATGGTTAGGATGACAACCTACATCTAAATCTTTCATGGCAAAGTAAGAAGTCAATGTTAAAGTAACTATCGTGGCAACTTCATCTAAACCCTTCATTCTATTTTTCTCAAATGACATTCAAGATTAGATTCAGGATAGTTTTGGAATCAAAATATTACCACACCATATTATTACCTATATTTATAACGTACCATCCCTTCCTCTCTGACCCAACCTTACGACCACCTTCTCCCAGCCCTTCGCCCGCCTTCTTGTGGCCACAAGCATGCCTGCGCCGGCCATCCCTCCCCACTCCCTCTCTCTTTGACCCTTCCCCAGCTCTCGATCTCAGGAGAAAACCCAATCCTCTCCTCCCTTTCGATATCCCAATTCTGAAATAAAAACCCCCGAGCGTGTAGCTAGGTTATATATATTCGCATTTCCACCTGAATCCATAGCCTATTCGTATTCAAAACATATAACTAGACTTTAGAAACCTTTGAGATATGCATTGGGAAGCTTTGATTTTCTACGCATGTACATACATGGTATAGAAAGAAATCAAATGTATATGCAATCATATTAAAGATTTAATAAAATCAGAATCAATCTAAATAGCCTCTCGTTCTTTGGGATAGTGGATCTGGCTAGCTTCAACCAAGCAATGTTATCCAAATGATTTTGGTGCTTCGCTACTGAGAAGGGGAGCTGGTGGCGCACTCTTATTGAAGTCAAATACCCAAACTCTCGTTCTTTGTGGCAAACGGGCGGTAGTAGTCATGGTGTCTCGAGCTCGGTTTGGGTAAATATAGCGAAGGGTTATGAGGAGTTTTGGAATTGGGCTAATATTGACCCAGGAAGCGGAGCATGGGTTTCCTTTTGGCATGATCGGTGGATCCCGGAGGCAACCTTGGCGGATTCCTTCCCTCGCGTCGCTGCTGCTGCTGAATTCCCCGATGCCTGGGTCTCTGCTTCCCAAACCTGCAATGGTGAGTCTTCTAGTTGGGCTATTCCTTTGTCTACTAGGTTGGGGGGGGGGGGGTGCTGAGAGGGAGAGGGCGAATCTTATTAATTTCTTGAATACTTATGGCACTTATAGGGTGAGCAGTGGGCCTTGTAGATTGGTCTGGGCTCCCCGATCAGATTGCTCTTTTTCTGTGCGTTCCATGTACAGGGCCCTTGCTGACAGCCGGTTTCTGGGGGTTCCAAACTTTCGAGCTAATTCAATTTGGAGACGCGTTGTTCCCTCCAAAATCTGTGCTTTCGTCTGGCTGTCGGCGCACAAGAGGATTCTTACCATTGATAATCTGAAGAGGAGAGGATGGGCGATGGCGAATCGCTGCGAGCTTTGCTGTGAGGAAGAGGAGTCGGTGGATCATCACTTTTCAGGCTGTGCGTTTAGTAGGCAGGTCTGGAGCTTGCTGCAGATTGTTTGTGATGGCTTTGACCCTCCAAGAGCGGATGTTTTGACAACGATTGTCGGTTGGAAGTGTGACGATACAGAGGATGTGTCGGATTGGATCAATTATTGTGGGCTTCACTCTGTTTGGTGGCAGGTCTGGTTGGAGCGGAACAATCGTATCTTTAGGGATACTAAGAGCACCCATGTGGTGGTTGCCCGGAAAGCGATTAGAGCTGTTGTGGGATGGGTTACTGCTCATAACAAAGTCACTAAGGAGCAAGGCCTCTTGTGGTTGGAGCAGAAGATGGGGTTGTTGCAGGGCACTTTTTGGCATCGAGCGCAGGGGTAGGGGTGCTTGGGATTGTTGAGTCAAGCATATCAATGGCTGCAATCAAAGAAGGAAAATGCTACAATCTTGTAAGTAAAGGAAAGAAAATCAAAGACAGCATAAAAGAGGAGAGATTCTGCAATCAGCAAGAACAATAAAGGAAAGAACTTCCCAATGGCTAGCTACAGGTCAAAGATGCTGATTTGCCACCTAGCAAATCATCACAAAGAAGGAAGGTTCTAACGGCTGAAAAATTAGAGAAGAAATCAGATCATGAAGATTGGATACAACAGTGCACAATGAGGCTCAAATGACCAGCTCACTACAAATCAAATTAGAGGATTAAGTTCTCAATCAAATCATCACAAATAGGGAAGGAATTTGAATGACTAACGGTCATATTCCTGCCTATAAAAGGCGACCTGAAGAACTAGCAATGGTAACCTTTTCCAAGAGATCAACATAGCTAGCTAAGACAAAAGGGGATTTTGTGAGAGTAGCAAGGTTGATAGGAAAGGGGGTTTTCTCAAAGGGTTCGGGGAGAATTGCTTTGAGGGTTAGTGTTGGGGAAACACTGGTTTCGAGTTGCTGGGGAAGCAATTCGGGTTTGAGAAAAGAGAGCTAGATCAATCGGGTAGAGGTTGATCAAAGGGCTCTTGGGTAGATTGCTTGTAACGAAGAACTTCAACGGCATATCATAGTGAATCGTCAGAGATCACTCAATCGTGATTCTCTGACCGTGGAGTAGTCAGTATTGGGATCTTCATTCTCCCAATACTGGAAACCACGTAAAAATCGTGTGTTGGTGTCCCTTCTGTTTTTCATTTTGCAGTTTATATTTGCTTCTGTTTGCATTCTGTTCCAGGCTTTATTTTGCAGGAAACTCGAATCAAAATCTGCCTGAAAAGGCGACAGGTCGGGTTAGGTTTGAGGAATTCTCTGAACTTGATTTTGGGTGAATTTAGTTCTTCATCGTCTGGGTTTTTTTGTTGATGTGTTGATATTGTTCTTCCCCTGTTCTTGGTTCAAAAAGAAGCTGGTCTGCTTCTGGATCAAAGGTGATAGTGGGAGGGAAGCAGAATTGGAATTAATCCGTTGTCGTTTTTGGTTGGGCAATAAGTGACCGAGTTTGGGAGAAAGAACAGTTGGGCTGGGGAAGCGGGTCAGTTTAATTCCATCGCTGGGTTTGAGTAGTTGGGCCTAGAAGCCCAGTTGTGCATTCTGTAGGCTTGACTTGTGTGGGATAGATTATTAGTCTAAGTTACTTGACTAAGCTTAAGTATTCGATTAGTGTGTAGTGATTAGGCCAAGGTCTTTGGTAAGTAGATTCACTAGGGTGATAACTGGTTTAGTGAGTCGATTAAATCACCTAGGTTGATCCTTAGTCTCAATTGGGAGAAATCTTTAATTGACCTTACTTGTGGTCAAGTTTTTGATAGACAGGTATAAAAGTCTCGCGCTCGACGCGACCAACACGTGGTATCAGAGCACGGTCACCGTAGAACAAGGTTCAACGACCTCCGGTGCTAATCGAAATGGCGTCGGGTTCCAAGAATAATGCTCCACTCTATTTGGCTGACGGATTCTCTCAAAATCGGCCTCCCAGGTTTGAAGGAGTTAATTATGGATATTGGAAAAATCGCATGGAATTATTTGTTGGATCTACAGATCCAAAACTCTGGGCTAGAGTCATCAAGGGTCCGTATGAGCTCAAAGAGGATCAAGAAAAATGGACTGACGAGGACTTCGAGAAATTTCAGCAAAACTGCAAGGCAACTAATCTCATGTACTGCGCTCTCGGTCCAGAAGAATATCACAAAGTTGCCGGTTGCAAGACTGCTAAGGAAATTTGGGATAAACTTCAGGTTACGTATGAAGGTACATCTCAAGTCAAAACTTCTCGAATTAATTCCTTAAAACTGCAATTCGATTTGTTCAAAATGGAAGAAGGAGAAACAATCCGGCAAATGTATGAGCGTTTCACAAACATTGTGAACAGTTTGGAGAATCTTGGAAAATCGTACTAAAGTGGAGATCTTGTTAAGATTCTATGGAGTCTCCCAGAGCAATGGAATCCTAAGGTAACCGCAATAGAGGAAGCTAAAGATCTAGAGAAGTTAGCTATAGATGAACTCATCGGGTCATTAGCAACTCATGAAGACAAGCTCAACAAGGGAAATCATGATAAAGGGAAAAAGGGGATAGCCTTCAAGGCTACCACATACAATGAAGACACAGAAGATCTCGATGATATGGAGGATGAAGAATTGGCTCTACTAAGCAAACAAATTAGTAGACTACTTCGAGTAAGAAGAGAAAAACGAAGAGGAAACTTCATCAACAAGAATAGAGAAGTTGAGAAAGAAGGTGGTACATCAAAATATCCTCAATCAAGAACATTCCACAAAAGCAGGATTGAACAACCTCAGCCGGGAAAGGGTCAAATCACTACCGGATGCTTTAGATGTGGAAAAACTGGGCATATCAAGGCTGAATGTCCTCTAGCAAGAAAAGAACGAGCCATGGCTGCAACATGGAGCTGCAGCGAAGAAGAAGATGAGGATGGAGAGGAAACAAGAGAAGAAAGCTACATGGCTATTGATGTCGAAAAGCCATCAGAAGGACATAACTCAGACGAGGTAAAACCTTCCAACCATACTCATTTCAGTGACAGTGATTACTATAGTGATGATGATCTATTAGTATCCACTATTAAGGAAATTCAGTTAGAGTTTGGAAATGTCAAAGTAAAATACTCTAAACTGAAATCTGATCATGCCAAAATAAACATTGAATATGATAAATTAAAGAAGGAGGCAATCAGATTAAAAGAAGAGTTAGATGAAACTGCTAAGAAAGTTGAAGTTTTAGAAAATGAGAAAACGAGTCTCACAGCAAAACTTCAAGTATCATTAGAAGGGAGTAAGATTAAATCTCTGAAAAAGGAAGGTAAATCTTACCTAAATCATTCCACTAAGGGATGTTGTGAAAAATTAGGATCAAATTCATGTAGTAAAGGTAAGTCGAAGATTTTTGGAGAATCAATTAAGCATGAGAGGAATGGAACACTAACTCCAAGATATAGAAACATAGAATGTTTTTATTGTCATAAAGTTGGGCACATTAGGCGAGTATGCAGAAAGAGAATACAAAATGAAAAATATAGAACTTGTTTTACTTGTCATCAAGTCGGTCACATTAGTAGATTTTGTTCTCTTAAAGATCACAAACAAACTGTATCCAAGAAAGTCTGGATACAAAAACCCAAAACTGCATGACTGCTAAAGGCGCAGGTTTGCTTCCAAGTGAGCATGGAGGCAACTGAATGGATATTAGACAGTGGATGTTCACACCACATGACAGGAAATCGAAACCTATTCACCACTCTCAAAGAAGGTAAAGGTGGTAGGGTATTTTTTGGTGACAATAATTCTGCCGACATAATAGGAAGAGGAATAGTTGGCTCAGATCCATGCATTGAAAATGTGATGTTAGTAAAAGGTCTTAAGCATAATCTGTTTTCTATTAGTCAAATGTGTGGCAAAGATAAGAGGATAATTTTTGAACATGATTGTTGCTACATCGAGTCATTGGTGGATAAGAAAGTGCTTTTCACCGGTAGACGTAAAAATAAGTTATATGTCATAGATCTAGATGATAAAGAAAGTTTTTAAGGTAACGTGTCTGATGTCATTAGAGAAGAATGATCAAATAGATTGGCATAGGAAGCTTGGACATGTGAGTATAGGAATTCTGTCTAAACTTAGTGATCTTGAGCTAGTCAGAGGTCTGCCTAAGTTAAAAGGCAAAAAGGAATTCTTTTGTGATGCTTGTGCTAAAGGGAAGCATACAAGGTCAAGCTTCAAGAGTAAGTCGGTAATATCTACATCGAGACCACTTGAACTACTTCATCTTGATCTCTTCGGACCAACCAATGTGGTAAGCTATGGAGGTAAGTCCTATGCTTTTGTAATTGTAGATGACTACTCTCGTTTCACTTGGGTATTGTTTCTAGCCAGCAAAAGTGAAGCTTTTCAAAATTTTGAGTCTCTAACTAGGAAATTGGAAAATGAAAAACAATCTAAGGTTGCTAGCATCAGAAGTGATCATGGTGGAGAATTTATCTCAGAAGAGTTTGAACTCTTCTGCAATAAACTAGGGATAAGTCACAATTTTTCTGCTCCTCGAACTCCGCAAAAAAATGGAGTGGTGGAAAGGAAAAATCGGACTTTGATTGACATAGCTCGAACAATGTTACATGACTATGGTTTGCCTAAGTACTTCTGGGCTGAAGCCATCAATACTGCATACTATATTACTAATCGAGCTTTGATCAGATCTGGAATTAAGAAGACTCCTTATGAGATTTGGAGAGGAAGAAAACCCAATCTGAGTTACTTCCATCCCTTTGGTTGCAAGTGCTTTGCACTAAATACCAAAGATCATCTTGGGAAGTTTGATGCTAAATCCGATGAATGTGTGTTTTTGGGCTATTCCATGACTAGCAGAGCATATAGAATATTCAATAAAAGGACTCTCAAAGTGGAAGAGTCCATAAATGTGATATTTGATGAATCTGCTAATGAGTGTTCAGATGAGATAGATGAAGATGATTTTGGGCTTGGTGGGAGCTATGATCTACCAAGGACTTCAATCACAGAGAAATCTGAACCCAGAACAATCATATCTGAAGACCAAGATAAAGCAGTAAGTACTACAAACTCTCCGATCGAGCAAGACCATGAAGTAAGACAACCTCCTCCTCATATTGCCAAACGTCATCCTTCTTCACTAATGATAGGAGGGCTTAATGAAGGTATGGTCACTCGCTATAGAAATACAATTGTGCATACTGCTTTTGTGTCATTGATTGAACCTAAAAACGTGCAAGATGCCTTGAATGATGAAAATTGGAATGCTGCTATGAATGATGAAATGAGTCAGTTTGAACGAGCTAATGTGTGGGAGTTAGTACCTAGACCCCCTAATAGAGTTATTATCGGGACTAAATGGATCTACAAGATCAAGTCAAATGAAAATGGGGTAGCTACTAGAAATAGGGCTAGGTTAGTAGCTAAAGGGTATAATCAAGAAGAGGGAATTGATTTCGATGAAACCTTTGCTCCGGTAGCTAGATTAGAGGCTATTAGAATGTTATGTGCGTTTGCTAGCTCTAAGGGTTTCAAACTCTTTCAAATGGACGTCAAGAGTGCCTTTTTAAGTGGAGATTTAAAAGAGGAAGTGTATGTTGAACAACCACCCGGTTTTGAAGACTTTAGATACCCAAACCATGTCTATAAATTAAAGAAGGCACTATATGGTTTTAAACAAGCTCCTCGAGCTTGGTATGAAAAACTTAGTTCTTTTCTCTTAGGAGAAGGTTTTAAAAGAGGCTCAGTGGATAAAACTCTCTTTATAAAAAATAAAGGACAACATATGCTACTAGTTCAAATATATGTTGATGACATTATATTTGGATCTTCTAGCAAAGAGTTGTGCGAGTATTTTGAAAGTATCATGAAGAAAACTTTTGAAATGAGTGCCATGGGAGAATTAACATATTTTTTAGGCTTGCAAATTAAACAAACAACTCGAGGTATTTTCATTAGTCAAACCAAGTACATTCAAAATATGTTAAAACGTTTTGAATTTGGGAATTTAAAAACTGCAAATACACCTATGGCCTCTACAATTAAACTAGACAAGGATGAGTCGGGCAAGTCAATTGACGAGAAGTTCTATAGAGGAATGATTGGGTCGCTAATGTATCTCAATGCTAGTAGACCCGATATTCAATTCAGTGTGTGTCTATGTGCTAGATTCCAAAGTGCCCCTAAGGAAAGTCATCTGACTGCAGTCAAGAGAATCTTTCGTTACTTGGCCGGTACAATGGATCTAGGTCTATGGTATGATAGTGAGTCAAGTCTTGATCTAATTGGTTATAGTGACTCAGACTATGCTGGGTGCATAGTTGATCGTAAGAGTACTTCCGGGACATGTCAATTTCTCGGAAACTCTCTTGTGTCTTGGTTTAGCAAAAAACAAAGCTCTGTTGCTCTATTCACCGCCGAGGCTGAATACGTGGCCGCTGGCCTGTGCTGTACTCAACTCCTTTGGATGAAGCATCAACTTTGTGACTACGGGTTAGAAATAAAGTCCATGCCTGTATTGTGTGACAATACGAGTGCCATTAACATGGCAAAAAATCCCGTACAGCATTCTCGAACCAAGCACATAGAAATTAGGTATCATTTCATTCGAGAATTGGTTGAAGAAGGTCAAATTCAACTTGAGTTTGTGCCTACGACGACCCAATGGGCGGATATTTTTACTAAACCTCTAAGTATTGATCAATTTCTAATCATTCGCAGAGAACTTGGGCTTATTCCTTCTAGTGAGATTAAAGATCTAAGGTGAAATTAACATGAGTTATTAAAATTAACTTAACATAAGAAGCCTGCTAAATCTCTCGGCCCTAATCTATTCCTTGTGGCCTGGTAATTTAAGCCACTCACAGACTTTGTGGGCCGAAACCAGCGCCCTTCCCTGTCCTTCTCCCCGACTTGCTTGGGATTTCCACTGTCGAGCCCATTTCTAACTTTCTAATTCTCGGGTTGGAGCCACTCTCTAGGTCTGTGGGCCTAAGCCCAACCTCAACCTCCAGCAAACCCTCTAAACTTGGACTTCTACTTTCTAGTGAGCTTAAAGATTTAGGTTATAATTAGCTTGTGCTGTTGAGGCTCAAATTAATTTTCCTAAGTTTAGAGCTGCCCATCAGGCTTTGTGAGCCGATTCCCTTGAGTTAATTTCGTTCGTGTGATTCAAGGAAGGTAAAGCTTGCCTTTCCTTCTTCCTCTGGTGTCGAGTTGCATCCTAAAATCCCTAACATCTCAAGCTCTATCAATTCTTCGCAAAGATTCCCTTTCAAATCTTCCCCAAAGGAAGCTCGAATCTCATGACGGGGGGATGCGATGGGTTGAAAGCTCGTCAATGTCCCAGGGGGAGACAAAGACAAAGCTGCTGAAATAGCATTCATATCTTCTCCAGAGTATTCTTACTAGGAGTATCAGCTATTAGGCTTAGGGGGAGATCCATAACTACTCTTTGAGCAGTCTAAGAGTATTCATATCTTCTCCAGAGTATTCTTACTAGGAGTATCAGCTATTAGGCTTAGGGGGAGATCCATAACTACTCTTTGAGCAGTCTAAGAGTCCTTGTTTATTTTGGGAGTGTCAGTCTAGTTGTGTGTACTTCATCCAAGTATCAAATGTTCTTTGATTTTCGTTGCCTTTGAAGAAAATGATTCCTAGTTGTTTTTGGTTTATGTGTATTCTTTTAAGCATATTATTAGGACAGGCTGCACCAAATTGTTTGTTGAAGTGTGCAGTATACAGCAGCTATATATATTGGGCCATTGACAAGCTTAGGGGGAGTATGTTGAGTCAAGCATATCAATGGCTGCAATCAAAGAAGGAAAATGCTACAATCTTGTAAGTAAAGGAAAGAAAATCAAAGACAGCATAAAGGAGGAGAGATTCTGCAATCAGCAAGAACAATAAAGGAAAGAACTTCCCAATGGCTAGCTACAGGTCAAAGATGCTGATTTGCCACCTAGCAAATCATCACAAAGAAGGAAGGTTCTAACGGCTGAAAAATTAGAGAAGAAATCAGATCATGAAGATTGGATACAACAGTGCACAATGAGGCTCAAATGACCAGCTCACTACAAATCAAATTAGAGGATTAAGTTCTCAATTAAATCATCACAAATAGGGAAGGAATTTGAATGACTAACGGTCATATTCCTGCCTATAAAAGGCGACCTGAAGAACTAGCAATGGTAACCTTTTCCAAGAGATCAACATAGCTAGCTAAGACAACAGGGGATTTTGTGAGAGTAGCAAGGTTGATAGGAAATGGGGTTTTCTCAAAGGGTTCGGGGAGAATTGCTTTGAGGGTTAGTGTTGGGGAAACACTGGTTTCGAGTTGTTGGGGAAGCAATTCGGGTTTGAGAAAAGAGAGCTAGATCAATCGGGTAGAGGTTGATCAAAGGGCTCTTGGGTAGATTGCTTGTAACGAAGAACTTTAACGGCATATCATAGTGAATCGTTAGAGATCACTCAATCGTGATTCTCTGACCGTGGAGTAGTCAGTATTGGGATCTTCATTCTCCCAATACTGGAAACCACGTAAAAATCGTGTGTTGGTGTCCCTTCTGTTTTTCATTTTGCAGTTTATATTTGCCTCTGTTTGCATTCTGTTCCAGGCTTTATTTTGCAGGAAACTCGAATCAAAATCTGCCTGAAAAGGCGACAGGTCGGGTTAGGTTTGAGGAATTCTCTGAACTTGATTTTGGGTGAATTTAGTTCTTCATCGTCTGGGTTTTTTTATTGATGTGTTGATATTGTTCTTCCCCTGTTCTTGGTTCAAAAAGAAGCTGGTCTGCTTCTGGATCAAAGGTGATAGTGGGAGGGAAGCAGAATTGGAATTAATCCGCTGTCGTTTTTGGTTGGGCAATAAGTGACCGAGTTTGGGAGAAAGAACAGTTGGGCTGGGGAAGCGGGTCAGTTTAATTCCACCGCTGGGTTTGAGTAGTTGGGCCTAGAAGCCCAGTTGTGCATTCTGTAGGCTTGACTTGTGTGGGATAGATTATTAGTCTAAGTTACTTGACTAAGCTTAAGTATTCGATTAGTGTGTAGTGATTAGGCCAAGGTCTTTGGTAAGTAGATTCACTAGGGTGATAACTGGTTTAGTGAGTCGATTAAATCACCTAGGTTGATCCTTATTCTCAATTGGGAGAAATCTTTAATTGAGCTTACTTGTGGTCAAGTTTTTGATAGACAGGTATAAAAGTCTCGCGCTCGACGCGACCAACAGGGATCTGTTCTGGTTATGATGACAGTGGCTGCGTGCTGTATTTTTTTGGCTCTTTTGCTGTACTGTCGGGCCTTTCGTTGTTCGTTCCGCTGGTTGTGCTTCCAGCTGGCTTGTCTTGTTTCCATAAGAAGTGGTCTGGTCCACTTAGATGTGATCGGTTTTGCTTTTTTGTTTTTGTTTTTTGCTTGTTGACTGTGTTTGGGTGGGTGGTAGCTGGTTCAGCTCTTGTGAACTACTTCCCCCATAGGCACTCTGTTTCTCTCCTTTTTTTCAATGATATGCTCGCCATTATCAAAAAAATCTAAGTAGCCTAACTCTGCTAAATACATAGCAACCCAACACAACTATTTTCCATCCGATTTTATAATTGCCAGGTGTATCCTTCCCATTGATGCTTACCTATCAAATACTTCACAGTCCCTATATAAGACCCGATCGAAGTAACATCGCCTTTCAATACCTGTCTGCTCTTGTGAATAATGCACATTGCAATAAACCTTGCTAGGAAATAGAAATTGAGGTGATTAAAAAAAATGATTGGTCCCCAAATAGTGTCAATTGAGATGTGTAGTTCAAATTCCCGGTATTGACCTATTGATAGAGCCCATAACACTCTAATCCATTACAAATTTTGTTGCAACTATAGTTACATATATCATGTAGAGAATACTTAATATATAATATATGACAACAACATCTAATTATGTACCAAATGAGCAGAAGAAATCAGTATCTTTGACTGGATATACTCTTCTCCACTTATGAAGCATATCAACATCTTAATGTACACACTATCAAAACTCAAGAAAAATCAATATCCATTTTTTTGTTTCGTGTTAAATTCATCTTTCTATCTGCCAAATTCATCTTAAATGGGGAAATTGTAACTACACTGCAGCCTTACAAACTCTGTTTTTTCTTTCTGTTAGAGTTTCGTACACCTGGCAGGTGGTTTTCCTAAATTAGAAACTCGTCTCCTCCGTTATGAAATGGTCTAGGTTGAGTTGGGTTCCAAAATCTCACTGCCCTTGGTTCCTCTTTAATTTGCTTCAACTTTTTTCACTGTAGGTGGAAAGTTTCTCCACTTATGAAACTAATCAATATTTTTTAGCCTAATCAAAATAAGAACAATCAGTTTTTTTATTTGGTCAAATATGCGTTCATCAATATCGTGTGCGGTCATATGGTTGGTTTAATCATCAAATATGTCATTGTAAAACTCTGACTCGTTCCAACTACAACATCCTTATCGGCGGCCAAGTATAATCGCCGACCGGGCGTAGCATAGGGCAAACAAGCAATAATTATTTATCGTACCACGGGGATCTAGACTTACCCTACTTCGGTTTAGGGTTCATTATCTAGCCAACCTATGATAGTGATTCATAAAACTAAACTAACCACTAACCTAGCTATTTACAAGGTTGGGAGCTCTCTTGGTTTAAATCCCCCTATTTCCGACCTTTTGATAGATGTTGAGTATCCTCCTAGCTCGATCAACTCAAAAACTCTACCGTTAGGAGGTGAACTCCCTTGGGATCGACCCGGAACGGCGAATTGGTGGATGGGGGTGCTCTATTCAACCTAGGGTTTCATATATTGCTAGGAGGTAGATCGAATCACTCCCCCGGGGATTACTCAGACAATATACGGTAGGACCCGAAGATGACAATAGTGGGCTCTAAGTCTAAAAGATCTTCTTCCTCCTAGGTCAAAAGCTCAATTGACAAGAGAAAGAATCCAAACTCAAGCAATTCATGAAAACCATCATCAATTAAGTCAAATCACCAATCAAACATGGAGTTTGTCACATACATCAATATAAAACCAAAATCTAGACCTAGGGTTCTTAAACCAAAGAGAAGAGGGTGAGTTTCTAGAGAGAGAAGAGAGGGATTACAAATTTGAGTCCAAGATCTTCTTCTTCTAGGCTTGAATCCTTGTCTTCAAGATCAATCCAAGCCTCCAATTAAGTTCCAAGATCACTCGAGCTCTTTCTCACTAGAACTCCCCTTTGATGTTTTGGGTTGAAACCCTAGAGAGAGAATTGAATCCCTCTCGTCCATCTCCTTCTATTTTCCTTGTTTATTAATCTCATTGCTACGAGATTAAGGTATTGGGATAAAGTGATCTATTTAGAAGAGGGAATAAAAAAAACAAGAACTCCCAAAAAATATTGATAAAATATCACAAAGCAACATTGTGATTTCTGGATCACGACGGACCACCAAGTCATCAACTATATATATTCCCATTTTTTAGAAAATAAAAAAGAACAATGTTATCACTAGAGATGTACATTTGGATAAACACTTTGCCTTTTTTGTATCAGTTGACAATTATATCGGATGTTGCTTTCTAGTGTTATGTAAGCAAAATCTGTGAGTAATTTTCATATTCCAAGTTTCTCCGTCTCTCCCAGCAAGAATTTGAAGAGAGAGAGAGAGAGAAAAAACTTTATTTAGTCACTTTGAGTGTAACAGATAACTCATACACTCCATTTACGATTAAGAAAACAGTAATGGCAATAAATCAAAAGTATGTCATTAGCAGTGGCAGATCACACTTGATTGCTAAAAGACACCCTTAGGCCTTATCTTAAAGCAGCCAAACAGAATTCGGTCACGAGGGCTGCTGGATTATTAATCTATTTCTGTGATTAATGTGTTTATATATATATACAAGGTGGCGATGTCGCGTCTTGTCGCTGACGGATATTGTCTATGGACAATGGACATGTATTATGTAGCCCATTATGATGTTTTGTTAGTATCATTAGTCTAAAATTAATTTTTTTGTTAGCAGTTTTGTTTGTAATATTGACTTGACAATATGATATTGACGGAGAAGAGATATATGGCAATCAACATCCAATTTTAAAATTTTAAATTTTTTGACTAATAAATTATATTTACCTAAACCCAAGTAGACTCATTGATTATGGGTAGGGTATGAGTGACGTATATATGGGTTTGGAAGTTTATAGATGGGTTTGGGTAGGGTTTGAAAGTTTATAGATGGGTTTGGGTAGGGTATGGATATTTACTTTCATAATCTAAATATGTATGAGTTGGGTATAGATATCCATTTATTCGAGGGTGTTTTAATTACACATACAAAAATTAGACCTATTTATAGAAGTTCAAAAGTTCAGGTACTAAAATATAATACACAGAAATTTTAGGTACCTAAATGTATGTTCCATCAATATTTTGAGGACTTATGTGCCAAAAAAATAAATATGGGTTATAAATTTAAAGATCTATTAAGTTTAGGTACCCAACTATAATTTGCATAGTTGAGGCCTAAATCCTTTTATGGTGATGTTTTTAAGATGAAAATTATTTACTTTTTATAGAAAATAGGAAACTATTTATTTGATATGTATAATTATTAAAAATTTCATGTATAATTGTTGAAAATTCTAACCCAGGTGAAAAAGAAAAACTATAGAGAGAAGTAAAATGAATACAAACTGGAACTCTCTTAAAATTTCACGCCTTCAAATCCCATAGTGGAAAATGACGACTTTCTAATAAATAATAACCATATTTTTTTTAATTGGACTCGACATTGAGCTGAAAAAGTTAGTGATTCATGGCTCAATTATTAATTCTCTACACTGTTGGTCAGTCGTGTATGAACTCGTTCATACTTATAATTAGAATATATACAAATAGTAAACTAATTAGGATTAGACGAAAAAGGAAAAGAAAGAAATAAAGAAAGGGTTATGAAAGGCGAGTGAAAAATGAAACAAAGAGGAGGTAGATGATGGAAAGGTTTTGATCGATTCTTTTAGTTGGCCATCAATACAACAGTCAACCCTTTTCACCGTAGCAATTTATTGGTGTTTGTTTATGTAGATGTCGTATATTTTGTTACATATAGTTAGTAGAAGTTTGTTTAGTATCCCGTAAATGTACTAAATGAGTTTATAAATTCGTTCTTGCAATATTTTAGAATCGTCTCTCTTTTATCATTTTTTTTAATGTTTCACGTAATGAGCAAATATAAAATGGTCGAATCTTCTCCTACAGTTGAGTGATACAACATCTTGTATGGTACAAACTAAATTTATACTTTTATGTTATGGTGGATTGGATTCATGGATTGGTTCAAAAGGATTGGTGGATTGGATACATGGATCAAGTGAAATCTAAACATTGGACTAATATGTAAATGTAAAGAATTGTAGGTACGAAAATCTCATAAGATTTAGATACCAAAACATAATTGTATAATAATTTTACATTAAATTTGGGGTATCAAAATGTAAACTGTACATTATAGTGACTAAGTTGTAATTTAATTAAATTTTTAGATACCAAAACAAAATTATTCAATGATTTTATATTAAATTTAAATTAGGGGTATCAAAATATAAAATGTACATTATAGTGAGTAAGTTGCAGTTTAATTAAATTTGGGGTATCAAAATGCAATAGTTTAGGCAACAGTAACTTCACTAAAACTTTAATATGTCGAATCTTCTCCTACAATTGAGTGATACAACATCTTATATGGTACAAGTGAAATTGATTCAAGTGAAATCTAATCATTGGACCAATATATAAATGTAAAACATTGTAGGTACGAAAATCTCATAAAATGTAAATACCAAAACATAATTGTTCAATGATTTTACATTAAAATTAAATTTGGGGTATCAAAATATAAAATTACATTATAGTGACTAAGTTGTACTTTAATTAAATTTGGGTATCAAATGTAATAGTTTAGGCAACAGTAACTTGACTTCAACTTTATATATATTAATAATTTGGGGTATCAAAATATAAAATTATATTATAATGACTAAGTTGTAATTTAATTAAATTTGGGTATCAAAATGTAATATTTTAGAAAACAATAACTTGACTTCAACTTTTTATATATTAATAACTTCATTCACACCACCACATTTCTCTCTTATCGAGCAACAATACACGTCCGACCTGCACAACACACCACACCAACGTACAAGTTGAACATATACTTCATTCAGAAATCAAACTTGTCATTTGAACGACGACTGAAACGCAAGAACTCTCATATCAAGTGAGACTTAATAAAGAACTGAGTGCCCCAATCCACATAAGGGTGCTTTCTGAAATTTGACGAAGCAGACTGAGTTGCTACCTCTTATATTGCTTTTTGTTATACACGTATCTCTTACGTATTTTTTTAAAAATATTTCTCTAACTGATCTAGAACTAGACCTTTGTATGAATTTATGTATATGATAACAATGAAAGTACAAGAGAATTTTCAGAATCTTCGTGATATCAGAGCCTTCATGCATCACACCAATATTATCTCTTGATTGTCCCTTTTACTCCTTTCTTCCTCTCGTATCTTTCTTAGTTGTCAT
The DNA here is from genome assembly GCA_964030455.1 of Linum trigynum. Classification (NCBI taxonomy): domain Eukaryota; kingdom Viridiplantae; phylum Streptophyta; class Magnoliopsida; order Malpighiales; family Linaceae; genus Linum; species Linum trigynum. The sequence goes on from OZ034819.1 coordinate 8,370,321, forward strand.
GTCAACCAACAATTCTTATTCTTCTGCCACCTCAAATTCAACTGGTCCTCCTGTCTTCTCATCAACTCTTTCTGGAACACCCCTCATCCTCATATTGCACGCTGTGAAATTAAACTCCACCAATTATCTCCTCTGGAAACTACGTCCCCTTTCTCTACTCACCAGCTTTGATCTCACCAAATACAACAACGGCCCGTTCCCTTTTTCATTTTGTCGAACCTCGTTGAGATGGAGCAGAGAATGAGTCGTCGATGTATTTGGCGAGGTCATAGCTGGTGAATAAAGGAAGGAAATGTTGTTTCCTGAGAAGATAATTGGTGGGGTTTGATTTCAGAGCATATGAGGAGGAGAGGATGTTCGAGAAAGAGGAGTCGATGAGAAGATAGGGAGGGCTAGTTGTACCCGAGGTAACAAGAGAAGAAGAATGAATGGTCGAGTTGGCTATAAAAAAGAGACGAAATAAGTAGAAAGAAAGAACAAGAGATCATATTGTCATGAGGGGTAAAGTCTGTGGTACCATGAAAATTATGAAAATTTTCTTTTTACTTTCATTATTGACATGCGCGCAACAATTTATACTAAGGCTCCGTTTAGTATTATTTTATTGTTGTTGTGATTGCATTGGTGTTTTGGCAACAGACCTACAACAAAACAGGAAAAAAATATAAAACAAAAACATGTTTAGTTGGTAAATCTAAAAAATCATAGAAATTGACAACAAAAAACAAAAACGCGTTTAGTTACTTTTGAGAACAAAAACAGAGAAAGAAATATATTTGTTTTCAATGTTAGGTTGAATCAAATCTTGTGTATTCACCCGCCAAAATGGCAAATCTAACATAACAACTACACCTATATTTGCAACTTTCAATTTAACTGCTACCACTATCTATACATCCAATGGCAATCAGATCACTCTTCGAATTTTCATTAAAAAGCAAGAAACTACAAGTTCCTCTTTATCAAGCTAGCCCCGACATCAACCTCTCTTCCCATGTATGCATCATCTTCTTTTGCTGCCTTCTCCACTGCTTCGTCCCATATGAGCTTCTGTAGAACAATTGTGAGACCACCCACAGATTGTCCTGCATAAGAAAAAGATACCAGCATCCCTCGCCTTGCACTTGGGTCCAATTTGAGACAATAATGTTGGCTGCTGTATATGAGATTCACAAAAAAATTCACCACCCAATAACTTATTCACAAACAATCGAACAATCGATTCACATATAGATCATTCATCACCAATCAATGGCAGATTCAAAAGAAAAAAAACCTCTAAGAATTGACCAAGCGCCAACAGAGGAGATGCTGGTCGGTAAGGAAATCAGGATCGTGTCACGGGCATTGGGGGACTTCTCCGCAGAGAAATCGTCTGGGTGTGCGAGGGCTTGACGCGGGGAGATTTTGAAGCCGGGCGAGAGCTTGACGGCACGGGGAGGAAGAAGATGGTGGTGGCGACTGGCCGGAGGGGAGCAGGCCATCCCCGTGAGAGGAAGAAGAAGATGCTGGTGCGGCGGAGAGGAGGTAGTCGATGGCTGCAGCTCCTGTGTTTGTTCGTCTTCGCGAGAGGACGGAGGAGATGAAAGAAGGATTGGGAGAGTTGCGGCGGGCCTATCTAATCGTCGAAAAAATAAAGAAATTTTTTTTGGTAGGAGGTAGGATTCGAACATTGGGCTGTTTTAATGAAATCAGATGCGCAGCCCGTGGGAAACCCGTGGGAAACATATATAAAAAACAGATCCAAAGCAATAAATTATTGTTTCTCTAATTTTTGTGTGGTTGTATAAATCTGTTTCACAACAAAAATAAAAAACCCAACTAAACATGTTTTTTCTCTTGGTTTTCACAACTTCTCAGAACACAACAGGAAACAAAAACAAACAACAATACTAAACGGGGCCTAAGGCAAGAAAGTTCATTTGACTGATCGTATAAAACAGTTAGAGAAATATAGGGTAAAGTAAAAAACATATTTATGTAACAAGAAGCAGTAAAAGAGGCATTCAACTCGGTCTATCTGATCAGCCACTTTCGGCAGTTTCCCTTGATCGTTAGTAATTGGGTAATGTCCATTTACGTCCTTCCCCTTACTTTTTTCTGTTGGAGATTACTTATTTAAATATTTGAATATGTGATTTCAGATGACCATGCCACGTCATACAACCACCGGCCGACGTTAGCTCTTCGCCGCCGCCATGTCAGCCTGATAGTGAAAACTCTAAGTGGAAAGTAATGGTTCGCACGTTTAGTGGTGACGAGATCAAAACAAAATCTGTAGTTTGGATGCTTTTTTTTTTTTTGGAAGGGATTTTCATTTCGCTTATCCGATAATATGTTATTAAAGTTTAGACTAATTACTCTTAGAGGCCTAATGTTCTGTTTACCTGAATGTTTAGCTCCTCTAATTTCCGACCACCCACGAATTTGGCCCATGGGAAAAAACAAACGACTATATATTATGCTAATGCAAAGCTGTAAATATTTTCACTTCACAAATTTGTGTCGTCATTTTCGTTCCTCTTTTTAATGGAATATGAATGGGCAGATATCTTATCACTCTCATAATTTTGAGAGGACATCAAAGTAGTGATAGTAATGGCACGGGTGACACGAATATCTCAAATCATACTCATCCGTATTAAGTACGGATGTGATCGGTTAGTACTCGTACGGGCTTCGACAGGTCTACACATTCCCACCACATGTATGTGAAGAAAAGTGATGCTAAGTTTTGTTACGAGAAAACAAAGAGAAGATGCTTTATAATTATAAAATACTTATAGCCGGTTGAATAATTGAAAGTTGGAGTGTTGCATTTATTGGAAGGTTTATTGGAGTGAAAATTTGATATAAGAAAAAGTCAAAAATAGGCTGGGGCATGACAGACCACGTTGCTCAGGTAAGGAATTTTCAGTACTATTTCAAAGAGTCCTTAGCAATTGTATTGAGTCAAATTTTAAACTCTGAAAATAAGAAGTAGCATAAAAATCAAATGTGATCCCACAGAAACATTATGTCCTATACTTGCATCATAAATTGTGCACTTGTTGCCCTCTTTATAAACTTCTAAAACAATGACTTATAATAACTAGTGGAACTAATGTCTTACTGAGATATGCTGATAGCCGCTAAGGTCCATATTTTTTAAGTACTTTCACAACGAATGGCTTATTCAGAATTCTCCCATATGTGGAAGGACCAAATGACATGATAAAAAAACTGGAAGGACTATTGTGGTAATTTGTAAACTAATATCTAGAAACCTCCCATACTGCTAATCCAGCTTTAATTTTGTAGATAATTAAGAACCTAACAACAGATTAGTTGGTACCTTTTTGTGACGGGAATGCACTAATCTTGTTTAGCGTTAAAGATAAGAATCAATTGCGAGGGAGATAAGATTACTATGGGTTTAATTTTAATCTTTGACAGACCTTTACTACAGATTATATTAATCTCCCAAAAAGTTAAAAGCAATTATTTATTAAACTAATATGCCCACAGCTTGGTCCTTTGATATACGTTAGGGGATGTCTTTTGTGTCATGATCTCAAATGATAAGGTTCCATTTTGTAGAAGAGAAATTGTCTAGAAAGTTTACAATGTTATATAGTATTGGAGTTATAGGGTTTTATCTTTATGATATAATTTAAAATTGTACATTTACGTTATGGTACAACTTCAAATTTTACCTATATTTTTGTACAAATTCTTTTATGGTACAACTTGAACTTGTAGCTTTATGTGGATGGTACAACTTCAAGTTGTAAAGTTGTATCATAACATAATGGTACAAATTGTTTTATGATACATTTAATGTTATGGTACAACTTTGAGTTGTACATTAAAGCACCAATGCTATATAGCATAGTAGAAGTGCTCTTTCTATAGACTTTCTTGTTAATACTTAAATAAAATTTCTAGATAATTTTCAGTGCAAAAAGTAAATGATGGAAACAGTGAGGATGCAGTAATCTATAGAGAACGAAGGTGTGCTATCCAAAAATTGCATAGATTTGGGTAGGTAGTTAAACCGATTAAAGATGTACTCGATTCAACTTGATTCTGATACATTAAAATCGTGATATTTCATTACCTTCCTCCTTTTCATTCACACCAAGTCTTAACACCCTCATGTCCAACTGGTCTTCCTCCACAAAATCTTTTGATGCAAATTCCATACCCTTGCATGTATGGGATTTTTGTGAGGAACAAAGAATTGTCAACAATACACTTTATAACCTCTTTAATATATAACTTGATAGTTTATCAGTAAGTCGTCTTTTTAGGTCCATCAATAGTATGAAAGGAATACTCCCTACAAATTGATGATGCCGATCGAGTCTTTTTGTTTAAGAAAAGCAGGATTACTATGCGTGGAGAATTCTTGTAGCTTTTTAATTAACCATGGATGTTACCTTAATATTATATATTAATTAAGGAAAAGTCGTCATTCTGACTGCCTGAGTCCATTCCTAATTCCTTCCTTTGTGTGTGGGTATATGTCCAATTAAATAACTTGCAATATTCAATTGTGCACCCGTTAAGACCATGAGAAACCACCATTGCCTAGCCATATTGATATAACTAACTTCATTTCATATCTTCAATCGGTCAAAGAAAACAGAAATGGATTTAATTAAGACATTTTTTTATGTGCCAACTGGTTGACAAGTAGACAAACAGAATATATCTATATATTTGTAGAGAGAGAGAGAGAGAGAGAGAGAGAGAGAGAGAGAGAGAGAGAGAGAGAGAGAGAGAGAGAGAGAGAGAGAGAGAGAGAGAGGTAAGGCTGGCAGGAAGAATGGAGAGGAAAGGGGGGATGACTCGATGATCGGGTTCAGGTTACAGTCCATGGCCAATGCGAATCCAACTCTGCATTACGATTGCGAAGAAATCCTCCCTCAAGTCGCTTTTGTTGACTTGTAGCTAGCATCATGGCCATGCCAAAGAAATTTCCTTTATTCTGTTCGATTCTTAGCTCTAAATTAGTAATGCATTATAAGTCTCCCTTTGACAGTAATATCTCATAAGTTTTAACCAACAACTTGGTCTATATTAGAATATCAAATCACCAAAACGCGCAAGCGACCAAACCTTAACATTCCATTCCCGATCGAGTTGAGTAGATACGGGATACCATGGACTAACTATATACGGTCGAGTCTCTCATCCGTCATATAAAACTAAATTTGATTTATATTACTATCATTGTTATGATAACCGAATCGGATCAACGGTTGGACCAGTAAAATCACTAAATCAGTTACAATAGCGGTTCGGTATATTTGATTGGGCGGTTATGGAACCAACGGTTTTTTACAGTTTGACATGAAACTAGTTGAACCATGCACCCCGGCTTGACTGGCCCACTAGTTCACAAGTTTAACCACAATAAACTAAGAAGAAGACAAAAGACTTTAACGTAAATTAAGATGATCTAATCTCAATCACTAATTTTACTTATACTTCCTTATCTTCATTTCCAATAATCCTTAAGAGCTATATACCATGCCATCCATTACGGATTGTCACCCTGATTACTAATAAAAATTTGATTTCTTTTAATTATTAGATAGTTTGAAGGTACTGGCAGATTAGTGTACTATATATGTACTTTATGTTATAGCACATGAACGGTTATTCCAAGGGTTTATCTACGGTTCTATAATGGTTAATTGTTGAACCATCAACCACTTTTTTTCGGTTCATCATCTGGTCTAGTCTAGAAAATATTAATTATTGTAGATACGTCACTAGTTAAACACATTTGGTGGTAAGGGTTTCAATGTAAAGAAAGGCTTAAGATTAGGAATGTAGTAGAACAAAAGTAGAGTTCAAGGGCTAAACATATAGTGTATGTTAGTATGGGTATTGAAGGGATAAGTTATTTATAAGCAAAATACACTTTAATAGTCATAATTATTCGCGTTGTGACAAATATAGCCAAATTTTGAAAAATATAATCATAAAGCCACTTTTGAAAACTTGCTTGTCAAATTTAACCATTTCCGTTACCAACTTGAACGAAAAGACAAACACCGTCAACAACCCCTTCGTGGCGCTGAGGTGGATGCCACGTCATCGCCAACTGGACATCAATTTTCCATGTCATTTTTAAAGAATAAGCTATTGTTTTTTTACCTTCTTTCTATCTACCTATTATCCCCTTCCCACTCCTCCATTCTCGACCATTCTCATTCCACCTTCCACTCTAGGTTTCCAGCGGAATACCCCATCGATGTCGCTTCTCTCTCTCTTTCCCATTGTTGTCGGCTTGTCGCCTTCTCTCTCTTTTCCATCTCCCTCGCTCTCGCCTTCTCTCTCTTCCCATCACCCTTGCTTCTCTCTCTGGTTCCCGTAGCCGATTTCTCTATTCGCGTCGCTCACTTTTCTCAACCAGGTGTCGACGCAGATCTCTTCGCTCCGCCGCTCTCTTGCAGTCCACAAATCGGGTTATTAGAGTTCACATAATGTCGCGTAGGGCTGTGCGTAGAAACGTTGCTAGGGATATTGCCGATTATGAGTCAACGAGCATCAAAAGTGAAGGTGATGTCATTTGCAAGTGCAAAGTCCCAGCTTTGGTACAAACTTCTGGGAAGGAGTTGAACCCAGGCATGCAATTTTATGGTTTCCCTTATTGGATGGATGGTAAGCAAATCGGAGTTTTGGATGAACTTTACTATGATGTATTGTGGCTAAGGATGGCAATGTTGCAGGATCCGAAAGGTGGGTGCAATTTTTTCGGTGGGTGGAATCCAATTATGATGTATAAGAGGCAAGAAAAAATGAGGTTGACTATATGATGATGCAGTTCAAAGAGAGCTTAAGGCTGGCCGAATCAAAGGCAATGGGGAGGATGAAGTGGGAAAACTTCTAGAGGAAGAGCTACGCAATTGGATGAAAGTTCAGAAAGATAGAATAGCTGAAGCTCGGAATTTGAATCATGAAATGCGAGTGATGAGATATATGCTTAGTTTTTTCTTGCTTCTATAATGCCTTATTAGTTGTAGTTCTGTGGAAGCAACAAGTTTGTAACAATGGTATGTAATGTGTAATCTATAGCAAACAATGGTAGCGTATTGTGTTTTGTTGGCAGGTTTAATCTTGAAATTGGAATATAATGTGTAATCTGTCGCAAACAATGGTAGGGTGTTTTGTTTGCATGTTGAATCTTGAAATTTGTATGTAATGTCTAACCCTGAGTAAACAATGTCTTGCCTTTGCAAAAGATAGCTTGGAATAATATATTGGAACATTATCCTTGCAAAAGATAGGGCTACTACAATAGTCTGGAGCACAGAATAACAAGTATTTTAGTACCCAACAACATGTTTTAAGGTTGAACATCAACCTAACTTAGATTGATTCCTTCACATACACCTAGAATAGCAACCTTCAACTTAACATAAATAGCTACTAACAAGGTCAGTGTTAGTGCTAGTACAAAAACATGACTCACGAAATACAACTTCTCTTCTAAGGTTGTGTTGGTGGCGGTTGGCTCCCTTGCAGATCCACCTTAGTAGGTGGAGTCACATGAGCTATCAGCCTCAGACCATCTCCAACGTACCTCCCATTTGCCCCATTCAGCTGCAGACAAGTCACAAAATTAGTAATTAGTGAGGACACTTGTTATCGACAAAGTAAACTTGGTTTTACTGATCGCTTATACTCACCCTAACATATTGATTACCATTGTTCTCATCCACATAAACACCAACTCCTCTTGTTTCATGGAGAAGCTCCCTTTCAATCGTAACACGATCGACAACATTCAACCTCACATCCTAAATGTAAATAAATTCAGTCATTTGGGCATTCATCTACATCATTCAACCTAGATTTCATCTACATCCTATCTTAAACACTTACTTGTATCACCACGCCCTAGTCAACGGGCATGTCCTTGCATTGTGCAGTGGTTGCCTCTCCTCTGCCTTGGATTGTCACTCTGTGGAGCAGTGGCAGCAACTCGACTTCCTCTCCCGCGTGTGTTCATTCCCTTCGATCAAACCAAAAAACGAGATATTAATTGGATAGGAATAAGATAATACTTTAAGTTTGAAAGTAACTAAAAGTAAGGTGTTGGGCATGCTCTTGCATTGTGTCCTTCGGCTCCACATTTGGAGAAATGGACCAGGTTGCCCCTCCTAGTTACTTATTCACCAACCCTTTTTTTGTGATATTGTTTCCAACTCCACAACTGCCTTTCTTAGGTTATTTTTAGGGCGGCCTGGCATTGGTTTGTCTCTAGGAGGGTATACATCATACCCAACAGCATCAGGCCATGCTTGTCTACCATCAAGACAAGGCAACCCAACCTTGTATGCAACCTCCACATTCACCACGAGGTAAGAAGGATGCACGTAATCATCCGGATCCTTTCTCAAATGGCTGATTGCAGAAACTGCATGGCAGCATGACAACCCACTCAACTGCCAATAGCCACAGCTGCACTCCTTAAAATTGAGGTCCACTATGAATCCTTCACCTCCCATCTTGACTTCACATCTCATATTCTGCGCATGCCTAGATACACACAGCCTAGCTACACATAGCCTAGCAAACTCTTTCTCTTTCTCCAAACCTTTCCTAATTCTAGGACATAGAACATTAGTACTCACATGCAATAGATTATACTTTATAACCACCCTCTCCATCTTATACCCCCTAATCACTTACAACATGTCTGCAATACGAAATACTTTGTACTTCATAATGTTGTCATCCATGTCTCACATATGTTACTCTCGACACTATCACACTTATGACTAGTAGACAAGAAAGCTCGACAAAATCATTTCGGATGAGCATCCATAAAGTCCTTAAATGGGGTAGATCTTTCTCCATTGCCTTGAATAACCTCCATCTCTTGAGTGGCCTTCTTCCAATCAAACTCATTGCAAGCATACACCACCTTCTAGAATAATTTTTGAATCCGGCCAGCCTTGTTATTGGCTTTCTAGTTGGCATACACATGCCTAGCACATTTTCGTTGCTCAACGTCAGGTAGAATTTCGTGTATAGCTTCAACCAGGCCCTATACAAGTGAAAATGCATTAGTTTACAAACCATGAATAAGAGTTAAAGACATTCATATAAGTTAATATTGTACCTTCTGCTGGTCCAATATAACTGTCCACCCCCTTCCATCTATTATTCCCAGTCCTTAACTTCAAATCCTAATGAACCATGTCTAAAAGTTGATATTTCCCCTTCCACTACCGCCCATGCAATTGGAAACATCTGGTTGTTTCCATCTTTACCAACTGCAATAAGAAGCATCCCTTTCACCTCGCCTTTCAGAAACAACCATCGAGTCCAATATAGGTCGACAGCCCCCTAGAAATCCATCTCTCAAACTTGAAAAACTAATAAACAAATGTTGGAATAAGCACTTATAACCTTCTGGGTGTGGCTTTACTTCTAGCTGGAAATGAACTTCTCTGTATCTCTTCATCAGCTCAGCAACATACCTCCTAAGCAGCTTGTACTCATCACTCAAGGAGCCACTTAAGATCTTAATAGCCTATACTTTAGCTCTGTAGCAAGTTATCCTCTTCACTTCCATGTTGTACTTTAACTTCACCTCGACCATAATCTGATCCGGAGCCCACTCAGGGTTAATTCTGAATCTCTCTAACATGTCTGAGGCTATCCACTTTGTTGTGACTTGGTTAACTTAGAGACGTCTTGCACATGAATGTGGCAGCCCTACTTTCCTTATTATGAAGCATATATCCTTCCTAAACCAGCTAGCATACAACCTCTAGGGATAATTTCCATCCTTACACTTCACCTCCCACCTCGTAGGGTTGCTCCGGATCCATCTCAGACATGCACCAGCTGCTACATCATGCCTCACAATGGCATCCTTGAACTGCTCTATCCCGTCGTAATTTCATTCTACTCACAAACTGGAATATCTTGTGATTGCATGTAGGATCATATCGTGGCACATCATCATACAACTCACCACCCTCCTCATTTGACAAGTTGCCCCTTACATGATCCGAGTCTTCGGACAATCTGTAGTTTGAATGTTGTGAGGCCTCCCCATTACCATCTTGAGGTGGCTGAGGTTGTTGAGGTGGCTATGTATTCTGGTGGGAAATGGAGTGATGTGAATTCTCACCAGCATCTTCTCCTTCCTCCTCCCCGTTGTCCGAGTCATCTTCTCCGAATTCCTCAAGCTGGTCTACCTCTTCACCACCACCAGCCACCCTTGTCGTCACTTTCCTTTTCCTCCCTTCACCATATGCACGTAGATTAGCTATAGCCTTATGATATTCATCATCTGATGTCATGGCGTTATCAGAGTCATAAACATGACAGAAATATGGCGCAACAGATGCATCTCCAATATTATCTGTGGCTAGCGAAGCCTCATCATGCCCAATCTGATTTGGGTCATTCCCGTCTACCAATTCGTCCCATGAGTCTGCCATATGTTAAGATAACAACTTTTCGTCATTATATACTCAAGAATTAAGATTTAATTAGCCCTAATTGCAATCAACCTAATACTCCAGAATAAACAAATCGCATACGACAACCGCCATTAAAGAGTTGCAATTCAAATCACCCATTTCAAAGCAACGAATTCATCACTGCAAATTGACTATTGTATCCAATGTCTCGAGCTTCTTACTGTATGATTCAGGAGCAATCTCGCCATAAAGAGAAGAAGTGCGGTCCCTTCACTAACTTGTTGTGTCACTTTCCAACCTCATTCCAACAATAACATTCAAACACTACAACCAGACGACATGCGCACTCACCAGCACCACAATCCAATTAGTAGAAAGCCTCAAAACACGAATTTGAAATTAGGGTTAGTTGGGGTCACGTCGCGATTCTAGGTTGGACAATTCAAGCGACGGCGTGCTCGCCAGGTGCGATGAAGGACGGGTGCGACGAAGGGTTAGCGTACGCCACCTTCGTCTATTCACCAGCCGGATGATGCATGGTTGCCTCTGTCCAAACTTCACCGGAGATGGAGGAGCGGTACGGGGAGACGTCGTTCACTGGCTCAACAGAGGGGTGGATCGGGGTGTGGTCTTCGATCGATTGACTTCATGGATCTGGAGTGATGGTGGAGCTGTTTCACTAAGAGAAGAAGGAGAGAAGAGAAAGGGTAAAATTCGATCGAAATGGTCAATAGGGTCGAGTAATTGGTAAAGTTAGTTTTAACCTATCTTTTCTTTAAGTAATGAAATTAGAAACTCTTTCCACCTGTACTGCCACGTAGATTAACCTCGGCCACGTTAGAAACATCCGTTAGCCCAGTCAGCAGTCGTGAGATTCCCGTTAAAGTTTTGGACGGAATGACTATATAAATGTATTTTTCAAAATATGATTATATTTGTCACAACGCGAATAATTATGACTATAAAAGTGTATTTTCCCTTTATTTATATTTTATATATGATGATAACAATTGTCAAATGTTTTCGTTACAAGAGGTGGGGTACGTGGGACCAATATTGTTGTCTCCTGCAAGCCACATAACTGATGCCATTGGCGGAGATGTGGGCTTAGTCAGAAAAATGATGGACTCCCCTCGCCTAGCTGATAGGTCAGGTAACGATGAATGAACCAACCCATCAAATGGAATTATTCAAAGAACAATGGAGAAGAAGTTGCTGCTGCTGGTGAAGAGGATAAGGGGAGAAAGCCAGTTCAGGCCAGGCCAACAGTGGAAGTGGATAGTGCCATTCTAACCAATTATGTGCTCCCATCTCTTCTCATTTCTCCTTTCTAGCTCCCATGTTTCTTTGCCTTTTCTATCCTTTTGTTTCTATTCCTAGCTAGGTATCTCATTCTTATGAGGCTAAACATATCGGATTTTCTTGGTTACAAAATGTAAGTGTTCATCTATCACATATATCCTATATATGCTACTACTTGTCAAGCTAGCCTAACGTATAAAGCCAACAATACCAAAAAAATATATATATTCCATTAATTTGACGGACTATGTAATCTTATCGACCCCTCAAAATAAGATATGAATACATATTGATTTGACAAGATTGTTGAACGACCAGTGAAACAAGAGCTTGATGGCTGGTAACAATATTTGTTATTTGATTAACAATTACTTTTTCACTTCTATTATTTTGGTTACACTAGCATTTCTTTTAATTTGTTGGATAATTACTATTTTCATCTCCCAAATGGGTTAACCGAATATTTTGTTCCATTAATCGTTAATATATATAAATCACAACCCATGTTACTGTCCACTAAGAGTAGTGGCGGAGCTATGTTAATGGCAGGGGAGGCTATAGTCTCACTCAACTCTCAAAATCATGTAATTTCGCAATAAACTGACAAAATATAGTAGTTGGTAAGGCGTTAACCCCCCTCAGCAGACATCAGTTTGAATTTTGTGTGCGTAAATTTTTAGCCCCCCTCATTCAAATTTCTGGCTCCGCCACTAACTAAGCGTGTGGCTAATATGCACTCTGCTTAGATTAGAAAAAGAAATTATGATAACAAAGGGTATATATATTATATATATATGATGGAAAATTTTGGTGTAGATTCATTCAGGGGCCATTGTTCAACTTGCCTCTATACCAAGAGCCATCTCAATGGCAACAGGTTAGGGTGGATAATACATACTAATTGTCCTACTTAAAATAGTTTGAATTTTATCCATGTCTATATTCACACAAGAATCGGGTTGAATATCATAGGAAGCGAAAACATTCACCATAATGATTTGAGTTACTTCCTCAGTTGTCCTTCATCTATTTTTCTTTATTTCCGTTTTTGCCTTCTCTATCCAACCCTAATTAATATATATATATATATATTTATAAATATAAATGATTACTTGAAATTTAAATTTATGTATACATGCCAAATAAAGTATTTTCATCAAACAATTACCATCACAAATATACCATGACAAGAACACAAATTGACTGTCCCGCCACAAAGTGCGTTCCCAACCTAGTTACTAAATATAAATATATATATATCCAGGGCCAATTAATTCTTTGTCGGGGGTGATTACGCAGGCAAGCAAAGTCAGCCTATCATATATACATTATTATATGAATAAACAGAAGAGTTAGACATATGAGAAGTGGAGATATATGAGTCAGCATACAATTATTAAATAATAAATAAAGTGCAAGTTGGGTGGGGCTAATGGCATGTTAAACCCACAATCAATAAACTCACATGCTCGAAATCAGTGGCTGCTGCTGTCGTAATTAGATTAATCTGTCTGAGTCGAACGGGTCCCAACTCCGTACACTATTGTTTTGGCAGTCCTTTTCCTCCAAGTGGACTATTTGGTATTATGTTGCTGCCGACTGAGGAATAATAAAAAGAAAACAATTGTTCACGGAGGAAAAGTCAGATTAGAAGAAAAAAAAACGTACAATATTCAATTTGTGTGGCCACTTGTTTGAATAATTGTAAGAGAGTTGGGGATGCCAAATTGCCGGGCAGGAGCCAAGATAGATATTTGGTTAGGCAGCGTATGTGTTGGATCTAGCTTGCTTTGTTTCTCAAGATAATCATTTGATGAAATGATATTTTCCTGTTGGAGATGCCTTCATTTCCTTTCCACACTTCTAGGACTTGCAAATTGCAATTGGATATGAGGGTGAGGCAAAGTTTTATCTCTACACGTTGATTTCAACAGTATATTTCACCTGATTGGTACTTACAGTGGCGGATCCATAAATTTTAGATAGAAGTGTCATCATCTAAAAATTTAATTTAATTAATTATTAAATAGAAAATATCTAACTCGTACAAAATACAACAAAGCACATGATGTGTTTCATATTCTGAAAAAATTGTAAAATTTGTGTCTAACAATGCTCTACAAATCTCTCTCGATATATCCTACTAGACAAGGATGTCAGTAATCGAGTTTAATCGTTAGCTTTTGAAAATAATTGTGAATAATTAGGAATAGCTTTTTACTAGTATATTTGGATTTAAAATACAACAAATAAGTTGTGATTGAATGAAAAATATGTTTTCTATTAACAGCAACGACCCAAGTTCAAATAACATAAGCTACCACTTAAACATTTTTATTTACACATACGCAAACTACTACTGGGGTTGGTATTGGGCCCATAGTTGAGCAGTGTTGGGCTTAGGGCCCATAGGGTGATAGCCAGGCAGGGCCCCAGAGAAGGGCCCGAACCACAACGAGAGGCCCAAAAGAGTGGACATGGGGAAAGGAGAACGGTAGGCGGTCACCCTATGACGGGACAGGTAGTAGGCCGCCCGACACAAGGTACCGTTGGTGTCAGGAAGAAGAGATCTTCCTAGGATACTTACCTCGAATACGGCAGGACTAAGCATTAAATGCCCGCCACGGGCGGTCTAGATAAAGCAGGGCGCATCTAGGCCACCTGACATGGCATTTAATGCCTCATACTCAAGTTGGCCGACTATAAATACACTAGTATCTGCATTAATGGTAACTCAACTACTCTCTCTCTAAACATAAACAAAACCCTTTATTCTATCTCTAACTTTGGCATCGGAGGGTGTCCGGGGTGACCGCCCACAGACCCTTGTTTTGCAGGAGTTTGGAGTACACCCACCATCTGGAACAGTCGCCTTGCTTGTTCTTCACAAACCGCCTAGAACATTCCAGGCTCAAACAATTTGGCGCCCACCGTGGGGCGAGCATAACACTGAAGAAAGGATGGATGAGAGCTCCAAAACCCCCGTCAAAGGCATTGTAGAAAGGAGCAGCCTCCGCGCCAGGAGGCGCAGATGAGCGACATCCGTGGAATGGAAATGCCAACAGTGGAGGAAGAAATGGAAATGGAAGACCGTGTCAAAAGTCAAGGACAACAAATATCAAGCATGCAAGAGAGTCTGAGCCAAATCTTAGCCATGCTCAAAGAAAAGGGAAGCGAAGTGCCGGAGAGCTCAGGAAAATGAGCGACCACAAGAAAGGGAAGAGGAGAAGACCCCGACAGCCCTGCTCAGACAGAAGGCGGAGAGTCTGACAAAGAAGAAGGAGCAGAAGATCTCAGCTTAGGATTCTTGGAAGAGCATCTTGAGCCCTCGTTTGGGAGGGTAAAGGGTCACAACATCCTCCAGAACCCATTGTCTAAAAGCTTGTTTAAAACTCAGGTTCCCCCAAACTTCTCGTCACTCGGGCTGCCAACAGACAATGGAAGTTCCGATCCCGCCGACCATTTGAGCGCTTTCATGCTGACCATGCAGCTCATCAATGCCACAGACGCCGATCTATGGAAGGCGTTCCCAGTCATGTTTAGCGGTCACTGCCGAACTTGGTACACCTCCCTGCCTGAGGGGATAATTGAAAACTTTGAGCAGTTTGCCATCCTCTTCTCCTCAAAGTTCGTGTCCCAGCAAAGAAGGAAGTTGACCGTGTTAGCGCTCATTAATTGCAAGCAAGGAGGAGAAGAGTCGCTAACGGATTTCTACGATAGGTGGAACACTATAGCATGCGAGGTACAGGGAATCTCGCCAAGCGTGGCATCCGGGAATCTGCGCATGTCGACGCATAGTTGCGAACTTCGAAGGGAGCTCATCAAAAAAGAACACGCCCTAAAAGAGTGGCTTGACCTAGACCACTTAGTAAGGGAAGATCGCCTAAAAGAAGGGGACGCTCACCCGAAAGGCGAAGCTATAAGACGCGGTTTACTCACCGAGACATCCGGCGGGAGGTTTTCACCACCAGCAAAGAAGAAGGCAGAGACAGGGGGAATGACAGCAATGCGCACCAGACGCATAGGAGGAAGATCGAAAATGGTGTGACTGGCACCAGATGCCCACACATGACACCACGGAGTGTCAGAAATTCAAAGCCATTTTAAAATACTTGGCGCCAGGAGATCTCAAGAGCCGCCTGGATACGAGACCGCATCGTCAGGAGCAGAGGCACCACAAAGAAAGGTTGCCGAGCCCAAGAAGGAGATCGCGTACGCCTAAGCGCAGAAAGTCAAGATCGCAAAGAAGAGATCGATCCCCCAGACGCAACCGCTTACCACCGCCGCCCAAGAGATCACCTCCCCAGCGACAACCGCGCATCAATGACGACGACGTAGAAGTCATAACCATCGCAGGCGGTCGCAAGAGGCCTAGAAGTGAGGGAGAGCACCTGGTTCAATGCTTGAACGTTCACAAGAGTGAGCGAGTGGACATCAGCTTTTCTCCCTCCGAACTTGCCCCTGATGAGAGTGGAGAGGATCCGTTGGTCATCTCTTAAGAACAAGGAAATTTAAAGTCACTAGAGCGCTAGTCGATAACGACAGCTCAGCGGACATACTGTTCTACTCCACCCTCAAAAGTATGAAGATGAGAATGCAAGATCTCAAGCCCTCCGCGACAAGCCTAGTAGGGTTCTCGGGATCAAAGATCAGGGTGCTGGGTTTAAGCACCTTGCAGGTGACAATTGGAGAAGCAGACGTAACGAAGACCCGTTCCATGGACTTTCACGTGGTGGACTGTCCATCGACATATAATGCGATCCTAAGGCGAGTTTCTATCGTTGTTCTCCGTGGTCCCTTCCACTTGCCACCAGATGCTTAAATTCCCAGTAGGCGGAAGAGTGGGACGGGTCAGAGGAAACACTGAGCAAGCTTACGGAGAAAAAAGCTTGGAGGTTGACCTGGTGGACACCCAAGGAGGACATCCCCTCCCAGAGGCGGTTGAAGAAGACGCGGAGGTAGTGCTCGAAGACGAAGAGCCTGGGAAGAAGGTGAGAATCTCTTCCCACCTCATGGAGGAAAAAGCGAGAGAGCTCGTGGCACTCCTCAAAGAGTACAAAGACCTATTTGCATGGACCTCCGAGGACATGCCGGGCGTCTCAAGGGAGCTCGCTGAACATCACCTGTCGGTGAAAAGCAAATCGAAGCCCATTCAGCAGAGGAGGAGGAACGCGTCTCTTGAGAAACAAATGGCATTAGAGGAAGAAGTAGGGCGGTTGCTCAAAGCCGGATTCATAAGGGAAGTCAAGTATCCAACTTAGCTGTCAAACCCAGTCTTCGTCCGCAAGGCCTCTGGACTATGGCGAATGTGCATAGATTTCATAAATCTCAACGTGGCCTGCCCAAAGGACGCATGTCCTCTGCCAAGAATCGATCAGCTCATAGATGCAACCGCCAATCATGAGAGTCTAAGTTTCCTAGACATGCTCTCGGGATACCATCAGATCCGCCTATCTGAGGAAGATCAGGAGAAGACCGCATTCATGACTCACATGGGAAACTTCTGCTACACGGTCATGCCTTTTGGCCTAAAGAATGCAGGAGCAACATATCAAAGAATGATAGATGCGGTCTTTAAGAGCCAGTTGGGGAGAAACGTGGAAGCATACGTTGACGATGTCTTGGTCAAAAGCAAAAAGGAAGGAGATCACTTGAAGGACTTGAGGGAGACATTCGAGAGCCTACGGTTAAACCCACTCAAATGCGTGTTTGGCGCAAAGGCGGGAAAATTCCTGGGATTCATGATCACCAGCAGGGGAATAGAGGCAAACCCAAAGTAGATAGAAGCAATCACAAGCCTGAGACCGCCTCAGACTGTCAAGGAAATTCAAGCATTCAACGGAAAAATGGCCGCCCTAAGCCGTTCATTCCAAGGGCAGCAGACAAATGCTCCCCCTTCTTCCAGATGCTGAAGAAATCAACATCCCGTTCTCAGTGGAGTGCGGAGGTAGCAAGGAAAGAGGAAGCAAAGGTAGAATAACATAAAAAAAAAAAACAAGTTCATTGACTTGGCGGCTCAAATTTAGTCCTGGTGTCCATCTCCTTCAGCCTCGACGGTTGCATCTGGAATGTTGGCAGTTGGCTCAGCGGGCACCTCGGGGGTAGCAGCATGCTCGGAGTTGACATCATCGTCACCCCAAAACTCGACCGCATCCCAAATAGCGTCGTTGTCCCATGCGACTGCGGGATGCTCACGACGAAACCAGTGACGGATGGTAGCCACAGTGTCGCGTAGCAGCTTCTGGTACTTCTTGTCGTCGGCGGTCCTGTACTGGTCGGAAGTCCAGAAAGCCGCCCTAGCCTCCTCAGCAGCCTTGAGCAAATCCGCCTCCCGATCATCCTGCATCTCGAACTTCTCAACTCTGATCTTGACCAGCTCAGCCTGCAGAGCACTCTCCCGGGCCATCGAGTCGCGGAGATCAGCTCGCAAACGCTCGACATCCTCTTCGGATTTGCTCAGCGACTCTTTGCTCAAAGCCAACTGAGCGTCCTTATCTTTCAGAATAGACTCCTGCTCCTTCACGACCTCCTCCCGCACCTCCGCTTTCAAGCTTTCGCGACCCTCCTTGAGTTGGTCCTCCAGCTTATGAACCCGTGTGTTGCTATCTTTTATATAGCTCTGTAGGCGGTCATTATGCAACATCATCTGATTCAACCCAAATTGGGTCTACGCGGGAAGACAACAGAGTTAGCAAAACAGAGACTTAAAAATAAAAAAAAGGCCAACAAGATAGGGAATACGAGCGCGTACCGCGAAAAATAACCGGGAGGTGGAGTGTCGGGTGCCCGATGTCAGGACAGGAGTTCCCGCCACATGGGTGTAGTCATCGGGAACCACCAACCCTTCAGCAATCACGTGCAAAGCACACTTGGCAGCCGCAGGGTACAAAGACGCTTGCGAAGAGAAGGAGACGGAAGTATCGATGGCAGTCCTCTTTTGCTTCTTGGATGGGATGTAGGGATCGATAGAAGTAGGATTCTC
The DNA here is from genome assembly GCA_964030455.1 of Linum trigynum. Taxonomy (NCBI): domain Eukaryota; kingdom Viridiplantae; phylum Streptophyta; class Magnoliopsida; order Malpighiales; family Linaceae; genus Linum; species Linum trigynum. The sequence goes on from OZ034819.1 coordinate 8,389,044, forward strand.
GACAAGGACGCCCTTTAGCCGGGCCTCGCCAGCGGTGGACCTCAAATATTTCGAGGTCTTCAAGTCTAGGGACAGCTTCAAGGAGCTCCTCGTAAGAGCCGGCTCCGACAGCTTCAACACCCCTGTGCGGCTGGCTACCAGCTGCTTCTGAGAAGGAGAAGCCGGCTGAGGGGCAAGAGCTGCTGGGGAGGCAGCAACGGCGAGAAGCGGGGATGTATGAGCATTGATGCCTGGCTTAGGCGGTCGGGCGGAGGAAGCATAGCGGCAGGTCTCTGCAAAGTGGATACATAAGTAAAGAATATGAGACATGCATTCAACGCAAAGGGAAAGCAACTAATCGTGAAAGCGCCGAATAATCTCCAGGGCGTTATCATCGCCCTTCAGAGGGAGGTGAATCTGAAAAGCGCTCATGATCCTCTTTAAGAGCGGTTTGAAGGACGCGAGACAACCAACATCAGTGTTCCAGTCTTTCTTGTCCCCAACCGCGAATCCCATAGGCGGTTCAACCTCTCCGGAGTACCATTTATCCTTAGTGCGGGCGAAGAAATACTCTTTGAACCAAGGGGAGTCCAACTTTGGCGCTCTGCTTACGAAGCCCACCCGCGTCTCTCGACGGTAGCATGACCAACAATTATCAGATCCCGCATCTTATACAGCTGGCTAAATGCATCAAAGGACGACATTTCTCTGACCTTTTCGGAGACGGCTCTGAACGCAATAGAATGAAAAATTATACCAGGCGATAGGCGTCCCAAGGTACAGTAAAGGAAAAGGAGAGTTCGGGTATGGATGGGGTCGAGGGGAAAAGTCAACCCCATCCGAATGTGTTCCACATGGATAGGAATCCAGCCTCCAGGACACGATCTCGACCGTCCAACGGGAGAAGGAGCTGCATAGTCCCTGTCAACAGGGAGGCCATGCGTCTTCAACTGGCGAAGAACCTGTTGACGTTTGTAAGCGGCCTCATTAGGCGGTCCCTGTTCATAGGCACTCGATGGAACTGCCTCTCCCTCCAACATATCCGCGTGTAACCTAACGCGGTAGGCTGTGTCATGGACAACTTGGTATTCCTCCACGGGCAACGCGTCAGATACTACTAGAGAGGGGGATAGCTCCCTCTCATCCTCCGCTAGGCGGTCGTCAGACCCACTATCTGAGGAGAGGGCGACAAGCGGTGCGACATTCGGCGGTTCGCTCTTTGCCTCCGAATAGCTGAAATCCCCAAGATTGTCACCAACCGTTGAGGACGCTCGCCAACCGGCAAACATACCCGCGATAGGTTCGAGATCAAGGGCTACTCCTAAGAGGTCATAATAAAGACCGCCTAAGTGTTCGCTAAATAGACCGCGCAAGTCGAAAATTTCCTAGTTCAACCCTAGAAACCTACGGAAAAAGAACACATCAAAGGGAAAAGAGAGAAGGCGCCAAGTACCTAGCAGAGACTGCCTGCCCCCTGATGGCGGTCCGCCTGAACCGCCGCCAGACTTCAAAGAGGAGCGGGGAACGCTGACGCCAGCGCTGGAAGTCCGGGCGTCGCCAGCGCCGCTGGAGGTCGTGACTGCGGCAACGTCGCTGGACAGGTTCTGATTCTGGCTATCGGAACGAGTGGTGCTTTGAGATTCGATCGCCATTTGCTGTTTCTGTTTCCTCTTCGCTTGTTTATGCTTTCGCCTAAGTTGAGCAAGGAAGTCTGCTCGGGCCGGAGACAGAGAAGAATTATCTCGGAGATAAGAGGAGAGGGAAAAGCGGGAGCAACGAGCAATCTTGATGAAGAGCGAAAGAGAGCAAAATGAAGCAGTGATGGTAGAAGAAGAGGAGTGGAGAAAGTGGAAGAAAAGCGAGTATAAATAGGAGCAGAGGGGGGCAGCGACACGACAGTTGAGTGACCGAGAAGAACCCTAGTCTAGGAAATTCAAAACGTTGGCAAGTGATTGGACAGGGGATGGCTCGTTGTCAAAGCTCGATTCCCAAGAACCGACACGTGGTACGACATGCAAGCTGCGTAACAAGTCGCGGAAGACGAAACGACAGTCACAGATTAAGGTAGCGAACCGCCTAATATTCCTTGCAAACTAAAGGGGTGGACAGTGCGAGCACTCAAAATTATTGTACCACCGAGGAAGCAACTCACTTATTGAGGTAGCAAACCGCCTAATATTCCTTGCTAACTAAAGGGGGTGGACAGTGCGAGCACTCAAAATTATTGCACCACCGAGGAAGCAACTCACGGATTGAGGTAGCGAACCGCCTAATATTCCTTGCAAACTAAAGGGGGTGGACAGTGCGAGCACTCAAGATTATTGTACCATCGAGAAGGCAACTCGCGGAGGCAACTCGGGGATTAAGGTAGCTCACCGCCTAATGTTTCCCACGGCTAAAGGGGGTGGACAGTGCAAGCACTCAAATTGCACAATCAAGGAACCCCATGGAGTGAGGCAGCAAACCACATAATTCACCCTCACGACTAAAGGGGGTAAACAGTGCAAGCACTCAAAAGTCACTGTGCGGCCGTGAAGCCAAGCTCATGAACTGGGACGACGGATTGCACCAGGTAGGGCACTAGGCAAACAGGGAAGAGCCATAGTAAGGGTAGTAGAGCGCATCATGGAAAATCCCCGTCTCTTGGGCGGCCAGGGGCAAAGTGTAGATAGTAGTTATACAGAAGACCGCTCAACTATTATTGGCAAAGTTAGTAGCCGCCAAAACCCGCAGCTTTTCCCGACTAAAGGGCAATTGTTGGGCCCATAGTTTGAGCAGTGTTGGGCTTAGGGCCCATAGGGAGATAGCCAGGCAGGCCCGGAGAAGGGGCCGAACCACAATGAGAGGCTCAAAAGAGTGGACATGGGGAAAGGAGAACGGTAGGCGGTCACCCTATGACGGGACATGGAGTAGGCCGTCCGACACAAGGTACCGTTGGTGTCAGGAAGAGGAGATCCTCCTAGGATACTTACCTCGAATATTGCAAGACTAAGCATTAAATGCCCGCCGCGGGCGGTCTAGATAAAGCAAGGGGCATCTACGCCGCCTGACATGGCATTTAATGGCGGTTTGGCCCAAAACCGCCGCCCCACCCAGCGGTTCGGTCCGGTTTTTATAACCGCCCCTTAGCCCAGCGGTTTGCATAGAAAAACGTGCCCCGTCCAGCGGTTTTCGTATAAACCGCAGGGTGGGGTGGCGATTTTTGAAAAAGGATGATGTTTTTGGAATTTTTTTTAACAGTGGTACTTTTGGATTTTTTTCCCTAATTAATTTGGAATAGCATCACCTGTGTACAGAAATCGTGATCAAATATTGATACTTCAGACGGAACATATCGTGTTGCTGCCTACTTGCCTTGAATTTTTTGGATTAATTAGAAATTACATTAAAAAAATCCCTAATTAAAGAAAAAACACACTTCTCTAATACTATATTAACCAATTGTGATTTTTAATGGTGTTTGCAGACTCAACGTTTCCTTTGCTAAACTTTGTTGACATGGGAGAATAAACAAAATCCCCACGAAATCAGTTGTTGTCAAAAACAATTCCCCATCAGAGTTAATCAGTTGCCATCAACAAGCAAAGTTCATGTGATTAGGTACTAATTAATTACACATTTTCTTATTTGTAATTTTCTTATTAGTAATGTTCTCGTGGTTGACTTTTTATAGTAAAGTCAGAAGTAGATTCTAGATTCTAGAGTAGTAAGCTATAATACCTTAAGAGTAGATTCTAGATTCTAATTATCTAAACTCTAAATCATAAACTCTTAGATGGTGCATGTAGTATTTGGATGTATTAAATTAAAATTGTTGATTATTGTGTCTGTTAATTAAATTGATATTCTGATATAAAATTTAGAGAATCATGGTCTAATTTACTCATTAAACAAAGGTGTAGTAAGCTATAATACCATATATTCTAAACTTTGATTAATTTAAGATCTGAATAGTAGTGTCTCTTACTAAGGGTATAGGATACTTATACTTACTCAAGATATCATTAAAATCCAAATATGTACACGTATTTTTAGAATTTAGAAAGTTCTGTTCAAGCTTCGTGAGCAAGCATATATACGTCAAAATAATACCTTGAATACCCAACTATGGAGCACTTGGAGGGGGACTTGGAGACCGCCATGAATGTATTTTTTTACCACATCGTTGGGGAAGATATGCAGCCCTAGTCTCCGCCGAGCTCGAGCTTAGTAAGTCAAAACTTGTGACGAGTTGAGTCGAGCTCGAGTCGAGAATTTGGGCTTCGAACTCGAGTTGAGCTAGCCTAAAACTTGATTCGACTTGGCTCATATGCAGCCCTAGTCTTCGCCCCTCACTTGCTTCGACCTCCACATTTACAGGCATGATGCTATATTGGAATATATATGTTGAATCTTGCTTTTTATCATTATCTGTTCGGTTTATGTGTTTCATTAATCAACACAAAGTAAAACTTTGTTATTGGTTGGAAAGATAAAATAAGAATAGACCAAGCCACATAAATATATTAGATGCATATAATATTTATACACTAAATTATATTATATAGTATAATATTCGTGCCAATCGGGCGGGTTCGGGTTGGATTAATCGGGTTGTGTGTCAGTTAGGTTCAGGTCAAGCGGGTTGCGGGTCAATCGAGTTACGAGTTAATCGGATTACGGGTCATTCGGGTTGCCGGTCGGGCGGATTGCTGGTCATTGACTTTTAGTCAAATCGGATTGCGGATCGGGTTGGTTGGGCGGGTTACTCGGGTCGGGTCATGTTTTGACACCTATACTTGTACTCGTGTTGAGACAAAATGTAGCCGGAGGAGAGGAATTACTTCAATGCCCAAGAAGTAGTTGACATCACCAAGAGCCTGAGGGAGAAACGACTAGCAAGAGCCTGCTGAAAGGTAGTTAGCATAACAGGATCGTTGCCGGTAAGGAGCAAATCATCAACATAGACCATAAAATAGAGAAGAATCCGCCCATGAGAATAAATAAAAAGAGAAGCGTCTGAATGGGTCCGCCGAAAACCAAACTCCTGCAGGAATGTGCTCAAGGTAGTATACCAAGCCCGAGGGGCTTAATGAAGACCATAATAGCCCGCCGAAGAAGACAAATATGATGTGGACGTGTGGGGTCGACAAACCCAGGAGGTTGAACCATATATACTTCCGCTTCCAAAGGGCCTTTAAGAAAGGCATTGTTAACACCGAATTGAGCAATAGTCCAACCATGAAAAAGAGCCAGTGTGAAAACTGTACGAACGGTGACCACCAAGATGCATTAATCTCATCTTTAAAGAAACAATGCGACGAATCACATCCTAACCCACACATTCTACGGGAAACTATTCTCCAACACGATCTTGTTTATGAAAAGAAAAAAAAGTCCAGTTTAATAGAATGAATTAAACAGATAGCAGTTTGAAATGTGAGATTGTCCAATTCCTCTCACATTCCAGACAAGTAGCCTCATTTATCAGATTATGGCCATTTTAGGTTGGCTTCCTCCACCTTTTCCACCTCCTCCACTTCTTTAGCAAATTGCCTCTTTGATGTGGGGTTGTCTCCAAGTTCTCCTTCCAACTCTTGCAGTAAACGCTTTCTTCCACCAATCCCAGGTTTCGAAAATATTTGAGACATACTCATTCAATTTAAGGGTCGTATCAATATCATCTTCCCGACCCCAAATCTCGCCACCAGCATTGTTCACCACCGTCCCTGTTTCAAAGTCCTTCATGACCTAGAGAACACACCTAGATTTAGCGGGGTGATTCACTTCATGAACTTTTGGCGGGGCTCGGCTCTTTATTGTAAACTGATTCTCCCTTCCATCTAGGAGCTAGGGTGGCATCTGAATCATCCACTGCCTGGTCATCCTCGAGTTATTCTGCCCAAGGACACATAGGGGGTCCTCCGAATCGTCATGGAGCCTCGGTTCCCATCCCTCAAAATCATACTCCTCTGCAATCATTTTGTCCTTCCCCTTGCAGTCTGCCTTTCACCGGGTTCGACGGTTGGGTTGGCTTTGAGGATCGGGGCCAAAGCCTTCCCACGCATTCCTGGGGCGCCAACTATGTGACGATCGTCGTCACTTCTAGGCACAACACCCTTCCATTAAAATCTCTACTTTTTAGAGAGATAGGGTATCTCTATTTTTTTTAAGATTTTAAATCTCAAACTAAAAATCTCATAAGTTAATAGTGAAAAAAAAAATAATAATAATAAAACAAGACTTTTTCTTAAATCATTACATTCAATGAATCCAAATCCTAAATCCTGTTCTCCAAACGATCCCTAAATATTTTCCATCTTTGGATGTGTAGACACCACATTTTGTCCGGATTACAACATATCTAATTAAAGAGTTATAGGTGTAATATGCCCCTCTACTATGACGCTTTATCAAACATGCCCCTCTACTATTTTTTACATCAAACATGCCCTTGTACTTTATAAAAATGATCAAACATGCCCTTTTGTTAAAATTTTCATCCAAAAACCGTTAACCAAGGCCGAACTTTAGTTTGGGCGACACAAATGACTAAAATATCCCTAATAAATTCACTTTAGAATTTTTTTGGTTCTTTTGTATAATCAAATCATTCAAAAAATCACTTTGAAAATAACCAGGGAAATAAAAAAGGACACAAAACTGACATTTTTCCTCTCATTTGCAGATGTCGGGTCGTCTAAATTTCGGTTCAACCACGATTGACGATTTTTCAGTGGAAATTTTAACAGAAGGGCATGTTTGATAATTTTTTCAAAGTACATGGGCATATTTGATGTAAAAAATAGTAGAGGGGCATGTTTGATAAAACATCATAGTAGAGGGGCATATTATACCTATAACCCCTAATAAATAAAATTTAGTTTTTTGTTAAGGTTAGCAATAGCAAATCTTGAATCTCCTAGCTAAAACAGTGTTTGCAATGTCTGGAATGGGTCATATTCTCTAAATTTGATAGATTAAACCAGTTTAGAAATAGCTAACTCTAGTTTAATTGTAAGTGTTTAGACGTGGCAAGGGAAGAAGGGCAACGCGAGTCCCTAGACCGTGGTGGCAAAGAAAGACAAAATTTGGCTAAGTGTTTAGACTCAACCACAAGGGGGGGTCAAGCATGACATCATCCCAGGGGGGTCAAACATGATGTCATGCAAGTGTGGTCAAGCACTATGTTGTCTACCTACCTTGCGCTAGGGTGTCAAGCATGATGCCGTGCAATGAGAGCTATCATGAGTACCCCTAGACATGATGGGGAAAGAAGGCGAAAATTGGCGTGCAAGGAGAGTTGGGGGTTAGTGTGCATCCATCAGACCCCCCAAGTACCCTAGTGTCGAGGGTGGTTAGCACGAGTACCACCAAGCGTGAAGCCCTCACTCACCAAGCAAGACACCTCCATGGCACAAGGGGCTAACTATCAAGTGAAGTCGTCAAGGTGCAAGGTATCAAGTGGCAAATACGTAAGACAGTCAAGGTGTCAAGCAAACTACATCAAACACCAAGCAGTAGAGCAGCGGTTACCAAGAGGTGGTTACACGACAGTTACAAGGGATGACTATAAATAGGAGAAACGAAAACGAAGCAAAGTTTCCACGACCAAACATTTGACAACACATGTCAAACTGTATCTTTTTCTCTGCAATGTAGGCATAGTCGTAACCTTTAGTTTCTGGAGCTCTCACTGAACCTCCATAGGAGTAGGAGTAACGTAACTGTAGGAGTAACGTAACTTAGTTTTATCAGCCATCAAAATCATCAAATACCCTCGTTCGAACATTGTTCGGAGAGGAGTGAACTGTGTTATTGTCGTTGTTCAAGAAGTCAAGGTGCATATATTGAGTTCAAACACCAGATTTCCTCACCGGAAACAAATTGGCACACCTGGTGGGACACTGTGTGTTTGATTTGATGACTCCACGACTGAGAGAACAAGGAGGTGATCTTTCACCTGGGTTTGTAAAAGAGCTAGTGGCCAGGTATGATCTTGGTCAATTAGCAAAAAGTGACGTCGGAAACAATGGTGGGGCAAGATGCCAACCATCACCGGCGCCATTTTTGAGTGTAACCACCACCGCCTTGTCTCTCCACCAGTCACTGTTGGTAGAAACAAAATTAATGGAGGAGGCTATGATGGGATACACCAAACAAATGGTATCTTAACTTGATTGTTTCCATACTCGCATAAATCGACGTTTGGATCAACTAGATGAGATTTGTGAGATAAATAAAAATAATTTTAAGGAGTTTTGTCAACTTTTGATAAAACCAGTGTTGAGATCGAAAGTTTTGGCAAAAGATGGTGTAGATCCACCGTCAAACATTGCTACTAGGTATACGAGTAATCTAGACTTTGGTGGCCGGACTACTCAGCCACGGTCAGAGAACTCATCGTCTCCGATGGAAAGTGAACTACCTCTTCAACATGGTGGTTGTGGTGAGAATCTCGCTCCCACGTTCACCACCCATGTAAAGCAACCGCATATGCCGATAGTTACTCATAAAAAAATTTCAGAGGCTAGACCATGCTTGAACGTGAGTGTTGGTGGAGGGTTAATAGCTAATGTGCTACCACAAGCTTGCCCAACCTCGATGCCATCTATGCTCGAGCGGCCTAGTGGATGCAAACCGCCAGGGGGGCATGCAGAGGGCCATGGAAGTCTACATGACAAGGTGAAATGTCAGACTGGGAGGGAAAGTTGACGTCAAGAAAATAAAACAAAAGGGTGTGTTCAACAAAATACCATATTTGTTGTCTGAAGATGGCATGGGGGTTTGTCATCAACCAAAAGCAGTGGGTTGACAGTTGTGCGGAACAAGCCACAAAAAGTTCAAACCATATGTGTTTACAACAAGCATGATGGTATAACCAAGTGTGGCAGGGGGGCATGTCAGTGACCATGAATAATGGCATGGGGGGCATGTCTCCAGATCCATTCAGTGGACAGGGGGGGCATGTCATTAAATGTGAAGAAATGCGTGAGGGGCAATTCCAAGAGAGTGAAACCCACCCAAGCCACTCAAAAAAATTATAAGTATGAGAGTGTGTTAAGAAGGTATGGACAAAGAAACAAGTCCATGCTTAACAACCCTCATGGCATGCCAAATATTAATGGCAGACAAGGGGGCATGAATAAGACATCTCGGCACACAATTACCAGACATGGTTTTACAAAGGACCAGAGGTTGTTATGTGCTACATGTAGAATTCAGCAAGGCGTAAGGGTTGAACAAGGTTAGGTTGGCCATAAGAATGGCCATCAACTCATTGAGTCCAACCACTTGTTTTCCCAACCAAATGGGGAAAGTAAGCATGTGTTAAGTTGGAGGAAACTAAGGGAGAGAACAACTTGTGGTCCCTTTGATGGGTCAAAAGAGTTGAGAATGCATACTGTACCACGTAGAATGAGGCAAACACATGAGGGTCAATGTCAAAACCCCAACATGTCTAGTAAGGTAGCTCGGGAAGGGAAGTATGAGACCCCTTGCAAGCCCACTAGGGCAAGACATGTTGAGTAGGTACCATCCGTTGTCAAGTTGAAAATTTTGAAACCAACATCAAAAGAGTCGTCTCCCCTTAAGTTGGAGAGACATGTGGTTTATGGATGGTTGGTCTTGTTTAATTCATGGACTTGGCAGTGGGTGTACACCTTTGGCATGTTGATGGTTGCCAAAGGGTATGGATATCAGTGACATTTATCATTCTCTTCTATATTAAAATAAATATATAAAAAAATTAGTAAGTAAAAAAAAAATCGTTGGCCAATCATGGATAAAAAAGATGACGAAAAGGCAAGTTGAGTCAGAGTTGTACCACTTAGGGTGTGAGGACCTTGCCATGACTGGTAAGCAACAAGTCATGTGGTTAGATCTATGGACCCCCTACACTTTTTTGATTGGTTGGAACATAATGACACTTACATGGCATGAGCAGTTGATTGGGTGTCTGATGTAGACCCTTTATTCTTCAGGCCACCCGTCCAAGGAGGTTTACTTATCGAATGAGAATTGGGTGCTACATGATCGGTTGATCAATGCAAGCATCTCAAGCCCTACGTCCCTTCTCTTTGTGACGTGGGATGTCAAGGGGTTCAATGTTAGTAGGCCACCATGGTGGCCTGCATGCCAAGCCTCCCACACCCTAAGGCATGGCATGATACCCTCATGATGAAGTCTGGCTTCAGGAGCTAGCCATGACATGGAGGGTATATTGAGATAAAAGTATAACATTGATATGGGGGCAGTGAAGCCAAGTAAATTGGTATCACACTTCATCAATAATAAAAATAAATTTTGCTACCAAGGCAATGAGCAGTTAATTTGTCTTGGGGGGCAAGTAGATCGCAGTCCTACAGATGGTTGAATGAGAAAAGTATGGCTTTTTATCTTTTAATCGACTTTGATGAAGCCAAAGCTCAGCCGCATGAGGGTTTGAGAGGTGAGCCTGATACGTATGAGGTGTGAAGCTAAGTGGTTGATTTGATTTTAACTACTTAGTCCATAATCATTATGCACCAAGTAGTTGGGGGGCATTTGTTTACCACTAAAAAATCACTCAATACCACATTGATTATTTTCAAGGAGTGGTAGTTGGGCCTAATTGATGGAATTTTGGACTTCATGCAGGTATCTCAACACACACACTTTGACCCACAAAACACTCACCCCTTAAGCAAGGGGGGTCAAGCACAAGCATTGACACCCTTCAATATCAACCACCTAAGTCAGTATGGTGGGGGAAAATTTTGATAAGTATGGAGACCCAACCACAAGGGAGGTCTAGCATGACATCATCCAAGGGGGGTCATGTATGACATCATCCAAAGGGGTTCAAGCACCAAGTACCATGGACGCCTACCTACCCTTGCACTTCGTGCAAGGGGGCTGAGGCCATCGAGAGTATCCCTAGTGCAAAGCAAAAATGGGCTTAAGTGTTGAGCCTCAACCATAAGGGGGGTCAATCATGACATAATCCCTGGGGGTCAAGCATGATGTCATGCAAGAGGGGTAAAACACCAAGTACCATGGACGCCTACTTACCTTGCACTCGGGTATCAAGCATGTGACCATGCTAGGAGTGTGATGTCAACTACCTCTAGACGTGGCAAGGGAAAAAGGGCAACGCGAGTCCCTAGACTGTGGTGGCAAAGATAAACAAAATTTGGCTAAATGTTTAGACCCAACCACAAGGGGGGTCAAGCATGACATCATCCCAGGGGGGGTCAAACATGATGTCATACAAGTGGGGTCAAACACTATGTCATCTACCTACCTTGCGCTAGGGTGTCAAGCATGATGTCGTGCAATGAGAGCTATCACGAGTACCCCTAGACATGATTGGGAAAGAAGGCGAAAATTGACTAAGTGTTGAGACCCACAGCACAAGGGGGTCAAGCATGACATCATCCCAAGGGGGTCAAGCATGATCTCATGCAAGGGGGGGGGGGGTCAAGCACTATGTCGTTTACCTATCTTGCGTTAGGGTGTCAAGCATGATGCTGTATGAGGAGAGTTATCACGAGTACCCCTAGACGTGATGCGGGGAAAGAAGGTGAAAATTGGCTAAGTATGAAGATCCAACCACAAGGGGGGTCGAGCATGACTTCATCCAAGGGGGATCATGCATGATACCGTCCAAGGGGGTCAAGCACCGGATACCAAACACTAGGGTGTCGAGCATGATGTCGTTCAAGGAGAGTTGGGAGTCAGTATGCATCCATCAAACCCCCCAAGCACCCTAGTGTCGAGGGTGGTTAGCACGAGTACCACCAAGCGTGAAGCCCTCACTCACCAAGCAAGACACCTCCATGGCACAAGGGGCTAGCTATCAAGTGAAGTTATCAAGGTGCAAGGTATCAAGTGGTAAGCATGTAAGACAATCAAGGGGTCAAGCAAGCTACATCAAACACCAAGCAGTGGAGCAGCGGTTACACGACAGTGACAATGGATGACTGTAAATAGGAGAAACGAAAACGAAGAAAAGGTTCCACAACCAAACATTTGACAAAACATGTCAAACTCTATCTTTTTCTCTGCAATGTAGCCATAGTCGTAGCCTTTAGTTTCTGGAGCTCTCACTGAACCTCCATAGGAGTAGGAGTAACGTAACTTAGTTTTATCAGCCATCAAAATCATCAAACACCCTCGTTCGAACATTGTTCGGATAGGAGTAAACCGTGTTATTGTCTTTGTTCAAGAAGTCAAGGTGCATATATTGAGTTCAAACACCAGATTTTCCTCGCCGGAAACAGTAGCACATGAATGTCTCGAATAATGACAAAAAATAATTATTTTGGTACGTATCCAAAATTATATTTGAAGATATAATGTATAAGTTGATGAATTTACTTATTTTGAAGTTAAAGTGTGTAAAAAGACAAAGTATTAATGCTAAATGACTACACTGAATTAGCAAAACTTTATCTTAGAAAAAGTCGCTGATGGGTATTGAACCCACGACCCCAGCATAAAAGAGACCCACTTATCAGCTAGACTACATACAACTATACTTGCATCAAATTGCAAAATGTCTTTATTTACCTAATTTCAAAATTCTTGTTGTACTTATACACTATTTTCAAAATTCGGTGGGGGGGGGGGGGGGTCCCAAAGTAGCTCCGACCCTGATCCCAAATCAATTAGAGAATGACTCGGAACAAGATCAATGATAACTTTTCTTCATACACAGACAATTCCATACATGAAATGAATAAAACAAGAACTAGGTAAACAATAGAGACAATGTTTAAGTTCAAAAATAAAACAATTGAGGAACTTTATACATACTGTAACATTCGACTTTCAAAAGGAACAAAATTAGAGAATTATAGTCTAAAACGTTGCATTTGCAAAATAATTCCACTCGATAAGGTAATGTGGCATATAAGAGATAAATCATGTTTAGCCTTTAACACACGATCAGAAAAGCCCTACAATAGGCCAAAAAGACCTTTGGTGCAAGCTAGCTTTACAACCCAACTTGATAAGGTGGCTGGTGACGCAATTCTCCTTTACCATATCAACTCAGGTACTAAGTTTCAACAATTCAAAGCATGAAAAATTAATGGATTATGTGCATGGACCAAGTCCAACTCTTACTATCAATTGGTGATTACGGATCTGAATCTTCCTTCCCTTGCAGAAAAATCAGATTAAAGTAATTGTGTGCAAAGCACCAAATCAAGCATATATGTACTTTGCCTGCGATATTAAAGAAATTTTTTTTTAGTAAGGTATTAGAATCAGAGTTCAATTACTACTAACAAGCTAATTCCTACTAACCCAAGAAGCTGACTTTTTAGAAACACTTTATAATCACCATATGTTGAGACAAAAGAGCAATAAAAAATAGAAACGAACATTCATGAAATTGAAAAGCAACAATATTCAACCATCATGGAAAACAAGAGGGAAATTTGGAAATTTTTATTCAATCATGAGTGAACTTATAGAGCAATGACACCTGTGATTAGCGGTTCCCCAATGGAAGAGCCTGACCAAATAAGATGGATGAAAAGCTCAATTCCATGATTTTGTAATCTCTGAGACATCTCATTCATATCTCCACAAAAACAGTGATGTTTATGAACCAGTTTCGAGGGATTGTCATAACTCATAACCACTGGAGATTATGGATGAAATCGGTGTTGATGGATGTAAGGAACAAGGCGCGTGCGACAACTACAAAAGCTGTGGAAACCCTAATGTTCTCTCTAATGCCGCCTTGCAAACTGCAACCATGATCAAACAAGTCCCATCAAAATCAAACAAGCAGCAAAATTAATTTGTATAGTTTGTATATTTGGGCTGAAAGCCCCCCCCCCCCCCCCTTCTATATTGCATCCAATGTTGGAGGCTAAAAAAAACCCAGAACGTACATGATGAATAAAACATGATTACAAGGCTTTTTAGAAAAAAAAAAGTACTAAACCTTTCATTCACATTCAACGATTCATTGGGAAAAAAATCCTGACTCGGAAATTGAATTCAATCTCAGTATACAGTCGTTGCCTCTACTCATCCTTGGCTGTGCATCACCACCAAGATCAGTACCCGTTGATACCAACAAATGGAATAAATATCAAAACCACCCTACTAAGCAATTAGCAATAGGTTGAACTCCTTCCATTGAGTCCAAGTATGGCATCAACAATTTACACCCTTGTCTTTTGTTGTTGATATTGTGGTGGAATTCCTGTGCTGCACCTGCATTATTACATTCTCTCACAGAAATGTAAATGTTAGTTGATAGGAGCTGTAGATAGCATACAACAAAGGCATCCGTAGTCATACACTCATGCACCGAAATACATCCATGTCCAGATCACATTGTTAAATATTTAAAATATTACAGTCATCCACTAATGTTTGTTTGTTGAAAAAGAACTTGAAATTAAATGTTAGTTGATAGAAGCTATAGATAGCATACAACAAAGGCATCCGTAGTCATACACTCATGCACCGAAATACATCCATGTCCATATCACATTGTTAAATATTTAAAATATTACAGTCATCCACTAATGTTTGTTTGTTGAAAGAGAACTTGAAAGTAAAGAGAAGGAATAGATAAAGCTCCTCAATCGGGGATTTACTAAGTCATGTCTTCTAAACATTCCTGTATGACAACTGATTGTCCTGCTGCTGCTGCTCCTCTTCCTGTTGCCAAATCTCCTGCTGTTGCCGCTCCACCAGCTGCCAAATTTGTTATTGCGCCTCCTGCAACTGCTGCAGCTCCTCCTGCGATTTCTGAGTCAGCTGCTACAACTGCTCCTGTGACAATAAAAGAATGCAAGGACAACTGTGCCAACAACGGCAATCACATAATCATTGGTGCTAAGTTTGTGCTTCGACCAGGCTGCATATGCGACAGTAGTAACAAAATAAAAGAGATAAATGTGTTAAGATATATGACTAAAAAAACATAATATATATAGAAAGAGAGAGAGAGGAAGATTACCTCATACAGGCAGCGTTTATGTCTAAGATGACCAGGAATTGCATGAATTCTGAGATAAAATAAGAATACAGAGAGTATAAGAGAATTTTCTCGATATCAACTCCAGTCTACCCACGACCCACCCTATCAACCTAGAAAAAAAGCATACCAAAAATTTGGAGACCAGCCTTTCTACCCCAGTGGAGAGCAAAGGTGAAATAAGGCGCGCCCAACCAGCGACCACGCCATAAGACGTACACAACGCAACCAATGTTGTGGACAAGCACACCCAATGGCATGAACTTGACTCTCGGCATCTCTTTTTTATTCTTGTTTAGCGCAGCAGATATAGCAATCCCTGCTCCACAAAGAGTCGCGAGCAAACCCCAAATGACATAGTTTCTGGACACAACGGATGAGGTTTTGTTAGTGATTTTATTGAGTAGAAAAATGCAGATGATTACTAATGATTCTCTCTCTTTCTCCTATTAGTTGAAAAGGGGTTTAAGATCTTCCTTACGAAATAAGGCTTATGGACCTGATCTAACCCGCAAGTTGAGGGGCAAATTGTTGGGGGTGCAAATTGGTGGAGGGTGTAAGTGGAGGGATAAATTGTTGTTTGGATAAAAAAAGTAGCGGGATGCAAATTTAGTAGTGGGTGCAAATATGATGAAAAGTAAATGAATTATTTTATTATAAGATATATGTATTAAAATTATAAAAGATTATCACAAAATAATAAAATATTACAGTCATCCACTAATGTTTGTTTGTTGAAAAATAAACAAGATAACTTGAACATAAAGGGAAGGGATAGATAAAGCTCCTCAACCGGGGATGCACTGAGCCATGCCTTCTAAACTAGGCTGGCAACTCATTGTCCTGCTGCCATTGTTGTTGCGGCTCCGTCAGAGAAAAAGATGTGGAACAAGTGGTGTCGAGTTGTGATTTTTGCGAACCACTTTTCGATGTTGATGGAAGGAACAAGGCGCGTGCGACAACAACAAAAGTTGTGGAAACCCTAACGTTCTCTCTAATGCCGACTTGCAGCCTGCAACCACGATCAAACAAGTCCCATCAAAATCAAACAAGCAGCATAATTAATTGGTGTAGTTTGTATATTTGGGCTGAAAGCCCCCCCCCCCCTCCCCCCCTCTATATTGCATCCAATGTTGGAGGCTGAAAAAACTCAGAACGTACATGATTAATAAAACATGATTACAAGGCTTTTTATCAAAAAAATTACTAAACCTTTCATCCATATTCAACAATTCATTGGAAAAAAATCCGACTCAACTATTGAATTCAATCTCAGTATACAGTGGTTGCCTCTACTCATCTTTGGTTATGCATCACCACCAAAATCAGTACCCGTTGATACCAACAAATGGAATAAATACCAAAACCACCCTACTAAACAATTAGCAACAAGTTGAACTCTTTCCATTGAGTCCAAGTATGACATCAACAATTTACACCCTTGTCTTTTGTTGTTGATATTGTGGTGTAATTCCTGTGCTGCACCTGCATTATTACATTCTCTCACGGAAATGTAAATGTTAGTTCATAGGAGCTGTAGATAGCACACAACAAAGGCATCCGTAGTCATACACTCGTGAACCGAAATACATCCATGTCCAAATCACATTATTAAATATTTAAAATATTACAGTCTTCCACTAATGTTTGTTTGTTGAAAGAGAACTTGAAAGTAAAGAGAAGGGATAGATAAAGCTCCTCAACCGGGGATTCACTGAGCCATGTCTTCTAAACATTCATGTATGGCAACTGATTGCCCTGTTGCTGCTGCTCCTCTTCCTGTTTCCAAATCTCCTGCTGCTGCCGCTCCACCAGCTGCCAAATTTGCTGTTGCGCCTGCCACGAGTGCTGCCGCTCCTCCTGCAACTACTGTAGCTCATGCCGCGCCTGCTGCAGCTCCTCCTGCGATTTCTTCGTCAGCTGTTGTAACTGCTCCTGTGACAATGAAAGAATGCAAGGACAACTTTGACAACAGCGGCAATCACATAATCATTGTTGCTAAGTTTGTGCTTCGACCAGGTTGCATATGCGGCAGTACTAACAAAATAGAAGAGATGAATGTGTTAATATATAATACTAAAATAACATAATATATATAGAGAGAGGGGAAGATTACCTCATCCAGGCAGCGTTTATGTCTAAGATGACCAAGAATTGCATGAATTCCGAGATAAAATAAGAATAAAGAGAGTACAAAAGAATCTTTGTTGGTGTCAACTCCAGTCTACACACAACCCACCCTATCAACCCAGAAAAATGCATGCGGAAAATTTGGAGCCCAGCCTTTCTACCCCAGTGGAGGGCAAAGTTGAAATAAGGCGCTCCCAACCAGCGACCACGCCATAAGACGTACACAACGCAACCAATGTTGTGGACAAGCACACCCAATGGCATGAACTTGACTCTCAGCATCTCCTTTTTATTCTTGCTTAGCGCAGCAGATATAGCAATCTCTGCTCCACAAAGAGTCGCGAGCATACCCCAAATAGCATAGTTTCTGGACACAAAGGATGAGGTTTCTAGACACAAAAGATGAGGTTTTGTTAGTGATTTTATCGAGTAGCAAAATGCAGAAGAGGAAACGCATAAAAAAAGAAGTGGACAAACCTGAATATGAACCTTCTCAGACGAACACACACGTTCACCATCGAAGCAACAGAACAGTTGGTCATCGCTTCCTTTTCTCTCTCGGAACCGGCTGCAACTTTCTCCTTGGACAGAAGGTTGGATTTATATATAGAGGCGAGGATGATGAGGAAGAAGAGACCATTGAATTGATTGAGAATCTCTCTAATTCAAGCATCTCTGATGCTTGAGTGCTGGATCCAGAATGAGGGAAGGTCTTCTTTTGTGAAACTACTTCAACGTGTCAGAATGGAGAGGGGATGATGTTGCGGAGACGTTCCTTTTTTTTTTTTTTTGGTAGGAGACGTTCTTTTTCATTGTTAATGAAAGTTGGAAATCTGAATTGGCGAAAGAAGGAAAATGACTGTTATGAAAAGGGAAAGAAGGCTTTAAGATGATTGATGAGTATCTTCCTTCTCGAGCAGACAAATAAATAATAAAAAGACCTCTAGCCCTAGACCTAATTATTATTTATCATGAAGCAGTGTCATTATTATTATTATTATTATTATTATTATTATTATTATTATTATTATTATTATATGCAGAGAGAGCCTGCAATAAGGCAGTCAGTTGAGAGAGGTTTGATGGGTTGGGGAAGACTGGTCACTTTCACGTCCTTTTAATTTTTCTTTTTTTGTTTTTTTTCCTCTAATCACGTCATTTTTATATACTAGACTCTCATGGCCGCGCTACGCCGCGGATGGCCTGACCTTTACGCTATTGGGCTTATTAAATAATTATTAACTTAAACCTAAGGCCCATATAGTCAAGCAAAATCCAATTCCCTTTTAACTCCACTGATGCTTAATAGGTGTCAAAGAAAGCAACAAAGAGTTGGCACTATGGGACAGAATGGCAAAATTGTAAATAACATAAAAGAAATGGGGTATTTATGAAAATATTGACAGATGTTAGTCCCTTGTTACTCCTCAGCTTTCAGCTGAACTTTTATATATCATCTTTAATTTGTTTTCGATTTTATTTGGTCTCCTCTTTCAACTTTCAAGACGTCCTTTCATCGTTTCTCTCCCTTGCATGCAATGAGTCTGGAGGAATGTAGAGATGCAGAACCCCAAAATCTCTCGCAAGGATGCAGAGTCTTATACCCCATGTGGCTGCTAACCATTAGTTTATCACAAAAGCAGAACTAACGACTAGTCACTACTATGGCAATTGGAAACCGAGGTCAGTTAAGGAAAACACAAAGCTCAAGTAGGACAAATGTGAGACTTCAGCATCTCCTCTTCTTCTTCATGTAATCCTTCTGCTCTCCAACTAGGACTCGCAGCATGTTCCATTCCCAACCAAAACCAAACGAGACACTCTAGTCTCTACCTACTTAGGTGGAATGTGGAAACCCCATATTTTCAATATATTCTAGCAATGTCCCTCTTCAAGCGCAGGCGAGATCATAATATATATTACGTAAAACAAAAGCAAAAAAACAATATTTCAATGTCCAACATAGGGTAGTAATAACAACAATAAAGATCAATAGTACATCTAAAGATCAGATTGCAACCTAATTATACGCAACATATATAACCTCTAACACTATGTTTGGCAATAAGTGGGTGCAAGTTTGAGGGGGGTGCAAGTCGAAGGCCTAAGTTCAGGTCCTTAAGGCCTCTTTTTTGAGGAGGATCTTAAAGCGTTGTGATTGGCTGACTCAATTTTAGGTAGTTAGTGGAAAGTTATTAGTTAAATAGTTGTTAGGGGTATTAAGGAGACTACAATTAAATTAATAACAGCAACCCTAACACACGTCTCTTTCTTTTCCCTCCCGCAAGCATCCGAGCCATCCCGCTGTATGTTTCTTCTTCCTCCTGCAAGCAAGCGAATCGTCCCTCCTGAGTTCTCCGTCTGGTCGTCCCTTCTCCAACCGACGATTCTCAGTAAGGTTCTCCACCGAGGGTAGCTAGCTCCCGCTGCAGTCGCCGTTCAAGTTCACCAACGCAAAACACAACAGTCGTTGTCGCCGTCAGTCCAGCTTCCCTCCCGCTGAGATCTCCGGCAAGTGATTCTGCTCTCGCTTCCATTTTACACCATCGCCGTCGCTGCCAACTCCCGTTCCCGCCGTCGTCCTAGTCCACCATCGCCGATTCCATAGTCGTAGTCGTCGAACCTTGTCCGTGATAACGTTTCAACTCCCAGTCTACCCCGTCGTCGAACACTTATCTCTCGTCGGCGGCGTTTAAGGTGTTTTTCGTCTCCAATATTTATTTCGTATTTGTGGGGTTTTTTCGTCATGTCGTTGCATGGGATTAGCGTTTTGGCGTTGCATGGGAGTAATTTTTTTGCGTCGTCGCTGCACAATGGTAGGTCGTTTTTAATTTTTTGGTGTCTATCATTAATCATTTCGTGGACGTTCGCAGACTTTTTTGTGTCCATTGTTAATCAATCTGTGCTCGTTCTCAACCTTTTGGTATCTATTATTAATCATTCCGTGGGCGTTTACAAACTGTTTTTGTCTCCATTGTTGATCAATATGTGCTCGTTCTCAACCTTTTGTTCTCTATTATTAATCAATCTGTCGTGAAAGTCAATTATTTGTCTCCATTGTTAATCAATCTGTGCAAGTCATTTTTTTGTCTGCAATATTTTTTTCGTATTTGTGGGGTTTTTCGTCGCGTCGCTACATGGGATTAGGGTTTTGGATGTGCATGGGAGTAGTTTTTTTGCGTTGTCGCTGCACAATAGTATTTATTTTTAATTTTTTGGTGTCTATTATTAATCATTTCGTGGACGTTCGCAAGCTTTTTTGTCTCCATTGTTAATCAATCTGTGCTAGTTCTCAACCTTTTTGTATCTATTATTAATCGTTCTGTGGGCGTTTACAAACTGTTTTTATCTCCATTTTTAATCAATATGTGCTCGTTTTCAACCTTTTGTTCTCTATTATTAATCAATCTGTTGTGCAATTGGTAATTTTTTGTAATGTTCATTGCTCACGTGACAATTTTTTTAACACCGTTATCAATTTTGTCGTGTTATGGTTTTTTATCCAAATTCCGTAGAAAATGGTAAAGTTTATTTTTCTATATTTGTACCTTTCTGATCCGCCATTATCAACAATATTAAGTTATGTTCGTTATTAACATTTTATGTTTGTATTGATCGTTATTAGAGAATGGGTTATTAATATTTTATATGCCATTTTTAATTATTTTACAGTGGTCCACAATATGGCACGTACAAAGAATACAACGCGTAAGTCTGCACCATTTAGTAAGCCTATGAAGAAGAAGACCGATGCACCCATAGTGTGTGCTTAGGGTTTTTTCACTAATACAGTTTATGATCAATTTACGTAGCCATGATTTGTAATCTTTTGAAGGGCTATGGTCAATATTTTTACCCGCCCAATAATCAACGTTTGTCGTATCGTGAATGTTTTCTGATAGGCTTGTTAATTATGTTATGTTGTGTTATTAACTTTTATTGTCACTTTGTAATTATTTTATCAATTTGTTTGTAATCGACATTAATTCACTAATATAGTTTAATATCAATTTAGTTCATAGTGATTTGTAATGTTTTGAAGTGTTGTAGTCAATCGTGCATGATTTGATAATGGCTCGTCTTATTATTAAGCGTGTGCTATTATTAATATGACTTCTGAATTACGTGTAATATTATCAATCTTAGTTTATTATTAACGTCTTTTCATCCATTAGTAATATTTTCAAAGTCATGTTCAATTTTTTACTATTATTAATTTGTCAGTTTAATTAACATGTAGTATTAACAATCTTTGTTCATTATTAACGTACTACTAGCATGAGTAATATTTTGAGCATAATAATCAAATTTTTTGTAGTGCTACACGATATACCACAAGCCAAGATCTGTAAGAACAAACTTGTTGTCGGCCCGCTATGTCCATCGCTTACCATTGAAAAGAAACGCGACAGAGTTGTCAACATAACGAAGGAGCCTTTGGATCGAGTAGCTGGTGGATTGAGATTTTCAAAGCAATGTAACGGATTTGTCAACATTTTCAACCATACATGTTAATGATTAGGCATACGTTATTAACATTTTTTACCGACGCTACTAGAATTATCAATAAAAATGCTATTTAATGGTCGTATTGTCCACAGTATTAACCTCTACGACTCTGTTATTAATTATATTACTGAAATTATTAACCGGTACTAAAATGCTGTGACAATAAGGGGAGCCTCTGATTTGTGATTTTTAGAGCAACGTAACGGAGTTGTCAACGTTGTTAACAATACATATTAGTTTTTCCACATACGTTATTAACATTTTTCCGTGATGCTATTATTAACCTTCTCATTCAAATTGAAACGCAATTTACCGATCGTGTTGTAAACATTATTAACCTACCACATCATTATTATTAATTAGATCATCAGAATAATTAACCAGTTACTAAAATGCTGTCACAATATGATGAGCATATGATTTGAGGTTTTTAAAGCAGTTTAACCGAGCTGTCAACGTTTTAACAGTACATATTAATGTTTTCGCCTACATTATTAACATTTTCAAGTGACGCTATTATCAACTTCTCAGCTCAGTATTATTAACAATATACAATATCATTATCAACATTTCCTACATAATTTACGACAAATGACGAATTCATTACTAATAAATTCTCTTCGTTTTTCAACGTAAACAATAATATTATTAACAAACTTTGCCTCGACACCGGGGGACCGGCAAGATGCGGCGACGACCGGATGGGGAGAAATCGGATGGCGTGGGACGACGTGACGACAGGAAGATGGTGACCTGACGACGTGACGACGACGACGGGATGGCGACGTGACGACCGAACGCAGATGTTGGGATTGGTGACGAAGATTGTCCAGACGGCGGCAGCGAGTGTCGAAGCGGTTTTAGGGTTGGGAGAACGACATGGGCTCGAAAATAAATCTCCACCCGTGTTTGTTTTATTTTCAGCAGTTTCCCAATAGTAATTATTAATAATTAATTTTTTACTGTATTCCTGTCTTACCCATGGTTCAGGAAACCGTACCGGTTATCATACCGATTTTCTTTCTGGTAGGGTATTTTGTGGTACGATCGTGGTTCAACCGTTTCGTACCGGTAAATACCGTTTTTGCAATAATAAAATATATTTTTTGTTTAAAAACCATACCAACAAAATTAGAGTATCGTTTCGGATAATACCGGAATATATCGAAATAATAATAATAATAATAATAAAAGCAAAAAAAGGACTTTCCCCATGCCTCCCACTATCTCCCCTCTCTTTGTTTATTAATTTCTTTCTCTTTTATTTTTCTGCCCCGCACTTTTCTTTCTCTCTCTCCCCTCTCTTGGTTTATTTTCTTTTGTCTCTCTTCTTCTCCGCGAGCTCTTTCTATTCCTCTTCCTCTTCTTAATCGATGGCAGCCGGGGGAATATCGACAATCTCAGCCGGGGCCCAGGAGAAGCGAGGGAACCATGAGAACTCTGCTCAAGCTGACGATGGGTGGAGATTGAGATTGAATTGAGCAGATTAGGGTTTTGCCCTTCAGCTGATTTAGTTTTTCCCATTTTCGTTTGACGTGCTACCATAGAACCGCCGGTTTGTTCAATACCGGACGAAATTCCGGATTGAACCCTATATATCGGAAAAGGCGGCCGATATGCTTTTTCTTAGACAGATTGCATGTCGTTTCGTTTTTTGTCCGGTTTCCGGTTGAACCGGTTGAACCGGTCAGTACGATCCGGTTTCTTGGACCATGGTCTTACCCTTTCACGTTTCTATTTGGTAGTTGGACAATGATTACTAATGACTCTATCTCCTTCTCCTATTGGTTGAAAATGGTTTAAGATCTTCCTTACGAAATAAGCCTTAAGGACCTGATCTAACCCGCAAGTTGAGGGGCAAATTGTTGGTGTGCAAATTGGTGGAGGGTGTAAGGGGAGGGATAAATTGTTGTTTGGATAAAAAAAGTAGCGGGATGCAAATTTAGTAGTGGGTGCAAATATGATGAAAAGTAAATGAATTATATTATTATAAAATATATGTATTCAACTTATAAAAGATTATCACAAAATAATAAAATATTACAGTCATCCACTAATGTTTGTTTGTTGGAAAATAAACAAGATAACTTGAACATAAAAGGAAGGGATAGATAAAGCTCCTCAACCGGGTATGCACTGAGCCATGCCTTCTAAACTAGGCTGGCAACTCATTGTCCTGTTGCCACTGTTGTTGCCGCTCCGCCAGAGGAAAAGAGAAAAAGATAAAACTTGACAAGTGGTGTCGAGTTGTGATTTTTGCGGACCCATTTTCCTGTCATCTTCACCTCCTATTTATAGCCACCAGAAGTAACTACCCCAAGAAACTGCTCTGCTGACGTGGAGTGACGGTTACCCTCTCAACTGCTATGACGGTTACCCTGATGTTGGATATAGGGTCCTCTTCAGTCTTGACCCCTTCCTCTTGAGACCTCAACTTCTACTCTTGGCATCTCCTCCGTAGTTTTGCTTATCTATAGAGCAAAAATGGCTAAGGCATGAGAGAATACCACGTGCCACATGTGGGTAGATATTTGAATCACATGAATTAAAAATTGCAAAAATAGTTCACCATTAGGAGAGTAAAGAGACCACGTGCTCACATGACCCCCTTGCCCCCCTTTTCCATATCATGAGGGCGTATGTTGGCGACCCCCTCACCATACTATTGGGGGCATCATCATTCTCCATACTTAGCCATAAAGAGACCCCTAACAATAGACTTAATTATTATTTATTATGAAGTGGTGTCATTATTATTATTATTATTATTTATATATATGCGGAGAGAGCCTGCAATAAGGGAGTCAGTTGAGAGAGGTTTGATGGGTTGGGGAAGACTGGTCACTTTCACGTCCTTTTAGTTTTTTTATTTTTTATCTTTTTCCCTCTAATAACGTCCTTTCAGTTGTTCAGAAACTATGGCTCCACGTTGCTTAGCTTTTTATATATACATATTTTTTGTTTTATTTTCTCTCATCTTTCAACTTTCAAGACGTTGGACGCGCTTATCCTTCATTGTTTCTATCCCTTGCATGCAATGCAATGAGTGTGGAGGATCGTAGAGAAGCAGAACCCAAAAATAGCTCGCAGGGATGCAGAGTCTTATACACCACGTGGCTGCTAACCATTGGTTCATCACAAAAGCAGAACTAACGGCTAGTCGCTACTATGGCAATTGGCAACCGAGGTCGATTTAGGCAAACGCAAAGCTCAAGTATCACAAATGTGAGACTTCAGCATCTCCTCTTCTTCTTCTTGCAATCCTTATGCTCTGCAACTAGGATTCGCAGCATGTTCCGTTCCCAACCAAAATCAAACCAGACACTCTAGTCTCTACCTCCTTAGGTGGAATGTGGAAACTCCATATTTTCAATATATTCTAGCAATATCCCTCTTCAAGCGCAGACGAGATCATAATATATACATAAAACAAAAGAAAAAAACAAAATCTGATTATTACAAATGGAGAATAGAAAATGATGATATTTCAATGTCCAACAGAGGATAGTAATAACAACAATAAAAATCAAGAGGATAGTAATAACAACAATAAAAATCAATAGTACATCTAAAGACGTGTGCGAATCTGTACCCAACAGTACATGTAAAACAAAAACAAAAAAAAAGCAGAATTCATCAATTCACCTTGCTAACTAATACCAGCTGATTCTGCCACCCAAAAGAAAATAAATAAATTGAAATATAAGCTAGCATCGCCCACTGCCCAGTAAGGAATTGGGACATCATCAAACTTGTCAGCTTTCACACCAACTGCATTAGCTTTTTCTTCTCCGACGAAAAAGGGATATCAATGAAGTCCCTCTTCTTTAGGGATGACAACAAAATCTGAACTCACAGGTACCTTACCCGACCCAACTCGATCAACGCGGGTAAAATTCGTGTTGACGGGTTTTGGGTCAGATTTGGGTTTAAACCCGCTATAACATCATCGGGTTGGGTTGGGTTAGGGTTTAGGCAAACCCGTCCCATGGGAGGCATGTTTAATTTGTAAACAACTAATCTTCTTTATGTTTGTGGAGGCATGTCTAATTTGTTATTTCTAATTGTGTACGATGAAGTTGATATTATGGAGTGGAGAGTGAAGAAGCTTAGTTGACAAGGAGGAAGGAGCTGTCAATTAATCATATTGTTTATAGATGTTTATCTTTAATTTTGAACAATTTGTATTGATAATTTGCGGTTTGCTTGTATGCTCTAGATTTGTGTTTTTTTTGTATGGATAATTTTTATGAGAAAATTGATGTTAGACTTTTATTTGGAA
The DNA here is from genome assembly GCA_964030455.1 of Linum trigynum. Classification (NCBI taxonomy): domain Eukaryota; kingdom Viridiplantae; phylum Streptophyta; class Magnoliopsida; order Malpighiales; family Linaceae; genus Linum; species Linum trigynum. Next base: position 8,414,912 of record OZ034819.1, read on the forward strand.
GAAATTTGTTATTGTAAATTTGTTACCGCAAAAATCCACGGGTACCCAAGAGGTTGGGTTGGGTTGAGTTTTTCAAACCCAAAAGTTTTACCCCTGGTTTTAATGACGGATAAACCTATGAATTTGAGTTTGGATTTGGCAAAACCCGTCCCAACCCAACCCATTGTCATCCCTACTCTCTCCATCTCATATATAAACAAAGATAAGCAACACCGTAATCATGCATTCGTCTACTCTTCTAAATGACAAATTTCTTTACTCATTCCTACTATCCAAAACTCCATTAAGAAAGCCAGGGAATGAATGCGGAGAACTAATTAATTAAACTACTCAATTAATCTTCAATCACGCATACTTCATTTCATTCCATTGCCTAATGCCTATGCAATTGGAACAATGTGCTCCGATCCTCTTATGAACGAACGTATACATAATTTCACATCTAACCAACTGGCCGGGAACTGGTACGTCTCTAGGTCTGTAATGGGGAACAAAAGGAACATTATTCATGAGGCAGCTACGTACGGTAGCTAACACACAAAACTTCTCAGAATGTGGGTGTCCTTGTTATGAGACGATTACTTTCAAATCACCACGACCCTGAATGAAATAAAAGTACCAAATATTTTGCTCCAAACAAAAAATGTCACGATATAGGTTTGATTTACTAACTTCAACAAAGAACTGCTACCTTTTGGGTACCTCCGCCAGAGGACTTTTTGAAAATCATCTTCGATGCTGCTGTTTGTGCCACCGGGTGTTCGTCTGGGCTTGTTATCTGTGGGTCAGACGGGCATGTGGTGTTGGTGTTTGGGCTGCAACTTCAAGGAATAGTCAATCCTTTCCTGGCAGAGCTTCTAGCCTTTAGAGATGCTTTCTCCATCGTAGCCTCAAGATCCTTGACCCACGTGATAGTCGAAGCTGATTCCGAAGTGGTCGTCAAACAAGTTCGTCAATGCGTCATAGAAGACTGGATTGGTGGTTCGGTGTTTCGAGAGTGTCCTCAGATCCTTAGCTCTTTGTCTGTTTGTATAGAGTTTAGGGCGGTACCTAGATCCGCCAACAGTGCTGCCCATAGAGTGCCGCGTAAAGCACTGCTTTTGTCTCGTTTAGAGGTAGAATCTTTTGATTTTTTGGGGTGACTTCTTTAGAAATCTTTTAGGGATCCTAGATAGAATTGTAAGTTTAACTATTTTCTTCCATTAATATCACTCAAAAATAAAATAAAAATACAAAGAACGGCTACCTACCTTCGCATGTTATCTGAATTCTCTCTAAAAGATCCGCGACTGTGGAACTAATATATGCTACAACTTTATCAGACATAAATGATAAGGGAGTTGATGATCACAAACACAAAAAGTTCGATAAAAAAAAAAATAGAGATCGCCAATAGAAGCTTACCATTATTTGTAGTCATGAGATGGTTACGGGAGGACTCTAGGGCGAGGCCTGTTTTGGTACAATAATAAGAGCTGATCATATGAGCAATTTAGTGATGTACCATGAGGTTTATCGGCCATATTTCGAAGCGGCTGGCTTGTTTAGTGTTGTGCCCCTAGTCCCTATGAACTCCGATGCGAGTTTGATTACTGCGCTCGTAGAGCGGTGGCGACCCGAGACGTCGACCTTCCATATACCGTTTGATGAGATCACGATCACGATCACGTTAGAGGACGTTGTTACACTATCCAGTCTGGCGATCGACGGTGATGCCATCGTAGTTGATATACCGGATGAGGAGTGGTCGGCGATCTGTTTGAAACTGTTAGGACGGGTTCCGACTGATCTTTCAGGCGGTGTCGGTGTCGTTAGGAATGTTTGGCTGAGGGATGAATTCAGTCATCTGCCGGGGAATGCATCACAGGAGGTTATAGAGCATATTGCACGAGCTTATGCTCTATCTCTGATGGGAGGTGTACTTTTCCCGAATCGGTCTGGAGCTACGGTGCACCTACAGTACCTACTTCTGATTGAGGATTGGCAGAGCTGACGGTTCGCATGGGGAGCTGCTGTTTTATCCTACCTGTACCGTGAGATGGGTAGGTCGGCTTTGCACATTACGCATTCCGGCACTTCTCAAGAAGGTGACCTTGGTGGATGGGTCTCCCTACTGCAGCTCTGGGCGTGGGAGCGATTCCCACATCTGGCACCTCAACATTCAGAGATGAGGGCACAGATTTCCGAGGATGCATCCCCACGTGGTCTTCGATGACTTCCGGCCAACAGTCGTCAGTATGGTGACCAGCTATTCCAGTACAAGATGTGGTTTGACACGATGGCCACCGTGGTGGTTAGTATATAACATTCCATTTTATAGAATAGTTTTCATTTGTTTTTTTTTTTAGATTTAGGGATAATAACGTTAATTTTTTTTATGTAGTGGTGACCTTACCTTGAGAGAGCACTTCATCTCATAGGTACTGTGATACAGTCTGAGACATTTCGAGCAATAGTGCCACTTATCTGCTTTTCATCGGTGATGTGGCATCATCCAGACCGCGTGCTCTGGCAGTTTGGCATGAGGCATCATGAGCCTCATCCGCCACATCCTGAGGCTGAGGTTAGGTTTTTTCTTCGTCAGGCTACTCGTGGGCCATCACGTGGGCAGCAGTTGGTACACGCCTCCAGAGAGTCGCTTGCTTTCTGGAACCGTCGACACGAGTTTGTAGCGACGGCTCCATACACTGATGAGGAGTTAGCCTACCACTCGGAGCATATGGAGTGGTATAGAGATGTCACCAGGCGTTCCGGCACACAGAGAGGAGCTGCAGAAGAGGCATTGGCTAGTCATTTTATTTGTTTGTTTAATATTTTTTTGTCTTCAATTTGTTGTTAATTGTGTGCAATATCTGACATTTTTTTGGTGTTTTTTAGTACGATACTTTCGAGCATGCCGAGGTGAGTTTGCGTGACGGTGTACGGGCTGGAGGGTTGACCCCTGACCAATGTGAGGACTAGGCCAACATTATGGCATCCGGGGTTGCTACTCTAGGTTTTGAGCGGGGTAGATACCCTGATCTCACAGTACCTGTACAGCCCCATTATGATCAGCCCGTCATGACTGCCTGGATAGAGCGTACTGATCCCACACCAGGTTGGGTCATCCCAGAGCTACAGTTCAGACAGGATCATAGGCCACGTAGGCAGCGACGTGAGCATCGTGATGTACCTAACCCGGTCCGAATTTCAGATCGACAGCGAGCACAGCCCGTCCGACCTACTACGAGGAGCTTCCAGTTTAATCCGCCTCAGTCGCAGTTTCAGTCAGATCCTTCCATGAGCTTTCAGCCTCCGCCTCGACAGCAGTTTCAGTGAGATTCGTCTTCGAGCTTTCAGCCGCTTCCTCGGCAGCAGTTTCATTCAGATCCGTCTTCGAGCTTCTATCAGCCAGAGGATAGCTCCATACACCGCAGCATGCTATGATGGGAAACATGGCCTCAGGTGGTGATGCTAGAGCAGCCTCGTCTCCCGACCTGTGGGACAGCCTAGAGGGTGATGAGACGTTTCAGGAGAAGATGTGGAATTATGAGCAGCACCTTCAGTCTCAGCAGCATGGTGGCGGTGTACATGAGGAGCAGATTCAGTCTCAGCAGGATGATATAACTTCTCCAGCTCTTCTCACTTGGTGGAGTACTGTGAAGGACCACTTCTAATTTATGCTCCTGTCTCCAACCTGTACTTATCGAATTTCTCCACCAATCGCCAATAGGTATGTTACACAAGAGAAGCTATAGGAAGTGCACGAATACCTTTGAAAATATCATTGGTGCTTTCTGCCATGTTGGATGTCAGGATAGACCAACGACGCCCACCATTGTAGTTATCATGTGCTAAACTCCAACGAATCTGATGTTGATCCACCCAGTTATCACATGAAATATTTCTATCAGTGGCCACCTTCTTAAATTGCTCAACTTGACGATCAAACTTCTCCAACCGTTTTTCTCCGGCTAATAAAATAAACAACCACACGGGTTAGATAAATTCATGACAAAATTACAAGAAAATAAATAACAAAATTAAATGAAGAAGGCTTACCGACTCGAAATAGTTGCGTATACATAATTCTGCTTTTAGACTTCCTTTGCAAATTGCTTGCATACTGTCGCATGCACCACCTCCACTCCCAACCTCTTCCGATGTTATTCATGGCTTCATAGAGTCCTGCATGTCTATCTGAGATTATGCATACATCATTTCGATCAGTCAAACCCTGAACGTTCCACATGAACCATGGCCAACTCTCAGTATTCTCGCTCTCCACTATGGCAAATGCAATTGGAAAAATCTTCTTCCGACCATCAAATGAGCTCGCCATGAGTAGCACTCCATTATACTTCCCAGTAAGAAATGTTCCATCAACAACCATGACGCCTGGACAATTCTTGAATCCATCTATACAAGGTCCATAAGCCCAGAATACTCGCTGAAATATTGAATGACCTGGTTGAGTCGAAGGAACTCTTACCCAATCAATCACCGATGTTGGCATTTTTCTCTTGACCACCCGCAAGATGTTTGCAAAAAATCGTAGGATTCTTCCCAATTTTCATGCAACTTCTCCAATGCTCTTTGTTTCCCATACCAAGCCTTCTTGTAAGTAACTTGCATATTAAACTTATCTTTCAACTCGGCCTGAACAGTTAGAACACTCAAATTTGGTTGGGCACGTACCAAATGTTTGACGGCCTCAGATATCATGTCGACATCAAGATGGAGATGATCCGTTGGTTGAGTCGTACTGCTACAAGAATGCACCAAATCAGCCTTTCTCACAGTCCATTCGCCTCCAACATCTCGACATCCAAACCGCACCATCCAAGGACAATTTTCATCCTTGTGCCTCAAGCATCTGACCTTCCAGATTGAAGGTGACGACTCCACCACACCATATTGAAAGTTGCGTTGTAGTGCGTGGTGTGTAATCGCCATCTGTGCAGCTTGTTACGAGTGAAATATCTGCCCCTTGTAAAATTCTCCTTCAAAACTATCAACAATAGGCATTGGAATTACGCCATATGAATCAGCAAGTGATAATTCTTCGTCCTCTTCATTACCCTGCAAGTAAAAATATGGAGGATAATTAGGCTGCTCTCCTTCCCCCTCTTCCTCCTCCTCCTCCTCCTCCTCCTCTCCGTCATCACCGTCATCATAGTCATGATCGGATGGCACGCTCCATGTATCATCTTCTTCCTCTCCACCCTGATCCTCACTAAGCTCAACATGTATCTCAACACCCAAACAATAAGGATTTTGTGCCATAAAATTCCAAAGCACATTCAAGCTATCATCATCCACAATAGACATCGCATAATGAAATAAAACACCATTCTGCCATTCTGGAAGACGATAAGTGAAACCTGTGATCACATCACTATTTTGTACTGCTTCGTCTCTACGCCGTATTCTCGGAATTAGATTCTCACAAAGTTTGTGATATGTGACCCTGGATGGAACCGTCAACTGAAAACTACTACCACCAACGAATTTGACACCCAAATTATCCTCTACTTTCTCTGATTTCCACCAAACGACTAGTTCAAATCTTCTAAAATCACTACAAAAAAAAACCAAACTCACTAATTAAAACTAAACACAATCATAATAGCATTTGAATAATATAATTACAAAAATAAATGTGTCTCTTACCTATTAGCCATTTTGGCAGCAGCAACTAGAGCTCTCTCCTCTATCTTGGACGATTTTTTTTGTGGTGTGAATCTGAAACGAAATTGGCTGGTTTTTATAAGGTGGGTGGCCAGCAATAAGCCAGCAGTGCCACCTTAGTCTTGGGCGCCACCGCCTGGAATGATTTCCCCCCAACTCACCTAGGCCTCTGGCGGTGCCACCTGAGTATTGGGCGCCGCCGCTGTCAAATTAATAAAACGATTCAAAAAGTCAGCAAAAGCGGCAGCACCTGAGTCTCAGGTGGTCTCGCCGATTCTTTTCTCCAAAACATAATATCTGTGTCAATACTTTTTAATCCGCCATATTGGTGGTAAATTTAAAAAAAAAAACAATATTTGTGTCATTGTCCCACAATTGTGAGCCCTTGACATAAAATTTTGATACCTATTTGCTAAATTAACTCAGTCAAGTCTATTCTAAGTTATCCCAAACTTTTATTTGGAATTCTAAACATTTCAATCTCCCATTTAAACCTTCCATAAGTCTTCCAAGAACTGTCAACCAAACATTTAAATTCCTTGTCTCATAGCCTAGCTTTGCGCCCGTACCACTAATTTCAATACAAAATAAAATACATGTATTTTTTACCTAACTTATCTATATCATATTTTACTATGAGTCTGTTATCCTAAAACACCAATGGTGACCGGTTGGTAAACCTCACTTTTACTTTTGTCTAAAGAAATCAACAATAAATATTAGGTTGAGCCACACCCCCCAAATCCCAATATATATACACGTTTCCTGTGGAAGATGGAAATACTTCTTGTAAATTGGGCTTATTTTGGGATGGATTGCAAATTGCACCCACAAAGTAAAATAGAAGTAGTGACTAGGGAGTACTGATTCGGCTTGCATCCACGATAGAAAATAGAATTGGTAATGGTATGTCAGTTATGCCCTTCGGAATGTGCGGGGCGATTTGCCCGGACGGGCCAATCCTCACCAATTCACTTATATATAGCGTGTTCTACGGTACCCTGGGTGAAATTCGGGGTACCACATACCTTGAATATGAAAATATTATTTAGACCTTAAATTGACCGATCTTTCGGACATGATACTATACTCTAACCTTTAAAGATCAAAATCTAGGTCTTAATTTTCTCAATCTTATACTCAAAGATCAATTTAATTAGAAATAATAATCGACGGTTATAATTCGTCCAAATATAGGCACAAAAAGGAATGCACCATATTAAGATTTATAGATTATGATTTAGATAATTAAAACCTAGGGTTCACTCATTAAGAGTTAGGGTATAGTATCAGACCCAAAAATTCTACTAATTCGAGGTCTAGATAGTGTTTCCATACTCAAGGTATGCGGTACTCCGGATTTCACCCGGGGTACCGTAGAAGCCACCATATATATATTAGTTTCTAACCTGGTCCGTTGGCTGGAATGTTCATATTTTAATATTTATATTTTTATGTTATGTTTAAGTCTATTAATTCATTTAACTTTATTGAAAATCATTCAATCGAGATGCTACATAAAGAATAAATATATAGGTCGAACATTTATAGAAATACTCTCCTCATTTAAGAATATAAAAATTTATCATTAATCCCATTTTCATAATGATAATTGAGCCCCCATTAAAATGATATTGGTTAATAGATTTTCCAGAAATATATAATATAAAAGCTCATTGGAATTCCCATACGATCCATAGATAGTTTGAAACTGAAATGAAACCTCACAATCCCACATAAATGGTTCAATGCTCTCCTCTATGAATAACATGCCACTAAAAAAAAGAAATGAATTTATAAAAAAAAACAAAAATGAAATGTTGTTGATTCAAGTAAATCATATGCTAACAACTCAAGTAAAAGGAGACCATCAAAACTTGAAAGCTAATGAAATAATTAGAGTTACATCCAATATACTGATAGGCTCGATCAAAGTAATGAGGCACAAAATTAGACACTCTTTATCTACGGGTTCCAGTATTTTGAATAGTGAATCGACCTTAACTTTAGTAAATCAATCAATGATTCCTCGTTTTAACAGTGCTGCCCATAGAGTGGCGCGTAAAGCACTGCTTTTGTCTCGTTTAGAGGTAGAATCTTTTGATTTTTTGGGGTGACTTCTTTAGAAATCTTTTAGGGATCCTGGATAGAATTGTAAGTTTAACTATTTTCTTCCATTAATATCACTCAAAAATAAAATAAAAATACAAAGAACGGCTACCTACCTTCGCATGTTATCTGAATTCTCTCTAAAAGATCCGCGACTGTGGAACTAATATATGCTACAACTTTATCAGACATAAATGATAAGGGAGTTGATGATCACAAACACAAAAAGTTCGATAAAAAAAAAAAAAAATCGCCAATAGAAGCTTACCATTATTTGTAGTCATGAGATGGTTACGGGAGGACTCTAGGGCGAGGCCTGTTTTGGTACAATAATAAGAGCAGATCATATGAGCAATTTAGTGATGTACCATGAGGTTTATCGGCCATATTTCGAAGCGTCTGGCTTGTTTAGTGTTGTGCCCCTAGTCCCTATGAACTCCGATGCGAGTTTGATTACTGCGCTCGTAGAGCGGTGGCGACCCGAGACGTCGACCTTCCATATACCGTTTGGTGAGATCACGATCACGATCACGTTAGAGGACGTTGTTACACTATCCAGTCTGGCGATCGACGGTGATGCCATCGTAGTTGATATACCGGATGAGGAGTGGTCGGCGATCTGTTTGAAACTGTTAGGACGGGTTCCGACTGATCTTTCAGGCGGTGTCGGTGTCGTTAGGAATGTTTGGCTGAGGGATGAATTCAGTCATCTGCCGGGGAATGCATCACAGGAGGTTATAGAGCATATTGCACGAGCTTATGCTCTATCTCTGATGGGAGGTGTACTTTTCCCGAATCGGTCTGGAGCTACGGTGCACCTACAGTACCTACTTCTGATTGAGGATTGGCAGAGCTGACGGTTCGCATGGGGAGCTGCTGTTTTCCTACCTGTACCATGAGATGGGTAGGTAGGCTTTGCACATTACGCATTCCGGCACTTCTCAAGGAGGTGACCTTGGTGGATGGGTCTCCCTACTGCAGCTCTGGGCGTGGGAGCGATTCCCACATCTGGCACCTCAACATTCAGAGATGAGGGCACAGATTTCCGAGGATGCATCCCCACGTGGTCTTCGATGACTTCCGGCCAACAGTCGTCAGTATGGTGACCAGCTATTCCAGTACAAGATGTGGTTTGACACGATGGCCACCGTGGTGGTTAGTATATAACATTCCATTTTATAGAATAGTTTTCATTTGTTTTTTTTTTAGATTTAGGGATAATAACGTTAATTTTTTTTATGTAGTGGTGACCTTACCTTGAGAGAGCACTTCATCTCATAGGTAGTGTGATACAGTCTGAGACATTTCGAGCAATAGTGCCACTTATCTGCTTTTCATCGGTGATGTGGCATCATCCAGACCGCGTGCTCTGGCAGTTTGGCATGAGGCATCATGAGCCTCATCCGCCACATCCTGAGGCTGAGGTTAGGTTTTTTCTTCGTCAGGCTCTCGTGGGCCATCGCGTGGGCAGCAGTTGGTACACGCCTCCAGAGAGTCGCTTGCTTTCTGGAACCGTCGACACGAGTTTGTAGCGACGGCTCCATACACTGATGAGGAGTTAGCCTACCACTCGGAGCATATGGAGTGGTATAGAGATGTCACCAGGCGTTCCGGCACACAGAGAGGAGCTGCAGCAGAGGCATTGGCTAGTTATTTTATTTGTTTGTTTAATATTTTTTTTGTCTTCAATTTGTTGTTAATTGTGTGCAATATCTGACATTTTTTTGGTGTTTTTTAGTACGACACTTTCGAGCATGCCGAGGTGAGTTTGCGTGACGGTGTACGGGCTGGAGGGTTGACCCCTGACCAATGTGAGGACTAGGCCAACATTATGGCATCCGGGGTTGCTACTCTAGGTTTTGAGCGGCGTAGATACCCTGATCTCACAGTACCTGTACAGCCCCATTATGATCAGCCCGTCATGACTGCCTGGATAGAGCGTACTGATCCCACACCAGGTTGGGTCATCCCAGAGCTACAGTTCAGACAGGATCATAGGCCACGTAGGCAGCGACGTGAGCATCGTGATGTACCTAACCCGGTCCGAATTTCAGATCGACAGCGAGCACAGCCCGTCCGACCTACTACGAGGAGCTTCCAGTTTAATCCGCCTCAGTCGCAGTTTCAGTCAGATCCTTCCATGAGCTTTCAGCCTCCGCCTCGACAGCAGTTTCAGTGAGATTCGTCTTCGAGCTTTCAGGCGCTTCCTCGGCAGCAGTTTCAGTCAGATCCGTCTTCGAGCTTCTATCAGCCAGAGGATAGCTCCATACACCGCAGCATGCTATGATGGGAAACATGGCCTCAGGTGGTGATGCTAGAGCAGCCTCGTCTCCCGACCTGTGGGACAGCCTAGAGGGTGATGAGACGTTTCAGGAGAAGATGTGGAATTATGAGCAGCACCTTCAGTCTCAGCAGCATGGTGGCGGTGTACATGAGGAGCAGATTCAGTCTCAGCAGGATGATATAACTTTTCCAGCTCTTCTCACTTGGTGGAGTACTGTGAAGGACCACTTCTAATTTATGCTCCTGTCTCCAACCTGTACTTATCGAATTTCTCCACCAATCGCCAATAGGTATGTTACACAAGAGAAGCTATAGGAAGTGCACGAATACCTTTGAAAACATCATTGGTGCTTTCTGCCATGTTGGATGTCAGGATAGACCAACGATGCCCACCATTGTAGTTATCATGTGCTAAACTCCAACGAATCTGATGTTGATCCACCCAGTTATCACATGAAATATTTCTATCAGTGGCCACCTTCTTAAATTGCTCAACTTGACGATCAAACTTCTCCAACCGTTTTTCTCCGGCTAACAAAATAAACAACCACACGGGTTAGATAAATTCATGACAAAATTACATGAAAATAAATAACAAAATTAAATGAAGAAGGCTTACCGACTCGAAATAGTTGCGTATACATAATTCTGCTTTTAGACTTCCTTTGCAAATTGCTTGCATACTGTCGCATGCACCACCTCCACTCCCAACCTCTTCCGATGTTATTCATGGCTTCATAGAGTCCTGCATGTCTATATGAGATTATGCATACATCATTTCGATCAGTCAAACCCTGAACGTTCCACATGAACCATGGCCAACTCTCAGTATTCTCGCTCTCCACTAGGGCAAATGCAATTGGAAAAATCTTCTTCCGACCATCAAATGAGCTCGCCATGAGTAGCACTCCATTATACTTCCCAGTAAGAAATGTTCCATCAACAACCATGACGCCTGGACAATTCTTGAATCCATCTATACAAGGTCCATAAGCCCAGAATACTCGCTGAAATATTGAATGACCTGGTTGAGTCGAAGGAACTCTTACCCAATCAATCACCGATGTTGGCATTTTTCTCTTGACCACCCGCAAGATGTTTGCAAAAAATCGTAGGATTCTTCCCAATTTTCATGCAACTTCTCCAATGCTCTTTGTTTCCCATACCAAGCCTTCTTGTAAGTAACTTGCATATTAAACTTATCTTTCAACTCGGCCTAAACAGTTAGAACACTCAAATTTGGTTGGGCACGTACCAAATGTTTGACGGCCTCAGATATCATGTCGACATCAAGATGGAGATGATCCGTTGGTTGAGTCGTACTGCTACAAGAATGCACCAAATCAGCCTTTCTCACAGTCCATTCGCCTCCAACATCTCGACATCCAAACCGCACCATCCAAGGACAATTTTCATCCTTGTGCCTCAAGCATCTGACCTTCCAGATTGAAGGTGACGACTCCACCACACCATATTGAAAGTTGCGTTGTAGTGCGTGGTGTGTAATCGCCATCTGTGCAGCTTGTTACGAGTGAAATATCTGCCCCTTGTAAAATTCTCCTTCAAAACTATCAACAATAGGCATTGGAATTACGCCATATGAATCAGCAAGTGATAATTCTTCATCCTCTTCATTACCCTGCAAGTAAAAATATGGAGGATAATTAGGCTGCTCTCCTTCCCCCTCTTCCTCCTCCTCCTCCTCCTCCTCCTCTCCGTCATCACCGTCATCATAGTCATGATCGGATGGCACGCTCCATGTATCATCTTCTTCCTCTCCACCCTGATCCTCACTAAGCTCAACATGTATCTCAACACCCAAACAATAAGGATTTTGTGCCATAAAATTCCAAAGCACATTCAAGCTATCATCATCCACAATAGACATTGCATAATGAAATAAAACACCATTCTGCCATTCTGGAAGACGATAAGTGAAACCTGTGATCACATCACTATTTTGTACTGCTTCGTCTCTATGCCGTATTCTCGGAATTAGATTCTCACAAAGTTTGTGATATGTGACCCTGGATGGAACCGTCAACTGAAAACTACTACCACCAACGAATTTGACACCCAAATTATCCTCTACTTTCTCTGATTTCCACCAAACGACTAGTTCAAATCTTCTAAAATCACTACAAAAAAAACCAAACTCACTAATTAAAACTAAACACAATCATAATAGCATTTGAATAATATAATTACAAAAATAAATGTGTCTCTTACCTATTAGCCATTTTGGCAGCAGCAACTAGAGCTCTCTCCTCTATCTTGGACGATTTTTTTTTGTGGTGTGAATCTGAAACGAAATTGGCTGGTTTTTATAAGGTGGGTGGCCAGCATGGTTGTCACGCTGGCCGGCGTGCCACTGGTTCAACCTATACCGGTCATAAAACCGGCATGACACCACCGGTATGACCGGTATGATCGATATACGAATCTCCAAATAAAATGATTTTATCTTAGTGAATTTAATTGATAAAAAGTAATTTATTATTTATTTTATGTGTTAAAAAGTTAAATGTTGATGTTATTGGTTGGATTCAAGTACAAATATTTAAGTATTGACGTTGAATGTTGTGTTTAAATATGAGAATTTATAAATTATTTATAATATTAACCGGCATGAACCGGCACAAACCGGTATGTACCACTGGTTGAACCATTCCACTTGCTAAACCGACACACTGGCATAAACCGGTTTGACAACCTTGGTGGCCAGCAATAAGCCAGCAGTGCCACCTTAGTCTTGGGCGCCACCGCCTGGAATGATTTCCCCCCAACTCACCTAGGCCTCTGGCGGTGCCACCTGAGTATTGGGCGCCGCCGCTGTCAAATTAATAAAACGATTCAAAAAGTCAGCAAAAGCGGCAGCACCTGAGTCTCAGGTGGTCTCGCCGATTCTTTTCTCCAAAACATAATATCTGTGTCAATACTTTTTAATCCGCCATATTGGTGGTAAATTAAAAAAAAACAATATTTGTGTCATTGTCCCACAATTTTGAGCCCTTGACATAAAATTTTGATACCTATTTGCTAAATTAACTCAGTCAAGTCTATTCTAAGTTATCCCAAACTTTTATTTGGAATTCTAAACATTTCAATCTACCATTTAAACCTTCCATAAGTCTTCCAAGAACTGTCAACCAAACATTTAAATTCCTTGTCTCATAGCCTAGCTTTGCGCCCGACCAATTGATCAATTTCTTTTCAGTATATCATAATTTTGCCATGCTAGTTCCACATTTTCACCTGGAACATCGCCTCTTTTGAAAGTGCGGGTTCTACGGTACCCTGGGTGAAAGTGGCCCGCTATGAAAGTGTGGTATCCACATCTTATAAACATTATAACTAATTTTTTATTAATCACATCCCGTTTCATAGTTATTTATTTATTTTCAAATAAATATGTTTATATATTTTTTTTTAGATTGTTGATGTACTATTGGACGTACCACTAATTTCAATACAAAATAAAATACATGTATTTTTTACCTAACTTATCTATATCATATTTTACTATGAGTCTGTTATCCTAAAACACCAATGGTGACCGGTTGGTAAACCTCACTTTTACTTTTGTCTAAAGAAATCAACAATAAATATTAGGTTGAGCCACACCCCCCAAATCCCAATATATATACACGTTTCCTGTGGAAGATGGAAATACTTCTTGTAAATTGGGCTTATTTTGGGATGGATTGCAAATTGCACCCACAAAGTAAAATAGAAGTAGTGACTAGGGAGTACTGATTCGGCTTGCATCCACGATAGAAAATAGAATTGGTAATGGTATGTCAGTTATGCCCTTCGGAATGTGCGGGGCGATTTGCCCGGACGGGCCAATCCTCACCAATTCACTTATATATAGCGTGTTCTACGGTACCCTGGGTGAAATTCGGGGTACCACATACCTTGAATATGAAAATATTATTTAGACCTTAAATTGACCGATCTTTCGGACATGATACTATACTCTAACCTTTAAAGATCAAAATCTAGGTCTTAATTTTCTCAATCTTATACTCAAAGATCAATTTAATTAGAAATAATAATCGACGGTTATAATTCGTCCAAATATAGGCACAAAAAGGAATGCACCATATTAAGATTTATAGATTATGATTTAGATAATTAAAACCTAGGGTTCACTCATTAAGAGTTAGGGTATAGTATCAGACCCAAAAATTCTACTAATTCGAGGTCTAGATAGTGTTTCCATACTCAAGGTATGCGGTACTCCGGATTTCACCCGGGGTACCGTAGAAGCCACCATATATATATTAGTTTCTAACCCGGTCCGTTGGCTGGAATGTTCATATTTTAATATTTATATTTTTATGTTATGTTTAAGTCTATTAATTCATTTAACTTTATTGAAAATCATTCAATCGAGATGCTACATAAAGAATAAATATATAGGTCGAACATTTATAGAAATACTCTCCTCATTTAAGAATATAAAAATTTATCATTAATCCCATTTTCATAATGATAATTGAGCCCCCATTAAAATGATATTGGTTAATAGATTTTCCAGAAATATATAATATAAAAGCTCATTGGAATTCCCATACGATCCATAGATAGTTTGAAACTGAAATGAAACCTCACAATCCCACATAAATGGTTCAATGCTCTCCTCTATGAATAACATGCCACTAAAAAAAAGAAATGAATTTATAAAAAAAAACAAAAATGAAATGTTGTTGATTCAAGTAAATCATATGCTAACAACTCAAGTAAAAGGAGACCATCAAAACTTGAAAGCTAATGAAATAATTAGAGTTACATCCAATATACTGATAGGCTCGATCAAAGTAATGAGGCACAAAATTAGACACTCTTTATCTACGGGTTCCAGTATTTTGAATAGTGAATCGACCTTAACTTTAGTAAATCAATCAATGATTCCTCGTTTTAACATAAACATAGGTTTTGGTAGTTGCAACAACCATAACACCTAAAGATCCAATAGTTTCCACTCTCGGTTGTACAACCAACTTTTTATCCCTTCCATCTTCAATCTCTTGACGTATATGTTTTAGGGTTAATATTTTCGTATGACCTGAACTTTGACCAAAATAAACATCCTGGCCAATCTTTTCGATCTATAACATCCTGCCCCGAACTATACACCAAAATAAACAATTTGGCCAAACCCTACTTTTGACCGTTAACTTGGATGGTCAAACACGTTGACCGTTAGTCAACACGCCATGTCACTGCCAAGTCAGCATACAATATTTAAAATAATTCACAATTTCCACACATTCCCTAATTTTAAATTATTATAAATTAAAAAATTCATCTAATACCTTAGTTAAACCAAAAATAAAAAACAGAAAAATTAAATATTTATCAGATCTTCTGACTTGGCAGTGACGTGGCGCGTTGACCGTTAGTCAACGCGTTTGACCGTCCAAGTTAACGGTCAAACATCGGGTTTGGCCAAATTGTTTATTTTGGTGTATAGTTCGGGCCAGGATGTTATAGATCGAAAAGATTGGCCAAGATGTTTATTTTGGTCAAAGTTTAGGCCATACAAAAATATTAACCCTATGTTTTAAACTAAAATTCAATTTCTAATCCTCCTTTTGCAACTCCATTTATGCTACTTTGATGGACCTTCTCTCCATGAACTTGAATATCTCTTTCAATTGAGTTTCTTGTTTGCTTGATCTCCAACTCCTCAATCCTCTTTCTTGTATTTGGCCAACTCATCTTCCTCGGGACAGTTTTAATAAGCTCGTAAAACCAACACTCATCTTCAATTCCATCAATATGCTAATTTCCTCCTTCTCTGCCTTCACCTAATCCAGTTCACTTCCATGCCCTACAATACCCTCTCCATTTTCATTAATATCCTGATCATCTACCACTTCTCTCTCTTCAACTGCTCCGCTTTTGCTTCTACGTCTTTCAATACCCTCCTTGGTTCAATCACTACCGTGACCAACTGCCTCTTCACTGCATTCACTTGCTGCAAACTACTTCCATGACTTTTTATACACCTTCTTCAAAATCAAAATCAACTAACCAATATCAATCCATGGCCTTAGATCAGTTTTAAACTCTCTATGAACATCTCAATACCACAAAGTCTAAATCTAAATATTCTTTCAGTTAATCATGAACTTGAGTTTATCAAAATCAATCCACTCCTTCTAAGTTGAAATTCCCGTCCCCCAAGCTCATTTTTGGTTCATTTGATCCCACATAACCATGATATTATACCTCTAACTAAAATAAATCAAAGCAATTTACGAAAAGAAACCGAACCATGAACTTTATCTGCTACCAAATCCAAACACAATTTCTTCCTCTCACCACTTCCCTTCCCAAACCCAATATCAAATTTTACTCCAAGTTCACACCCCCAACTCCTAGTGTGTTGCGTGAAAGCTTAATTTTAGCAATCATTATGCTTGCAATAAGATTAATGGACACCAGCAAGCGCCAAAATTCCATCAGACGATGAGTTGTCTTCATTTTGAGTTTTGTAATAAAACTGCTGGCCCGATATGTTTATCAGTTTGGATGCCATATGATCAACAATATCGAATCAGTTGCAGCGAAGTTACCGGTCACAGTAATGACAATGTGAAACATGTGTTAACAAACGCGAATATGGGTTACTTTTATGGATTGACATTAGAATGATGGGATTGGACAATGAGATCGTCCTTAGTTAAGCGACATGTAAATTGGTTCATTTGGTATGGAGAACGCAAGGGTTAAAATTCTAAATTATTTGGGTGAGTTTATATTTAGTGTTTTCAAAATCGAAGTATATGAGTTAGGTGATTAAAATACCTAAAACCAAACGATCCGACCCACGTACACGTACTCCTAGGAAGAGTTTCAAAACTTAGTATTTAACCGGACAAAATTATTAAGAGAACCAGTCCTCTATAGTTTGCACAAAGATATGATTGCCTCACTATAGTTCTGGAAATTAATGGTAATTTAAGAATTCTATATCGCTTCTACATATTCAATACTATAATTCGATACGAAATATTCGACCAACAATATTTTGGTTGCAAATTTATGGTTATTCATAAAGCTAGGTATATCATGATGATTCACTTTGTAAATAATTACGGTTATTAATTAATTCGATGATTGATTGTTGCGGTGAATAGTCATATGATTTTGAGATATTTCAGTATTTTCTCTCTTTAACTCAAAAAATCCATAAATATTGTTGTAGTCCAGTTAGTTTGAGATATTGACTATCAATTTGAAGGACTCGAGTTCAAGTCTTTGTAATGATATTTTTTTCTCGTAAGAAGATATTTAAGTTCTAAGTTGAACTTACAAACTACAATTAAAGAGAGTGCAAGGAATTTGAAATGCTCAAAATATCCTGAAATACCTCTATATATTATAGAGGAATATAGTGGTGTTGTATAAATGGAATATGTAATTTTTTTTTAATTTACTTTTTGTAATGAAAAAAATATTGTGTGACATATGTATACTTTGTTAGACTATCATTTTATGCAACACCTAAGTATGTATGCAACACTTTTTAACTAGTATAAGCAACATGTATGTATTTAATTCGTCATATAAAACTTAATTACCAACTGTCATTTTTTTTGTTTAACAAATGCTATACATTTGTGACTACATTGTTGCTATCTATAAAATTTATGAAGCATATTCATGACTCTAAATTGCAGCATTTCAAAATTGCTGGGCGTAGAGCATTTTGCGGAAGGGTTTTATGGACAATTCACAACTTATTGCTGCTTTGCGTTTTGCATCAAGTATCCGGGGAAGGCCTTCCAAATTCTAGCCGTGCCCACCAATTTGGGCCCGAGATGGGCCTTCCTTTGTACTAGACAAGATCGAATTGTGGATTCTGTGTTGCCCCAATCAGCTACAGATCAAGCCTGGAAATTGATTCCCTCCTCCATGCATGCATTTGCATATGCCTTGGAAGCATCAACATTTATCCTCATCTCCTAATTTGATGTGTTCCAGTTTAATGCATAAAGTTGTTTATAATTATGCATGTTTATCTAGGAAGGACATCTGTATAGAAACAAAATAATTTCACGTGTAAAACCCACGAATTGAAACTCGGACACTTTCTCAGTAACAATGGGAACATGCATGTTTAATTTCAAGTTGGCAAATGCTTGAAATGAGGGTGTTGTGCTATTGAAGGAGGGAGATGCTTTTGGTTGATTGTATCAGTCACACTAATCATTTATTGCAAATTTGCAACATATACATATTTAACGTAATATTTACTATTTATGTCATCAATTATTGTTTTCCATGTCCCCCAGTACAATACAAACACAATAGATCTTACATAGTGTCTCCCTACTGAAGAAATAAATTGAGTTTGTTTCTTAAATCATTCTTCATCGCGTCCTCCGCTTCCGCAACTCTTATCCAGGTTTGTCTTCTCCATCATCGACCCATCGTCTCTCCTAGCGTCTGCCTACTCATCATAATTGAAAGAACTGGAGAATTAAATGGTAAGTAGAAGTAACAACAAGATCGAATGTGTAATGACAATGCTTAGTTTAGTTGTCATCTTCATATGGGGAATTGGGGATCATCCAACCCCACTTGGGAAGGGATGTTCGTTCAATTGACTTTATTTTCACTTCAGTTGATTAATTATTTACAACACATTTGTAAAGGTCTATTTAAACTATTAACTCAATTTGCATCGCATGGTCGGTTAGGGTGATATCGTTTTTATTAGTTGATTACCCAATTTACAGCTTTGGGCCACACGATATGTGAAATTCGACTGTTTAGCTTTTCTTAATAGTTAAATTATGGCTACAAGCGAGTACTTTAGCTAGATGATCATTCATTCTAAGAAAAATCACAAAAAGCCCAACATCTCATGCCCGCCAGGATTGTGGTTGTTTTCCTCCAATTTTTTTTTTTTTTTTTTTTTTTGAATGGGTTCGAATTAACTAGGATCGAGGAGTTAAAAAAGGAACACCAAAGTGATAATGGTATATGATATATGCCATATCCGAAATTGCACTTCAGGATGCTACAATCCATGACCGAGTCACCATTTCCACCCTACAAGTTGAATTCAAACCAAATAGTGGTACACGAGTTGATGAATCAGGAATGCAAGTGAAATTCCGAAAACTTGCTTATGAAAACCATCAATATTTGTCAGGTTCCCCTAAGCCCATCATATTCTACAATCATCACTGAAGATATCATTCAATTCATTTATCATGGTTTTCACTTGACAATTGTTTTCAATGGGTTTTACATTTATGGTTAATTTATATCTTATCAAATGATGGTTCCTTGGTTTTGGTGATATTTGGATACTAAGGTAATGAAAATGCTACTTATATCTCGAATTAGCAGGAGTTTTGGACTTGATATTGTACTCTAATCATTAATAAGTGAACCCTAGGTCCTAATTATCTAAATCATAAACTATAAATCCTAAAATGGTACATCCATTTTTTTGCTATATTTGGAAGAATCATAACTGTCGATTATTGTTTCTAATTAAATTGATCTTTGGAAATAAGATTTAAAAAATTAAGACATAGATTTCGATCTTTAAGGGTTAGAGTATAGTATCATTTATGAAAGATAAGTCAATTCAAGGTCTGGATAGTGTTTTAATACTCAAGGTATGCAGTACCCCAGAATTTACCCTGAGTGTCGTAAAACTCACCATATAAATATACAACAAAGGCTAACGTACGCTATACTCCAGCGTTCACACCTATTATTTATACTTTGATCATTTTGACGAATTACAAGTGACGACATTGCATCATATTCTTTATATTTCAAATCCTGCAACTTCATATCCATTGCCCGTGTTATGATCAACAAGGATTCTACCTATTGAGATAAACACTTCGGGGACATACTGAACTCTATCAGAGATCAATAATTTTTTCATCCTTAAGGTTGATTATGTATGTATTATGGAAAGCAACTCAAATCATTAACTATCTATTTATATCTATCTATCTATATCTATCTATCTATATCTATATCTATATCTATCTATCTATCTATCTATATTATACTATATATCATGGCAATTCAAAAGTAACTTCTTGCCACATAAGCACTTGGAGAATTCACAAGTTGCCAAGGTGCACAATTTTTTTGCAAACAAAAAATATAATTATTGATCTATTTATGATGCTATCTCTCTTTTCTTTTAATACTTCTACTCATGTTTACTAAACATTAGTAATAAGTTACATATTGATGAAAACGTAAGGAAACACACATAAGCAATAATATTTTTGTCAATTAAAAAATATAAAATTAAAACAGTGAGTGACATATATTGCATTTGTTAAAATAAAAAAATAAATTATATCTTATCAAGTAAATTTTCTACTCATTTCACTAAAACCTAAATAATAATTTCATTTTGATGAAAAAGTAAAGAAGTACACACACAAATAATATTTTTTTTATCGATTACATAAAATATAACGATAAAAAGAGAGAAAACAAGCGTTTGACAATCAATCAACTTTGATAATGACTTGACCGAGCAAGTATTAAAATAATATCTTCTTTAAATAACTTTTATTCATCTCGATTAAGTGAAAACATATATTCATGTTGTACCTTAAATTTCTCGAACGCAGAAAGGGATTTTAAGTTTTAGTTTTAAATGTTTTTTTAGTACGAGACAGGTGGCGGGATTGAATTGGGAGGGTGCACCACATCACCCTGCCAAGGTGGTACTCCCGTCCCACCCAAGATTTCTCGAATGAAGCAACTAAATTGGGCCTTACGTGGGCTAACATGATAGCATGCCGAGCCCGACTTCCCGGGATGACAACATCTCTTCGTACCTTATATGGATTTGGAAGGGGCAGAAATCCGAAGTTGGCGTTGGAGTCGGCCGTTTGTTGTCCCTCTATTAGTTTCAATTCCTCACCGAAGTCTGAAGGAGCGGTCGAAATCCGAAGTTGCAGCAGGGCGGGTGGAATTTGGATTGTTTAATTGTGTTTTAGGTGGAGACCGGTGGCCAATGAAGTTGTATGTAGCTCAACTGAAACCATTCATCACTTATTTAGTTATTCCAGCCTAACAATGTTTTCTTTGATTTCACTAATAGTGTAGACCAATCTTGCAATTTGTAATATTAACAATTGATTAAACGTGTAATATGATCGAGCTACTCAACTTTCAACGACATCACATGTATTTAGCTTAGGAGAGAGATATCGGGGTTCGATTTTTCTGGTTAAATGATAATTTGAACCGTTTCATCGTTTATGATATGGGATTTAAAACCAATTGTTCTCGCCACTTTTGGTTTTTTTGTTTAACTGGGAAACCAATAACAAACCAAAAAATTTCACTTTGCTTG
The DNA here is from genome assembly GCA_964030455.1 of Linum trigynum. NCBI lineage: Eukaryota > Viridiplantae > Streptophyta > Magnoliopsida > Malpighiales > Linaceae > Linum > Linum trigynum. Next base: position 8,436,342 of record OZ034819.1, read on the forward strand.
AAGATTTGCCCTTTGTTTAATTTTCAATTTCGAGTTCAAGAGGATACATTTATAAAAAATTTATTTTTGTGACTACGCGCCAATTTAACCGAAATGATATTCCACCTCTACATTTGGGCCTTTTAGGCACTTTTGAAATAGATGGTAGTGTGCCCTTCGGTTGGGATCAGGAAAGGGAGGGAGAGGGGACATTATCGTACAAATTAGTAAAATGGCGGGACAAATTATATTCATCTACAAATGAATAAAAATATTATTATTACTAGCACTGGGCCAGGCCTGATGGTCGGGAGAGTTTAGCCGGAATAGTTCAGAATCACCAAGACAAATTGCCAAACTATGCATAATGTGTCACAATATAATAGAAAGAGTAGAAAATTTGTATAACCTTAAATAGAATGCAACTAAATGGTCTTTGTCTATTTATAATTGAGGTGCGCTACTTAAGTAAACTATATAGTTGATTATTGGAGTTGTTTCCCATGATACATATGTACTCAACCTTTAGAATGTTGTTGTAGTGTTTTCCCCAATAGAAATCATTATTGTTGATTAGAACACGGGTGATGGATCTGAAGTTTGCAGGCTTTGAAGTATATAGAGTACGATTCGAAGTTTTCACTAACCCTCGTATCATAATGTGAAAATTGCCTTACAACAATGTATAATTTTTCTTAGAATGTATATAAATAATGAGGATGTCTAAAAAAGACTACATAGAAGATAGGGCGATGCAAAGAATGAAGAGTTAAAAATCTCTTACTATATTGGAAGAAGATAATCAAAATTAGTTTATTTCTCGAATTGAACAAATACTGTCACATTTTTGACAACTTCATAATGTTTCACTTTAATCTTTGTTTCATTGCCCTTAGTATGGGAAAATAAGTGAATATTCCAAAGGTTATTGTTTGTGACTACCATTATATCTATATAGATCAAAACATTTACTTACAACTTTAACAAAGAGTGCAGTCAGGGCGGATTTTGGAATTACACCAAGGGTATTCAATAATGAAACAAAAGTATCAAGGTCTGCCTCCACTAATTAAACCAGCACAGGTCTGCCCTGGATGCAATAGAAGATAATTCAAGTTAAATTTAGAGGTCGCAGAAGACATTAATTCCATCAGTTATTCGTTGTTCATTGTCATTGACTCCTAACTTTTCGTTGACAACTTCATCTCCTTCGATAAGTTCGATTCTATAACGTATTATAAACGGTTACAACACATACATAATAATCAAACTCACCCTGTGCTAGTATGTGTGTATATATATATATATGGCAAAGTATGCTCCAGACGCATAGTATGCTCCAGGTTCTGTAAACCGTTGATCTAATCTAACGGTTAATATAAATAATAATTAACTGATTTATTAATTATGATGTAAAGATAATTAGTTGGTTACATTATTTTTTCATACATGCTCTTTAGTACCTATACATATTTATTCATATTTTTTCATACATTATTTTTCATACGCCTGTCCCGAGCGTATCCAACATCGTCTCCTTCTCCGGCAACCCCAAGTAATCATCCAAATCGCCGCCATCACTTCTTCGTCCCTTCCAAATCCCGAAGCCTCACTCGTTTGGGCAAAACACTGGTGGGGTTTCAGTTCATCAGTTTGGGATTCCTGGGTATTGGTGATGAATTGATGCGATCCGCCAATCAATCGATTCCGCTTTCCGGGTCTTCCTTTTGGGATTTTTGGGTTTTGACTGATATCAACGCCTCACCGATGATTCAGGGGGAGAAAGGGGAGATTGTTAGGAAGAAGAACAGTTGTCGCGCCTGAATCGAAAGGAAGCAGGGGAAGAAGGCGGTGCCGCCATTGTTGTTGCCTGTTGGTGGTGGTTGCTGGAAGCTTTTCTGGACGATGATATTGGGTTTAGGATAGATGGGCTGATTCGAACAAGCTACTGTGTTTTCTGGAATTTAATTGTATGTTGGAAATATGGGAATAAGGTTCTTTTCAGTTCGTTTGTTACTGTGTTGTTGTTTCTTCGATTTGAACCAGGGAAGAAGAAGCTCTTTTTTTTAAACAAAGAAGAAGCTTTTTGTTTGTCCGATGAGATTGTAATTCAATTTAATTCCACATATCTTTTATGTTATTATTTATTCGATTTGCAGGAACGAAGAAGAAAATAAAATTCAATCCGAAAATAGTTTCAATGGACAGACTTTTACCAAAATATGGGTACTTAAACCTACATAGGCATGAGAAAAGGTACTTTAATAGTAAAATTAATGATTTAAATTGTTGGAGGACTATAACGTATGTATAATTATTAATGGGTACTAATAATTATTGATTAATAATAAATTAAATTAGATTTAATAACAGACGTTAGATTATATCAACGGTGCACAAGCCTGGAGCATGGTATGCTCCTGGAGCATACCAGTCATATCCATATATATGTATATTGGTAAAGGCTAGCGTACGTCAGTCGTACGCCGTTAGAGGACTGGGGTTGAGTTAGAGAATTAGGGAGTGAAGTTCATCCATTAGAGGTTAGGGTATAGTATCATGCCCCAAACTCTGGTTAATTCATGCTCTAAATAGTAAAACTCGACAGGCGTACAATGTACCACTGATTTTCACGGAGAAGACAGTGGCGGATCCAGGGCTGGGCCAACCCAGGCCCCGTCCCAGCCCTCCTCCGGATCCAGAGTTAGTTTAGTTCTTATAAAATTTTTCGATTTAGGTATTTGGCCCAGTGCTATTTAAAATCCTGTCTAATTTTATTTAATAATAGGAATTTGTGTAACTAGGAAAATGGTTCAGATGAACATATCGAAACCATTACTCTAAATTTCTATAGCCCCAATGACTTTATTTGAAAAAAGACATGAAAACCTAAAAGTGTAAAGTTTCATTAAAATATAAAAAAACTCTAAACTAAAGCATACCCTTCCTTGCAAAATTCAAAAAATTTCCCAATCCCCCCAAAACAAAACAAGAACGAGGAGACGAGCAGGCCCAAAATGGATTTCTCCGCCAGCCCGTCGAGCTAGTTTTCTTTACATTCTTTTGATTAAGAAAATATTTACAAACTTGCTGAGGTATCATTTAGATTGCCTCAATTGAGTGGGACACTAGATTCTAACCGTTCTTTCTGGTGTTTTGATGAAGAAAATATTTACAAACTTGCTCAAGAGTTTAGCCTCGAGACTTTGAAGGCTACGAGATGCATTTTTTTTGGAGAATACACTACTCATGTGAGGAAGATGAAGTTTCTTCTCTTGCAAAATTATTAGAGAAGCTGGAGGAAACAGGGATGGACACACAATAAGAATTGATTTGTCGGTTGATTTGTCTAGTGTTGACTTAGCCATTTCAAGGAATAATTCCATAAATACACATAAAATTAAAACAAATTCCTAAACTACCACACTTATAAAAAAATTCCCAAAATACCTAAGTTTGGAGTGGTTCGAGTTTGAGGAACTCGAACTACTAACCGGTTCGAGTGTAGGAGACTCGATCTAGTGGTAGATCGATTATATAAGTCTCGAACCATGTGAGGCTAAAGTGGTCTTAACTTTGTGCTCGGTTATCCGATCGCAGCAAAAAAAAAATTTCATTTCGCATAACTTTTTGAGGACTACAACTTTCATAATAAAAATATTTTCAGAATATATGTGAAAATGTAAGAATTAAAGATAAATTTACTCCAAAACCCCTTATATTTAAAAATATTCCTATTTTGAAAACTTATTCCTAGTAAATGTTTTAGTAGTCAAAAAATTATGCAAAATAAAAAAAACTTTGCGACGTTCGGATTGCGGGGCACAAAGTTATGATCCTCCAAAGTTTGAAAAATTCATAAATTTGCTCGTTTATGGGTAGCAAATGACGTTTTCTCGGAAGATAGCCATCCAAAAATTTCTCGTTTGGAAAAATATTGCTCTTTTGGCAGGAATTCCCTATATATATATAAAAAATTCCCTTACCTTCGCCCCGAGAAAACATCATTTGTTACCCCTAAACGAGCAATTTTTTGATTTTGTCAAACTTTAGAGGATCATAACTTTGTTCTCCCCAATCCGAACGTCGCAAATTTTTTTTTTTATTTTGCATAATTTTTGGAGTACTACAACATTTACTAGGAATAAATTTTCAAAATAGGAATATTTTTAAATATAAGGGGTTTTGGAGTAAATTTATCTTTAATTTTCACATTTTCACATATATTCTGTAAATATTTCTATTATAAAAGTTGTAGTCCTTGAAAAGTTATGCGAAATGAAAAAAAAGTTTGCTGCGATTGGATAACCGAGCACAAAGTTAAGGTTGTTGGAAATTTCGAAGGAGTGGTCATGGTTCGACGCTTATATCATCGATCTACGACTAGATCGAGTCTACTACACTCGAACCGGTTAGTAGTTCGAGTTCCTCAAACTCGAACCACTCCAAACTTAGGTATTTTGGGAATTTTTTTTATAAATGTGGTAGTTTAGGAATTTGTTTTACTTGTATGTGTATTTAAGGAATTATACCCCATTTCAACAACTACCATGGAGAGAATATTTTCAGCAATGGAACATGAACATTGATTTGTGCAACAAAATGAGCGATGAATTTATCGTTGAGTACTTAGCTATTTTCTTTGAAAAAGAGTATACTATCAGTATGGATGGAGATTATATTATTGATGAATTTGCTAAATTAAAAGACCTTATACAATTGCCATTGTAATGAAAGCTATATTATATTATATTTTTGTTTATGATATCTAATATTCTATTCAAATGCGGCCCAGTGCTCTCGTATGTCCTGGATCCACCACTAGGAGAAGAGGTTTACGGCGGCGGCAGGCTGCGTGAACCGATGAATCTGATGAGGAGAGGCTTCTAGAGGAGAAAACCAGAGTATCGAATTCATCTCGTTCCAATTTTGTGATACCTCCCAGCTCCCTTCATTAAAGCATAACTAGCCTGCAATTTGAGAGCAGATTTGTCTATAATCGCTACATTCCCTTCACCGATATGGTATCACTGCCGAGACTTGAGATCGAAACAATTGCACAGTAGAGGGGTTAAAAGAAACTCTGGAAAACAGAATAGGAGAGCCAATTATTTTTAACAAATCGTGGGTTTGGAGGTGGTGATGTGTTTTGGCCTGGGAATATGAAAATAGTTTCAATGGACAAATCTTTAAAAATGGGTACTTAAACCTACATAGGTACGAAATAAGATAGTTCAACAGTAAAATCAATGGTTAAAATTGTCGGAGGACTATAATGTATGTATAATTATCTAAGGATACTAATAATTATTGATAAATAATAAATTAAATCATATCTAATAACAGACGTTAGATTAGATCAACGGTGCAAAATCTTGGAGTATGCTATGCGTCAGGAACATACGAGTCGTATCCATATATATATATATAGATGGTTCTATCGTACCTTGAGTAAAATCAAAGGTATATCATACTTTGAGTAAGAAAACGCTATCTAGACCTCGAATTAACCAGAGTTTGCGATATGGTAGTATACCCTAATCCTTATAGATTAAAATCTAGCCTTTAATTCTAAAAAAATCATACACTAAGATGAATTTAATTAGAAACAAAAATCGACGATCATGATTCGTCAAAATATATGCAACAAATTACATGCACAATCTTAGAGTTTACGGTCTACAATTTAGATAACTAAGACCTAGGGTTCACTCATCAAGGGTTAGGGTATAGTATCATGCCCCGAAATCCGGTTAATTCGAGGTCTAGATAGTATTTTCTTACTAAAGGTATGTCGTTCACTAGATTTTACCCAAGGTACGATAGAAGACACCATATATAGATATATATATTGTACTTTGAGTAAAATCAAAGATATAGTATACCTTGAGTAAGAAAATGATAACTAGACATTGAATTGACAAGATTTTGGGGCATACTCTACCCTACTCTTTAATGAGTGAGCGCTAGGTCTTAGTCTAAATCATAGACCTTAAACCCCAAATTTGGTGCATGTAATTTGTTGCATATATTTCGATGAATCATGACTATCGATTGTTGTTTCCAATTAAATTGATTTTAGTGTATGAAATTTATAGAATTAAGATGCATATTTTAATATGTAAGGATAAGAAAAAGATGATGTTACAAACTCTGGTCAGTTCAAGGTGATAAGGTCTAGATATAATTTTCTTACTCAGTGTGTACTATACCTTTGTTTTTACTCAAATTACGATAGAACCACCCACATATACAGTGGCGGAGCCACTTGGAGCCAAGGAAGGTCCTTTGCATCACCTTGGCTTCAAAATGTATTAGTAACCGGCAAAATATAGTAATAAACTTTTAACGTAATTGTGGATTGAACACAAGATCTTCCTATTATTGTAAATAATTGAGTAAATGCTTAAAAAATAGTCAAATTGTGGACCAAAATAGTCAAAGCTTTATGAACTACCATAAAATAGTCACACCTTCTGTGATGTTAGACAAATATAGCCATTCGTTAATTTTTCCGTTAAATATGTCGAGGTGGCTAACGACATGGCAATCTTAAATCTATAAGACACATCATCAAACTTGATAAAAGAATTATTTTAATTAAAATTATAATTACAACTTGATCACTATATCGCCGCCGGAGATTAGTTGGGATCCCCCTTATGATGGTTGGAGATTAGTCATGGGAGCCTCTTGTCAATTCTCTGTTATTCCTTTTATATATGTTTGATTTGGGTTTCATCGGATAAACTGCTCGACGGGTGGGTCTTGCAGTCAAGCTCCCTTCTGCCTTTGCACTCGAGGGCCAATCTCCGTCCGGCCCGAGGAAACCTTTGCACGCCTCCATTACCTTTTGGGAGGCCTACGCCCCATTTAGGGAATCGGTCTAATTCTATCTTTGTTTGTTCCGTTTGAAGAAAGGAAGGGTCGCAAAGAATCGATCTTTCTTTTCGTTTTAGTTGTTTAATCTCTCTTTGATTGATCAATGTGTGCTATCCCGCCATGGGTAGGGATGGCAATTTCGACCTGACCCGATTTACCCGACCTGTTTGACCTGTTTTGGGGCGGGACGAGCATGGGTACCTCTCATCGACCCGACCTTCCCTGACCCGCCCCATTCTCGACCCGTTCTTGCCTAAATTACATATAATCTTAGTCAAATTACTTAAGATTTTCCTCTTATTATATTATATTTTAGCTATAATAAAGTTGTAAATAAGTGAAAACCTCAATTTCTTCAATAATTTAACTACATTTTATCATATTATGGTTTCTTTCTTGGTCTTTCAATGAAAATAACGAATATTTCTAATGTTTTTCACATAAATTACATACCCAATGGGTCGACCTGCCCCGACCCGCGCCCCGCGCCCCGTGATAAATTACCCGACCTATCATGGGGCGGGTATGGGTATCGAGACACCCATCCCGGACCTGCCCCATTGCCATTACTAGCCATGGGGCTACGAAAAGTGAGGGGAGAGGGAGGAAGAAAGAGGTTGCAGTGGGTTGGGAAAAAGAAAGGGTTTCTTTTATTATTTATAATTATAAATTTAAATCAATAATATTCTTTTATTAATTTTGATGACGTGTCTTACCTAAATAATTTTACAAAAATAATATTTGTTGATCAATATTTAACTTCTGATTAATATAACTGAGTTTAACATATATTAATGAAAACTAAAAACTTAGTGGTGTCTATTTGACTCGCTATGACACAACTCCTAACAAAGGCCAAGTGTAACCAATGAAAGGGACTGCAGTATAGTGGCTCAAGTAATAAATATCGAATCCACGGGTCTCTAGAGTTACTATTACTCAGCTTCAGTTCATTATCTAGCAAACCAGATTAAGATAGAACAACTAAAACTACTCTAGCAAACTACAGTTAAAGTTAATCTAATTACAGGTTGGGCACTCACTTATGTATGATTCCCCCTAGCCACTATCTAGATTAATGATTGATGATCTCTAACTTGTTTCACTTTCATTCACAATGCGCAGAATCCTTGACTAGACCTTGAGTCTCGACTAAAGGAACAAGGCCCTCTTAAGTCAATTGCCTAGAGGGACGTATCCTTCTCTAGAACAACCGATCAAGGCGTTCTGAACTAGACTCCCTCTATAGAAAGAGGTTCTCAATCGATACAAAGCAATGAATCAACCCTCGACTAAAGCATTCGATCCACTACTATCAAACTATGGTGCTCTATTGACCTAATCAGGTATTCGCTCTCATAGGATCAAAGCAGAATCAATAATCTCGACTAAAGCAGAATTGAATCATCAAAACGTGCATAGATTGAATATGAACTCAAGATTATCAAGTAAGAGTACTCATACAATCATCCAATCAAACAAACATAGCTAGGGTTCCTCAAAACCTAAGTGAAGGGAAGTTACTCCATAGAGAAGAGAGAGACTGCAGTAAGAATCTTCAGATGATCAGTCTTCAAGTCCGGGCTTGTTCCTCGAGCTTCCAAGGTGAAGAAATCCTCCAATTACACTCCAAGAATGCCCTCAAATCGCCCTTTCTCTCTTTGGTTCGTCCCTTGGGTGTTTGGGATCCAAAACCCAGCTCCCCCTTTCCTTTGGCTTCAATCTGCCTCAAAAACCCGATTATGGGCAAAACACGGTCGAGGACACGGCCGTGTTTTGCTTTTGCCCGTCCGTGCCCTTGCCACGTGTTAAAAACACGCCCGCGTTGGCCAAAAGACGGTTGTCCCCAAGCAAACCTAACTCAAACCAATGCAACTCTCCAGACCTCTATAGCAACAAACAACCCCCATCGCCGGTAGAGGATTTTCTAGATCATAAGGCAGCTTACGAGGTCAACTGGTCTTCTAAGACGTCCCCTATCTCTCTCAATACGAGTACTAGACTCAAGCCAGGATCATGAGAAGAAGTAGAAGTAAGACAATCAGTTCATGGATAAAGGGACTCACACCATTCACAACCAAGGACTCGTTGTACCGGGGTGCTCTTTCACTTCATTTCACCGTTGGAACCCCTTTCTCACTTTCATTTTACTTTTTTTTCTTTTCTTTTCATTCACTTGGCGGGGGTTCCAACTGTAGTCTTTTTCCCGGCCGACCCTTATTAGTCGAGCAAGAGCAATTTCTGTACATCTGGCGCTCGCCATAGTGCTTCTTTTAACTCCTTTTCCTCAACTCGTGTGGAGGGTCAATGAAATTAAGGGGGGTCGGAAGCTCTATCCGTGCCCTTAAAAACACATCCTCAAGTAGGCAAACCGTTCAACGGGTGGAAGTTTTACTTGTACTAGAGACAGCTTAGCTTCACCTTATAGGAGTACCCCACTAAGGATCACTAAAATCTCCTCCAAACCCCGATTTTGTGCAATGAACGGTGCCACACACGTTGGGCTTACCCCATGTTTAAGATTTCGATGATTTCGACATGGAGGACCAACTGCTTTTCATTTTCCACATGAGCACCCTGTTCGATACACGAGTCCATAACACAATCCAAACAGAGTCACTATTACCACATGAATTCAACGGTCTTAGCTCCACTAATTCACAAAATCAACTGGCACAACAGAGAGCTAGATAGGAAAAATCTTATACTTCAACATCCTTCATAGTGCTACACTACCTCCCTAGGTTGCACATTACTATAGAGACTGTCAATTCAAAGCATACTGAGCAGGCAATTTGCAAGGAAACACGTACTTGGAGCCCTCAAATTCAAAATTTTGGACAGTGGACTAGGCTCCAAGCACACAAACAGCCAAACATTCACCCGCATACATAATCGAACACCCCCACACACTTAAGCACGACATTGTCCTCAATGGAGGAAAGATAAGGAGGGTAGAACGAAGTTACCGGATCAAGGGTGAATGATGGTGGGCGGGGCAGGCGGTGCATCCAGGAGGAGAGAGTAGTCGGAACACAAACACCACACAAAATCTCACAAAGGTTGAGTTATTGACTCTAAAATCAAAGAACAAAACTGACTCAACCGAGGTGAAATAGAGAAAGAAATGCAAACCGACTGGTTGGGTTGCCTCCCAACAAGCGCTTCTTTCATGTCGTCAGCTGGACGATGGCTCCTAAGTTTCGGTCCACCCCAAAACCTTCTTGAAGTTGAGGTTCTCGTCGATGAGGTGGAGTCTTAAGTCACGAGCATGTGGTATGACAGGTGATGGAAGCTCGTGCACTTGATGCAGATGAAGTCTCCACCCTCGAGACCTCTTCCTCTCTTCTCTCGTCTCATTGCCCCAAACCAGATATGACAAAATCGATTGACCATCATAGCATCCACCACTAGGGACCGATGTCGACGTGGCCGTGGTCTGGCAAAGAGACACTGCAAATGGGTCCTTGCTAAGCAGTTCCTCGAAGTTTGGTGGAGATATCACATCTAACTCATGACCGGTGCAAGCCTCTTCCACCTCAACTTCGTCCCCGGCCTGGACGCCAATTGCTTCTGCAACCTCCCTTCCTTCTTCATGTGGTATCACCCCTGGGAAATGATCAAGAACTCCTTCTATTTCACTTTTGTCATCCTCCACAACTTCTTTCTGCACCCTTTCTCGCTCTTCTTCTTCTAGCACGGATTGGAGAGCAAGTTGCCAAGAAATTTCCTTCATGAGATCTTCTTGCATCTCCTCACTCATGCCCTCCTCTTCAAAGCTCAGTTTGGGATGTGGGAAGGTGTGGTCGGCTACGACAGGACATTCCTGATCATGATCATCACGGGAGCTCTCCGTGACAACTTCAGTGTGCTCCACAATGTCCTTGTAGCCTTCTTCTTCCTCCTCCTCTTCTGGTATGGTAGCAGAAGGGTGATCTGGAGCAGGTTGTGCATAAGATCGCTCAAGATCATCGACGCTCTTCTTAATGCTCAGGAGGATCTCCTCTGTTTCACGATAGGCCTGGGTACAAAGATCCATCCTGGACCATGATCTCTCACTATCTCGAGCAAACTCCTCCATGAGAAACCTCAATTCATAGTTTGGATCTGGCTGTGGAGTGTAGCATGGCTCTGCATAATGGCCCGTAAAGGCCGCCATGGGTAGCTCCAGCTCCGATGGCCCTTCTGGTTGTGGGAGAAATTCTTCTTGATAATGAGGTTGTTCTTGATATGCCCAGGGGTCGGATTGTTCACCGTAGTAAGGGGGTTCGTACTGGAACCCGAATCCATAGGTTTCTCCTCCTTGATTGCTCCAGGGAGTCTCGGGGTAATACCACTCGGATGGTGGTGGATACCCCCAATGGTTGGAGAAGCCACGAGGATCCATGATTCAGATCTGCACCAACAAAAACAAAAACACCCAAGTGAAAAGCAAGGGTGGAAAAGAAAAGAAAAACGCTAAAATAACAAACTTCTGCCTTTCCTAATAATCTAGAAAGTCCCCGGCAACGCCGCCAAAAACTTGACTCGCTATGACACAACTCCTAACAAAGGCCAAGTGTAACCAATGAAAGGGATTGCAGTATAGTGTCTCCAGTAATAAATATCGAATCCACGGGTCTCTAGAGTTACTATTACTCACCTTCAGTTCATTATCTAGCAAACCAGATTAAGATAGAACAACTAAAACTACTCTAGCAAACTACAGTTAAAGTTAATCTAATTACAGGTTGGGAACTCACTTAGGTATGATTCCCCCTAGCCACTAGCCAGATTAATGATTGATGGTCTCTAACTTGTTTCACTTTCATTCACAATGCGGAGAATCCTTGACTAGACCTTGAGTCTCGACTAAAGGAACAAGGCCCTATTGAGTCAATTGCCTAGAGGGACATATCCTTCTCTAGAATAACCGATCAAGGTGTTCTGAACTAGACTCCCTCTATAGAAAGAGGTTCTCAATCGATACAAAGCAATGAATCAACCCTCGACTAAAGCAATCGATCCACTACTATCAAACTATGGTGCTCTATTGACCTAATCAGGTATTCGCTCTCATAGGATCAAAGCAGAATCAATAATCTCGACTAAAGCATAATTGAATCATGAAAACGTGCATAGATTGAATATGAACTCAAGATTATCAAGTAAGAGTACTCATACAATCATCCAATCAAACAAACATAGCTAGGGTTCCTCAAAACCTAAGTGAAGGAAAGTTACTCCATAGAGAAGAGAGAGACTGCAGTAAGAATCTTCAGATGATCAGTCTTCAAGTCCGGGCTTGTTCCTAGAGCTTCCAAGGCGAAGAAATCCTCCAATTCCACTCCAAGAATGCCCTCAAATCGCCCTTTCTCTCTTTGGTTCTTCCCTTGGGTGTTTGGGATCCAAAACCCAGCTCCACCTTTCCTTTGGCTTCAATCTGCCTCAAAACCCCGATTATGGGCAAAACACGGTCGAGGACACGGCCGTGTTTTGCTTTTGCCTGTCCGTGCCCTTGCCACGTGTTAAAAACACGCCCACGTCGGCCAAAACACGGTCGTGCCTAAATATGGACACAACCGTGTTTTTCTTTAGGCCAGCCCGTGTTTTGCTTTTCCATCAGTTCAGCTCTCGCACATAAAAACACTGGCATGCTTGTTTGTGTACACAGCCGTGTTCTTCAGGCCTCCTGCCCGTGTTTTGCCCCCAGCTCGACCGAATGACCTCCAAACGCCCCTAATCTCGTGCTTAGCCTTTCCTTCGACGTCTGGGACTTGAAATATGACAAAGTTGCACAACCCAGCGTAAAATGGGGCAAAAATACACGACTACTAGCCGCAAACGGATAAGAACTAAGGGTGCAAACAGGTGTAATTACTTGTTTAACTTGTATACTAATTAGGTTTCTAGGAATGTCATATATTGTGAATCGTTCAAATATATTGATGATTGCAATCCCAAATTTAAAATTCAAATGGTACTTATGAAACCCTAATTGTGTAGGATTTACTTATTTAACTTGTGTACTATTTATTTTATTTTTTATAGGAAACCTGCTGAATATTATTAAAATGAAATCAACCCAGTCCCACCGGACCATGGCCCAGATCGGCCTCGATTAAACCTCAAAGAGAAAGAGGAGGATTCCCCACCCAAACCAACTGATTGTTCCAACCCGACCTAGCATGAGCCAACCAGTGGGCCACTGAGTTGGTCTTTCTGGACGAAAACACCCACCTGACTTTACAGTTTGACATAGATTCATTAACCCTCGCCATTTTCTTCAGCTCATCACACCATATTCCCAGCTCCGTGAAATCCTTTTCTGCGCTCTTCAGCAAATTAACAAGCATCTGGCAATCAGATTCGACAATCAAAGGGCTTATCGATCGACGATTAGCTTCTCGTAGCCCCATAATCATTGCTTTTGCTTCCGCTTCTATTGGCCTGCACGCACCCTTCTCCTTCTTCGTCATAGCTCCAACAAACCCAGGCCGATTCCTTGAGGTTGCAGAGTTCCAGCATCAATATTCATCTTGTAGACCCCCTCAGGAGGAGGAGACCATCGGGACTCCTGCGCAGATCTAGGGATGGGAGGACACACCGACGAATTAAGATCCAGGGGAGATTGAGCAGCCTGATACGACGACAGCCACCCCAAGGATCGTGGGACAATCTCGTCCTCTTCCAGTTTTCGGTTATTAAACTTGTGGTTGCAGCGTTCTTTCAACAGGTACCATAGTAATACACTGAACTTCTAAACTCTTTCCTCAATGAAGTTTTTTAGAATGTTTCCAATCCAGTCAAAACTGAATTTTCCTTCACCTTGCTCAAAAAGGTCCTTTTCCTCGCAGCCTTTACATCGCCTACGAATCCAGTCACATTCCCTTAGCGCGTGCATTTGAGACTCTGGGAGATTGCAGAAGGGACACTCAGTGGCAACATTCTCGATCCAGTCTTCAATGTGGACACCCACAGGTAAGATCATTTTGCACACTCTCCATAGGAAGATTCGAACTTTAGACTGAATGTTGAGCTTCCATAGGAGTTTCCATACCTCAGAATCGTCTGGATTGTTGTTGTGGATGCGAACCATGGATTAATTACGATTATTCCGAATGAAGTAGTAGGCTGATTTGACCGAATAAGCCCCATTCTCCGAAGCCTTCCACACCCTAGTATCTGTTCCAAGGGGAGTTTGAAGGGGAATGTTAGAGATAAGTAATTGGTCACAGATAGAAAACCGCTCTTTCAGCCTTTCACCCTCCCAACCACCTTCACCTGTATCAATAAGATCACAAACATGATCATTCGAGACCTCCCCCATAGGAAAAGGATCAGCCTGGTAAAAGGTCTTCCCAAGGATCCATTCATCCTTCCATATGCTAATCGATTCCCCATTACCGACCCTCCATCTGAAACCCTCAACAATCTTCTCTTTCGCCCCCATTATGCTTTCCAAATGTAGCTTGGTTGATATCCAACCTTAGCCTCACGAATATCAGTTTTAGGGAAATAGCGGGCTTTTAGGACTCTGGTCATAAGCGAATGAGGTCTAGAAAGCACATTCCACACCTGTTTGCCAAGCATCGCATAATTAAAAGATCTGAGGTCCCTGAAACCCAAACCTCCGTCCTCCTTATCGTCACAGAGCTCCTCCCACTGCAGCCAGTGAATCTTTGATTCTTTTCCTTTCTGCCCCCACCAAAAGTTTGCAATCATCTTTTCAATTTCGTTCAGAGTACCCTCAGGAACATGAAAAACAGACATAGGGTAAAGACATTGGGCTTGAGCCACCGCTTTAATCAAAACTTCCTTCCCTGCTTGTGACATAGTTCTGCTTTTCCAATCTTTGAATTTTTTCCGAACCCTTTCCTTAATCTCCTCAAAGATGGCCTTCTTTGATCTTCCCACTACAGTGGGAAGTCCAAGGTATTTAGAATGTTTGTCCACTTCTTTGATAACCAGGGTGCCACAAATTTCCAGCCTCCTGCTAATCCTTACATTCTTGCTGAAGAAGAGCTCAGATTTAGAGAAATTCACCTGCTGTCCCGATTCTCTAGTGTAGATATTTAGGATCTCTCTGAGTTGATCACATTCTCGTAACATAGCTTTACCAAAGATAACAAAGTCATCCGCAAATAGGAGATGGTGAAATTGGACCCCCCTGCCTTAAGCCACGAGAGGGAGTAAAGCTTTCAGACTTATGGCCATTAACCAATATAGAATAAGAGACAGTTGTAACACATTTCATGATCAGACCAATCCATCTATCATCAAAACCAAGCTTTTTCATCACTTTCTCTAAGAAATCCCATTCAACACGGTCGTAAGCCTTCGCCATATCCAATTTTGCCGCAAAAAATAAAACCATCCTTTGTCTTCTCTCTACTCTTCATAAACTGGAAACATTCAAAGGCAACAATAACATTGTAAGTTATGAACCTTCCCGGGACAAAAGCGCTATGCTCTTCCGAAATCAGATCATCCATAATCAACTTTAGCCTATTAGCCAAAACTTTTGAAATAATTTTATAAACCACACGGCATAGGCTAATAGGTCTAAAATCTTTTGCCGTGTTAGGGGATTTCACCTTAGGAATAAGGGCGATGAGGGTGTGGTTCAGATCCATAGGGAGATCACCATTGTCAAAGAAATTTTTTACCGTCTCCATCACTTTGTGTCCAATAGAATTCCAATTTTTCTGGAAGAAGCCTGCAGAGAAGCCATCCGAACCTGGCGCTTTAGTAGGGCTCATCTGATCTAGGGCAATTTTAATTTCCTCGTTACTCACTGATTTAAGGAGTAAAGCATTCATAGTAGGAGTTACTTTCCTTTTTAACGCATTGAGCACTAAATCTGACCCAGGAGCAATACCTTTCTTGAAGAGGGATTTGTAGTGGTCGTTTATGTAAAAGGAAACATCCTTCTGCCCTTTAAACAATCGTCCATTCTCATCTCGCAGTTGCTTAATGGTATTCCTCTTCCTTCTAGCTGAAGTCTTAGCATGGAAAATTTTCGTGTTTTTATCTCCTCCTTTCAACCAATCAGCCCTAGATCGTTGTTTCCACAGCTCCTCCTCCTGCTGTATCAGTTCACTCCTCTCTGCTTCCAACGCTCTTCTCTGCTCCGGAACCAATTCTGTCTTAGGTTTGTATTTAAACGTCTTGAGCAACTTCTCAACCTTCTCAATTTTCTTCCTTATATCCCCAAATTTCCTTTTGCTCCAACTTAGTAATTCTGATCTGCAACTTACGAGAACAACTTGGAGATTATCATTAGCATGATCGCAGCAAACCCTTCTAATGATGGCCTCACTCTCAGGGTCCTTGAGCCAAAAGGGCTCTACACGGAAATACCATCCCCACCTAATATCATCCTCTTCTTTTCCCGTTGTAAATAGAAGGACAGGGCGGTGGTCAGAACCACACCTGTCCAGATGAAACACTTGGTGGTGAGGAAAAGCAGATTTCCACTCCCAACTTGCAACACATCTGTCAAGCGTCTCTTCAATAAAGCCTTCATTTGCTCTACTGTTTTCCCAAGTAAAAGGGTACCCAATAAAACCACAATTCAAAAGACCACAATATTCCAGGGCTTCTCTGAATTCCGAAGCTTGATATTCATTACTGAGTCTACCCCCTCTCTTCTCTTCACCTGAAAGAATCTGATTAAAGTCTCCAACACATACCCAGGGTAGAGAACACCCGTTCTTTAGATCTCTGAGCATATCCCAAGATTTGAACCTGTCATCACTGTCAGCCCACCCATAAAAACCCGTCAACCTCCAACGATCTTCCCCTTCCCCACTGCTCACAAGAACATCAATATGATGGAGAGTTGAAGAGACTTTAACAACGGACACATCATTATTCCATAATAAACAAAGACCCCCAGCTTTCCACCACCTGTCACTTCTAGCAGCCACACCACAACCTCCTGAAAAGTCCAGTTTGTGTTGTATTTCTTGCCACCCCTTCTCATCTTTACTAGTTTCCATAATAAACAAAATATCAGGTTGTTGCTTCCTAGTCAGCCTCTTCAACTTAGCAACTGTCGAGGAGCTTCCCAAACCACGACAGTTGTAGCTTAGAATTTTCTTTGGGCTCGACGGCCTTGCTCCTCGGCAATGTCCGCCACATCGTCATCCACATTAGTATTAGAGAGGGATTTAGAACGTTTATCGCCCAAAGGGGCCTCATCTATATCCATATCATCCGGAGTTCTTCGTTTACCCATGTCTATTTTGTCTTGCTTCTGCTTTTGAGAATCAGGGGCCTTTCTATCCACTCGAATCCATTTTTTCCCTCCTTTGTTATTTCGTCCGTTGCTTGTTTGTCCACTGATAATCACGCTTTCATTGCTATGTGTTTTGTCTTTTGCAGCCGCTGCTTCAGAGGTACCCTCACCCTCACCTATCTAATCAGAATTCTGCTTTCCAGTTGGGCTCTGGTGGCCAACCTTACTCTCATCCCCTTGCTTTTTCTCAACAGCCTTTTCCACCGTAGAATCATTAAACTTGATAACCAGTAGTTCTTTAGTGAGAATCTCAGCTTGCTTTTCAACTTGTTCGTCTTTCTCTGCTTGCTGTTCCAACTGCTTTACCTCCAAAGTCTTCTTCCGATTTGATCTTTCCTCTGCCTGAACTTCCTTCCACAATTTTACTAGCTGATGAGGCTTGTCTTTTTCTTTCAGAGACATCTTTTTCAGGGGGGGGCTCAGCTCTCAGCCAGGGACCATAAGGATCTTCCTTATCAGCTTCTCCTTCCAGCAATAGGGGGCAAGACTTCTTGAGATGACCAAGCAATCCGCACTTGAAACAGAAAATAGGTAACCTCTCATAACCTACTCTGTATGACACCGGGCCGTCTTTACTTTGCATTTTGACAATCCTTCATAGAGGTTTCTGCACACTCACAGACACTCTGATACGTAAATAGTCACTACGACTCCGGAGTGCAGCTCATCCCAACGGATAAAGCTTCCAAACATAGCTCCGACTTTCTCCGCCATTTGGACGTTTCTCATATTCAGAGGGAACTTCCTAATGCGAACCCAGAAATCAGCCCATGAAAAATCCAGTTTTGTCAAATCCATATCAGGAGGTACTTTCTTGAAGATCAGAAGCTGACGCTCTAAATGCCAGTCCTCCATAGAGGACTTTGTTCTTATCTTCATCATAGTTGTAGAGTTGAATACTCAAAACCTCGTCTTTTGTAACTTGTAGATAGAAATCTTTCCTCAGTTTAGGCTTCACTAAGAATCCTCTTGAGGATACGAGCATATGGTAGCGAGCCCTTAATGACTTTTCCAGCAAGGCCCAGTTCTCTAATGGCTTCTTCGACTCCTTCAGTAGCAATAGTCTCTTCGAAACTTATGGTCGTTTCTTCTTCTTCTTCAGTTAATTCAATACTCGATAGCTTTTTTGCTATCTCATGTTCCATTGTTGGTGCAGGACCTCCGATAAGAGGCAAACATCAACAAAAATGAAACTTCGGGGACAGCCAACAGACAGAGGCGGGAGCAGAGGGCGGTGACAAGGGAGAGGAACCACAGAAAGAAAACCACGGGACAGGGGAGGCAGGGGAACAGAGTGAAAAGAGGATGGAGTGAAACAGAATCAGGAGATGATCTGTGACGAAGAAAACACGATCCAAACAAGTGAGAAGATGAAATTTCACCACCAGAGTTAAGTGAGAAGACAGAGGGAACTCTCCGGAGTCAGAGAGAAAAAACTCAACTAATCAACTTGTGTACTATTTAGGACTCTAGGCATGACATATTTTGTGGATCTACAACTCAAGAAAGTAATTTTCTTTCAATTAATTTCACCTAAACGGGTCTCCCCCAAATTGCTTTTCGATCAAGCTTTCCCACAAAATGGGATGGGCCATAATATTCGGATCAAGTTGTCTCACTATGAAACACATATCCCTGGATTGGGGAACAGGCCCATATGCCTTCATGGACAAACAGAAGGCCTAATATATAAAATATTGCAAACAACAAAGTAATAACACGTGGCAAAAAAGAAAAAAAAACAAAGTAATCAGTAATTACACTGTTTCTTCTAGGTCAATCAAACTGTCACCTAGGGTTCCATTAGAAAAAAAAAAAACAAAGTGACAGGCAAGAATATGAGCAGCAAAGCAATCAAAAGAGCAAAGAAAATGTGCAAAGCCATTTTCTAGATGAGACTACAGGATGCTGACAATTGACATTACACAACAGCAACAGTCCCCAAAAAAGGCGCACAATGGTGTGGTGGTGAGTTACAGAAGAATGGGAAGCCTTATCCAATTTGCTTTCCACGGCCAGTGGGGGAATCTAGGCAAACTAAAAAAAATCAGTGCAAGATACATAGTATCATCATCCACATATAGACAGTTTTCTGTTCTACCAAAAAACAAAAAAGACAGTTTTCTGTGTGTTATTTGTATAAAGGTTGTATCCATGCGACTTTCACTGGCCCCATCCCATGCAACAGATTCCAAAACTGGCGAAGGAAGGGAAGGAAGCAAGGTCATTATCATCTCATCGATCTTACAGCTCAAACGGAACCTTGCTTTTTCTTGGCCAAGAACTTTCTACTTGTCACATTCTGGGTCCCCTCCCCTGCCATCTCGGTTCCTTCTCATCCTCCATTGTTCGATTTGAGTTGTGCTGGGATGTTGCGCAGATAGATGAATATGTTTTACCTCTTCGGATATACTATACGACCAGGTTTGTTAGTTGGGACCTGGTGATGATAATGCCTTAGCATGTTGACTCTCCATTTCCAGAAGCATCAACGACTTCTGTCTTTGGTATCTGTTCCTTTTTGCTGCCATTGCTGCAAAACAATAGCACAAAATTTCAGGAGCAGGGAGTGAGTTGCCGTATTTCATATTCTGTGCCTGAACAAAAATTCAGCAAAGAAGCCTCTTTCTTAACATGTTTGAATGTATCTACTCTGCTTCAATCTCTAGGGCTGTACCTAACAGGCAAGACCTTTCTGTGATTACAGTTCTTAATATGATTTGGAAAGCAAAATTTGGGACATATTCAGGCTCGTAATTCTGACTATTTGTATTATCTGCTGGTTTTGGTCGGGAATACTAGGATATATATCCAATAGAGCAACAAGGACATTAGTTATGCATGGTCAGATATGCATGCAAAGACAAATAACAAGTCATCTGCCTTTATAAAGATGAATTGAGCTTAGACGATCAACGTGTTAAAAAACTCCATGCTACAACGAATCTTGCCACACTAAATCTCAAAATCAAGGTTTGGTCAGTTGCCATTAGTTGGTTATTGGGGGCCTCCCGAAAACATCCGGGCCGGAACATGGCTTTCAAATTACCGAGAAAAGCTATTAGAAAGAAAGAATTCGATTGCACAGGAATCGTTGAAAGAAAAGGGTAGCAGATGACAGCCTTCGACCTGGAATGGTTAATGTCTATTCAACATGACTACAGCAGGAAAAGTTCTACCACAATAAACCAGCAATAATGAATTCACGGCTATTCAACGTCTGTAGAGGATTTCTATGGCAAGCAACCAACATTGATAAAGTTCCTGGATTAACACAGACAGAGAAATCTATGCCACCTTTTGGAGACTATAAAAGCTTATTCGCTTTAACAATCATCTTCAAGCCGGATTTACCCACTACTTAGACTCTGAAGTTTTCATAAGAGTGGCCACTAACCTACTTACTCTCCACAATGCTTCCAAGTAGCTTATCTCTCACTGTCAACTTATGGTAGTCAATAACAGATCTTGGTATCTTCTTAATATAATAACTACCTATTGATATCTGAAGCTTCAGATGTAGCAAAATGAAAACACCACAAACACAAAAAATTCAAGAGGTCCTATAGTTTAACCCGATGATAGTCACTAAACTAGCTATAACATGGAAATTTGAGCTTTGAAATGTTCCAGATATCATATATGCAAATTAAAGAAACAAACTTGGAATTTTTTAAAATACTTACACATTAGGTCATGAGGTGGAGCAAAGTCATAATCATGTCTAGTCCTTCTGATCCAGCATATGTAGATCACGAAAAGAATCCCAAGGAATACCACAACACAAGCTATAGCGATACCGATTTTGCCACCCTTGGATAAATGACCATTTTCCCACACTAAGGAGCAGTCTGGTAATGAGGGTACACCACACAAGGCTTTGTTACCTGAAAGGCTGCAAAACCAAGGTCCTCTTTCATTCAGTAATGAAATGAAACATTTTAAATGGAACCTTTTAAGTATCTTAAAGGTAACGAGGGTGATACCAACAAAAAAAATAACCTTACAATGGAACCACGTAATATATGTATAAGGAATAAGCTACACTATCCAATGGCCCAGCTGTACTACTGATGACCCAAGTCCCAACTTGTAAAAGATTATGAGCAATTATGGGCTCTGGGAGCACCATAGCCAAGTAGCTTTAATGGTAATCATGGCAGTGATTTTACCATCAGCCTAGACCCTGCATTGCTCCATATGAAGTCACCTCACCTCTTAGACAATAGATGAGAAAAAAGGACTCGAAAGTCCATAGTTTTTTGGACAGAAACACACCGGGTAAATATACCACAATAGAATTATGGTCTCAGTTTTTTTGACAAATCAATTATGGTCTCAGTTAATGAACACGAAAATGCTACAAATGGCACTTCCTTGCCTAACTGGGTCTGATTTAGAGCTTTCCATTGCAAAAGGAAAGTGAATGTTTCTGACAAACCCGTATGAAGAATATGGTAGATGTATATACAACGGACTTCTGTATCAACAGAGGCTAGTCAGCAATGGACTCAAATTTTATAGTTGGCTAGCCTCCTGAGATAAATTACATGGCTAGAATTTAAAGGGACACTAAGACTGACAGGAAAATATTGCATGGTGACCTTGTGATCTTTCTCTTTTACAATAAACTTTGCAGGATGGTGCCATAATGTCAAAGACGGTTGAGAAAAAGAACTAACTTCAATACATCACATAATATTACGCGACGCTTATGATTTGATAGTTTCAGAAAATATTTCAGAATATTACATATTGTGAAACATTGCAGAAAGAACTTACTTGATGGATCCACCATGCATACCAATAGAATAAAGTTCTTCTGGGACTCGCCCTTCTAATAGGTTATCATTCAATAACCTGGAAAAAGAGTTACGAGGTCAATCCAATAGCCAAAGGAGTATGACAAAGTTCCAGCAATTAAAGGTAATCTACTGATGACTTAACAAAGGGTAACAGAAACAGTAAAAATCTGGCTGAGCCCATCCATTTCCATTCTCCCACTGAATGAGGTAATTCATTCACCCATGAATTACAATACATTCAAATTGTCTAAGGACCAGTAAAGCAGCTCTATGCTTCATCTTATTGCAAATGTGCTAAACAGGTTTTCAAACGCAGGAAGGGTTCAACAGTATGTCCTCGTATGGGATAGGTATAACAACACTGAATTCATTGAGCAATATATTCTTTCATACACTTTCTATTTGAGTTTCAATTCAGTGCTATGAATGAATGTGATAGAAATGTAACAGCAGATTATGCCATTCTATCTCAAAAAGATAATACAATGTTGCCAAGCCACTATAACAAGTCACCATCCAATCACCACACTTTACGGCAAAGGAAGGGTTCAACAGAATGAATCAAATGGACACCATAAAATTTGAATTTCATTTAAATTTATGTAAGATTTTGCAAACATGCATTGGAGATATAGAAGTGTAATACAGAGTAACCAATACAAGAAGACAAACTTACATTAATTTCAGACTCGAAGAAGTTAAACTTTCTGGTATGGGACCTGAGAACTGATTGTCTGATAAATCCCTACACAGGATAAACCCAAATCATAAGCAAGCATACAAAAAAGTCACATAATTAAGCAAATGCTCTTCATAGTGAGTTTGGCTTCAGAATTGTGACTACATCAAATGATAGCTAAAGTATGTATGACTAGATACAAAAGAGTTATGTCATCTATTAACCCCCAAGTCACGACATGGGAGCCTCAGATATCCATTATCAACCAAAGCGGCAAGAAGAATTTGACAAACAAATCAAGTTTACTAATATTGAAGTGTAGAAATACTAGAACATCAGAGAAGCTAGGGCCTAGATGGTAGTTTGTGAAAAAGCAAACGAACTAATGTGATATATCCTGGCCTGACTTCAGTTTCCAGCAAGCAAAGTACGACTGGTATCATTACATGAGCTGCACGAGAGAAGGATGAGCTGCTAAGCTACATATACTTCAATGTTAAGGTAACCTTCTATCTGTTTAACATTAATCCAAAAGCAGATAAGCAAAATAAAATGCCTGCCATGTTTGCTTACTGTTAACAGATCCAGAATACAAAATCAGAAACTTCATCTTAAAATGTGTTGCCAGAGGACAAAAAACTTATTCCTATGACATAATAACTTCGAAGAAACTCAAGCAAATAACATCAAACTGAGCATTAACTGCATGCTACTTACAGCCGTACGAGAGATTTATGACCGAGCCCATCAGGTAAGTTTCCTCCCAATGAATTGCCACTCATATTCCTGTATATTTGAAGAACATTATGCAATTATAATTATTTAGCTACACTGGATGCATATAAATTTTCGATTCAAATAGAAAACTGAAGTTCTCAAAACTGTGTCAGAATCTAACATCGGCTTCTACAGAGAAAGCTGAGGGGTGGTAAGTTCCCTTTTGAGTAAACCTGATCACTTCTTATGCTTCCTTTCTGTACTGAGAAAGCTAGCAGTAGAAAGCAGATAATGAAGGATAGTGACTAGCATGCGAAGTTTATTTGTTGGAATTCCAAAAGGAAAAGTCTAGTAATAACAGACAACTGCCTCTAACAGTAATTGTAGAAATAGGATTCCTATAAGTATGTTTCCATTTTAAGCTATACTGTCACAAAGTCAAAAGTTCATTAGAATGTTGGTAGCAGATACTTACAAGCTTACCAAATTCGTAAGGAGACTGATTTGATCACTTATGAACCCTTTAAGGCCTTGACTCCCAAGATCTCTGAAATAATGTAGGAGAACAGAAGTAAAATGAGCGAGGACGAAAACCATGACCACACGCACTAGATCCAGGAAGTCGGAGAATGCTCACATTTGGGATATGACAAGGCCGGTATCATTAATGTCTGGACGGCATGTAACCCCTTCCCAAGCATCCCAGTTCGTGGGAGCACAAGGATCACCATTCCAACCCATCCTATCAGGAACTCGGAGAGAGTCTTTCAATGCTTTCATGGCAGTCACTACAAACAAACAGAAACACCTGATCAGTGAACTACAATTCTGAGAACAAGAACAGCCTTCATTGCCAACCTTTCTCCACCGTTATCCATGCATGACCCTACCTCAAGAAACTAAGTAACATGCAATTCGATGATTTCAAAGAAAGAAGAAAACCCAATTTGAACTGACTGAGTGCAGCAGAACCAAGTAGCAAAAGCCGTTCAATCATACCTTGCTCGGGCAAAGTGGCGATATCATTGGGAACAAGAGCGTAATTCTCAATCCCGCTTATAATAGGCGCGCCACCAGCTACCGGCACCAGCTTCACGCTCAGAGTAGTGCTGCTCAAGTTATGCACAGTGTAGCTAAAACTATAAGCTGCGAAGCTCCCCACCTGCGCAAATATGTCGACTCTGCTGGCGTTCTTCTCATTCACCAACACATCGAAGACTCTCTGCCCCTTCTTGTTGACGCTGGAGTCAATCTCAGCGAAATGGAACCACAGCAAGTAATCCATCTTCGCGTCCACCTGAATTTCATACTCCAGCACTCCATTCCCGGTAACCGCCATCTGATACAGCTTCATCGGGAAGTAATTCGGCGCCTGATTGACTCCCGAAATCGACTCCCTGGTGGAGACGACGCGGACAATTTTGGAGGTGTTGGGAGTGCGGAGCTCTTCGTCGGACTGCCACGATCGGCCGAAGTAATCGACGTCGTTGGTGAAACCCGGCCCCCATTGGTCGCTCCCACAGGACAATCGGCCGTAGTTGACCAAAATAAAACGGTCACCAAGATCGGCGGCGGAGTAGGACAACGGATCGACCTGGCGGATTTCGAGTGAGCCAATTACGGGCGGGTCAGTGGCGATACTGTAGAAGCAGACATCCGCCTCCCCGTCCTTGACGAAGGCGAAGAGATCGGAATAGGCGCCGTCGCGAGCTAGGGATTCTGGCCAGGGGGAGCGCCAGGAGAAGACCAGAGTGCCTTCCAGTGAAGCGTCGAAGCTAGGGGAGTGGGACTTGCCGTCGTAGTTGTCGTAGACGGTGAAGGTGCGGAAGTAGTAGCGGCCGGAAGGGAGAGGGAGAATGTAGCAGTTCTTTTTCCCGGAGGAGAGCGGGAAGTAGCGGAGTGTCTTCTCCTGCGGGTGGCGGAAGTGGAGTGGCTCGGAGACGACGGAGGTGGATCCGCCGGTGTAGTAGCGGTCGGCGAGCCAGGTGGTGTTGAACGGATCGGTGACGTTGGTGGGGCCGCCGCAATCAATGTGGTAGGCAATATCTGCTCCACCACCACACACAAGAAAGCAAAGAAGGCATCAAACAAACAAGAAACAAACAAAAAGAAAGCCATTAACAGCAAGCAAGCATTGCAGTAGTGGGAATTACCAAAGGGGGCGGCGGAGAGAGCTGATTGGAAAGAAGAGAAGAAGCGGAGGAGGAAGAAGAAGAGCAGTAGAAGGAGAGGCATGGCGGTGGTGGTGGAATGGGAATTCAAGAAGAAGAAGAAAAGGATGGGGAAGTGTAGTCTGGAAAGTGGAGTAAATAGAGAGAGAGAGAGAGAGAGAGAGAGCAGGAATTGAAGAAAGGGAAAGTGAGGATTGATGATAGGCGAGATTAGCGGTGGAGAGGTAGGTGATGGTGACCGGAATTTGATGCTGGAAAGTTGGGGTGGACTTGGACTATATCCACACTGACTACAGCTTACGGTAATGGATTTTTGGAAGCGGAGGTCTGCAACTCGATTGCCAAAAATGGCGATGGTGGAATCTAAGAAGAAGGAACAGAAATGGTTTTTTGGTAGTTAGGGAATTCTGTTTTACAGAGCGGGAAAGGTGGGGAATGGGGATTAGGGATTAGGGATTGGATTGAAGATTAATGGTGAAGTGATGAGGTCAAAAGGGGAGAATGGCTGGCATGCATTATGTCTAATTCTTTTCATTAAAGCAAGTTCTTGGTTGACTTATTAGCACAATCGGACTATTTTCTAGTAAATTGAGATTTTGATACATGGAGATGTGAACCCCACGAAGAGGGAAAAAGAGGGTGAGATAACTTATGTGACACATTTATTAGATTGGTAGACATGCCAATGATATTTTCTTATAGTATGGTATGTGATTATTTGTTGGGTATACTACGAAGATTCGACCTTCTTGGTAGATGAAAAATATTTTCGAGTTTGTTCATTGTTTATGATTTTTCACCTCTGAATATATGCATTCACACGCAAATAACTTGATATATTTTATACTAATTTCATCTTTATTGTGATAGACATTGTAATGTCATGGAATCATTTCAGTTGCAACAAGTACAAAGCGACATGTGACTGAGAAACTTGTATATAGAACTTCGAATTGTTCAATCCTTAAACTCTCATCACTTTGATGGTAACAATGTGATGTTAGATGTCACTAATATTGTACAACCTTGTAGATCATTTGTTGTTTTTCGAAACCTTATGGATCTAACTTAGAATACTCTTTGAAGAATGAAGAAGCACCTAAAAATAAAATGGATAATAATCAAATCAATTCCCTAATATAACTAGAAATTCGTTATGGATTGATATTCCTTGTTGGACTAGGATTACTAAGTTGATGCGCAGATTTAGGTATTACTCGGAGTAAAATTTTGAAGGTAACCTACTTTCGTACATTGAACATGAAATCCTAATGCAACCCGGATTCCAAGTCGTTAATGGAAAAGGTATACAAGTTTAGTCAACATTGCTCGTACTTCTTAGATTAGGAGTTATTGATCCTTATCTTAACTGGACTAGGACTCTCATTGGTCGCCTGTTTACTGATAGCAGAGTCTCGGCTGTCGAACTTCACGAGTCAATCAACAAGCCATGGCAAGGTCAAGGCCGAATCAGGGTGAGGCCGATTGCTCACAGTCTCTTTGAGTTTGTGCTCCCAATGAAACGGCCAAACAATGGGTGCTCAAACAATCGCCCCTGGGTTATTTCGGATAAAATCCTACACCTCCGGCCTTGGGTTCCCAACATCACACAACGTACCTTCGACGAGCTTGCTATTGCTCCATTCCGGGTTCAGTTGTGGGATGTCCAAGAGGAGTGTTGTACTCAACGGTTTGGACGGACTGTGGCGAACGCTACGCTCGGTCGAGTCTTGGAGTCGGGGGTGTACTCGTGCACAGATTCGGGTCACTGATTTATAAAAATCAAAGCTCTTATAGACTTCTCCAAACCTCTTCGCTCCCAAGATATGGCAACTAATGAAGAGACAGGCGAGTTCTGGATTCGGCTTAAGTACGAATATCTCCCCAGTTTCTGTTATAGCTGCGGCCGGGTTGGGCACTCCCGCCAAGACTGCTCCTTCGATCCTCCCACTCGAAAAGAAAGGTTTGGCCATCACATGTCGATCAAGAAGTTGGGAAGGAGGGTTTTTTAGGAGGAGGAAGGCGTGCCAGCCTTTCATGGCAATCCCAAATTTGTTTGGATTAATACTGCTGCACAAAACCGTCGGGATGCGTCAGCTAGGCTGCAACGACCCTCGTCTGACATGAACAGGAGGGAGGCTGAGATTAATACGAGGTCTGCGATTGAAGAGAGGCCGCTGTTGATGGGAACCTCGACCAGCCCTTCTTGACGACTGAAGCGCGGAATCAAGTAGGGAGGAATCTGATTCGTGTCCAGATCACGAAACCCCTGAAGATCCACTTGGGGAGACAAAGTCGTCGAGGCAAATTGAAGAAGGCAAGTGACAACGTTCCTATGGAATTGCCGAAAGGGGATGCTGAACCGCAAATGACACGGCGACGCAGGCTTATTTTGGAAGAAGAATCAGAAGATGAGTTCCATATTCAAAATATCCCTAGTCCCACTCTGGCGTGCCCTTTGAGTGAGACTATTCAGATTGCTAAGACTGCTGAGCTAGCCAATAATGCTGGCGGCGCTCCTTCCTCTGTGCGAAACCTTGTGTCAAATAAAAAAAAGGGGGAAAATGTGAAGGGAGATTGTTCTCCACAGAAAGCTCCAAGGAAGGTGAGGCCCAATGCCCAACAGCCACGTAAACGGCGGGCTCTCGCTGCCACAAACAACAGCTCCAAAAATGATGGGTTGTCTTGTTCTCATACAGATCAGAAGAGGGCCGAGGTGTTGGCGGCGGATTCGCCAGCTCTGGTGGAGCCCTTATGCCCCCAACCAGCCGATGCAATCAATGGGGTGGTGGAATCGGAGGAGTCGTTATCAGGTTCTAGTGAGCAACCCTTTGAGATTCGCCACCGGGAGACGCAGGTGAAGGGGAAATTCAAGCGGTTGGCTCAATCGTCCCGCGTGCGTAAGGTTGTGAAGGCATTTGAGGCTGGGCTCACCATGAGTGATCCAATCAATGGGCAAGGGTTGCAACACCCACTCACTTTGGACGACATGGTGGCGGATAAGGGAGTGCCAAATGGAAGTGATCTTAATGACAAGACCTTTAATGAATACGGTTCCAATTTATGTGAACCTGAGGAGGAGGGTAAGAAACGCCGGATTGATGATGTTAATGGAGATATTGCTGACTCCCCATCACCTAAAAAACTGTTTGTGGAAGACAAAGATGAACTGGAAACGGTGGAGGTAGTTGTTGCTTGGTCCCCGGGGATTGATGCCTCAGTTTTTTTTTCATTCCAATTTCTGTATTTGTGTTCGAATCAATGAAAGTGATTTCTCGTATGTGGTGATTTTAGTTTATATAAGTTGTAATGGGGCGATTCGTACTTCCCAATTGGACCAACTTCTTGACATCTGTGCGGATATCCATCTTCCCTATGTGATCATAGGAGACTTTAACGTTACTCTTAATTCGGGAGAAAAAGATGGTGGGCTTCCTTGGAATACTCCTCACGCCCTGAGCCTTCGTGATTTTGTTCAAAATCTGGGCCTTCATGACCCCGGATTTCTTGGTGACCAGTTTACTTGGCAAATAAATGTATGGGTATGGCATGCATTCGCGCTAGATTGGATAGAGCTTTATGCTCCTAGAAATGGGTGGATCTATTCCCAGTAACCCTAGTAAAACATTTTAAGGACCAAGGTTCTGACCATCGAGCCCTTCTTCTCTCTGACAAACCTTATGCCCGTAATAGCTGACCCCTGTTCCGTTTTGACGCCCGATGGGCGGATAATCCGGAGGTTAGGGCTATGGTGCAATTTGTCTGGCAGGAGGAGATCCAGGGCAATCCGATGTTTTGACTATGGGAGCGCTTAAAGAAACTCTGTCATCTGCTGTATGACTGGAGCAGGGCTGACACTACTAATTTGTTGAGGAAATATCCGAACCCTCCAAGCTGAAATTGATAGGATTAAATTAATCCACCCTAAGAACACGACTTATTTTCATAAGGTCACCAGAGCTCTTAGGAAGCGTAATTTTGTTGCCGGCCTTAGGAGTGATGAAGGTGAATGGGTTACGACGGAAAATGGGAAGGCTACCATTGCCAATACTTTTTATCAGACTCTGTTCACCTCAGAGAATCGAGTGTCGGATATTTTGGCTCGAGTGGCCTCTCTCCCCATTTCTCACTGTGTTACGCCAGCGATGAATGCTGGCCTCACAGCTGAAGTTCTCCCTCAGGAAATTCGAGATACGGTATTCTCGATGGGATCTAAACAAGCTCCGGGCTCTGATGGTTTCACAGGGAAAATTTTTAAGGCCTTTTGGGATGTTGTGGGGCCTTCAGTAATTTATGCAGTTACCTCATTCTTTGCGACGAGTAAAATGCTCTGAAGACTTAATCATACCTGGCTTACTCTGATCCATAAGGTGGACAATGTTGAGTTTATGAGGCAGTTGCGACCTAATAAGATCCAACCCTCGAGCTTCTTGATCAGTGTCGAGCAGCTTCGAGAATTCACAACAACTGAGCTCCGATGGAAGCCAAAACAGGGGTTGATGGTAAGATGGATGCCGAACGTGCAACTTCTCGCCAAGAATTGGGAAGAGGCTCGATCGAACTATCGTCGCAACTCGTCCACGATCGAGGTGATGATCGACCGATGCTGAGCTCGCTTGTTCGGTGGAATCAATTCCACACAACCAAGGACAATTCACGAGAATGACTCGATGAACACAAAAGTTGAATTGATTAAAACGTGGGTTCAATTACAACACAAACTAAAGCTTAAATAGAACCTAGCTAGCCTCGTGAACAAGGGAAATCGTCATAATCCTATTACAACTCGAAAACCTAAGCTGAAACACAAAAGGAAATAGCAATCCGAAACACTTAAGGAAAGAAACTCTTTTCTGCAGCTCGACGTCACCAACAGCCTAGATGCAAACTTTGAGGCCTTCGACTGATGACTTCCAGGTGCACTTTCAATCATCCAACGCCTCTTCTCTGTAGATTAAAGTGCATAGATTCATGGGGTATGAAGCCCCTAACTCGAAGCTCAATCACCCGCCTGGGATAGCACGTCAAAGTATCCTCTCTGGACTCGGTTTTACACTTAGGCAGATTCAGCCTGTTTTCCTGTATCGAGATCCCATTTTGTCGAGCCTGAAAATGGTCCTTCCAAGTATCCCCTTGAACTACCAAGCCTTCCAGCACATAGACGAGCACTTGAAATTTAAAATAAACTTCCAAACTCTCCATTCCATTGCTCCAATGAGAAGAACCGAGGTCGCAAAGTACCCTTCCTGAACTCGTCCAAAGACTTAGCCAAAATTCAATATTGTTCAAACAATTTGGGTTACCTTCTCGAGCAAGTAATTCCAGTTTGGTGAGGAGGCAATCCAGGGTTGTATCAGGCCCCCCCTCTTCAAAAAGCTTTGCCCTCAAAGCTGGTTCCTTTCGCTTTTCAAATCCTGCACAAAATTGACCCCAAATCGGGTCGAAAGTTGGCCTCTCCAACTGGCAAATCTGGAAAATTCGACCAGTGTTCTTCAGTGAACAAATTGGGGATTTGTTATTGAGGCCCGGCCAATCGAATTCGATGATTCTGCTGGCTTCGTTGGGCCTCCAATAGAGCTCCTGTATCCACCCCATACCTCGGCTTTGCATCATCATCGTCGAATCGTCGTTCCCGCCAAATGCCGATTTCAAATTCGAAGAATTCCAAGGAGCCGCATTTGATTTGGGCGTTTCTTATGCAGAGATCCTCGAGCTCAATAGAAGCTTTCCGCAGCTTCGGTCTTCATTGCCCAAGGGTTCTGAAACGTTGGTTGGCGTCGATTCATCCCCAGCTGCTCCAACCCATTCATTCGAATTTTGCTCGTGTTTGAGCGTTTGTAGGGGTGATGGAGCTCGAATTGGTTCCTGCACTTGGGTGGTTTTCGAGCCGTTCCAATTGGTGGAGAAGATTCCCTGACCTTCATGGAGTGTTCCCGTACCTCCGACGAAGTTCAAACCGTTCTGGGGAGCGCCGCCCAATTTGCCCTCTCTCCTCCCTTGCTCTGGCGATCGTCGACATGGTCGGCGACGTCGCGACTTTTGTTCCCTTTTGTATCCAGTGAGCATAAACCGCCGTGTGAGGTGAGTGCTATCACCATGCTTTTCAAGGTCCGCTTGACTAGAGCCTCCACTCGAACGTCGACGACCAGCGGCAAGCTGTCTCTGATCTTCACGAGCTTCTGCGGGAGTTAATGGTTTCAACAGAATCTGCCTTCCATCATGCTTAACCTTGTAGCAATTAGTACCGCCGTAGTGACAGACGCCCCTATCGAACTGCCAAGGACGACCGAGAAGCAGATGAGTGGCCTGCATTGGTGCAACGTCAAACATCATCTCGTCCTTGTATGTACCGATTTCAAACTTGACGAGGGCTTGTCGTTGGACCTTGATCGTGTCGTATTCATTCAGCCAATGCAAATTGTATGGCTCGGGATGTCTTGTTGTGATCAGTCCCAATCTGCTAACCACGTCTTGGCTAACAACATTAGCGCAGCTGCCACCATCAACGATGACAGAGAGCAATTGTCCCTCGACCAAACATTGGGACTGAAAGAGGTTCTCCCTTTGATCGGATTCGGTCTGGTGGATCACGGTAAGAGCCCTTCTATTGACTGCAAACAGTTTTCCAGGCGGTGGGCTCTCGGCCTGGATATCCTCGTCCACTTTCTCACCTTCAGAGTCATTCAGAACATCGTCCGGCCTTTCTTCTTCCTCCTCAGAATAGTACTCACCGTCTTTGAGAACAAGAGCCTTCCAATTTGGGCATTGGTTAGCCTTATGGCCTCGCCCGAAACATTTAAAACATTGAATACTTGCACTGGATCCTTCAAGCTTAGGCTGCTGATTACGAACTACTGGTTTCTCAGCCTCAGTGCGTAGCGGTGTCAAACCAGGAATTGGAGTAATGTCTGAGGTGGGTTTGTTGGCAGGTGGAAATCGCCTTGCAGCGACGAATTTGAGCTGCTTCTCCACCTTGCTTGCCAAATGTAAGGCCTCTTCCAGATCAACGAACGCAGCTCGACTTCTTGACGAATTTCGCGGTTTAGGCCATGGAGGAAGCGAGCAATTGTTGCCTCTCGATCCTCCCAAATGTCAGTGCGCATCATGAGCAATTCTAGCTCACGATAATAGTCTTCGACGGAACGAGAACCTTGCTTTAGACCTTGCAATGTCGCGTGTAACTCCCGCCGGTAATAATCAAGAACAAACCGATCGCGCATAAGACTCCGTAGCTCTGCCCAGGTGGTTACCTGTGGCTGGAGATTCTGCCGACGCCGGAGTTGAATCTTTTCCCACCACTGTGCGGCATAATCAGAGAATTCGTAAGTTGCGAGAGTTACCTTTTGCGGTTCCGTGTATTCTTCACATTGAAAGAACAAGGTAATCTTGCAATCCCAGTCCATATATGCAGAAGCGTTGTTCGTTCCTTGGAACGTCGGAATCACGAGCTTGATTCCCCGCAATTCAGACACAACGCCCTGATCAACGTCAGGTTCCCTCCTCTCATAGCCTCGTTTGGGTTCGGCCGCGATGACTCGCTGCTCCAAATTCTGGATTCGAGTTGCCAGGACCTGCGGAATCTCGTCATTGTGGTTCCTGGCTCTGTTTCCTGCGTTACCCAGGGCATTCTCCGGTGGTGCCAGAGCATCAAGCCGTTGAGATTGGCGTTTGAGTTTTTTATCCAGCCTGTCGAATTGGGCCTGGAATAAAACTCCCATCTCTGCCCTGAATGTTTGCAGCACCTCGGTCATGTTAATTTGCTCCCCAGCCATGTCGAAGTCATTGATTTTAGCCTCGACTCCAGACTCTGTTTCTTCCTCTGATTTTGTCGACGAATGGCAGGGTCACTGGACACAGGTCCTTTAGACCTTGTCCAATGCGTCGTATCCACTGTGTTGAACCAGGCGATGATGCCACTTGATAAGCTCCAACCCTCGAGCTTCTTGATCAGAGTCGAGCAGCTTCGAGAATTCACAACAACTGAGCTCCGATGGAAGCCAAAACAGGGGTTGATGGTAAGATGGATGCCGAACGTGCAACTTCTCGCCAAGAATTGGGAAGAGGCTCGATCGAACTATCGTCGCAACTCATCCACGATCGAGGTGATGATCGACCGATGCTGAGCTCGCTTGTTCAGTGGAATCAATTCCACACAACCAAGGACAATTCACGAGAATGACTCGATGAACACAAAAGTTGATTTGATTAAAACGTGGGTTCAATTACAACACAAACTAAAGCTTAAATAGAACCTAGCTAGCCTCGTGAACAAGGGAAATCATCATAATCCTATTACAACTCGAAAACCTAAGCTGAAACACAAAAGGAAATAGCAATCCGAAACACTTAAGGAAAGAAACTCTTTTCTGCAGCTGGACGTCACCAACAGCCTGGATGCAAACTTTGAGGCCTTCGACTGATGACTTCCAGGTGCACTTTCAATCATCCAACGCCTCTTCTCTGTAGATTAAAGTGCATAGATTCATGGGGTATGAAGCCCCTAACTCGAAGCTCAATCACCCGCCTAGGATAGCACGTCAAAGTAGCCTCTCTGGACTCGATTTTACACTTAGGCAGATTCAGCCTGTTTTCCTGTATCGAGATCCCATTTTGTCGAGCCTGAAAATGGTCCTTCCAAGTTTCGCCTTGAACTACCAAGCCTCCAGCACATAGACGAGCACTTGAAATTTAAAATAAACTTCCAAACTCTCCATTCCATTGCTCCAATGAGAAGAACCGAGCTCGCAAAGTACCCTTCCTGAACTCGTCCAAAGACTTAGCCAAAATTCAATATTGTTCAAACAATTTGGGTTACCTTCTTGAGCAAGTAATTCCAGCTTGGTGAGGAGGCAATCCAGGGTTGTATCACGACCTATCAGTTTATGCCAATTTGTGTACAAAATTATTACCAAAATCATGGCTGGGCGATTGGCTGCTATCCTGACTCAAACCATATCCGAGGGTCGAAACGCCTTCATACGGGAACGACAAATAGTAGAAAATATCCTTCTCTGACACGAATTGATGCATTACTTGAAAATCAAAACGCGAGGTAAGAAAGGGTTCATGGCTCTAAAGGTTGACATGGAAAAAGCCTATGATAGTGTTGAATGGTCGTTTCTTCTTGCGGTTTTGGACAAGATGGGTTTCAGTTCGGTTTGGAAAACATGAATGCCTCCGATCCACCTCGTTCTCGGTTCTGATGAATGGCACTCCGTCAGGCTACTTCTCCCCGTCCCGGGGGCTCAGACAAGGAGACCCTTTATCTCCATTACTGTTCGTTATTTGCAAAGAGGGGTTTGCGGCGCTCTTGCGTAAGGCCATTTAGGAGAAAAAGCTAGAAGGCAATAAGGTGGCTCCTCGTGCTCCCATGATTTCTCATTTATTCTTTGCTGATGATTCTTATCTGTTCCTGCGTGGATCTCTCTAGGAATGTGAGAATTTACTTGAGGTCCTGAATGAGTACGAGGAACTTAGTGGTCAAAAGGTTAATTTGGCTAAATCAGCGTTATGCTTTAGTAAAAATATTCGTTTGCCGGATCAAGAGTTTTTGGCTCAGATTACGGGTGTGGGTGCGGTGGGCGTCCATGATAAGTATCTGGGCCTTCCAACGCTCTTCTCCCGATCCAAAATGGATACCTTCCGGTACTTGGAAGAAAAATTTCTTGAGCGACTTCAGGGATGGAAGCAGAGGACGTTGTCATGGGCAGCAGAGGAGACTCTAATTAAGTCGATTGCTCTAGCGCTACCCTTGCATGTTATGTCCTGCTTCAAACTTCCCCTGTCTCTTTGCCGGCTCCTCGACAAGCATGTGGCTCGCTTCTGGTGGGGGCTGTTGAGGGGCAACCAAGGATCAGGTGGATATCTTGGCGGAATATGTGCAAAAGTAAGCATGATGGGGGGATGGGGTTCCGTCGCTTTGAACAATTCAATCAGGCTTTGTTGGCAAAGATTGGTTGGCAGATTCTCAACGAACCTCATTCCCTTCTGGCTCAAGTCTATAAAGGGAAGTACTTTCCTAATGGGACCTTTCTTAAAGCAACAGCGCGGTCTCGCCCTTCTTGGGGGTGGCAA
Organism: Linum trigynum; assembly: GCA_964030455.1. Taxonomy (NCBI): domain Eukaryota; kingdom Viridiplantae; phylum Streptophyta; class Magnoliopsida; order Malpighiales; family Linaceae; genus Linum; species Linum trigynum. The sequence continues at coordinate 8,471,931 of OZ034819.1, forward strand.
GGTATCTTATACGGACGCCAACTGCTGGAGAAGGGGTTGTGGTGGCAGATTGGGAACGGGAGGACGCCTTCTCTGCTGGAGTCCAACTGGGTTCCTCAATCCCATCCTTGGCCCCTCGTCGCTAACCCTCGGGTGTTGCCGGTAGGAGGGGACCCTAAGGTTGAGGAGGTCATCTGTCAGGGCGAAGGGCGTTGGAATTATGTCAAGCTAAGTCAGTGGTTTGACCCGGCTACCTGTGCGGCAATTAAAGCTATTCCCCTTCCATGGCAAAGTGTGGAGGATCGCCTCATTTGGCATAACTCTCCTGATGGTATTTTCACTGTTAAGTCGACTTATCAGCTTGCGGTTACTCTTGATAAGCAGCAAGGGCGCTGGCGATCTATGGCTAGTTGGATGTATAAGGCCAGTTGGATTCGACTTTGGGAGGCCAATATTCCGCCTAAGCTCAAAGTCTTTGTCTGGCAGTTATTCCATCGGATCCTCCCAACTACGGAGGCCTTGCGGGAAAAGGAGGTTACGGTGCTCCCTCGATGCCCGGTTTGCTGGGCGGAGTCTGAAACAATGGAGCACTTGTTTTTGGACTGCCCGGTGGCGCGAACTTTGTGGGAGTATTCGGGAATGGATTTTCTGGGTGAAGGGTTGTTGGCTCGAAAAGCCCTCACTTTGTATCCGACTATGAGTCGGTTCTTTGATTTTCAGTCCTGACTTAATTCCAGGATGTAACGATCTCTTATCTCTTATCAATCAATACGATTATCTTTTGTCAAAAAAAAAAAAAATTATAACCGGCCATCATTTGGTTTATTCTTAGCCACCAATTCTAGAGTTAATTCTCTACTTTAACATACCGTTTGGTATAAAGAATTCCATAAGCTTTAAGAAATTCATTTTGGAATGAAACACTTTTGTGTTTGGTATTTAAAAGAATATATTTTCAATTCTAAATTTTGAATTCCATGGAATTGGAACTAGTTATAGCAATTCCGAGGAATTGAGATGGAATTTTCAAATGAATTTCACAACTATTTGCTAATTATAATAGAGTGCTCTTTTATAACTAAATTACTTATACATATGACATACCAAACAGAGGAATTCATTTGACAATGAATTTTACACGACAATTCATTCTATTTCTAAAGATTTGAATATGACATAACAAACACAATATTTCATTTGACAATGAATTCTACACGATAATTCATTTTAGGCAAAATACACTTTCATAGCATAATTATTCACGTTGTGACAATAATAGACACTTTTTTGAAAAATGCACAAATGTAGCCACTTTTTCAAACTTGCTTGACAACTATAGCCATTTTTGTTACAAACTTTAACGTCGTTACGAACGCCGATAGTAACCTCCACGTGTCGCTGAGGTGGATGCCATCTGGACGACACATCATCACCAACTGGACGTCTTTATGCCACCTAGATGCCACATCATATAAAAAGTAATTTTAACAAAAAAATCATTAATTTTACAAAAGAAATCAAATAAAATTTTAGAAAGAAAAAAATTGTTTATTTTATTTCCTCTTTCTCTCTCTGATATGGATCTGGGAGGTCAAAGTAGGCACGACTGTAGATCACTTATTTCAATAATTTATTCACTATATGCAATCTGTACTCTTTCGTTCCTTCCCCAAATCCCTTTCCCACCAGCGCTGCTTGTCTTCCTCCTTCAACCTTCTTCAGCAGATCCAAAACCATAACTCCTATCTTTAAATCCCTCTCTTTCCCCATCAATTACTCGATTTCGCCATGATGGGGGTGATGCATCTCCACTGCATCATAAACCGAATACAAATGAGTGGGTGGCGGAGACAAAGCTGGAAGGCACCTACGAATCGATTTAGAGCTCCAACTGCTGTGAGAGAGGTAAGGAAGAGAGAATCAGCAGATCCAAAATCAACGACGACATCTCCGTCACGGTGGAGATATCTGGCCATCTGGATACAGGTGATGATTAATTAGGCGATCCAAGGAAAATTTGGGTAGTGATAGATTCGACGATGGATGATGACGATGAGTGGCGGGGGAGTGATGGAGGGGGCAAGGGAGGTTTTAGGCGTCGTCGAGCTCCATCTACGCCATCAACGGAGGTGGCTGCGAACCTCCCGATGATGGAGGTGAACTAGAGCCGCCGACCACAGTGGCGACGCCGATAGCAGAGCAAGAGCATGCGTTGACGCGTCTATGGAGGGAGGTTGTCGCCAGATCGGATCTGGTGAAGGAACTGCAAGGATTGTGGAGGAGGGGAAGTCATATAGTCATGTGTGTGGGTTAGCCATGCTTCTGGTCAGCGAGGGAGTGGCTGAGCACGACGGGAGCATTGGCGGCGACGTTTGTCGTTGTGGATGGTGGGTTGACCTGGTCAGTGACGGAGTTGGTGGGTACGACAGGGGGATTGACGGAGCCGTGGAAACTCGTCGTCGATCTAGAGTGAAGGTGGAGGGGTTTCACCGAGAAGAAGGAGAGAAACGAAATGGTAAAAGTAAATCAAAATTGTTGATTAATTGGTAAAGTTACATTTGACCATTTTTTTAATCAATAAATTAAAAAACATATTCCACCTTTGCCACGTAGATGAAATTCGGCCACGTCATAAACAATCATTTGTATAGTCAGCAGTAGTGAGGAAATCGTTAAAGTTATGGACGAAATGGCTATATCAGTGTATTTTTCGAAAAGTGGTTATTATTGTCACAACGCGAATAATTATGACTATGAAAGTGTATTTTGCCTTCATTTTACAATGAAATGAATTCTCCATCCATTTGACACCAAGAATTGTGTAAGTGATTTTGTCCTAAGATGTCACTCATAGTTTGTAGCCATCATGATTATTGCTTAGCTGATAAGACTTAAGAGGTTCCTTTGTTGCATGTAGAAAGCCTTTCAACACAATCCACAAGTGGCCCGATTAAGACAAACCATGAGCCCAACCTCACTCGATCCCATCATACGGATACACCCAAAAAGAAAGGCTAATACTACGGTAACACAGCTATGATTGGTCCACGTTACTGAAGCCCAGCCCAATTCCCACGTATCGACGTGTCAATCGTGGCGCCTTCAGAGTTCAGACTTACAATCTCCTCTCGTGCCTTCGTCGTCCACAAAAATTACCCGTCATAACTGTCCACTATAATTCTGAAACAGTGCCTAAATAATCAGAGCCTGGAATACGAATACAAAAGAAATTCCGCGGAAAGTGGTGGTGGAAAAGTTTACTTGCGAACCGCTTTGAACTTGCACGGCCATGGCTGCCGTGGCTTCCGGCGGAGGCGCTGCCGGCGTTGTACAAGTGAAACTCCAGACCCTCAAGCCCAATAACAAGCTCCAATCTTCATTTCTAGGCCAAAGTCAGCTCAATCTCATCAAACCCAGTTCGAGGAACAAAGCTATCCCTAATCCCAGACGAGCAGGAGGCGGAATCGGAGTTCTGGCGTCAGTGGGAGTAGATGGAAGTCATGAATTGGTTAGTTTGGTGCACAATTTCTTTCTGGGCGTTGGTGTTGGGTTGCCCTGCACAGTGATGGAGTGTGGGGATATCATTTACAGAAGCACTCTGCCGAAGTCTAGTGCGCTAACCATCACAGTTCCTGGCGTTGCTCTAGCTCTCAGCGTCGTGTCTTACCTTTGGGCTACCCCTGGCGTGGCTCCTGGTTTCTATGATATGTTTGTGCTTGCTTTCATCGAGCGACTCTTCAGACCCAGTTATAAAAAGGTAGTCTTTTTTCTTATGCTTCGTTAGCTTTTGATTGTGCTGGCGATGGTTATCAAGGTTAGGGATTGGTTTTCAGGATGAAATTGTTCTGGGGAAGAAGTTGGGAGAAGGAGCTTTTGGGGTGGTCTATAAAGTTTCGCTGGATAAACCTTCTTCGAAGAAGGTACTCTCCAACTGTTTGATGAAATTCCTCTGTGAAAACCTTGTTTATAAATCGATCAACTTATTGAGAAACCCAATGAGCCGTTATGGGTTTTTTGTTGTCGTTGTTGATATGGTGGTTGTTATGGCAGAGGGGAGGTGACCTTGTGTTGAAATTCCTCTGTGAAAACCGTGTTTATAAATCGATCAACTTATTGAGAAAAACAATGAGCTGTGGTGGTTTTTTCTTGTTGTTGATATGGTGGTTGATATGGCAGAGGGGAGGCGACCTTGTGTTGAAAAAGGCAACTGAATATGGAGCAGTGGAAATTTGGATGAACGAAAGAGTTCGAAGAGCTTGTGCTAGCAGTTGTGCTGAATACTTGTATGGATTCCTTGAGGTGTTTGCTCTACTATGAAAATTGACTACACTAAGTATCACTATCTCATGAGAGTAATCAATTTTATCGAAGTACCTTAATGTTGTTTCACATTTGATTCATGCTTTGGCCATTTGGGATCGCAATCTTGGAACTAATTCTCAGAGCTCTTCAAAGAAAGGCAGTGAATATTGGCTTCTATGGAGGTTTGAAGGGGAGGCTACTCTCTATGATTTAATGAAAAGCAAAGAGTTCCCCTACAATGTTAGTACTTAGTACGCTCTTTCAGTACCTCTAATATACACTTTTTTATTTATTATCTCTAATATACACTTGAAATAGTTGCAGTTCATGAGGAATGTTGTATTCTGGATCCGGTATAAGTCTTTAATTATATTGTCAATGGCAGGTTGAGACATTGATTCTAGGGAAGGTTCAGGATTTGCCTAAAGGGATAGAAAGGGAAAGTAGAATCATCCAGACTGTGATGAGGCAGCTCTTATTTGCCTTAGATGGCCTTCACTCCACTGGGATTGTGCATAGGGACATCAAGCCACAGAATATCATCTTCTCTGAAGGTGATAATTTCCTTGGACTTCCCATAGACGATGGGGTTATTTGTACCTACCTATTTTGGATGACATAATTTACACTTTTGTATGCTGAAAACTTGCAGGGTCAAGGACATTCAAGATCATTGATCTTGGAGCTGCTGCAGATTTGAGAGTCGGGATTAACTATATTCCAAATGAGTTTCTTTTGGATCCTAGGTACTTCTCAGCATTTTCATTTAAGATTTAGTTTATACAGTATTATTCGTGGCTTTTATGATCGACTGCTGCCTCTCAGGTATGCTGCTCCAGAGCAATACATCATGAGCACACAAACTCCCTCTGCCCCGTCTGCTCCTGTAGCTACTGCACTGTCCCCAGTCCTATGGCAGGTCTAGCCCCAAGAATCCACGCCATGTCATAGAGAGAAAGATTAAAGAAATGGTTCAGCTTCATTTGAATAAACCAAGATAACTAATATGCTTCTTGGCTTTGGTTTCCTTGTGGCTATGCAGCTAAATTTGCCTGATAGATTCGACATCTACAGTACTGGTTTGATGTTCCTACAAATGGTAAGACAGAGGCTTGTTTTGTTTCAGCTTATTAATAAGAACAAAAAAAGCTAAAACAAACCCACCATTTAGTGTTGTTGCTGGGATATTTTTAAGTGGCAAAGTATTTTGCATCCTGATGTTCTTGAATATAATTTGATACATCTCCTTGAGTATGCTCCAATCCATATGAAATCTTCTTTTGTTATAGGCGTTTCCGGGCCTAAGAACTGACAGCAATCTCATACAATTCAACCGTCAACTAAAGAGATGCGACTATGACTTGGTTGCATGGAGGAAAAGCGCAGAACCGCGTGCAAGCCCAGAACTCAGGAAAGGGTTCGAGTTGCTCGATTTAGATGGCGGGATAGGATGGGAACTTCTGACCTCGATGGTGAGATACAAAGCACGCCAGAGAATAAGTGCCAAAGGAGCTCTAGCCCATCCCTATTTCAACAAAGAAGAGCTATTAGCTTTGTCAGTAATGCAGAACCTGAGGTTGCGACTCATTCGAGTCACGCAACAGGATTATAGTGAAGCTGTCAACTGGATCATTCAGCTCATGGCAAAATCCGGAACGGAGAAAGACGGAGGCTTCACTGAAGCCCAGCTTCAGGAACTGAGAGTGAGCATGGCTGTCCATGAACCAACCCTTTTCAATTACCTGTCGTGTGTTTCAAGTGTTGAAAATGAGTTTTTTGTGTTTGGTTGCTTGCTTGCAGGAAAGGCAAGAGCCTAGGAAGAAGGCAAATGGACAAAGGAATGCTCTTGCATCAGCTCTTAGGCTGCAGAGAAAGTTACTGAAGACGTTGAATGAGAGCGTGGGTGATCTGAACCAACGCAGGAAGAGCATATGGTGGAGCAGGTGGATCCCAAAAGAGGAATGAAGCGACGTTGTACATAATGATAGTGATGCTACTCCCTTCTTCTCAGGTTTGGCTACTATGCTGATACAGGGTGTGTGAGTACAGGCTGACACTGTCCGACCAGCCTGTGAAATTTCAACTATTTGGCATCATTTACACAATTGTCACCATATCAACACAACCACTGATGTCGCTTGAAGAGATGATCTGAGGGTGGTAGTGCCTTCTTTCTCTTCCCCCTTGTAAAGTTCTCTCCTTGGTTTGTTTATATGTATGGGTTCAGAGACTGATGGTATACAGTAGAGGTTGAATTGAATATGAAAGAAATTAACTGGAATCTATGAGGGTAGGGGGATACAGACCTGGAATCTTTTGACCGCACGTGTAATCCTTGACTTTATCAGTTTCAATGACAGTCATCGGAAGTGAAGTTGATGGAAATGCAACAGCTACATAAAAGCATTTCTTAAATCATCTCTTTCACAGTTCTCAACATTCATGTTGTTTCAGTGCTGTTTAATAATGTTTAGGCATCAATTGTCTGGAAATTTCCTGGTTATGTTCCTCAAGGCAGCTACCAAGACTGGCACGGCCAGTTCCTTTATTGATGTGGGCAGTTTCTGAAAACTCATTTTGGTTGCACTGAAGCAGCATGTCCCAAATTAATGTAGAGCACGCGTCTAGATATCTCCGATTCCATCCTTGAAAAATAGTTATCCTGAAAAGAGTTATTGGACATATTAGTAAGATCTGTTTGTTAAAGGCCGGCGCATTTCTGTTTCTGCTGCGTTGAATACAAAGCCCTGGAAGGAGGGAGGCAAACAAGGAAAGCTGCTGATGAGAAGGAAAAGGACTTGTCCTGCATCCAAAACGACAAACGATAATCTAACTAGCTAGTTAGCCGAAATTCCTGTCCAGGGTTACAGCAGTCCATGTTTCCTGCATCTCGACGATCGATACATAAACTCCGTGCATTCCAATTCCATCCCATTCCCTCAAATTTTGTGCACACCACAATTCATGGTAGCTGCCACCTAATCCCTTCTTCATCCTTTAAACAACTCCTCACAAATTTCCTGCATATAGCACGAATGGTATGTCTAACCGAATACAAAGCTAGCTACATCGATCAAATGAGACAGAGGCTTTTATTCTGTAATCAAGTGATTTTGTATACCCACGAATCCGTGGCAAAGTCAGGATTTAGAGTGAAGAGGAGTTGAAAATAATAAGTTGCACAACTTTTCAGATTGAAACTAAATTTTGGAGGATTTAGAATGAGGAACGATTTAGAATAACAAGCCCTGAGCAGTGGTATAAACCTTGGTATATACTCACACGGTTAGGATGGAGGCCACATGGACAGAGCTGAGATCCAAGGGTTGTGACTCAATGGCTCAAGAAAGGGCTTATTTAAGTGGATTTTAGTGGCTTCTCGACTGAGAGCCAAGTTAGTCGAGAGAAAGTATCCAAAACTCAAAAACTAGTATCACAAATGCAGTATTTAATGCCACCCACCAACTATTCTGACATGGGAGAGAGAAACCATTCCAGACTAATATTCGTATCTCTCAATCTAGTATCCGTCTGTATTGAAGTATATCCATGCTTTGTTGAACACTTGGCAGAATTTCGTTTTAATGAACTAAATTAAATAAAGCAAAAACTAGTATCCAAACTTATAGAACGACATTCAACCAATCAAATACCAACTAATATCCACAATTAAACCAACTAGTATTCAAGGTTTGCTAACTTATATCCACGTATACATGACATGAGAGCACATACTAATATCCAGAGAGCCCCACATTCACAAACTAATATCCATACAACACATAAGAGTATCCATACATCACAAAATTAGTATAAAGACAATCAGTTATGAACTAATATCCACATTCACCACAACTAGTATTCAAGGTTTGCTAGATGATATCCAACATGAAAATAATACGTATTCCACATTCATGAACTGATATCCAGATAACACAGAAGAGTATCCATATTGAACATAACTAGTATTCATGCAAAAAAATCCATTTATGAACTGGTATCCATGGCATTTTTTTATGAATGAGTAGTTGTATTCAATTGAAAAGAGGAGGGTTCACAAGTAGTGGACTAACTCCAAAATATAACCAAAATGGATACAAAGAAGAAAATAGTCAAAGGAAGCAAGGCTAGTAAAACTAGTAATTAGTTCAAGGAGGTTGGAATGGAATGGAGTTGTTTCCAAAGAATATGGAATGAAGAGCACAACTATCTTCAGCGGGGATAAGTTTATGAACCATAGTGAGACTGCAAACTATTCGACTAATAGTCTTGACGGCAGTGTTCGCATTGTGTGCTTCATCCTGGAAAATTCTGGAGTTTCTTTCAATCCACAAATGCCAAAATATGATTAAGGGCAACAACTTCACTACTTTCCAAAAGCAACAACCCCTTGAAAAACTGCTCCATTCAATAAGAAGACTTCTGCAATGTTGGGGTCTTGGTCCTTCCAACTGTATACGAGAGAAAAAAAGTTCCAGATTTGACTTGCATAGGTGCAATGAAGTAGTAAGTGATCTGATGATTCCTTTGCTTGCAGACACATGCAACAGTGATTGGGTAAACACCAACCTCGTTGCCGTAGAATGTCCAAGGTGAGAATTTTACCTTGGTATACCCATGGCATTAAATAACAACGATCTACCAAAAAATCTAGAAAGCCAACAAAAAAGAACAATCTCCAAAGAGGAAAAGCCTACCACAAGGAACAGACCTCGCAACATCATATCTCCATTAGAGGCACTCCAAACTCCAATGATCCAAAGATGAGCAAAACCAAATCTGATAGAAATTCCTAGAGAGAAGAGAACATAATTTTCAAAATAAAGAAAATAGAAAAATTATCATCTCTTAGATACTAATATTTTTATTTTGGATATTAGTTTTTCTCGACTCGATACTAGTTCTATCGACTGGCTTAACCCTCAACTAAAACCATCAAAATGAGTACTTTCATTGAGCCACTGAGCCTTAGCCCTTGGATCTCAACTCCGCCCATAAAGCCTCCATCCTCATCGTGTGAGTATATACTCACAAAAAACACCTGTGAGCCTATTAACTTTTTCCAATTGACTACATGTTAACTTCGCCATTGTAATGAAGTTATCACTCATCAAGGGTGTGACCATTCAAGCCAAAAGGAGTGTGGCTTAATGATAAGAAGATGTTTTAATTTTAGACAATTTATAGAAGTACGTACCTATCTGATTATGTCTCTTTAAGCTATTAGCATCAAAGATAAAGCCATATATATGACATGACAATCCTAATAATAGAGGTTTATCTCAAATTGGACAACCTTGTACTATTTATATTTTATAGTGAATGGTATATTAGAAATGAAAGAGCATGAAGCTTTCTTTTATGGTGATTAATTAAAATCATTAAGTCAATAAATTTTTCGGAGATTAACATTTTAAATGATGTATGACTTGCATGAAAATTAAAGCAACCCAAACTACTCAACCATATACAGCTTGAATGAGCGTCAAATGTATGATCACTCCAATAATTATTCGGTAGCGCAGCTGAAATTTCCTGGAAGAAAAACAGAGCTACTGCATTAATAATGCTACCTTGATCTATCACCTTAATTAAGATTGCAATGTCTGGACAAATGCCTGCAAATAGACACGTATACTGCTACTGAAACCCATAATTACGTGAAGTTGCTATAGCAAATACCCAACTAATGAATAGATCGATAATCATAGACATATACAGCCTAAGAGGAACTTGATGAATCATGATGATCATCATGTGGATCGTGCCCAAAAATAATATTGTAAACTATAAACAAATGTATATATGACAGCATCAATCTTGCTGGCTGCAAATCATAAACACTTGTTGTAATTGGCATGCACAGTGATCAGCTTCAGCTAGCTAGCTAGCTTGCAGTCACATGTTTATACCACTGCTCAGCTCGTACGAACCTTAATTGATTAATCAGCGTTATTAATTAAAATGCAATGTCAAAAGTATGATGAGGTAACGCCATCGTTAATCAACAGCGCACTTCACCTTTGCGTCGAACTAATAATTATTGTGTTTGTGTTAATAAGATAGTACGTACGAAACTCGCATATTCATGTATGAGTTTCCATTTTCGAAGAATGGTTTAATTATTGAGATCATAATTAACTACAACATGGGCGCCAATTCGAACATTAATGATTGTAACAAGTTGGAAAGCGAGTGACCAAAGGAAGCTGCATGCTTATGTTAGTGAATATATATTACACCAAAAATGGAATCAAATTATTATATAATTAGAGTAATGGAGAAATTAACTTATATTATTATTATGAGAGCTAAGAGAACTGAGATATATGTTTCGAAGAGAAACAACCAAAAAGTATTGTTGTATATACGTTGAGAGGATGGAAGTGTGGACTGTGGAGTCTTGGAGAGGCAATCGCATTGCAGAACACGAGAGCTTCACGTGCAATTCTGACCTTCTTGTTCTGCACCATAACCCAAAGCTGTTATAGTTTTTGAATGAATTAGTCTTTCAAAAGTATATATATTTGTGTTCCCTAAGCAAATGGAAATGAAGAATATAACAACAATTAACGTAAGTTAAGTTCCCTAAGCAGGAGAGGAGATGCTTCAAACAGAAACTTAAGTACATTGGTTACGGTGCATGCAGTTGTGTGTTACTATTTCACAGGGGGAGTCAGTCGACCATTAATAATATATAGGGTGATTAACAGCTGGTTTTCACCATCAGTCTTTGCTGATTATATTAATTTATTTGGTTGGTTTGGTGATAATACCACTGGTTTTTAATGTAGAGGTTTCGGGTTCAAATCCTTAAGTAGCATACCTATAAATAAAAACGAACCTATATCACCCTTATAAAAAAAATTATTCGATATTTCATTTCGGTCTACAAGGAATGACAATGAGGCAGGCCGGGGTGTGTATCTCGATACCTTACCTGCCTCGTGGCAGATCGGGTAGTTTATCATGGTGCATGGGTCAGGGCAAGTCTACCCATACGAGTATGTAATTTAAAGGAAAAATATAAGAAAAATTCATTTTATATTAAAATAAATCAATAAACAAACTACAACCTGTTAAATTTAGTTACATTATTCAAGAAATTGAGATTCTCACCTATATAGCTAAAGTATGAAGTAATAAAAGTAAAATCCTAAATAATTTTAGTAAAATTACATGTAATTCTGGTAAAAGGGGCCCAGAATAAGACGGGTCGAGGAGAGTACTCTTGCTCGCCCTTCCCCCGCCTATGGAGCGTAATGATGAAAAATGAGTGGGGTGGGGTGGGTATCTCAATACCAATACTCGCCCCGCACCAAACACGAGCTTGCTAAGGGACAAGGCTGGTCAACACATTCTCACATGTTACTTGAAAAATAAACTCAATTTTTTTTACGATAAAACAAATGAAAAGCACACTATGAATGAAAAAATAGTGGTTATATAATAGGTAATAATTGGCTGCAACTTGGGTCGGCCAACACCTGTTAATGACCAGCTTTGTGCTAGCTACTGTAGGTAGGGTAATACTTGTCCCAACAGGGTTAGGTCGGAAAATACAAGACGAAACATATTCAAATTGCCATTCCTATTTGAGTGGGTATTATCCACATCAAAACAGATAAAACGGATCCGATCAAAATTGCAATCCCTACAGAATACAGATTTGAACTTCATGCATGTTGTGTTTTCTAATTTTGATTTTCGCGAACTATTTTAAATGGTAAGCAAGGAGTTGAATGCCACATCCCCTACTCTAGGTACAGTAAGTCCCACCAAGGATACCCAACAATCATCCAGCAATAATCAAGATTATCATTGCCGCAACCTATATACACAGGATCATATAATTATAAAGGATAAAATCGAGAGGAAACAGAAGAAAAACTGACCAAACGGGAAGATTTATGTGTTCTAAGAAGGTGAAACGACAGTAGATACAACCACCACACATTCCTGTCTGCAGACTGCTGCAACAAGACTTCAGACTTGGTATTTGCATCAATACCTGTCTCCAACGGAATATATCGATCATGCCAGAGGAAATACAACAACACATTGATGCTACTGAAAACCCCCAGCTCCTAAACCGATATAGGTAGGCATGCCCACAGTATTAAGCTAATTAATAAACATATAAAGATTACTTATGTTGGTGTCATCAGTTGTGAAATCCAAGACCAAGCAAGTGGGTTCTGTATCATTAAGCATAAATCAAATTACTTAAACTAATTAATTGGTGAGTTAGGGTTTTGAGCTCCCACTCTGCTCATTAACTCTGCAAAAAATGTAATTTTCGTGCAAAAAAATACAATAATTGTTAGAACGTAACTATTCAAAATCAGTCTGAGTGGCAACTCCTGTAACACTTTAGGCGAATCTCACATCGAAAAAGTACTTTTTTTTTCTATGAAAATTTTAGTATACAGGAGAGGGGGATCTAAAGATCCTGGAACGGGAGTGAATTTGTTTATAGTTCTGCTGAATCGGAATATACTGATCGATAATGATATTGTGCAATTGGTATCCCGTTGATCCAGAAGATGCTCCTATATATTCTTGCAAACAGAATACCTGTCGAGACACTACTCCAAAAAAAAAAAAAAAAAGGTGCTTCCATCTCGATTAAAAACAATATATATTGTTTCCGATCGGATGTGTTAATTTAACTTTTTATTCGAGATTGAAATTCCTAGCAAATCCCATGAGTTACAAGGTCGGTGGGATCTTATTCCTGTATGATCTGCTAGCTGTAAACTAGATCATAAAATTTCTAAGTACGCTTTTACTGGGCAATACGATTGTAGCAGAAATAATGGAAGTTCAATGCCCTTCTTCTACTGGTATGAAATCTCAAGAACAACTGCATTAGACTGTTTTTTATAAGTACGATATTGGTTAATTTTTGTTAATATATATCATTTAAAAAGATTCGGATATGAAATTTTCATGTTGAAGATTAAAGATATAACTGCTAAGCCAAATCCTTATTCGCAAGTTTATTTGAATTCATTAGTTTGAAGCATTGATTGTTTTGTTATTTGTTACTATTGAATTCTACAAAATTTTGACTTTCGGTAGGCAATATGTGTTATCGAATGTGACCATAGGTGTTCTTAATGATATTTCACAATTTATTAAAAAAAACCCAGTGATATCGAATAGTAGTCAAATTTTTTTTTTATTGATACGAGTTCACAAGTTCAATATTTTTGTATGCATGCAGTGTTGTTGATTATTGTAACTATATTTTTAACCATTAGTATAGACTAATGGGAATTCTGATATATGATTTTTCACTAACATAGATGTGAAAGCTTTTCATATTAATTATGCGAATTTTTGTTAAAAGGATATACCGAGTACATCAAGGAAATTAACTCTTAACTCTAATTCAGTAATTCTAATACTCTAAATATAATAATTACTAAATAATACTCCCTATCAGTAAGCCCTTTTGGCTTCTTCCCACCGTAGGTACTTTGGCAGACAACATCGGAGCCCATAACTCTTCCAAGTTGGTCAGAACTTCAAACTCACAAAATATTTTTAAAAGCAGCCAGGAGACACAACACAAGCAACAACAACAAACCGATAACATTTTGGAAGGGAAAAAAATTGCATTATATACTTATATAGTTTAGATGATCACCTACAATGAAATTATTGATGGCCATACTTTATGTAGACAAAACCAAAACAAAGCCTAGAGGGACCAAAAATGCAACAAGAAGAGAGGGAAAAAAAGGGTCTTGCCTCTACCAAAAAACAACTATTAATTATATGTTTATTAATTCAACATATATACATAGATGCCACAACTGAATGTGACAAGACCATCGAGCCACCATTGGTTACCCATGTCTCTTGTCCCTACAATATGATGCATGCATTGCATATACTCACTCCAGAGGTCGTTAATCTGGATATTTTGAGCATAAGGAACAATGAGGATTAGGATAATTAGGTCGCCATCAATGCTTTAATTAGCGTATGTGGTCTTTTGGTTACGTGGGATTCCAACAAAGAGTCTTGGATTTATTCAAGAAAGATCCCAAAATTAAAGGGATATTGGAGTATTGGACAAAGCTGATCAGAGAAGTCATTTTAATCATCAAATTCATAATCAGCATCAAACAAACTGTGTATATGGTTCACAAATCAGCCTCTCTCACCATCACCCAATTGAATGAAAGGCTGACTCATTGGTGCATGCCATGCTGGATAATGATAAACTAAACCTAATCAATTGTCCTATGCATAGGCCTCCAATAAGTTCCATGACTGAGGATAAGATATGTTCGCACCTAATTATAACAACTTTAGAAGATGTAAATATAATAAAAGAGAATGTTGATATAACTTGAATCGGTCTGAGAGTTCAAATGGTTAATGAGGTTTTATTGTTATTTTCATTTTGTTACGAATCTGGTTTTGACTTTTTTTTTTTCATTTCGGGTGGGAGAAGGTGTTTAGATACATCTTATAGCCACTCTGTGAACTATAACCCCTCAAAGTAGTGAAATTGGTATCTCCTATTTGGGGACTAGCTAACACATTGTGTGTTAAGGGACCATATAAATATGTGTGTTCGTTTACTTACTTTCTTAGTTTGTTGATTTGGTTAGTAAATGATAAGATTCATACAATTCGAGTTGTTGGATAAATTGATTCTTGATATAAGATCAGAACTGGTTTATCCTCGCTACCCCCAATATTAAGACTTATCTTGATTAAAGCACATGGTATGTTGAGACGGTGCAATCTTCAAGCCCATAAGTTGGCTTTGTTTGAGGGGGCATCTAAGGAAGTGGTTGAGATCCACATACATCAATCAAAGCTCACTCAACAACTCGACTGATTGGAACCAATTGGTCTACGATATTACATCAGAGCTAGTTTGATCGGTAGATCGACTGTTCAAGTCTTCGTGACCCCAGTACAACAGTTGATTTAAAAGCACATGGTATGCTACCCATGCAAACTTCATTCCCATTGATGAAGTTTGAGATATAAACATTTAATTAGGACAATAATGGTAACATGAGTTGAGTCGGGTATCTCAGGGGCTGTAATACCCAAAATCTGCACACAACTTAAAAGAGTAGGGTTCCAAAAAAACTTCTCACCCAATTTTAAACTTCAATTTTAGCGATAAACACGAGTGAGTTAATTCGACTTAATCGAATTAGGGTGATTTTTGTTCACCCCTACCTACAAGGCTACAACTACAAGTGGGAGAACCGGAGAAGAGGAGGAGGGAGGGAGGGGTCCACAGCAAGCGAAGGATGGGGCAGTTTGTCTGGTGGGTCAAGGGACATTTGCACGCCCTTTCATACCCCATCCTTGCCCTCTTTCCTCGACCAACGTGTTACCCCCAAAGGACCACCCTCACTCTCTCTTTCCTTCTCTTCTTCATATCACTTCTCTCATATTCCTCTCTATATAAACATCCAACCCTTCCCTTCTTCCCCTTTCATCATCCCATAATTCACAAGCATTTCAGTGTTCATCTCTTTCCAGCTTCCTTGCCATTCATTATCGATCTACTTCCCACACATTCTCTAGCTACATATATGAAGATGTCTGGCAGTGGAAGTTTGATTGGCGGCTCAAAGAGAAGAACTTCATCATCATCGTCAAGCAAGCGCCTTGGATCCGCCCTGAGAGAGCAAAGGGCCAGGCTTTATATCATCCGGAGATGTGTCGTCATGCTCCTCTGCTGGCATGATTGATTCATTAATTAATAGCTCTACTTTTTTCCACCATATTAGCTTAGGATGAAAAATGGGTTTTGTTGGGTTTTTCCCCCCCTTCCTTTTCTAGTTGGTACTGTATATATATAGTCCAATATTTTTTTTTGATAAGGATATATAGTCCAATATTAGATTAGATGATGTTAGCACTGGAAGAAGAAGGAGAAGATGAAGCTGAGCTCTAAAGAAAGATGATGAGCAAGTTTTTTGTTGTTGTCATGGGATGGGAAATTGGGATGATTGCCATTGTGGCCAAGCCCTTTACAGGCTGCTTATTTTGTTCTCTAGATGGAAACACACAAGAAATACCCATGGTGATGTACACAGTGAAAATTATCGGATATAGTATGAAAAAAAAAAAGACTCTTCAATTTTCACAATATTGTCTGCAGTTTTAATTTCTTGGTTAACTAGCACAATAGTAATATAGCTAGCTAGCAAAGCAATTGTAGTTGAGGAAGAAGCTTCTGAATTGGTCTGCATATTGTTTCTGGTCTCCAATGAAACCCTCCAGTTGCAGAGCTGATCATTGATGACTCTACTACTACATGGGCTAGCAGTCAAGCAAAGGAACTGCCCACTTTTGTCCATTTATGAGCCTAGGAATTAAACAAAAAAAAAAGTGTCTTCGGCTTGCTTTTTCCTGGTTTTAGGGAGGATGGAGGATGGGTTTCATACACACTATTCCGTATAAAAGTAAACTCATCAGTTTGAAGTTTGTGCATGTTCGTTTTAAGACAGTAGTTAATATAACTTAATGACGTATCAATTCTAAAACAATATTATAAACCAACCTATAAAAAAAAATTGAGTTGTAGAGAGAGCTACATTTATGATCACTTTCTAGTTTCTACACTTTTACATGTCTTTGTGCTTAGCAAGGGATGGAATCGGTGAAGAGTTGAAAGTTTGGGTTTGAGGGCATAGTGGACTCGCATCGCAGCACCCACCACTCCTCATGTCCTGCGGCCAATTATTAATCATTTGAAGTCTGTGTGGTCCTACAAAGATAATGATGATGGTAATGACTAATAGCTAGGAAAGATTATATTATTCACATTAATTACCACATGCATTATACTCTAATTTAACACCTATAGGTCTCTTCTTCACGACTTTTAATTAACTACCTGTCACGTACGTACAACTAGCAAATAGCCACTGGCCATTAGTTCATACAGTTGTGTGTTACTGGCTAGGGGAAATAGAAGATTACAATTTCTTTGCCATTTTTTTTTCCGGTCGGAGGTGACACGTTGATGTGTTAGAGTTGATGGAAACATAGGTAGTTGGAAAAAGGATCACCGGAGCTGATTCTCTTGTCTATACACCAAACAGCACCACCCTAATAAATAATGTTGATGTGACATGAATCGGACTATCAGCTACTACGACTGGAATAGTCGGGAGTCTCGCTACCCGGTCAGCAAGTGGAGTCCAGGGGTTGCCCCCGACCCGTAGTGTATGGGCTCAAATGTTATTTGGGTTCGGGTTCTGGGTCTGGTCTGTAACCGTTTCATTTGCCATATTGGATTAGGGTTAGACCCACATGAAAAAGTACTATAAATACTTCTCATACTCCTCTGTAATCTGTAATCTCCTCGATATAGTGAAACTGACTATCTCTCGCCCGTGGACTAGCTAACACACATCATGTTAATGGACCACGTAAATCGTGTGTCGTATTTTCGATTCTCACTTTCATATTCTTGCTTTGTGGATTTCAACGATTTCCCGATTCGTAGCTATTTGTGAGGAGGAGTTGAGACGAAAGGAAAGAGGGGCCGGGCAGGGAGAGAAAATTGGCCACCGGCTGGCCGGCCGGCCGGCGGGGAGGGAAAGCGAATGAAGGAAGGTTGTTGCCAATTATGGTCAAAACTCAAAACTGTGTTTGTGGGCCCAATGGATGGGTGTGAAAGGGAGTTATTATTGGGCTCACTGGCCGGCCCACACTCACGTGTGCAATGTCTACTCTTACTACATAGTGGTCAGCCTGCCATTATGGAAAGTGAGGATAAGTTGTACGTACTCAACTCAAGGGAGGAAGGAAAGGAAGGCCCCATCCATCCTCCTAATCAATGCAAGCAGGAAGCAAAGCAATGTTGTTTGGATCTGGATGGGTCTGGCGACGACTCATTGCTAGCTTTAAGTTCAACAGCTTGGATTAATAAGTACATGCCAGGAAATTTCCGGCTTGGAGTTTGATTGAAATCGGCTTTGGCTGTACCGGTTTTAACAAGTACAGTAGAGTAGAGCTGGATGAGAGAAACAGAGTTGTATGAATATCAAAACCCTAGATACACACTGTCACAGGACATGGGTAAGAATATATGTTTACAGTGGAAATGGAACACAACACTTATACTTTTATACACTTATAGGTGGTATGAGTTATGACGGTGTTTTGCTACCACATCATAACTCATTACTTGTTTATAAGCTGATATAAAATTAATTTGTTATGATATAAACGAAATCACAATTGAAATAAAGATCTAATTGGATCTCTTTTTTATTTATGGCTATTCCCTTTTCTGCCCATTGACCCTGAAGCAGTCTAGTGGGGATTCCACTAGTTCTGATTCTATCAGTTGCAACTACAAGTGTAGAAAGAGCATTTCAAGTTTTGAGCTATATTAAGAGCAGGCTTGGAAGCCGAATTGGAGGCCAGTTTGCTAATGATTTTTTAGCGGGATACATTTAAAGAGACTTACTTATTCATAAGCAGACATAAAATTAATTTGTTATGAAAATTCGTCGTGGTTGTTTATGAAAATAATAATTTTATTAGTCTGTTATTTTTTTTTTCTATCAATGAATTATTGTTATATTATTAGTTTATAATTATATTTATTACATAATTATTAATTAAAAAATTAAATAGTTATAGTTTGAAAAGAGGGCACAAATAGTTTCACATCCTGACTCTGTCACTGCATCCATCATTGTGTACTCATTGTACATGAAAGGTGCATCGTTGACAAGTTCATAGAGAGAGAACAATTTCGTTGTTGATTTGCTAACCACCTATGTCATTGACATTATTGATAATTTCAATGTATGTCTTGCATTTTATATACTACTTCACAGATTTATATCACATAGAGACATCTTAAAATGTTGTTTTCGCGAGCGAGAAACTATTATTTCATAATATTTTTGCCAAATGAGATACCAAATTCAAACATACCTCCCAATTTAGCTTAGCTCCTTCCAACTCTTTCCTCTTTTCAAATGTTCACTTCCTCGGTTCCTCCTCGTAAACCACTTGGGAAACTGAACAACGCGAGTGATTGATTTCTATTTTCTACGAGGAAAGTGGTTGATATACAAATGCACGAGCTGAAGCGTGGTAGGAAGAATCAATACCGGTCCGGGTTGAATAATAAAATTATAAAAAGACCGGAAGGAAATCACTGTTGTCGGCCAAAAGAGAGTGGTGGGAAGGAAAGGAAGTCAAGTCTCTCAAGTCTGAACTCTGTCAATTAACTCAGTAGTTGCAGTGCGGTGCAGAGCAGAGGCTCCTTGTAGTAAAGGCAAAATGCAAAAACCCAGTACCAAGAAAGTTGATTGGTCAAACCAGAATATCTACCCCGCAGAGCACCCAACTCCCACGTCCACGTGCGTTCCCTATCTCCAACTTCAATCCCTCTGTTTGTTTTCCATGATTGGTACAAACAAGAAAAGAAAAACGATGACAGAAAACGCACTCACCTTTTACTCTCATTGCTTCCTGTTCGCAAGTGTACTACTCCAACCCAGTCGAGGGGCCACTGACGGCTAAATGTGACTGCCGACTGAAAGAAGATGACTTGTCGAAGAAATAGGCTACCCAAAACAACTTGATAAACTGAGCTGCTTCCACGATGATGGACATCATAATCGTGCCTCGGAAAGATCGAGGAGAGTGATACTTTCTAACTAATTAGGAATCCGATCGAATGCAATGAACTATGACATAACATAATATTTATAGTAATCGAGACTCAAGAGTTTCCGTCCTCTGGTGAGAATTGATTTATATTTTTGGATTATCATTGAAGCTATCTAGCGATCACGAACATTTAATTTAGGTTTGAAGAGAAGCTATCTATTTATGGTTAATGTTCTCAAAAAGAAATGAAACTATACTTAAGTCTATTCCGCAACCGTGGATATCTGTCCGAATCCGACCTAATCGGGTAGGGTAAAACTCAAACTCAAAAGTTTTTTAGTGGGTACGGGTTTTGAGGGTATTTGGTGGCCATGATTTTCTCACTAGCCAACCCGAACTCGCCCGATTATGCACAATCATACATAATTTTTCGAGAAATTATCATTATTTTCCCAAAAATATTTTATATTTACCATACAAATACAATATTTTTCATAAAATTTTGTTGTTTGAAATTAATTTTCTTCATTTTAATGAATTATTGTCGTATATTTCCTTACCTTCTAAAGAAATCGGTTGACCATAGCAAGTGCATCAAATTGAAAACAAAAGAAGTTTTTGTCACAATTGAAGCTCAATATTTTTACACGAGTCTAAGGGTAAGTTATGCATGATTTGAAAATTGATCACGCCATATGCGTGAGTTTGTTACTCATATTCAACATACATTGGTGAATGCTCATACTTCAATGATCCTCAATTATCGTTCTCTTCTTGTCCATTTAAGATATTGGAAGAAATTAATCACTAGTCCCCCTTCTCTCCTTTCCCTCATTCTTGTGAAGTTTTTATACATTAAAGAGGTCGAGGAAGTAGGTCTTTCTTGGGGATGATCACACTTAATACGGTATTATCTAACTTCTATTCGCGAGGCGTTTATGTGCTAAATTATCATGTCAAGATAATATTGCAAGCTAATCTAGGCCAATGTGCATTTTTATACATCGAACATGAGGTTTGCCATAAGCTAGTTTGTTATAAATGTTTGTCATGGGGAAACAACCTCATTTTGTCATCTTTTATGCTTGATTTATGTCTTTGATGATTTTCTAGGTCCTCTACTTGATTGGGACTCGATTTGGCAAGGGGTTTCTAGGAAAGTCAAGCTTCACCTAATTGTGCTTCGTCCCTTAAAGTGGAACCGTCGCCGGAGGCCAAGGGTGCCCTACCCGGTGCGATCATCTACCTACACTGAAATTCAATTTTGCCTCGTCCCTGATTGTTTTATTAGCTGGAATATGGGATTATTAGTTTAATTTAATTATGTTTAATATAATACTGATTGTCATAAGCGCTCGTGGCCTAATGGATTAAGGCATCTGACTTCTAATCAGGGGATTGTGGATTCGAATCCCACCGGGCGTGTTTAGTTATTTTTATTACTTAACAATTAACATATATACTACATGCGTTCGAATCCCACCGGGCGTGTTTAGTTATTTTTATTACTTAACAATTAACATATATACTATCTGGGTTCGAATCCCACTGGGCGTGTTTAGTTATTTTTATTACTTAACATATATACTACCGTTTGTAGATAATAACACTCAACATGGTGTTATCTAACCTCTAATTTCGAGGCGTTTGTGTGCTAAATCACAATGTTAATATCATATTGCAAGCTCATCTAGGCCAATATGGGTTTTTATACATCGATCACGAGGTTTGCCATAAGTTAGTTTGTTATAAATGTTCGTCATGGGGAAACTACCTCATTTTGTCATGTGTTATGCTTGATTGATGTCTTTGATGATATTCCATGTCCTCTACTTGATCGGGAATCGATTTGGGTTCATCCCAGCACATTCACAATGCATAGGAGCAAAAGAGGAAGGTTTTACACAAGTCACAACCTCGATCACAGTCGTGACCCCTACGGTGTGACTAGCCTCTGATGTAAAAATGGACAGGGAGTTTCTCGGTCCGATTCGCGGCCAAGAAGGATTTTGACTGACTTTGTCGGGGAATTCTTTGGTTATTAGGAAAAGCCGAGAACTACTAATATAATCTAGTCGTTTTTGCCTAGTTCAACCACAATCTTGTCTTCCACTGGCTACCATCTCTCACTGCTTCATGGGTGAGCGACTAGAGAAGGCGCGGCTCATCACACACCTTCCTATCCTACGCCATTTTGTGGTACTTTTTCATTTTCGATTTGTGTCGTCTGAGGATACTCCGTCTCAAGTTACGTGCTAATAAATATACTGATTCCATACCGTTGAAGTACGTACCGATAATGATACGACTATTCATAGGCCCAACCATCACTAGGCACAAGCAGCCCAACTCAAGAGTTTCTACCGTGATTACGTGCATAAGCCCAACCCATGACGAGAGAAGCTTCTTGTTGTATGAGCTTCGGTTTGTTGGAGTCTTGTTAGCAAGGATGAAGATGTTAGCAGATTGTTAGAGTTAATGGTGCAAGTTGTTAGAGTTAGTGGAGGAAGTGCAGTTGAAGTAGAGCAAAACGTGGAGTTGGTTCCACATAGATAGGGTATTTCTAATTCATGTATTTAAGGTAGAAAGAACGGAATAGAAGGTAAGCAATTTCAGAAATCAAGAAACCCCTGGCCATTCTCGCCAAGAAAGGAGAAAACTGGTTCAATCCCGCCAAGGAAAGGGATCCATTCACTCATACGATTTCAACACGTATCAGATAACCGATGGATGAATTTTCCCTTGGTACCCTGTGTGTCGACGGTGATGGGGAGGGCCGGCCATGAATAGTATGGACTATGGACAAAACATTCCATGCCAGCCACTCCTCGCCGAAATGAAACGTCGCATTTCCTCGCCGGCCAGCTGCCTAGCTAGCTCATGATTATTGTATAAGACACACACACGTGAATAGCTAGCAGGGCCCCTTCGTCTTCAGCAGAACCATCGAAATGCCTCTCTCCAATAATTCCTACCCACTTTCACACTTAACTACTACTACTTTAATTCTCCAGGCCACAGGAAGTCGTTAAGTTCATTGAACTTCTCATCGTAACAACTGGAGTTATTTGGACGAGTTGGTTTACGACGTGATATTAAAATTGGTTTGTCTTTGAGCTCGCGTGTTCACGTACTCGTTGTCTTAAAGCACATGGTATGGCGAGACCGACCCGCGTGGAAACTTCAAGGCCCATAAGTTGGCTTTTGTTTGAGGGGGCGTGTAAGGAAGTCGTTAAAAAATTCATACATGGACATCTCTCAACTACTCGAGTTATTGAGACTAGTTGATTTATGACATAATGAGCAGCAACATGTCAGTTCTTGTTATGAATTATATATATAATTTTACTTATCGCGTAGATGATCCACAAACTCTTTTATCTGATTTCAGAGTAATTTTACTTTGACAGAGAAATCATTTATCTTAATCCTTGTGACGCCCAATATCTACAATTCAACTTGTTCCAAATACTTACTATATATATAAAAAAAAAAAAAAAAACTTGTTCCAGATACACTTATGTTTAGTGAGAGGAAGAAAAATGGAAGGAGGAAGAGAGGAGTAATAGCAAAGGACATATCTTATCCCCTTTACCTTCATTTCCATTATTACTTGTCCCAAATCCGTGTCTTGTTGACGTACCCAAGGGAAACCTCAAATAGCCCAGATGCAGGGAACTTGACAAGGACCAGCTAGCCACCAGCCATTGAGCAAGGAGGGAAAGGGGAGGGCCCTGTCTGCCATCTATCTCTTAAATTTTGCTATACATACATATATATATAAGTAGATCCAAAACCCACAGCCAGGTTGTTCATGGAAGGCCCTATCTGTCACTGTTCTTTAGCTGCACTCTGTACTCCATGCCAGGGGAACCAAAATAAGAGACCAAGCTAAGGAAACAGGTTAGAGGACCCTCTTTCTTTATTTCAATTCCTCTCTATTTCTCGTGAAACTGCCATCCATCGGATATTTTGCAGAGAGCGGGGGGACCGGGCCAGGCCAGGCCAGGGGTTCCCAATTTTCGTGCCTCTTGTGCTAGTGAGAAATTTCATAACAACATGGCGCCAAACTGCCAGCCAAAGGGATAGAACTAGCTAGGGGGCCAGCCGGGGTCCGATTCACAGTACATGGTGGGCATGACTAGGGCTAACAAGCTTTGGGATCGGTAAAGAGATGACTTAACTTATAATTGGGGAGGGAGTTGTTTCTCCTATGGTCTCTGTTGCCATGTACATCATCCAAATACATGCCATTCCAGGTCACCTTCTACAGTCTGTAAAGAAAATGCACTCAACCATGTCAGTATGTCATTAATATAATGGTTGGAAACAGAGACCAACATTGCTTGGCCTAGGGTTCATTCTGAACCCAACAATGTTCCTTCTTTCAGAACAAAGAGCAGCGTTTTTTTAACAAACATCAGACATATAGTTACAAAACGAGCAGTAGTTGCCTTTCTGCATTAAGCTGCCAAGGTGGGTTTACAAAATATAGGAGTCCTCAATAGCCCTCCCAACAACCACCATCTCCATTGTTACTAATCGTAGTTTTACATACAAACAAGGATATGGCCGATCGACACAAAAGGTAGGTGCTTCCTCTCTTTCGATCCACACCAAAAACAAGTTAAGACTTGTAGCTAGCCAATCACTTTATCTCACCTCCGCCCCATGCCAGAAAGCTTTCCTGGGATCCAAACTCCTACACAAACCATATCAACAACAAAAATTATTTGCAGAAAAGTGAGAAGCCGAAAAGAGAGTTGTGGAGAATGGCAGGCAATACATACAAGCTGGCTGAGTCTGAACTCGGGAGGTGTGTCGAGTTCTATATTTGCAGGGTCAACAGCAAGAGTTTGGCATTCCTCTAAATCCTTCTTCAAATCCTCTGCACCTTCATACTGGAACGAAAAGGATGGTTTTCTATTCGGTAATGGATCTCCATTCCCATCTCTACTTGGAGACTGGCTCTGAAGAAACTCTTCACATAAGGATAAACCTTCTACCATTTGTTGTGAATCCAACACGTTTTGTGACTCACCATCCCACCATTTCGCTTCTTCCTCAACACAATCTTTGTTATTTAAGCCTTGATTTTCAGTCACTGGCACCAGATCATTGCAACTAGGGTTTTCAGACACGGGATCAACCTCATCTTCTAGATGTTCAAGCTCCATATACTTCAATGCAATCAAAAGGAAAAACATGTCAACCAGTAATTATGCGAAATCACCTCATCTACACGTATATCAACAACTGATTTTTTAAGTAAAAGTTAAACAAACTCATAGTAGAGCTAACCAACCTGAAGATAAGGATCAGCAACTGTATCAGCAATTGCATCAGCAATTGCAGAGTCTTTCACAAGGTCCGTATCACTAGAACGCCTTTCGGGGAGAGGAGGATCAGGTGTAACAGACATGGGACTGACTGGATCAACTTTTGTAATCAAGGCATGATCAATAGTTTCTGATAGCTCTTCTTCAGTTTTATCGGCCTTGTTAGCTTGTTGCTGATAAAATATCTTTGAAATCACATATTCCCCATCTTTCTCGTCCTCGCCCGTTCCAAGGTGGTACTGATGCATCACCCAGTTTGTTTTTTCAGCTTTACCTCCCCTTATCAGACTAGTGTAGAGAACCATTATTTTTTTACAACCTTTCTGCATGCCTTCCAAGACCACCGGCTTAGTCCTGCCAGTTTTGTGCCAGCGAACATCACCAACATCATCACCTTGAATCTTTCTGCGTTTTCGAGTTCCAGTATTGTAAGCTTTGATTGCCCTGTGGAAGAAGTGAGATGTACTTCCATCTTGTTTCACGCCTGACAAGATTAGATATCATTAGGCTCCAGGAAATTACATAGACTGGTCAATGAAAATACAGGAAAGTTGGAATATTCACCACAAACCTGGTAGGTTCTTGGGATGAGTATAACAGATCCCATCATCATTGTCAACACTTGGTATGAACTCCTCGATGAATGGATGGGGTTTATGAGAAGCAAAACCAGATTTCGCAAGTAAATGCCAGATGATTTCCTGGTCAGTTGGATCAAATTTGACCCCTCTGGGTAATCCAGGCCATGCTTGGACAACCTGCAAAGCATAAGAGATTTTTCGTATTCATGATATTTACAGTCGTCAATTGCCAAACCTTGAACAGTCTAGATAGATAACGAAATTCTCTGGTTAAATTTATCAACAGAACCTTGCAGCTTCCAGTAGAAACATATAAGATGTTGATAACAGCCTAGAATCGCATACAAGAAAAGAAGCATAAATAGTAAATCTACCATAATATAATTGGACTTATTGGACTTACGATCGGAACACCACAGAAAAAGAAAAGAGTGGTCTTACTAAATAAGAGAAATCAATGTCCATAACTGAAGCCTTTCTTTAACTACGACCCTTGCAAGTACAAACACCTATGTCTCTACAATGTTGAATGTAGCATACGAGCATATGAACGAAGTCAAAAGACACGTACATCACTGTTGTCGATTATGTGATGGCAATTTGGACAAGATTTGGTTGGGTTGCTCTCCCATTTGACTTTTTCAGGATCAGATGCACTCTTAATTTTTCTCGCTATTCTGCTACCATCAACCAGCCATGATGGACTGCACAGATTGCGAAACGAATCAGTAGCAAAAAGACAGGGTAGCTATGAGGAACAGATCAAAGTATGACAATAATCCTGAAAGTAATAAAGCCAAAATAAACTGAAAATCAATACAGCAAACAGTGTCCCCAATTATTAAGAAGAGATGAATAACCACTGAAGCACATAAAAGATTAACTCCAATGTCCATGACCGAGCGTAATCAAGAAGGTAAGGTTGGGAAGAGGAACTGTTGCAGTACATGGCATCACGCTTCAGTACGGCCATAGATGGCTAGTACTTGGGATAAGCAGAACGTAACAATCCAAGTAAAAGTTGCAAGCTTCAAATGCGCTGAAAGACAATCAATTCAGTGCCCTATTTCAGGTGATGACTTGCACAAACGAAAACTAAGCGAGCACCACATAGTCAGCAATCCAAACATTAAGCACCAGCTAGATATCCATCCATAATTCTGAGCAACAAAAGGGTGAGATCACAGGAAAGTTTTGAGCTTTCAACCATAAAATTAAACGAATGCTTCCGGGTAAGAACAAAATAATAAGCAGCAAAAGGCTTAAATACATTCAAGAGGATGGGCACAATTTGTACTCTAAGCAACGCCCTTACTGGTAGATGAAATCACATTTTCCCCTGATTTCTAAATTAGGGTTCAGGTGATGGGCTCATGGGCATAAGGGAGAGTTAAAATTACGCAGAACAGAAGCTCTAGACAATACGATGACAACCGACAAAGACTTGGCTTTGACCACACCTACGTAGCCGAGATTAAAGTTCTCCTCCCGAGCAGGAATAGCTATAATAATACATTCATAAGCAACTTACCGCAGTGGATGACAGAACCCACATCATCTTTCTACACAGTCATTCAGAAAATCAAACAATACCAGCTAAACATCTAAAAGGTCTGCTTCGATCGCAGCCTAGAGCACTGAAGAAACAAAAAAGCGGGAGTAGTTGATTACCGAGACATGGCAGTAGGGAAGTTTGATCCAAAACTGATCGATTTAGAAAACCATCCACAAGTAATCTCTGCTTCGGCTCTTGAGCTTGCTGGCTGCTGCTGTATCCCAGTATTTTTCTATTGGGTTCTTTGGGGATACTCAACGACCGCAGAGAAACCGCAGACTTGCTTTGGAGTAGAGAAGTGGAAGGCTTTCTATTCGGAAGCCCTTTAATTCCGATTTCTTGATGGGTTATCGAGATGAAAAGATTTTCCCCCTTTTCTCGGTCTACTTACTGTTAATTGATTTGCACGATATTTATCGCAGAAAGAGAAAGTAGTAATGGGAAACTTATTGCCGGACTGGACTGCTGATGGGAGTGTGCCGGAAGTTGAGAGGGAAATTCCCTTTCCTTTCCCTTTTTTATTTCCGAGATAATTTTCTTTTAATAATGAAATTGTAGCCCTTTAGGGGAATCCTATATCGACAAAGTACGAGAGAGATTTATGGTTCATAAATAAGAAATTGATCTTAATTTTTTTTTGACAATAAAGTTCCACTTTTATTCCACTTCCAAATCGAGAAAAGCGAGAATACACACTATCAAAGGAAATCCGAAATTAGGTCAAGAATACTAATCCAGTCAACAGGTAGGGAGGATCTGGCTAGAGATCGTGCAACCCAATCAGCCTTAACATTGAAAGCACGTGAAACTGCCTTGACCTTCACTTGAGGGTTAGTTCTTAAGATTGAGACCATTGATCCAATCCTGGCTGCACCTCTCCAAGGCCAGTTTCTTGGCTCGTCTGATAGAGCTTTGACAATCTGCTGGCAGTCTGACTGGACAACACATTCAGTGCCATATTCTTGGGCTAATTTGAGACCTTCCAATAGGGTTTCGCTTCGAGTGGGGTGGAACAAAGTAGAGTGTCAGCTCGCCCATCACACACTTGACCATGATGGTTAGTGACTACCACACCATAAGCCGCCGGCTGGGAGTCGTTTAGGAACGACCCATCACAGTGAATCACCAAATTGTGATTGCTTGGCGGTGGAGAATTGAGTGATTGGGCTCCCCTGAGCTGAGTAGAAGGAGAGTCATTGGGGGGACTCCTCGGGCAGCTATTCCATTCTGTGAAATCTTTGTAAGTTCGCAAAATAACGTTCGGATGCCAAGGGATCCTATTCTTGAACACACATTCATTTCTAGCCTTCCAGATATTCCAGCAAAGGAAAATAGCATGGGTGAGGGCTCCTGGTTGGATAGAGTCCTTTAGAAGGTACAACCAGTCAAGGAAAGTAGTATACTGAGCTGGCAATGGTAGGTTTGGGAAGATAACTTCCCATGATTCCCTCGCATGGGGGCACTGAAAGATGCAATGGAAGAGGGACTCATTCGGCCATTGGCACACTTGGCACGTTGCATTAGGAGAGCATTTCCTGTGAAGCAGTCTCTCTTTTGTTGCTAGTCCGTTCCTGGCACATCTCCAGACGAAGAACTTGAGCTTAGGCGGGATATTCAAACTCCACATCCATTTCCATTTCTCCACATTGTTCATCGTTTGGTGATCCGTGACTGCAGAGTGGACCGCATGATACGTTGTTTTGACTGTAAACTTCCCATCATCATTAAACCTCCACGCCCAGAAATCCTTAGCGTCCTCCTCCCCAATCGGAACTCTCAAAATAGCATCTCTTTCTGTAGGAGAGACCTGTCTCTGTAGCATCTCATCATTCCATTTCCTGCTTTCCGTATCAATCCAGGAACTGACTTTTGCATGATTTTGTGGGCCACTCTGAATGCATGCTCTGGGAAGGAAGGGAACCCACGGATCTTGCTCAATCCATGTATCATCTCCTGATCCGATGACTCTCACAGCTCCCAGATCAATAACCTTTTTAGACTCCCACAGACTCGCCCAGATCCAAGATGGTTTGCTCCCTTTTTTAGCCGAGAGGAAGTTGCCTCTAGGGAAATAAAGTCCTTTGATAAGACGACTCCAAAGTGTATCAGTGTTGTTCATAAGCCTCCAAGCTTGTTTGGCAAGCAAGGCCAGATTGAAGTCTCTGAAGCTTCGGAAACCCAAATCTCCCTCTGATTTTGGGGTACAGAGAACCTCCTTCCTGCACCAGTGGAGATTGCTTTTCTGCATTGATCCTGACCAGAAAAAATTGCTAAGGAGAGAGTCCATTTTTTTCGTCAGTGAGACTGGTAGAAGGAACAGGCACATGATGAACGAAGGGATGGCTTGGATAACCGACTTGAGGAGGACTTCCTTCCCTCCATGTGAAAGAAGTAGGCTCTTCCACGCTTCCCCCATCTTTTCCATCCTTTGGATAAGGAAATAGAATGTTTCCTTCTTTGAATTTCCCCATTCAGTCGGGACTCCAAAGTATTTAGAATGGCAATTGGAGGATGCAAAACCAATGTGATTGATGATATCATTCTTCTCTTCAACTGGAACATTCACGC
Organism: Linum trigynum; assembly: GCA_964030455.1. Lineage (NCBI taxonomy): Eukaryota > Viridiplantae > Streptophyta > Magnoliopsida > Malpighiales > Linaceae > Linum > Linum trigynum. The sequence continues at coordinate 8,501,888 of OZ034819.1, forward strand.
TGAAGAAAATAGAGGATTTGTGAATGTTTACTTCTTGCCCAGTAATTGCCCCATAGTCGTTGATGACCTCCAAAATTCTTCCAGCCTCTTGGATGTTAGCTTTCCCAAAAATGACCGTGTCATCCGCAAAGAGACAGTGGGTGAGAGTAGGGCATCTGGAGTTGAGCTTGATTCCCTTGATCCGTTCTTCCGTCACCGCTTTGTCAATCAGGAATGTGAGTGCATTTGACATAAGGATGAAGAGAAAAGGGGATAGAGGGTCTCCTTGTCTAATGCCCCTCGAGGGACAGAATCTCTCTGAGGCTTCTCCGTTGAATAAAACTGAGAAGCTAACAGTCCGGATACAGGCGGTGACCCATTTGCACCATCTTTCGTCGAACCCATATTGCCTTAGGAGAGTCTCCAGACAATCCCACTCAACCATGTCATAAGCCTTTTTCATATCCAACTTCATCATCATATCCCTTCTGTTGCCACGCTTATGATTCTTAAAATGGTGTAGTGTTTCATGAACGATAATGATGTTATCTTGGATGAGGCGACCGCCTGTGAAGGCTGTCTGGAGCTCTAAGACCAAATCTGGTGTCCATTTCTTCAGCCGGGTAGACATAATCTTAGAAATGATTTTGTACCTGAAATTGCAGCAGCTGATGGGTCGGAATTGGCTTATTGTCTCTGGTTGGTCCACCTTCGGTACCATCACAATGTGCGTATCATTCCACCCTTCTGGCATGCTAGCTGAATCAAAGAATTCCTCAACTTCTCTACAGAGGGTTTCCCCAAAAGTATCCCAATATTTTCTGTAGAATTTACCCGAGAACCCATCTGGTCCCGGTGCCTTTCTCGCTCCAAGTGAGAACACTGCTCTCCTAGTCTCTTCCCTGGTCACATTTGCACATAGATCCTCATTCATCTCCCCTGTTACCATCGCTGGGAATCCCTGAAGGAGGTGGGTAAACTCTATTGAATCTCTAGCCTTGAACAGATCTTTGAAGAAACCAACCGACATACCCTTCAGCCCTGCCTCATCTTCCACCCAATTCCCCACTTCATTTCTGAGGCGAAGTATTTTGTTTCTATGTTTTCTGTGTATGGTGCTAGAATGGAAGAATGAAGTGTTTTGGTCCCCTTTTTGAAGCCAAGCAACTCTTGAGCACTGACTCCAAAAAGCTTCCTCCTCAAGCCAAATTCTGGTCAATTCCGCTATGAGGATCTTCTCCTCCTCCACATTCTCTAGAATTCATGGGGGTTGCTGGAGAATCTCAAGTCTGGACACAATTTCTCTCTCCCTGAGGATGCTATTCCTATGGAGAAGTTTTGGTCTTAATTGACAAAATGTGTTTTGGGTGAAATGAAGAAGTTCTTGTGAGAACTCTGAAGTTAAACATGCTTAGTGTGGATTGTGTTGTACAACAAGGATAAGTGATCTTATGGGTAGTTCTTGAATTGCACCCCAAGTAAAAAACCGTGAGGTCGATGCCCAAAGCGAACAATATCTTGCTCGGGAAAAGGTTCGGGATGTTACAAGTGGCATCAGAGTATCTCCGCGTCCCTCTTGAACGATGGTAGGGCAAACCTCAACGAGGGCCTTAAGTCTCGGGGGTGTATGTAACACCTTAGACGAATCCCACATCAACAAAGCACACGAGAGATCCATGGTTCATAAGTAAGAAACCGATCTTAACTGACAAGACACATTTTGGGGTGAAATGGAGAAGTTCTTGTGAGAACTTCGAAGTTAAACGTGCTCAATGTGGAGTACAACAAGGATGGGTGACCTTATGAGAAGTCACCTTGAATTGCACCCCAAGTCAAAAATTGTGAGGATCGAGGCCCAAAACAAAAAATATCTTGCTTGGGAAAATGTTCGGGATGTCAGACATCACTTGTTTTGTACTTGAAATTGATTTGTTACGTTTACAAAAAAAAAAAAGAAATTGATATGTTACAAACTTACAATGAGTCAATGATAGACTATTATGGAGATGTGGACTACTGTGGCGAGAGATAACCTTCTGTATGAGACTCGGTCACCTTTGTTTTAATTCATTTTCCTTTCCTTGTCTCGCACGTGTTCGGCTAAGGAAATTAGGTTTTTAGTCCTCCGGCTAGTAGATAGTTGATAGTTGATGTCCACATCTTTTGTATCAGAAAAATCAAAGACTCAATAAAATTATGGTATCAGAGGTAACTTCGATCCTAGTTAGTTTATGTATTTGTAATAGACGTAGTTGGAACTGGATCTTTTCGGCGAGTTAGTAGAGGGATGGGATGGGATGGAATTAAGAAGATAAGGGAACGGAATAGAGGAAGAATAGAGAAGGAATGAGAAGAGAACATAACTAGCAGAGAAAGGAGGAGAACGAGAGAGATACAGAGCAGAGAGGAATGCTCCAAAACCACGCATCTGGCCTGTGCTCGAAGTTCGCTGTCGCAACCTTAACCTTTTCCTCATCAAGGACTTTATATCTAGCAAACAACTGCTCGCACTCCCTAATCCAACATTTTGATTCTCACCATTGAATGAAGGAAATTCCAAAGACTACATAGAGAAATTACCTAAAGTTAGACTGTGAATTGCAGGTGCGGCAGAGGAAGGAATCATTGTTGTGGAAACCTTCTGCTCGACATTTTGTCGAGCAGGTGGCGGGAAGATATCTTGTGGTGGAACACTTTGGCTTTCGACTAACTCCTCGAGGGTGGAGGCAATGGCGTTTGGGAAGCCATAGCTCACTCTTGCTCCACCGATGCTGAAAAATGGCGAAACTCGTTCAATGCCCTGGTCAATGTTGATGGAGAAAGGAAGAGTCGTTGTCAAAGCTCTTATTGGTACGAACAGGAACATCGAGTGTCGCCGACGCAAGAAGAACTAATCAATTCTTGCAATATGTCCCCATTTTCTCACAATCAATTCACCTTTTCGGTAATTTTTCGGTGATCAACACTTGTCGTGCGTTGTATTTTTCGAGCCATGTTTCATAACTTCCAGGTGCAGAAGTAATGGTGCTAATTGATGGACAAGGCGGAATCACCGTCATGGCTTCCGAATTACGGCTCTGATACCACTTGTAATGGACGTAGTTGGAACTGGATCTTTCCGGCGAGTTAGTAGAGGGAAGGGATGGAATTGAGAAGACAAGAATAAGGAAGAAGGGAAGAAGAGAAGGGAAAGAAGTAGAGGAAGAATTGAGAAGAGAACATAACTAGGCAACTAGCAGAGGAAGGAGGAGAATGGGAGAGATACATAGCAGAGAGGAAGGGATAATTAGGAAAATGTATTCTTCTTAGTTGTTCCTTTTTGTTACAGCATGTCGCATTTTATAAGGCCTAGTCAATTACAAAATGATCTCACATGAATACCCGATTTACAAATAAGTCCCTATCATTACAGTTTTTCTTTGTTTTCTCGGCTTCATGCCTATCTAGGGTTTCATCGTTGAAGTCCGACCATGGATGACAAGACTAGTGAGGAACAAAGCCTAACCTATTTTGGAGGTAGCGGTGCTTTCTCCACCAATGTCATTGATGGCACCTATCCTCTTCATCTTCATCCCTCAGATCATCCCAATCTCATGTTCGTGAGCGAAGTCCTTACCGACATGCACTATGGAGAATGGGCAGCATAGATGTCGAACTCGTTGATTGCGAAGAACAAGCTAGGTTTTGTCACTAGCAGTAAGCCACGACCTAGCGATGGTCTTCAGCTTGATGCTTGGGTCTGTTGCAATGTAGTCGTCGTTGGCTGGCTTCGTACAACCATGGGTCAAGAAATTAGGAGTGGAATGAGTACGGGATTCACATCGAAAGAAATTTGGGACTAGCTCAAAGAGCGCTTAAGTACCAAAAATTTGCCATGTCGTTAAAAGCTTCGTCATGAGATCACTGCTCTCCAATAAGAGTAGTCAACCATCGTTGGGTTCTACGCTAAAATGAAGCGGTTGTGGGATGATTGACTCACCCTCGATCCACCCGCCAAGTGCACGTATGGTAAATATGAGTGTGACGTGGAGCGTCGCACAGACGCACACTTGCTTCCCACACTGATATGCGCCTTCTTGATTTTCTTCTAGGGTTGAATAAGAGTTTTTCTTTCGCCCGACCTCAACTTCTGCCAATGAAGCCTACACTGAGTCTTGGTGAGGCATACCACATGGTCGCTAACGAGGAATAGCAGTGCAGCTTGTCCGATTTCAGGCCACGCATCGAAGCTGCAATTTTTCAAGGCAAAGATGAGGTTGCCGCAAGTCATGGCAAGAGCGACGTGGTTGCTGGAAAGTGGGAGTATGTTCGTACTCCTGTTGGTAGACTCTTTTGTATTAATTACCAAAAATCGGCCACTTCAAAGAGACTTGTTATGACCTGAATGGATGGCCCTCGAAACAATAGGAGAAGGGAGAACAACCTCATCGTTGGGATAACAACAACACTAGGGATCAGTGTGCCGATCTGTAAGCATGCAGTAGAGAGTAATTTCAGTGTTATCCCCGGACTCACGCCAGCTCAAGTGGATCAACTTAGATCATTTCACAGTCCATAGTAGAAACCTGCAGCTGGAATGGCGGTCAATATGACATGTAATATCTTTTCCAAAACTCAAACTTGGGTTATTGACTCAGGATGTAATGAGTATATCGTTAATAATAACACATTGTTTGATGGTGAGTGGAAACAAAGTTGTCTAACGGCTTTGTTCTTCGCTGCGTTTTGCACGTTCAGGATTTTCAATGCAATGTATTGCAAAGATCAAGAGTTTCTAAGTTCAACGGTTGACCTTGTAAGCTTCTTATAATTCACTAGTTAAGATTGAAAGTTACGTATCACCGTAAGCCTCTAGTAAAGAGAAGGATGTTGAGATCGGGTTTGCTTTGGGACAAGCAAAGTTGAAGTGTGGGGTTGTTTAATGATACATAGAACTAACTATTCTAGACCATCATACTATATTCCAAAGTGCATATATTTCCTATCCTTATCATCATAATACCTTGAATTTGTGCTATGATTGCTTCAAGTGTGTTTTAGCAAGCCTAGGATTGCTTTTGCTGGTCGAATGCGCTTTTGGTAGCGTTTTGTGCATTTTCAGATCAAGCATACTTGTAGACCACTTGGCATCCATAGGGGACATTGAGATCCAGTTGCTGGAGCCGAGAAAGGAAGAGATTATGGGTTTAAAGAACGCGCCTAAAACGGTGCTCCAAGAATGAAAACGGCGTCGTTGTCGACGTTTTACAGAGATGCTCAATTTTGTAACAAAGTTACCTAGGATCTTCCTGATTCACTGACCACATGTTTGGAGGATTCTGATTTGCCGAATAACGCAAGAGCTATGAGTTTTCCTCCTTAGAAACCCTAATTAAAGACCTATAGATAGAGCTAGAGAGGTAGAACTCGGGAGGATGAGGAGACAAGAGTTCAAGGAAGGGTCGTTACTACGCCGACATAGCAACCCTCCTGACTTAGAACTAGACCAACCTCCAAGGGAGAATTGGCGCTAGAAAAGGCGGTATGGGCTCCATTTTCTCGGTTGTCACCGCCGATTCCTGTGGGCTTATAGGTTCTTCGTTTAAATTGATAACACCCAAGAACCCCCTCTCCATGGCTGGCCAAGTTCTTTAGTTGCATAGCTATGTGAACCCTAAGGGTTCTAACCATGTAAAACTCAATGTTTGGTTTCATATGATTGATTTTATTCATATGTGTTGATGTTTGATTTCCTCTATTTTGTTATTTGTCAATTCGAATGAGAGCTTAGTCGGCCTTGCAATCTTTCAAGGTGCAAGGATCAAACTCCAAGTCAATTATGATTATGGCTAGAAATGGCGGTCATATTCGATCGTACGACATGAAGCCTCAATGGATAAATTCGAAGCATCCTTGTCGCCCATTAGTTCGGGTAAATGCTTCAACACAAGGTGGTATCTAACGAAATAAGAATTCGTCCGCTCGTATGCCACCGATCATTGAGAGGCGCACGGTTAGGGGGAGCTTGCCTATGCAACGCTTTTATTCTATGATCTCTCACTCGTCCAATATCTTAGATTTACTTTTTCGCACCACCTTTCTTCTTAACTCTTACGTTTTGCGAAATTTGTGGCACCTCAACCTCCTAAATCACTCTCTTTTTCAATAGAAATGTACATTGCTTCACAAGTAAGGGTTCTGCGAGAGACTCTAGGGAAATACCATTTTGGTCTTAGGGCCAGGTAAATTTGTCTTTGTTCTATAGATCAATTGTGGCTTTTAACCAAAAGGACAATGTGAACACATTTTCCCCAAATCGTTAGATTAGGGTTTCAGTGTCGAATATATCAGGCAGTTAAAATTATTCAGAACAAAATCTCTCAACCACAATGACAACAATGATAACTTGGCTTTGACCATACATGCCTATACAGATGAGATCAAAGTTTCCTCCAAAGCAGGCATCACTATAATACATTAGACATCACAGTGGAAAAGGAAACCCACATGATCTTTTAGGCCAGTAATTCGGATAGTCAATCGATACCAGCTAGACACCCAGAAAGTCACTGGAAAGAAACACAACTTACATAAATGTGATTGTTTTACTTCGATGACAGCCAGGTAATGAAGAAACAAAAGACAATAGACGGATTTGATTACCGATCCATGCGAGCGCTTAACTTTAATCAAAAGATGAAAACTTTAAAAACCATCCGCAAATATTCTGCTTTCGCTTTTGATCTTGCTGCTGTTGTACCTCGGAAATTTCTGTAGGGTTCTTGAGGTGTTCGATTGAGGCAGAGAAATGGCGGATTTGCTTCTGACTTCCAACATTACATTCTAACTCCATCTACTTAAATTCAATGAATTGATGGGTTAGAGATTTGGATAGATGAATTTCTGTGTAAACTTACCATATAATGTTAAATATTTAGTACTTTACATTTCAATATCTCAACTTATGCTTTATAATAACGGGAAGCATAGTAATATAGTCATTATGGATAATTTGAAGAAAAAGAGGTACCAAGATCCTAATGATTAGGGGATAATAGGGTGTCGGTTATCCAATTTAACCACTTACCAAACCAAATAATCGGTTAATCGGATAACCGAAAACTGATTATATTGCATTGCGGTGTTGGTGTCGGTTGCCGTTTTGGAGGAATATTTATAACTGAAGGTTGCCGGTTGCTAACCGATAAAAACTTGGTGCACCGTTGTTAACCGCCATACATCTTCCTCTCCTCTTGTCGCTCTCTGACTCTCTCCCTTTCCTTCCTTTCCCAATCTCAACATTCTCCACCTTCGCCCTCCTGAAACCCTAATTCATAAATTTCAATCTAAACTTCCCTATCTCAATTTTTGGTAGAGATTAATCAACATGACGGTTCAGTTAAATCGTAACTGAATCGACTATCACCCTTATTAATGAAATCGTCTTTGTCACGAAAATGAGTAAAAATCATATTTGTATACATTTTGTTGTACCAACCAAAATTTTCAATATCTTTTCAATTCTTTGTTTAAAAGACCTTTCAAACTAGTTCATTTGTGAATTAACGGTTCATTTATCCGACATATTTGTAAGTTAATCTTACATAATAATTTTATAAAATGTGAGATCGTTAATTTGATTTTTATTATTAGCCACACATTACGGAAGATTATATAACACTGTTATATAACAATTTTAAAATATACTAAATAAATCTTATAAAGGTTTAAGGGATAGTTATTTCTTATATATCAATCAAACAAACGTGTTATATAAGTCTTCCGTAGTAACTAAGACACTATGCAAAGCTAATGGAAGTGTCTTACGTAATAACTTAATTTTTTTTATAAAAATAATTAGTTTATTATCGCCGTGAAGCACGGGTACAAAACTAGTAATATAATTAAGTCGTCTCAATTCGCCTCAGCTCCTTATATTTAATAATTATATTTTTCAATTTCTTGAAGCAAGAATTTACATGGGCGCCCCGATATTCAACGACAAGGGCTACGGACCGCCTCCCTAGAGATGGAAAGGTTCTGACTGGCCGGAGCCAATTTCACCGGCTGCAACAAGTATTATACATTTGGTGTAGTTGGATATATCGTTTTTGGTGGTCCAGCTACGACTTCAATATGATGACTAACTAAAATTTTGTATGTCCGTGTTTTGTTAACAGTAAGATAATCGGGACACGTGTTTATGCCACAATGCACAAGGAGCTGGAGACTTCGTCGGCGGACACCCAAGGGCACGACACTCACACAGGCTCCACCGTAGTTGGGGCGCAAGTGAAGGGAGCTAGTTTGTATAGGATCGGAAAGGGCACGACTAGAGGCAGCGTTCCGTCAGCTCGACTCCAAATATACAAGGTGTGCAGCACGGAGGGTGACGACTACTGCTATGAAGCTGACATATTTGCTGGTTTCGGCGATGCCATCAATGACGGAGTGGACTTCATTTCCCTATCAATCGGTGGTCCTCCCAGCGAATACTTCAAAGATGTGATCTCCATCGGATCTGACCACGCGATAGAGCACGGAATCCTCACAAGAGCCGCTACCGACAACAATGGCGGCTACCCTAATATCGTGCCCAACGTAGCTCCCTGGATTTTGACTGTCACGGCCACTGACAGGGCTAAGCAGTATAAGACCACAGTTGGCCTCGAGAACAGAGTTTAAGAAAAATGAGAGAAAGATTTGGGTGGAAGAGCAGCAGACGTGCTTGGCAATGTAGTCAAAATCGGGATTTTGATCGTAAAATATTAGGATTTTAGGATTTTACTTAGGGATTTCGATCCTGATTTTACTATAAAATCGGTGGACCTTAAAATCGTTCAAAATCAAATCGTTAAAATCGTACAAAAATCGGGATTTTGATCCTATGTGAACAAAATAGGCAGTTTGAGCCAATTCAAAAGAAGCGGAACTGTTTCGGTGGAAAGGGCAATGACAGGGATCTTCTCATATATTTTCCTATTAAAAGAACATTTCAAAAGAATAAAAAAAACAAATTAGGGTTAGGTTACCTCTTTCCCTTCCCCTTGATTAACTCATTGATAAAACAACTGTTATAATATTGTAAATACGTAAGAATTAACATCATCACTGACAAATAATTAATTAATGAATATAATTGCACCAAACTAATGACAGTAATTATTTTATTAGAGTTCATGTATTCTTAGTTTTAAATCATGCTTAGTAGACAATGTCGGAATTCTACTTTGAGTTAAACTACCTAAACACAACATGAAAACAAGAGCCAAACCCTATGAGCTATATCCCTTCCTCATAAATTATTTTGAGTTATGCATTAAATAACAATTAAAATGATGATTTTAGAAAATTAATATTGAAACTTATTATTTTAAATGTTATATGTCTTTGTGTTATTAATGATTTACCTTATTAATATTATTATATATTAATTTCTATATGGTACTTAAAATCTTACGATTCTACGATTCGATTTTATCCCAATTTTCGATTTTAGGTAAATCCCAATTTTGAGTGCTTTGGTGGTTGGTAGGGATTAGCTTATTGATAACTAATCCAAGGTGATAGAAGAGAAAAGGGTGGAGGAAGCCAACCCAAAGTGGCCCCAACCCAATAAATGAATGTCTACGCGTGGAACTGTCAAGGAATCGGCAACACCTTGACTTCCCAGACGCTGAAAGCTTGCCGCAATATTGCCAAGTCATTCTTGTTTTTGTGTGAAATTATGTCTCCTAGTGACAAAGTCAGGTCTTTTATTTCTACGTTAGGTTTTTCAGATTGTCATCCTGTCGACCCTTCTGGCCTGTCGCGGGGTCTAGTCTTTGCTTGGCCACCATCAACTTCAATCTCAATTCTGGGCTCCTCTCCTTGTTATATTGCCATCTCAATCATCAATAATAATGTCCTTTGCTATGGAGAATGTCCTCAATTTGTCCTCATAGGGGTTTATTTATCCTATATTGTGACCAAGCGTCGATCTCAACTAGAGGAAATTGCAAAATTTTGTGCTCGCCTATCGGATCCCTACCTAGTTATTGGAGATTTCAATAGCTCCTTATATACCCTTGATAAGGCAGGAGGATCCCCATGGCGAATGGATAAAGCCCGTCCACTGTGGGACTTTGTTAATCTTTTAGGTCTATTTGAACCAAATTCCCAAGGTCCCAAATTTACATGGACAAATCGGGGAAGGAATGGAGTCACGATTGAACGAAAAATAGATAGAGTCTTCGTCTCTACATCCTGGATGAGCATCTGGCCTTCGACGAGCGTATATCATCTCACAGACATAGGCTCAGATCATATGATGGCTAAAGCAAAGAGACTATTTCGTTTCGATCTCAGGTGGATCCAAATGCCGAAAACTGAGTTAATAATCACTTATGCTTGGAATCTAGAGGTAGCAGGCTCAATTCAATACTGTCTATTTAGTAAGCTTCTGCGAACTAGACATGTGTTGGTTGGTTGGTCTAGAGGAGGAACGTCTAACTCAGCAAGGTTAATAAACGACCTAAACCGCGCACTAGAAGAGGCTAGATCTAATGCTTTGGTAAACTGGGCCTTAGTCAAATCATTGGAAAAAGAATTGATTGTCCAATATAATCGGGAAGAAATATTTTGGAGACAAAAATCCCGAACTAATTGGCTACAAGGTGGGGATAAAAACACCGCTTATTTCCATATAGTCACCGCAGCCAGACGACTAGCCATTACAATTTGGGGTCTGGAAAATTCCCAAGGGTCATGGTGTACTGCAGAACACGAGAAATTGAACATTGCGGTAGATTACTATAAAGACCTCTTTCTAACACAATGTACGTCCAAGATTGACTTATCCCATCCCCCGGTAGAAAAAAACAGTGGACGAGATCCAGAATCAAAGTCTAATCGCTCCAATAACTCAAGAAGAAATTAAGAAAGCGGTGTTCAGCATAGGCAAAACACAAGCCCCAGGCCCTGATGGATTTACGACAGGTTTCTACCAAAATTATTGGGAACTAATCAATCAAGATGTGATCCAAGCAGTATTGGCTTTTTTCCATTTTGGGCATTTACTAAGATCCTTCAACCGTACTTGGATATCTCTAGTCCCCAAGGTAAACAACGTAAGAACCATGAAAAACCTAAGGCCAATCAGCCTTTGCCAAGTGATTTACAAAGTCATAGCAAAATTTTTGGCAGATAGACTGAGTAGAGTGCTACCCAGGATCATATCCCAAACACAAAACGGGTTTATCAAAGGGCGTCAAATTTCTGATAACATCTTGATCAGCCATGAAATGGTTCACCATCTCAAAACTTCAAAATCCAAGAAAAAAGGTGGATGGCAATGAAGTTGGATATGGAGAAAGCATACGATCGAATAGAATGGCCTTTCTTGTTCGAAATGATGAGGATTTTTGGTATACATCCTAGATTCATTTCTTGGGTAAAAGAGTGTGTCACTATAGTGTCATATTCGATTCTCATTAACAGCTCCCCATCAGAGTATTTTAGACCTTCAAGAGGACTAAGACAAGGAGATCCTCTATCGTCTCTCCTTTTCGCCATCTGTGTCGAAGGATTTTCTAGTATGATAAGGAAAGCTACCTCCGCAGGATACCTTGAAGGAGTCAGAATCCGCCCTAGTTGTTTGATAATTTCCCATCTATTTTTCGCGGATGACTCATACCTATTCTTATCCACCTCGCCGGAGTATTGTACATCTCTCTTTTCCCTACTTCAGGCTTACGAGGAGTTGAGCGGACAACGAATAAACTTTAATAAATCAGCCGTCCTTTTCAGTCACAATACAGACCCTTCCCAAGCTCAAATTATGGGTGCTCAATTGGGTGTTGGTACCATAGGATAACATGACTCTTATTTAGGCCTACCAGCTATCTTATCTAAACCAAAAAGAGAGACATTCCAGTTCATGGAGGAGAAGCTTATTAAGAAGCTATAAGGGTGGAAACAGTGATCACTTTCGAAAGCTGGGAAAGACATTCTTATTAGAACATCGGCCACTAATATTCCAGTACTAGGTATGTCATGCTTCAAGCTCCCCAAGGAAAACTGTAGGCGCTAAACAGTCATATCGCAAAATTTTGGTGGGGTACGGCACAAAATTCAGAACACCCAATCCACTGGTTTTCTTGGAAAAGCCTGGCTCACAGCAAGTTCCATAGAGTTCTTGGATTCAGGGACTTTGAAGCCTTCAATCAAGCGTTGCTAGCTAAACAATGTTGGAGAATATGGACCAATCCAAATTCATTACTTTCCCAAATATATAAGGGTCAATACTTTACCCAATGCTCGGTGTTGGAAGCATCAATTGGTTCAAACCCTTCATGGGGGTGGAGAAGTCTACTCTTTGGAAGAGATCTGCTCCTACAGGGACTAAGATGGCAAATAGGCAATGGGCAAAGAACCCGGGCATTCATTGATAAATGGGTTCCGGGAGATAAACCCTTAACCCCAAGTACTCGACGCCATATTCAAAATGGATCACCTATGGTATCTTATTTCATAAAAGAAGGTCGAGGGGAATGGGACGTTCCAAAACTCAAGAATTGCTTTGAACCTCAATCTGTTGATCTCATAAGGAGAATTCCTCTTCCTCGATACTCACAGCAGGACATTAGAGTGTGGCACTATTCCAAAGATGGAAAATACACAGTAAAATCGGGTTATCACTTAGTTCTGGAAATAACATTGGCATCAAGTCGAAAACCGATAGTGCATATCATCGATCCTCCAATTTGGAAAAAGACTTGGAGCATCCAAGTTCCGCCTAAACTCAAGTTCTTCATATGGCAATGCCTCAAAGTCATACTTCCAACAGTAGTGGCCCTTCAATCTCGTGGAGTAAACTGCCTTAAACGATGTCCTGTCTGCTGGAGACATAGAGAAAGTATTGAACATTTATTATTCAGATGCCCCCTAGCCATCAGATTGTGGACTTTAGTGCGATTGAGCAACTTTATTGAGACCTCCCAGAGTGTTAACTTTAGTCTATGGTGGCGACATGTCATGGTCTCCGAGACCTCCCCATTCCACATTCTCCAATGCGTTTGTTTACTTTGGAGAATCTGGAAGTCTAGAAATGAAGTGACCTTTGAATTTACCCAACCTCATGTCTCTTCCCTAGCCAGACAGTTCTACAACCAGGTCCTCGAATTCTCCAGTCTTCTTCCCCCCTTCCTCCCCGCAGCTGTCTACCCCAAACATGCCTACCACCACTAGGGTCCCTCCTCCAGAAGGTTTTTTGAAGATCAACGTCGACGCAGCTGTCAGTGCCTCCGGGTGTTCGTCTGGGCTTGTTATCCGTGGGTCAGACGGGCATGTGTTGTTGGCGATCGGGTTGCAGCATCAAGGAATAGTCAACCCTTATCTGGATGAGCTGCTAGCACTCAGGGATGCTATCTCCTTTGTGGCCTCAAGATCCTTGACCCATGTGATAGTCGAAGGTGATTCCGAAGTGGTCGTCAACCAAGTCCGTCAAGGCGTCTCAGAAGACTCGATTTGTGGTCCGGTGCTACGAGAGTGTCTTCAGATCCTTAGCTCTTTGTCTGTTTGTATAGAGTTCAGGGCGATACCTAGATCCGCCAATAGTGCTGCCCATAGAGTGGCGCGTAAAGCACTGGTTTTGTCTCTTGTAGCTAGAATCTTTTGATTTCTTGGGGTGGCTTCTGTAGAGTCTCTTAGGGGTCCTGGGTAGAATTGTAAGCTTAACTATTATTTCTCATTGATATCACTCAGAAATAAAAAAAATAAAAAAAACTAATCCAAACAATGGACTAAATAAATCGTAAAAAGCAAAACGTTATCATATGCAATAATGCCAATTCAGTTCCAAACTTCTATTATCTTCCACTTCAGTCCATCATGAGTATGCTGTTGACTCTCTCAAATCCTGCGTTGACTCGGATTACAGTGGAGAATATGCAGTTGCTGCTGTTCGTTTGGATTCAGGTTGATCCTCCAATAGAGTCAATTACACAGTAAGCTAGCTAACCAAAAGCCATGCATGGATCAAATTAATCAACATAATGTCTTCTCTTTTAAAATTTTTTATGAATGAGAGTTTTATTCATCAAGAACCAAAAATGGTTTTGCTAGGTTTAGAAAGAGCATAATTAGTGACCAACGTTAGTTTAGTTCAATGTTCTCGCTTCCATGTAGCTCTATAATATAAGCTTCAGATTGTGCAGCAGGCCAAAAGAACACAAAGCAGTAACGACTCGATAGTGTCTACTGGAATTGAAATATTGCTTATGTTTGGCCCGACTTTTAGAAGTGTTTTTCGGGTTCAAAAGCTGGAGTAGGGCCAAACACCTCTAAAAGCTCGGCTATTAAAAAGCCGAAAAGCACTTTTGTATAACATAAAAGCAGAAGCTCCGATTTAGAGCTTCTGCGAAAAACTGTTTTGAAAATACAAGATTATCCTTACCATATTTTAATTTTATTTCAGAAAATATAATTTTCCTTCATTTATATCATTTTAAAAATAAAATTATCTTATTTAATATAAAATAAATCTAACAAGATCCATTTTGACTACTTTTTATTGTTTAGAAATTTAGTCATATTTTATCTTATAAGTCCTTTATAGTCATTTTACACAACCGCTCGTATTAAAAAACACTTCTAATAGTTTTACAGCCAAACACTAAACTGCTTTTTTTGAAAAGTATTTATCTAAAAGTTCCAGCCAGAAGCTGCTTCTGCAAAAGCTACACAGTAGGGCCAAACTACTTAACATAACATAAAAAATATAAAAAATTAAATATAAACATTCCGGCCAACGGGCCGGGTTATAAGCTAGTATATATAGCTGATTGTGTGACTAATGTAGTATGATTTTTGGAATTCTCAAATACCATAATTTTTTTTCATGAACGGAAATATCATGAATAATACAAGACATGTTATTATTATAAATAAAATGGAACGGGGAAGGTCATACATGAATTTAATGCAGAATCCAAAATATATTTCTAGAGTAATATTGTACTTAAATTGCTGTCATTTTATATATTCAAGATTCAGCTCATAGTTATGTGGACAAAACTGTTGAATTAACTTTGTTGAAGAAGCTAGATTTTTTTTGGAATGCCTACTCAGAAGATATTCCAAGATAGTGATGGAATGAGAGGATCTCCACAATGTCATCTATCGATTGGGGTGGCCATCAGATCGCCAGCACAACGTATGGTGGAGTTCTAACTATGGAAAATAATGAGGATGGCAAGAAGCCACCCCTATGGTGTGGTCAAGGGGGTGATCATCAACATAACACTTTGGCTAAGTATGGGGAGTAGGGTGGTGGGATGATCGACATATTCCCACGGTGCAATACCATGAAGCGAAACTTGGCAAGGTGATGGTGTGAGTGTGGTTAAAGGATATAGATGGCCGAATTCCACCAAAGAGAGGAGGCCCATGATGTGATAGCCGATAGGGGCGACATCAACATGTCTCCCCAGTGGTGAATTATTTTTTACCATTTTTACTTTGTGTGATCCAAACTCTGTGGCAAGGGGGTATTCCATTTTTCTCAACTGACAAGCAAAGCTAACGAGGAGCTATCTAGAGGAGGCGGTCAAGACTCAAGAGGGTGGCACATCCAACGTCAGGGTAAGCGTCATAACAGTTGAGAGAGTAACCATTACTCCACGTCAGCGGAGCAGTTTCTCGAGACAGTTACTTTTGGTGGCTATAAATAAAAGGTAAAGATGGCAGAGAAGGGGTTCACCAAATTCACACCAGACAACACAATGTCAAATTTTATCATTTTATCTTTTCCTCTGTTGTTTTAGCCATAATTGTAGTTTGGAGCTCTCACTGAATCTCCATATGAGTAGTGTTAATTTAACTTAGCTTTGTCTCCTAGATCATAAAATAACATTGAACACACTTGTTTGAACTTTGTTCAAAGAGTTGTGAACCGTGTTGTTCAATCGTTTCTTTGGAAGTCAAAGGTGCAATTCCATTCTATTTCATCTAGTTTTTCTCGCTGGGAAAACAAATTGGCACACCTGGTGGGATTGCGTGTGTTCGATTTGATGGCTCTGAGGCGGAGGAATCAAGAAGGTGAACTCCAGTTGGTTTTGTGGAGGAGCAGGTGACCAACATTGAACCTGACCAAATATCATAGGTCGTGGCCCGAAACAATGGTGGGGCTGAGATCCTACCAACGGAGACGCCAAGTGGAGATATTGGTGAAGTAGTGGGGGTCCTTTGTTAAATGATGGAGGAGAACCGCAAGCTGGTGGCAGAGAACCGTCAAGCCACAGAGGAGAACCCCCAAATGATGGTGGAGAACTGTCGCATGATGGAGGAGGCTAGAGCTGCTTCTCATTAGGTAAACTGTCAAATGCACTGTCTTAAATCTAGAGTTGATAGACGTCTAAGTCAATTATTTGAAGTGGTTAATAAGATCAAAAGTGATTTTGATGAATTTAGAACCCGCACCTGAAAAGCTCCTGACTGTTAGCCGACAATCTCTGGCCATGGATACTCAGCCGAACCTCATCCAATGAGAGAATTTGTTTCATTCTCATTGTTGGTGGTCAGAAAAGTGTTGTCAATGATCATCGATGGAGGCAGTTGTGTCAACGTCGTGAGTCAGAATGTAGTGGACAAGCTCAGGCTGAGCACGACAAGGAACCCAAAACCATACATCCTGCACTGGCTCAACGATTATGGTTCAGTTCGTGTAACAAGGCAATCTAAGATCAATTTTGAGATCAGAGCATACAAAGACGAGCTTGAATTCGATGTCGCTCTGATGCAAGCTGCCCACTTGCTTCTCGGAAGATCGTGGCAGTTTGATCGTGGCGTTTGTCACTATGGTGGTACGAATTGCTACAAGGTTCGTCACAAAGGGAAGAAGATCCTTTTGAAGCCCCTGTCACAAGAGGAAGTCCGAGAATATCGACGACAACTTGAAGCTAGTCGACGACGATCAAAAGGAAATTCAGGTAGGAACCACGATGAGGACTCCAACGTTGAAACTCTCCTGACTTGGCGCTATATGTTGAATGGGTATAAGAGGGAAAGCAAGATTCGTCGGCGACGATCCTGTAAATTGTCGCCGGAGCAGGATAGGAGAGAGGGTGAATCCGTCGGAGATTTCAGGGAATAATCGACTCCAATTGAAAGTGACAAGACGTTCCAGGGGTCATCACGAAGCTATCCCATAGAATAGAATGGATCGAATGTACCTCCATTCATGGATCCAATTTGAGCAGAATTTGCTTTGAAAATGCCCAAACTCGATCAAAAATTGAGTCAATGGGTTGAAGTGTTCGAAGACGATTCGGCACAAGTTGTTGTTGCAGGATCATTTGAAAAAATCCAGGAAGCTCTAGGAACAATCAAATCAATCCAGAGATCCCCGAATAAAAAGTGCCCAATTTTCAATTGGAATTTCTGGGTTGGAAGAATTTGAAAGGCGACAATGGCGGGAAAAGAGAAAATGGCCATTCGACGATAGAAACAAAGACTCGAGGCAAGAGGCTAATCTAGAACCTCAATTCGGTAGTCGATGTACACAATGGTGATGGTGAATTGCACTGTAGATCCCTGGAGATGAAAGCCCCAATTTCGAGCATGAAGAACAATGCCCTAGTTTCCTAGAACTGGCAGTTGGAGAAGCCTTCTTTCAACCCAATTTGTGATCGATTTTGTGAATCATTTGAGGAGAAGAAGACCTAAGCTTTGAGTACAAAGATTTTTTAGGGGGGGGGGGGGGGAGGCCTGATTCAAGCTCAAATTGACCATTAAACAAGTTGGAATTGATTGATCAAGAAGGCATCCCAAGAAACTTGAAGAACCACAATTTTTCGCTAATTTATTTTTCTGTTTCAGGTACCCAACTTTGCACGACTAATTCTCCTTATTGGCTCAATGGAAATGGGATTTTAAGGTCTCATTTTGAAAATAAAGTGTTTATCTATCCATTGAAGTGCATGGAAGATCCAAGAGAAGCCGGGAAGGTTGTTTTCCAATATCTCCAAAAGTCTATGTCAAATTCGGAAAACTGTCAGAATTTGGCTAAGGCAGAATCCGAGTTCAGGAAGCCTACTTTAGAGCGCAATTCAAGAGAGATGGCTGGGATTCGAGTCCAGAGGTTTGCTCCACATCAAAGTACAAGGTTCGTACTACAAAGGCAAGGAATTGGTTGATTGGTTTGGTCCCTAGAAGAGCTCGAACGAAGGGAAATATCGCATCGAAGCTGCATTTTCTGTATTTGGAAAACAAGTAATTTGAATCCTTATCGGATTAGGATTCCTTTGTTGTTTTGTGTTAATTTCCTTTTCATTGATGGATTCAACTTCTTTTTCGAGTTGTAATGTGTATATAACTTCATTAAGAGTTGTTAGGGTTAGCTGGTCTATTTAAGACACTTTTATTCGTTGTAATTTTCAGTTTTTTGCTCAATTGAATAACAAACCGAGAGTTTGAGTTCATAAGATTTTGTCTTGTGGATTGAGGTATCAACCTAGCCGATTATAGGCTTGATCTAGAGCATGTACCGTTCAACTACACACCTTGTTTGTGGCCAAGCATCGACGACACCAATCGAACCTCTTTCCCATCATGAAAGTTGCACGAAAGGTTACCATCCCAACACAAAAACAAGACCCTGTTATGTGTTCTTCATATCCGAGTTTCAATTCAATCTTTGAATTGAATCATTGTTGTGCTTCACTGATCAAAACTACCTACCTAGGGGGTTATCATCACAAAAATTCCTCTCAATTTTGATCAAAGAATTGTGTTGTGAGATGTGATTAGGCAATTGGAGGTACGCTTAATAAGCATAACTAGTAGACAAAATGGCAGGAAAAAGAAAGCTGTCTTCCCCAAATGACACAATATCGAACTACCAACGATTCAGCATTCCTTCCTTCCATCAATTTGGAATTGTAATTTGCGACTATAGGTTAAAAAGCTATTTTATGCTCACAGCGCTTAGGCGAATGAGGCGATAGGTAAGACCAAAAAGTTTGCCTTATACCTAGTGCCTTCGTGAACCTTGGTTATTATTAGGCTTAAATCATGTTTATCAGTTGAATATTTTTTAAATTTGTGGACATTTACCAATACCAATATTGTAAAATAAATGATTCACCTGGTTTCTGGATTAATGGTTATTTATTTTGAATATTTCTTTAATTTTAAGGTTAAAACTATTTAAATTATGTGATCATATAATATATATATGTTGTAAACTCATCAAATCCACCCAACCACTAATAATCTGCAATCACCCAATCCAATCCATCCACATGTAATGCTTGACAGGTTGTGACTCATTTTCTCATTCACCCATGTTCCAAACCCTCCCAAATCTGCATAAAAGTTAAAACCACTTGCTGCTCACCCTTAATTTTTTTTTGTCAAAAGATATCATGTATTGATAAAACAATAGACAGTTACACCCTGGAAACCAGCCAGGTCTGGAAATCAAAGAAGCGACTCATAGTCGGATACAAAGAGAGGGATTTCCTAGCTACCAAATGAGCTACCATATTGTTCTCCCGACCTACAAAACACACACTAAAACCAGATTGAGTACGAAAATAATGACCAATCTCTTCCAGAACAGCACCCAACTGGCTATCTCTTGTGTCGGCTTGATTAATTTTGTCAATAATCACCTTTGCATCGCCCTCAAATCGCACCTCCGACAAGCCTTGCTCCACACACCAAATAATAGCTTCCCTGAGCACAAGCAATTCCACCACTACAGGATCATCCAATTGAGAAAACTGGACCCCTCTAGCCAGAAGGAGTGTCCGCGCTGGGTCAAAAAGAACCATCCCACCAGCGGAATGCGACCCACCCTTAGTAGGCCCGTCCCACATGCAAACCAAATGGGAATCACCCATTTGTGCTGAAAATTGCATGATCGGGATTTGTACCCTAGGCACCTGATCCGCTGGTAGACCCACCCATTCCTCATACTGTTGGTTAAGCTGTCGCATGAGAGCCGGGATCCCAAATTGTTTGCCTTCAAAGACCACCCAATCCCGAGATCGCCAGATCCTCCAAAGGATGGCAACAAGCCAACAACAGCCATAACCACTGACGGCTGGTGGATCAACGCCAACAGACGTTTGAGAAACAAAGGAAAAGTATGCCGAGGCAAAACCTCCCTCAAGTATTCCAACCCAGAATAATCCCAGAGAGCCCCCGCAACCGAACAATAAAGGAACAGGTGTTCCATTGTCTCCGGGCCATCCCAACAAACTGGACCACGAGGTAGTACCTAGACCTTTTTCTCAATAAGCGATTCCGTCGTCGGCAGAGCCCGATTAAGAATTTGCCAAACAAAAACCTTCAACTTCGGAGGGATCTTCGCCTCCCAAACTCTAATCCAACTCGGCTTATCCATCCAGCTAACCGAGGATCGCCACCCACCCCTCCTCCTGTCCAAATCGACAGCCAAATGGTAAGCCGACTTAACCGAGAAAATCTCATCGGCCGTAAAATGCTTGATCAGCCTATCAGGCACATCCCAACGCGGGAGAGGAATAGCTTTAATAGCCTTACAGATGGGCTGGTCAAACCATTGACTGAGCTTCTCATCAGACCACCTCCCTCCCCCCTCACAAATAACCTCCGCCACCAAGGGATCACCTCCCTCAGGCAAGATCCACGGATTACAGCATGGGGGATCTAGTTGGTACCTAGTGATCCATTTATAATGAAGGAGGGAGACCGATTGGCCATTACCAACCTGCCATCTCGAACCCATCTCCAATAACTGACGCCCATGAAGGATAGTTTGCCACCCCCAAGTGGGACGAGACCTAGCAGTCGCGGTGAGGAAAGACCCTTGAAGGAAATACTTGCCTTTATAAACCTGGGCAATAAGAGATTGAGGTTCATTGAGAATACGCCAACCTATCTTAGCCAAAAGAGCTTGGTTGAAATGCTCAAACTTGCGAAATCCCATCCCCCCTTCATGCTTACTCATGTACATGCTACACCAGGACACCCACCTAATCTTGGGATTACCATCCTTGGCACCCCACCAAAAGCGGGCCACATGCCTATCTAAAAGACGACAAAGAGCCAGGGGAAGACGGAAACATGACATAACATGAAGGGGGAGAGCCAACGCAATGGACTTAATCAAAGTTTCCTTCGCAACCCACGACAATGTCCTTTGCTTCCACCCCTGAAGACGCTCTAGAAGTTTTTCCTCCAAATATCTGAAAGTGGCCATTTTGGACCGAGCAACCAGTGTTGGAAGTCCCACATATTTGTCGTGGACCCCCACTGACCAACCCCAAGGATCGCGGCCAAGAACTCCTGATATGGCGTGGAAATATTCTTTGTAAAGCACACCGCCGATTTCTCCAAGTTAACGCGTTGGCCACTCAGTTCCTCATATTCATTCAGCACCTCAATTAAATTCTCGCACTCCTGCAGAGAACCTCGCTAAAATAAATAAGAATCATCTGCGAAGAACAGATGCGAGACTCTTGGAGCACGAGGAGCTACTTTTACTCCCCTCTAATTTTTTCTCCATGATCGCCTTTCGGAGGAGGGCTACAAACCCCTCCGTGCATAGTACAAACAAGAGAGGAGAGAGGGGATCCCCCTGGCGAAGGCCCCTAGAGGCAGTGAAATAACTTGAGGGTGTTCCATTCATCAGAACCGAGAAAGAGGAGGATCGAAGACATTCATGTATCCATCCTTGCCAGACTGAATTAAAACCCATCTTATCCAAAACTTCAAGAAGAAAGGGCCATTCGACTCTATCATAGGCTTTTTCCATGTCAACCTTCAGAGCCATGTACCCCTTCTTCCCTTGCTCTTTTATCTTCAGATAATGCATTAGTTCATGTCCTATAAGGATGTTATCAATAATCTGCCGATCTCTGATAAAACCATTTTGGCTTTCCGAAACGATCTGTGGGAGCATGCTAGCCAACCGTTAAACCATGATCTTGGTAATCACTTTGTAAACAAACTAGCAGAGACTAATCAGACGCAATTGTCTGATTGTTTTCACCGAGTCCACTTTAGGGATCAGAGTGAGCCAGGTATGGTTAAAACTCCGCAGCATCCGACTCGAGGCAAAGAAGGAAATAACTGCTTCAACCAACGAGGAGCCCACAATATCCCAGAAAGCTTTAAAGAACTTCCCTGTGAAGCCATCCGATCCCGGGGCCTGCTTCGAGCCCATTGAAAATACCGTACTCCGAACCTCACTAGGCAAAACCTCTGCCGTCAATTGCGCATTCATTTGCGGAGTAACACTTTGGGCAATCGGCAGATTCGCCACCCTTTCAGTCATATTAGGAACCTGAGTTTCCGAAGTAAATAGGTCTGGTAAAAATTGGTGGCAATATTAGCCTTTCCCGTTTCCTCAGTGACCCACTCTCCCTCCTCATTTCGAAGCCCGGAAACAAAGTTCCTTTTCCGCTGAGTCCTCGTGACCGTATGGAAGTAAGCAGAATTTTGACCTCATTTTTTTAGCCATTTAACACTGGATTTTTGTTGCCAGTACACTTCCTCCACTTCCCACTGGCGAGAGAGCTCCGTTTCCAGGGTCCTGATCTCATCCCAATCCACCAGATGGATCGACTTAATCCTATCAATCTCAGCTTGGAGCGTCTTGATATTGCGGATGGAGTTAGTTGTCCCTGTCCTGCTCCAATCATAGAGAAGATGATGAAGCCTTTTTAGGCGCTCCCACAGTCTAAACATAGGGGTACCTTGGATCTCTTCCTGCCAGACATACTGGACCATAGCCCTCACTTCAGGATTATCCGCCCAGCGGGCATCCAAACGGAAAAGAGGCCGACTACTCCGGGCATATGGTTTATCAGGGAGCAACAGGGCTCGATGATCAGACCCCTGGTCCGTAAAGTGCTTGACCAGAGTCTCCGGATAGGCATCAATCCAGGACTGGGAGCAAAGAGCCATATCCAGAAGTTCACGAATACACGCTGCACCCATACGTTTATTAGTCCAAGTTAATTGATCCCCTTGGAAACCCGGGTCATGGAGGCCCAAATTATGAACAAAGTCTCGGAGACTGGTGGCTTGGGCACCATTCCAAGCCCCCCCCCCCCCCCCCATCTTTTTCACCCGTACGAAGAATAGTGTTGAAATCACCTATGATTACATAGGGGTAAGCAATATGCGCACAAACTTCTTGCAGCTGAGCCAACTGGGAAGCTCTAAGAGCAACATTACAGCTTAAATAAACAAAGATCACCACATAAGAAAGATCTCCATCATTAATTTGCGAACAAATACAGAAATTGGAATGGAAAAACACCGAAGCGTCAACCCCGGGGGACCAAGCAAAAAGTAAACCTCCTGATGCATCGACTGCATCTACAAAGAAACAATGCGAAATAGCAAACCTTAACCCCCGCATACGGCGGGACACACACCCCGGCTCGATCGAGTTTGTGAAAAAAACACGAGATCCGGTTTATTGGAATAAACAAGCCCTACAGCTAGGGGTGTCCATTCGGGTTTGGTTTTTCGGGTTTATCCAAAACCGGCCCGATTATATACATTTTCGATTTTTCGGGTTCGGGTTCATTTCGGGTTTCGGGTTTTCGATTTCGGTTTTGCTTATCGGTTTTTCGAGTTCCGGCTAAAAAACTCCAATGAATAAAACTCAGCCCGTATTTTATGGCGTTCGGGTTTTCGGGTTTTGGTTTTGATTTAACCGAACCCGAACCCGATAAGGAATTTTTGGGTTTCGGTTAACCGGAACCCACAAGTCCTTATCGGGTTCGGGTTCGGTTTTAGTGATTTTCGGTTTCGGGTTTTTGGGTTTTTTTGGGTTTCGGTTTGGGTAACCGAACCCGACCCGAACTGACACCCCTACCTACAGCACTTTGGAAAGTGAGGGATGGTCCAATTCCTCTCACATTCCAGGCTAGAAGCCTCATTTATCGGACTGGGGCCACTTGAGGCTGGCTTCCTCCACCTTTTCCAACTCATCAGCAGTTTCCACAAATTGTTTCTTCGGAGTGGGGGGGTCACCTACATCCCCTTCCAACGCATCAATTCCCAGCTTCCGATTCTCCATGCTTGGGCCCATCAGGTTAGACCCATATTCATTTAGAGTCAAACTCGAATCCTTGGGAGGATCATCCTCCTTCTGCTCGAAGATAAGCCCAGCCTCAAACGCCTCCACTACTTGGTGGACACGCCCTTTCATGCTTTGGCAACCCTTCGAAGAGGCCCCACCTGGTCAACGTCGTTTGATCTCAACAGAGTTATACTCCCCAAGCGAGTGATCTCCATCTAAGTCAGAATCCTTCTGGTGATTCTCATACACAGGACCATCCAGAGGAACAGCAACCTCCACCTCCTCTTGCTCATGCATAGCACTAGGCGAGTCAGAGCCCCTATCCTGCTTGTCTATAGATAGCAAGCCTTTAGCATCAGCTTTCCGCAGGCGTGGGCGAACCCGTGGTAGAACAACCCCAGACTGGGTCCCAGTCTTGGAAGATGGTCAGATGTCCTCAGTACTTGCTAGCTCCTCCTCTTCCGATTCCTCTTGTAAGATCACTCTACGCCTTCGGGACTGCTCAAGAACTTCCACCATAGCATCCGCCTTCTGCTGGCGTTGGGGAGCCTGCCTGGCACGCCTATCTGGCTGATGGCGACCCTTGGTGCTCTGCCGAGGAAGAGAGGCAGCCTTTTTAGGTGACTGCTTGTTTTGGAACTGTCGCACCCCACCACCAATCTCAACCCGAGGAGACGTCTTGAAGACAACCGCTTGGGACTAGCCCGATTCCCAGTCAGCTGGATATTAGGTTCATGCAGCCTAGGCTGCTCCTTCTTGAGAGCTTGAGCTGGCAGTTCAGCAGACATAGACTGAGACAATCCGTGGGTCCGAGAGTGGTCCGTATTCCCCGATGTAACCTCCTGCACTCGACCCCTAGATGTCTTCGCACTCCCTCTGTTGTACCCTTGCACATTCCTGTTCACCCACACAGATTTACTTGTATTCCGATAGGATGGGTAATATTCCTCCTCCATGTATATCTTCCTTCCTAGCTTCTTTGTCGACATGTGAGGGCCAAAACGTTCTTTGCCCGGAGGTGGATCGAAAACACAGTCACGTTTCGAGTGTCCCACTCGGCCACAATGAAAGCAGATGGGCGGTAAAAATTCGTACTTGAGATTTACCCAGAAGTTCCCAGTTTCCTCACTAACTGCCATGAACTGGGAACTCAGCGGCTTTGTAAAATCAATGAGAGCGTGCACTTTAACAAAGCACTCTTCTGTGTCTTTTGACGAAAAGACATCTGCCTCCAAGACCTGCCCAATAATCCCCGCTGCGACCTTCCGGCCAAACTGCCTAGTGCAACAGTCTTCTTTGACATTCCAGAGTTGCACGCGGAAGGGTGCAATGGCCAGCTCATAAAAAATAAGTCTTGAGATAGACGGAACCCATGAGCGGATGTGGAAAATCCTATCTTTGACAATCTAATGTGTTCTTTTCAGGATCCACACCCCTGTCTCATCATTTGGAAGCACCACCTCAAACAGGCCAAACTTAGTAAGCGTAACCCGAAGGTTTCCTTTCACCCGCCAAGCTTCGATTAAGCCCTCTCGCAGTTCAGTGGTAGTGAAACTGTTTCTGAGAAGAGCCTCCCCAAAAGTGTCCTCGAGGTGCGAACTTCACGGACTGCACCTCCTCAAGCGAGAACGCAACCACTTGATCCTCCGCAACACGCGACATCATATTCTCCTGATAACAAGGAATAGATAAATTATTAGAGTCATGAATAATGGCCGGCTCAGGAACCGAGGTAGCAGGCGGCAGAGGCAACACAACCTTTATTGTACTTAAATCAGCCACGAGGGGCTTGCCCTCCTTAACCCATGAGATTTGTGGCAGCCACATAGAGAGTAAATAGAGGGGAATTTTCTCACTCGAAAGTGTATGAATCCCAATCGAAGCAAAGTCAGGATCATTCTCTCTGGGAAATAAACTTTTACCTTACAAGAAAAAAGGAGCCGGGAGTTGCTGGCCGGGTATCACGAACGATCGAAACCCGCAATCAGGAGTAGACCACGCCGAAATCTGCTGGTAGGAGAGGGTGACGGCTCGGATCTCAGAGTCGGAGACAGCAGGGCGCCAGCAGCCATGTTTTTTTGCTTCGGTATCGAGGTCCAACTTCCGGGAATTATGAAGTGGGAGGCAGGCTTGGGAGAACCCAATTTAAAGGGAAGAGCTCCTGAAAATCTCCCGAAGAGGCGTGTCTCCCTGTGCCTCCCGGAAAACAGAGTTTGCATCGGACTAGGCCACCTCGCTTGGGGGGAAACAATTAATTTTTATTTTATTTTAGGTTGTTAGCGCCGATTGCGCTAAACCAGAGGAGGGATTTGGGGGATATGCCATCCCTATCCACTAGGAGGAATCTTGTTTCCCCCATCCAGCGCCATTCATCGGCGACGCCAGTGCATCCTCGCAAATTGTCGCCGGAGATGATGGGTTGCCGTGATGTAAAACGACGCACCTGTCGCCTCTTCACTCGAGGCACAACGGGACCCCCAGCTCCGGAGGAAACCACTCTACCCAATGACCCGATTACGGCTTCATTGGCGCTGGAGCTAATCACGTCTCCATTCACTCCTAATTTGCAACTTCCGCCTTGCACACCAACAGTCTTATCGGGAACAATCCCACCCCCAAGGGGGAAATTTTGAACCAACATATCACAGAAATCCAATTGATTGATTTCAGGGATGGTAGTCTGAAATCTTCTCCTCGCGAACGAGGTTAAGTCTGGATCGTCAACCTCCAGATCGGACGATTGAGGGAGCCAAAACATCCAAATCGCCTTTTGCCCCTGTTTTTTCCTCTTAGAGAGACGATCAGTGGGAGTCTCTGGTGAGGGAAAGGCCTTCTGAAACTAACGCTTGATGGGGCAGCGCTTCCTACCTCCACACCGGTCACCTGTCCGATAGATCATCTGCGGACGATTGCCATCCTTGATGGCGAGAGGGGTGCTTTTGACTTGCCCCTCTTTGTCGCTTCTAGCCAAGGACCAAGGAAACCAGTTCTCTTTGTACTGGTTTCTCAATCTCACCGTGGAAACAACGACAACGACGCTTGAAACCCATTTTTCGAAGAGTGAAAAGACGAAGAGGAGAGAGCCTCTCTAAACATTTTTTATTTCAGCCCTCAAATAAATATGATTTTAGTAGCTACCTTAATTCTTCGCTGCTCACCCTTAATTGTTCCGCTAAAATAATAACTTTTAACTTTTTTTTCTTTTTCAAAGTAAAACGCAACAAATGAAGTATCACTCTTCAGGAGAAACCGACTCTTGTTAACCAATCAGAGTGGCAATACTACTACTACTTCTGGAAGAAAATGATTGGAGGAAACTATGACAAGAAGAGTTTTTTTTCTATTAGAACGTCGTGAAAGTTTATTTTGTTGCAGGAACTTGTGAAGGAGCAAACTTGAACAAGGGATGGAGCAAGAGACCATTATAAAATAAAAAGGGATGGAGCAAGAGTCTTAGATAGGAGTCATATTTTGAAATTGTTTTCACAGTTCAAATATAACACGTAGAGTTAGCAGAACCATATTTGATAATCTGAATTAATAAAATCATTATTACAAGCTAGCTTGCAACCTGTCCCTTTGTGCATGCGGTAATTATGTTATAATTTGTATCATGTAATTTATGAATATATATTCATTGACATCTAAATTCAATAATTTGTATTGATATTATCAAAAAAAAAAACAAATTTGTATTGATGATTACACTATTTTTATCTTAAAGATTAGAAAAAGGTCCAATTTTTTTACGAAGAAGTTAGGGATGAAAACTGAAAAGCCCACATTCTTCTAATATAATATTTTGAACGTAACTTAATTATAATGCTAATTTCACAATTAAAATATATTTAATATGTATTTAAAATCTATAATATTTAAAGTGTCAAGAATTATCTATCTTTTTTAGTCAATATAAAAATCTATAATGCATAGAGCAGATGTTATATTATCATATATCTAAATGTGTAGGACAAAATATAATATTATAATGGCAACACAAGGAAATACTCGGATAAAAATGGATTTAGACCTATTGTATTATAAGAATTCAAGTCAATAATTATCATCTCAAATTTGTTGGATTATTGTATTATTATAAAAAAGTAATGCAGCAAACCAAACAATCGAACGATATTTGACGGAAAGGTAGAATTCTCGCTACAATCGAGGTGATTAATCGATTGATAAGAGAAATTGCTAAACGATTCTTGAATCCACTCAGAATAGCCTCACAAGGGTCTTGTAATTAGCTAAGGAATCCATTCGAAGCTATAGACAATGGGTAAAATCTCGAGACACACTCAAGAACTCAAAACACTCACGTAGGAGCAATTTTCATTCAACAATAATCTTCTCTGCTTTACAACAAAAACTAGAAGGGTATTTAAAGACAAATAAACCTAATACAAACCTAATAGAACCACGAAACAATTAAGGTAAAAATCTACTCTAAAAAGGACTCAAAATTCGGGTATAAACTTCCTTTCTTGAAGCACAAGTAAGCTGCCAGCAAACAGTCCAAAAGCAGCTTTCGTACTAATTTCACGCCTTTAGTTCGAGGCCTTCCAAAACTCCGATCTTTCATCCAATTCCTTCTCTTGGTAGATAAACATACCTATTTTCATGTTGTGGAGCCTCTGGACTCTAATCAACTCCATGCTCCTCGAATTGAGCTCCAAAGTAGGCTTGGAAAACAATCTTAATGACTTATTCGGGATCCAAAAAGCATACCATTGTAAAGATGGCAACTTTATTTTCAAAACAAACACCTAACCTTGAATTTTCACCAAGCCAATTGAGAGAACCATGCCTCTAAAGTAGGTATCATGAACTCGAAAAATGACTTAGCCAAATTATGTCCTTCTTCTTCCCAACTTTGATAGCTTCTTCGACAAATAATAAAAACGTGTAGAATTGACCATTTGGAATCATATCATTTTGGGATTTTACCATCTCTTGCAATGGATAATCGTCGCATGCATATTCGGATCAATTCTCCTTGGCTCCTTCGGATTTCTTCCTATGAAACAGAGGGAGGTGAATGGATAATAATTTGTGTGGTTGTGGATAGTTATCTTTAATTTGTAAAAGTTGTAGGTCATTGGTTAAAACTAATAAATCCCTATGTGGCATGGTCAAAATGAAATTTCAATAATTGTTCACAGCAAGAAGCAAGTAGTGTGGCCAGACGAAAAATTTTAAGAGTCGATTTCCTTGCGTAGCTTTTGTTTTTTTTTTACTTGCAGAAAGTACATTAGTCAATAAATTGGATTACCATGTTGTAAATTATACGAGTATGATATTTCCTATAACTAAATGATTTGAAATTTTATGAAATAAAACATGTCATAATCTGGACAATTATCATGGTTATTTATAATAGTAATGAAATTCACCCGACGGACGGGCGGAACCTAAATCTCGTTGTTGGTTAGGTTTATGCGTTGTAAGAACTCGTATAAATTGGTTGTTATTGTCATGGAATAAAGTAAGAAGACTAGAATCCAACTACATCGTTTATTAATTTATTTCTTAGTTCGTAGAAGTGGCTCGTAACGTCTATAATCAAACACCACATGGCAAGTAACAGTTGCAGGACTTAGGCGACTTGAAGTGACATTGTCCAATGGACCCAAGACCGAACTGTTGCCAACATTCGTCGTGACATTGACAAGGAGCTGAAGGAACCTTCAAACAGCTCTTGTTCGTAGGTATTGTAGCTTTGAAGAAAAACTTCTGTGGCGTGTCTGCATCCACTCCAGTTAGTTGCTTTCCTGATCATTCATTCAGTTACAAATACATTACAACAACATAAAGTATCATGTATATATATTAATTCAGCCACGACAATGTATTCGAATGAATGGACTAGAAAATTAAGGTTAACAAAGAAACTGACCAGCAGTGGAGAGGAGAACCAGCAGCAAAAGGAACGGTGTCGACTTCATGTGGTTTGCTCTGGTCCGGCCGGATCTTACTTTTTCTCTCTTAATTCGGTAAACAACGCTCTGAATAGACCTAGCAATATATGCATGGAACTATATATAACGTGAACGCTCTTATTGGTTTGGTACTAATTTAATGTGATTTATACATTTACCTACCTTTAATTGCCGTGGTTACTAAAGGTAAATTGGGTATGGAAAAATAAATTATACTAATTAATTTTTTAATAAATTACATTTAAGGTAGTTACAAAAATCTATTAATTAAAAATCTCTCTTTCTCTCACTTCCGTAATCTCAGCCAGATTTCCTATCCATATTTTTCTCAATCTTTCTGCAAAAAAAAAAAAAAAAAAAAACGAAATCAGTACCAATCCATTAGACAAACACTACCACTTTGAAAAATATCAATACCATTGCAGAAATAAATCTATACCATTACACGAAAACTACCATTGCAGAATTAAATTTATACCATTACACGAAAACTACCATTCAAGAAATAAAAACACTACCATTTCACAAAACATCAATACCATTCAAGAAATAAAAACACTACCATTTCACAAAACATCAATACCATTGCAGATTTAATCACTACCAATGCGACAAAATCAATACCAATGTAACAAAATCAATACCAATGCGACAAAAATAATACCAATGCGACAAAAACTATACCAATACGACAATAACACTACCACTACGAAAAAAATGACTACCATTTAAAAAAAATCACTACTGAAAAAAAATGACTACCATTTTAAAAAAAAAAACATACCATTCCAATGGATTTCCTCCTTCCAATTGCAGAGACCAACTAAGCAAATTAGTTACAGGAAATCTCAGTCCTTGAACGACTTGAGCATGAGGCAGAGAAGGGAAAGCAAAACATTCATTAGAAGGAAAGGTTAGAAACTTACGAATCAAGAAACAGGCCAGCATCAGTCAGACACTTCACTTTGGTTGTCCTGGGGAATGGCTAGTGGAGACGCGATTGAGATGGGATGGTGAGGGGAATGGCTAGTGGGTGAGGTGGAGGGATGGAGGGGGGACTGCGGGGTGGGGACGTGGGGTGGTGAGGGGATGGGAGGGATGGAGTGGGGGAGGGTGCCGCCGGTGGGGTGGGTGGTGAGGAGAGGGGCGGGGAGGGACAGCGGCACCGCCGAGAAGAATAGATGGTGGGAGGCGGTGGGTTGGGTGGGAGGAGGGTAGAATTAGGGTTTGTGTATATATAGAATAATCCAGTGTGGTTTATTTTTTGTTTCCAAAATTATCCTTGAACAATCATAATCGTGAGATTAAAAAAATAGGAAAAAAAATAAAAATGGATGGTGGATATTGATGTAGCCAAGGTGGCTACCAGAAATTTAGTAACCAAGCTAACTCATCTCTTTAGCTCAACGGAATGGAAATGGTGACCATTTTTAAATGATGCGACTTAATTAATTAATTTGTTGTTCATTATCCATTAATGCTCGAATGTGAAGGAAACTTCTTAATTCTTATCAACAGACTTGACCTCCTCTACTCTTATCTTTACTGTCGTTAAGGAACAAGTAAACGGCCGCCAATATGCTTTGTATCATATCTAATCGACTAAGCCCCAAGTTAAGATGTAATTAAGTACCATTCAAAATAAGAGTTAAGATGCAATTAATTAAACTAGATAATTGGCCCGCGCTCTGCGGCGGGTATTGATGAGTATTTAATTGAGTTACACCAAATTGAATTAGACTAAATCTATTCTTATTGTAGCTTGATTTTGATTGCCAAATTTATTATAATTATATTTTTATTTATTAAATTTCTGTAAGAACATATACGACTTTATATTTGTGGAGAATTGGAGATCTTTGAGATATTATTAAATAAATTTAATTAAAAACATATGTACTTTGTATGATGTATCCAAAAAATTTAAAAAAAATCATCAAATTGTTCTCAATATATCTTCTTATAACTAAGTTTACCATAATTATCCAAAATTTTAATTTTAACATAATTCATCATCTCAAATGTGTGCAGTTTTCAATCGAACACCATTATAAGATCGTAAATACTAACATTCACAAATAGCATATCCATTGAGAGTTCTGGAATTTTTTCTTTTCAAAGAAGATTAGAGTAACTGAAAAACAAAGTGTAAAACACTTGACTTGCATGCATAATTGCATATCGATCCATGTAAGATCATGACATTGGAAAAACACATAATAAGAATGTTTTTTTTACGAAAAAATAACAATCAATCCGTTGAAGAGGATGCATGTTTTGTAATAAATAGTATTTTATAGTATACGCTATCATGTGATCTATTCACCGTTCAGAGGATGAGTTGTTTGCTAAGCAAAGCAAGTTAACCTTAATACTTGACTAAGTACTTGAAGGACTTCTTGTCCAGTTGACTTTTTAAAAAAATATATGATTCTTGAAGTGGATCGCAATTCGAAGGTGACCTTGGCCAATGTAGGGGAAATCGTCGAAGGAGGAAGAAATGAGTGTTCTAAAAGTTTTATTTTTTAATTCAAACTTCATTATGTCTTTTTGGAACAGTAAAACCATATGGTCAATAGTCTTTTTTACATACATGAAGTACTATGCTCAAACATTTCGGCAATTAGAATACCCAAATTATCAGAAATCATGATTTTTTTGTAATCTTAGATCATATGATCTCGTTTAAAGTATAGGCGCGTGACAATAGAAGTAAAAAAATTATTACAAATCGGCTACAAACAATTTATTAAAAACCCCAAAGGCCAATCGAAGAAACTACTAATCCACATGATCACTAATTACTAATCAACCACTACTTGAACAGTTGAATGGATACTTTACTAACCGAAATCATAATATGTATTAAGTGTGTCTAAAAAACATGTTTACTAAATGGGCTCAAATGCTTTGCTAATGATGCACCAACCACTGCAATTCAGCAACCACCATAACTTCAACCAATACACATTCAAATATTCTCATTGTAAATACCTTTTAATCTCACACATTTTATTATGAATATCAACGAAAACACCATCAAAATGCTAAACTGATTTAGGCATTTTAAAAAATGCCTAAGACTTGGACATCTCTATTATGCAGCAAGCTCTGTAATTGCACATCGTCATTTGGATTGGAGTGGTGTGTAGTGAAACCATAAGATTAGTGGAGTTTGCCAAATGTCATTCTTTTGCTGCCAAATGTAACTCATGCATATATGATATCTTGCAAAAGAAACATATATAAAATGAGAAGAGTAGACTCTTCGGTTCGGCAGAGAGTATCTAGTAGCTAGCATTCGTTGATTAAAATAAGAATGAACCCATTCTAGTCTCTCCAACAACCAATTTCTGTTTATATTCTTCTCCGACGAATCAATCTCCACCAAATCATATTCAACACATGATAAAGCAGAGTAAAACTTGATACGACCAGGGTAGAATTAAAGAGGGCAAATCGGACGTGCAGTGGAAAAATAATAGATAGATAGATGACATGCAATTCCTTTCTCTAGCAGTCTCTATTATATATACCCAGACGGCCGGACATCTCAAATTCCAAGTTGCAGAGGACGATTTCTAGCTCAATTGCTGAACTGGAGAGAAGTGATAGGGAGTAGGGTTCTGCATTTGTCCAAACTCTGTTATTGAATAGCTTCTGGGTGGAAGAATTAATTGACTCGAAATTCACAGAAGATGAATTTCGTTGCTCGCCTTGCTTGATAAATGGAACTTTTGGAAGCGGCTGTGGATTTGATCGATCACTCGAGCCCTTTCAAACTTGACGACGGTGACCCTTGTTCTTCCTTTCTAAAATTTTCCTTTTTCCCTAATGCAAAGTCGCCAGCCAGCCGACGGGGAAAGCTAGAAGCAGTTCGGTACAATGACGGAGAAAGAGGTGCAGAAGCTTACTATGGATATGACCGCATCCTACTAAACCCCTTAAGTAATTAGGGGCTTTATATATACTAATTACACTACCCGACCACCATTAATTATTCTCATACAATACAATTTCGTTTGAATGGTAAATCAGTGTCAATGTTCACCTACATTGTATATATATCCTCTGAACGGAAGGAACTCCAAATCGACTTGCTATCTAGTTAAATTTTCATCTTAAGGTTGCCGAAAGAAAATAGATAAGAATATAAAAAAAAAATTAGATAAGAAAATCAAAATCCACGCTGGAGCATGAAGATTCGGTCAATTCTTGTCCAATGCTTGCTGGTTCTCTTTGTCATTGCCGGTGAATTTCTTTATTTTTTGTTGTATTTTTTTTCTCTTCTGAGTTTGAGATTTATATGTTCAAAATGTACGTAGTCAGATTGTATTTGATGAAACCACCGGTATTTGATTTGATTGATCAGGCACGCAAGCAATTGAAATTCCAAATGTAGGCCCAGCAACAAACCTTTGCCGGAAAGGTGGAATTACCGTTGAGTTCGGAGATCGCGTCGGCCATTTTGATTGTGACTGTGGATGTGCTCAGCGATTCGGATCATCGGCTGTTGGCCAGTGTGATCGTACCGCACTTTACCTGTGCAACTGTTACTTGCCCTGCACGCAGGATTTTGGGTGTGCTCCGATTTCGACTAATCTAGATCGGGTGAAACCTGCACATTCGAATCCCATTCCGGTCAACAAAATCATGAATATTAACTGCAAGCAATATCGGCCTATGTGCCCACAGTGATTTATACTGGCCAAACTATATATGATGGTCCAAATTCCATTTTTGTTTCGGCAGAATAACTCCTATCGTGAAAATTTGTCATGTTAGGGTCACCTATGTTTCATATTGACTATTTTGCTATGGGATTGGTTGGAGCCATAGGAAAATAGTGATAAATTAGTCTTTTAATTATCCATACAATATTTAATGTTGATGAAACTCATCATCTCTAGGTGATAAAAGATCGAGTGTTTTACCACTACATTATAAATTATTTCAAGTTGAAAAGCTAGCACAAATCAATTATCACACTATAACCAAGATTCCAATTGAAATATACCCCCAAAATCGATCTTTCTATCTTTTAAAGTTAGTTTTGAATCTACCCATTACAACTGCAAGTGTCAAAATAGCATTTTCAACTTTTGACATTTTGATCTATAATCTAATACCAATATTAATATA
Organism: Linum trigynum; assembly: GCA_964030455.1. Classification (NCBI taxonomy): domain Eukaryota; kingdom Viridiplantae; phylum Streptophyta; class Magnoliopsida; order Malpighiales; family Linaceae; genus Linum; species Linum trigynum. The sequence goes on from OZ034819.1 coordinate 8,536,994, forward strand.
TTAAAAAAAAATTCGGACTACCCATACTACACCTCATAGTCGTCTAAATCGTACGAAGTGGCTGTGGATTGAGAATTGCATTTCCCCCACCACTCATACTTGATACTTTATCTCAGTATTCTACTAATTTCCTTATGTCATGTACCTTGCATTACTTGGCCTTGATAATTCCTTTGGATCAATCAAACTTGTCCTTGTCATTACCTAGCTGTTTGTGTCCCACCTCAACGGAAACCGTAACGAACATAATACCGGATACCTTTCTAGTAGGGTATTTTGTGCTACAATCGTATAGTTCAATCGTTTCATACTGGTAAATACCGTTTTTGTAATAATAAAATATTTTTTTTCAAAAAATCGTACCGGCAAAATCATCAGGGTATCGTTTCGTAATAATATCGGACTGTACCAGAATATACTAGATAATAAATAATAAATAATCATCAAACTAACAATAAATACTAAAAGATCTGAGCGGCTAGCAAGGGACGACTTTAGGGTTGAAGTTGGGAAAGCTCTCTACCAGCAGGAGATCTATTGGAGGCAGAAATCCTAGGAAATTAGACTCAAATTTGGTGATAAGAACACTCGATGTTTCAACAAAAGCAGCAAATTACATAAGGAAGCTTAATTTAATTGAGAGTATTAAGATCAATGGTGAGAGAGTGGAAGACAGAGAGGAAGTAGCTCAAGGAATTTGTGGACTTCTATACAGATTTGTTTCAAGAAATAGTTGGTATTCGGCCATTTCCTATGATATTTTTTGGGACTAGACTTCAGGTGGAAGAAGGTGACTTTTTGACTCGACCCTTCTATGAGGGGGAAATTAGGGCAAGCCTTAGACAGTGATGGGGTAAAGCCCTTGACCCGGATGGACTTACGTGGCAATTCTACAAGAAGTGTTGGCCATGGCTTAAAGCTGAGATCATGAATTCTTTTAATGAGTTTCATAGCTCGGGTCATTTGCCAAAGAGTGTTACACACTCGTTTATTTGCCTTGTACCCAAGAGAGATGTTGTTGAAGAGATTAAGGATATGATGCTTATTAGTTTAATGGGAAGTATCAATAAGCGCTTTAGTAAAGTTTTGGCTCGAAGACTCAGGAGTGTCCTTCCTAATCTCGTTTCCTTAAATCAGCATGTTCAGTGAAAGGGACACAGATTGTTGATGCGGGACTAATTGCTTTCAAGCTTTTGGATAGTCGACGTAAAAGCAAGAGGCCAGACTTGATGTTTAAACTGGATATTGAGAAGGTGTTTGATAATGTAAGCTGGATTGTCACTTCAAAGTTCTTTCGAAACTAGGTTTCCCCAAAAGTGGCAGAATTGGATTCATGGCGAGTTATGTGCTCACCTATGCTCTCCACTCATCAATGGAGAGTCGAAAGGATTATTTTCGTCACACAAAGATCTTCGACAAGGCGATCCTTTGTTGCCTAGGCTCTTTGTTCTTGTGACGGATGTTCTCTCCTTTATGGTCTCCGGGCTTAAGTAGGAAGGTATCATCTATGGCTTTTTCTTAAATGAGAATGATTGTTGTGGAGAAGTTACCCATCTTTTGTTCGTTGATGACACACTGATTTTTTGTGATGCCTTGTACAACCAATTGCTGATTGTTTTGGCTACATTAGTGTGTTTTCAGTCTGTCACTGGTTTAAGAATCGATATGGATAAGACAGTCATGTTTACAGTAGGCCATGTACCTAACCCAGACTATTTTGTAGTTATCTTTGGATGTAAGTGGAGTAGTGAACCTTCCAAATATCATGGGTTTCCTCTGGGTGATATGCCTAACTCTATCTATGTTTGGTACACCATCTGTGATGAGTATCAGCAGCGACTAGAAGGTTGAAAAGGTCGCTTTCTGTCCCTGGGGGGCAAATTGACCTTGAATAAAGTTGTTCTTTCGAACCAGCCTGTTTACTATTTTTCTATGTCTAGAGCGTCGACTTCTGTTATTAGCTTAATGGAGAAGGTGCAAAGCAGGTTCATTTGGAGTGGGTCTGGTGATGTTAAGAAAATTCCACTTGTGAAGTGGAAAATCTACAAAGCTCCCAAAGACCGGGGGGCTAAGGCATCATTGACCTTTCTAGTTTCAAAAAAGAAAATGTTAGGAAAGTGTCATTGGAGATTTGATACCGAGAAGAGCCGCTAGTGGAGAGGACTAATTGACACTAAGTATCCAAATGCTTTCTCTTCTTGGCACACTGGCAGAAGTAGCTCTGGCTTTGGTAGTTGGTATGGGCAAATATTTCAAAGGGTTATGATGATTTATAGAAGGCTGCTAGCATTGATCCTGGTGGTGGATCATATGTGTCTTTTTGGCAGGGCAATTGGATTCACGAAGTGGGTCTCACATAGGGGTGGGCGTTCGGTCCGGTTTTAACTCTCCGAACCGAACCGAACCGACCCCGAACCGACCGAAACCGAATTTCCTTCATTTCGGATCGGAATTCAGATGCAAAATCCTTCTACTTCGGAATACATGGTGGTACCGCCCGAAACCGAATTCCGAATTCCGAACCGTAAACCGAAATGTTGTATAAGCTAGTAAGTGGTAATGGGCCAAGGGGCAAGGGCTGGGCTGCAAGCCCAAACCCAATTGAAGAAACCCAGCCCAGCAGCCAGCCTCCCAATGACCCAATCCCAACCGAAACAAGCCCTAACAACCCCTAACCCTCTCGGCCTCTGCCTCTCCTCTCTGCCTCTCGAGTCTCGCCCTCCACCTCCAGCAGCCGCCAGCCAGTCTCCTTCGAATCGATCGTCTCCCGACCCTCCAGCGACCAGCAGCCAAAACTCCATTCCGTTCCGTCTCCCGACCCTCAGTCGCCGTCGCCGCCGCCCTCCCATCACTGATTTCCAGTCGCCGCCACGCCTGCCTCCCAACAACAACTCGAGTCTCGAGAGTCGAGAGTCGCCGCCCTCCATCTCTGCACCATGAGTCACCGCCGGCGCCGGGGGTAGCAGAGCAGAGCACGACAGCCAGTCAGCCACCACCATCCAGCAGTTCCTCTAAAAAAATGAGGCAACAGGTCATTCCCAAACATACAGCAGGTCCTTTTCGGGTTGACCACAGAACCGAACCAAACCGGTCTATAATTCGGTTCGGTCGAACCGAACCGAATTATATTCCGGTTCGAGTTCGGTCTGGCCATTTGAGGAAGCAGCCGACCCGGTATCCATCTTTTCGGTTCGGTTTCGACCGAACCGAACCGATGCCCACCCCTGGTCTCACATACTCTTTTCCATGCATCGCCGCTGCCACGTCGAACCCTGCGAACGGATTTCCAATGTTTTGTCAGGCTACGGTGAGAACTTGAGGTGGGTTATTCCTTTAGGTACCAATTTGAGAGGGGGGGTTGAGAGAGAGGGGTTTTCTTAACAATGCTGGTATGCTGGAAAGCAATATCATGATTCTCGGTGTGCTCCTGCTGTTATCGCCTGAATACAGATCAAAGCTATTATGGATTGGATAATTGCGCTTGGTAAGGTTGTAAAAGAGCAAGGCTCTTAGTGGATCGAGGATAAGCTTCACCTTCCTACTTGAGAGTATTAAGATCAATGGTGAGAGAGTGGAAGGCAGAGAGGAAGTAGCTCAAGGAATTTGTGGACTTCTATACAGATTTGTTTCAAGCATGTTTGTCATGCCGGTGGCACGCCACCCGGTTGAACCTGGTTCAACCTGTGCCGGTCATGAAACCAGCATGACACCACCGGTATGACCGGTATGATCGACTTACGTATTCTAAGCAAATTAACATCATTTTAATGAATTTAATTAATATAAAAATTAATTTATCATTCATTTTATGAATTTAATAGTTAAAAGTGGATGATATTTGTTGGATTGTAACTTAATTGTCCACAAATATGTTTTATATATGATTAAATACATTGGATATTAATTTTTTTTACACTTTTTTAAACCGGCATGAACCGGCACAAACTGGTTATACCACCGGTTGTACCATTCCACTTGCCAAACCGGCACAACGGTATAAACCAGTTTGACAACCTTGGTTTCAAGAAACAGTTGGTATTCGGCCCTTTCCTATGATATTTTTTGGGACTAGACTTCAGGTGGAAGAAGGTGGCTTTCTGACTCGACCCTTCTCTGAGGGGGAAATTAAGGCAAGCCTTAGACAGTGATGGGGTAAAGCCCTTGACCCGGATGGACTTACGTGGGAATTCTACAAGAAGTGTTGGCCATGGCTTAAAGATTAGATCATGAATTCTTTTAATGAGTTTCATAGCTCGGGTCATTTGCCAAAGAGTGTTACACACTCGTTTATTTGCCTTGTACCCAAGAGAGATGTTGTCGAAGAGATTAAGGATATGATGCTTATTAGTTTACTGGGAACTATCAATAAGCTCTTTAGTAAAGTTTTGGCTCAAAGACTCAGGAGTGTCCTTCCTAATCTCGTTTCCTTAAATCAGCATGTTCGGTGAAAGGGACACAGATTGTTGATGCGGGACTAATTGTTTTTGAGCTTTTGGATATCGACGTAAAGCAAGAGGCCAGGCTTGATGTTTAAACTGGATATTGAGAAGGTGTTTGATAATATAAGCTGGATTGTCACTTCAAAGTTCTTTCGAAACTAGGTTTCCCCAAAAGTGGCAGAATTGGATTCATGGCGAGTTATGTGCTCACCTATGCTCTCCACTCATCAATGGAGAGTCGAAAGGATTATTTTCATCACACAAAGATCTCCGACAAGGCGATCCTTTGTCGCCTAGGCTCTTTGTTTTGGTGACGGATGTTCTCTCCTTTATGATCTCCAGACTTAAGCAGGAAGGTATCATCTATGGCTTTTTCTTAAATGAGAATGATTGTTGTGGAGAAGTTACCCATCTTTTGTTCGCTGATGACACACTGATTTTTTGTGATGCCTTCTACGACCAAGTGTTGAATGTTTTGGCTACATTAGTGTGTTTTCAGGCTGTCACTGGTTTAAGAATCGATCTGGATAAGACGGTCATGTTTACAGTAGGCCATGTACCTAACCCATAATATTTTGTAGCTATCTTTGGATGTAAGTGGATTTCCCAAGTTCGTTTCAATTGACAGGTATACTGTGGAAAGTTCTTGACAAGTCTGGAATCACGACTAAAGTAATCCAAACCCTTTCAGTTCTAATACCCGACGGGTGACTAACCTCCACTGGCGTGAACTAACCAAGGCAATAACACACCAAGCTTCCACTACTGGTTTTCAATTCCAGTACAGAGCAGTGAATTCACTTCTCGACTAAAGCAATCAATTCACTACTTCCAATTCATGTTACTCTTTGAACCTATGCAGAGACTATCGTTCTAGGTTAAAAGCAGAATTCACAGGAATTTGATCAAGACTCAAACAATTCTGAATCGATGACTCAAATGAATATAAAACGTCAATCAATCGTGAATTCGAGTACATACAACTCTTCCTCGCATACAAATCTAGGGTTCCTCAAAACCTAAGTGAAGGGAAGTTACTCTATAGAGAAGAGAGAATGCAGAAATTTTATCTAGATCTTCAATCTCCATCTCCAAGCTTGATTCCCCAGCTCCAATAGTGAAGAAATCCTCCAAAATATCTCCAAGAATGATCCCAATGTGCTCTCTCTCTAGGGTTCGTCCCTTGGGTGTTTGGGATCCAATACCCAGCTCTCCCTCCAAAAATGCATAAAACGTACCTTTATACTCGTTGCTGGCACGTTCCATGGTCACCTCTATATTCCATGGTCGTGGAATTGACTCTCTTACATGCGGATTTCTCCTAATCAAAATCCACGACCGTGGAATTGGCCTCCAATCCGTGGAATTCCTTGTTCCTATTCCCCTATCTTGAATGTCTCGTTTCTCCCTCGTCCGGACTTTGAATTAGTCGCCGTTTGATCTCAGACACTCGTAGTCTCTTCCTATTTATTTTTATGATAAGATTGCATGATTATTTGTCCATAAAATGAGGTAAACTCCAAGATTTCTCATGTCATGCCCGAGTCACCAAAGGATGTTCGATTGACTTGAAACTTGAGCCTATGCTTCACTTTACATGCTAGGACCTGAAATGTGACAAAGGAACACAAACTAGAATAAAATAGGCCAAAGTATGATAAGTACTAAGCTAAAAAATCAAGAACTGAGGGGGTAAAAACATGTGCAAATTCAATGTTATCGTAAACCCCAAAACTTGAGGTTCTTTCATTAACTTATACCCTTTATAGACAGATCAAAGCAACAAGACAAAACCAGCTCCGCAATGTTTGTTTGGTAGCTTGGTGAAGAAGGAAACAAAGTACACTTGTGCATAAAGAAAGGAACAAAACGGGAAACATGAAAAGATGACGTTCAACAGAAATCAAAGAAACAAGCAAAAATAACAGCATTTCGAAAAGTGATGAAGTTTTTAGGGAAAACAATGCCGACACAATCTTCTTCTTCTTCCTTTAGCAGATATCCGTTGAAATTGGGAATTTGATATGGTATTTCCTGTTACCCTCCACAAGCTGGTGGTATAGATTATGCACACCAAGCTTGGAGAAGAGCTGATGAAAAAGTGCCGGAGACAAGGGCTTGATGAAGGGATCGGCCAACTGATGAGTGGAAGAAACATGGACCAATTTGAAAACACCAGATTGAAGCTTCTCGCGAATGAGATAACAGTCAAGTTTGATATGCTTCATTCGTTCGTGAAAAGTGGGATTGTTGGCGATGTAAATCGCACTCTGGTTATCCCAGATCGGGTGGCTGGCTTAAGATGAGCGATGTAGAAGTCACACAGCAAGTAAAGCAGACACTGAATCTCGCAAGTGGTATTGGCCAGAGCTTTATATTCTGCCTCACAAGAAGAGCGAGAGACTGTCTTTTGCTTCTTGCTCTTCCAGGAGATAAGAGAATCACTGAGGTAAACACAATAACCCATTATAGATCGTCAAGTATCGACACATGCTGCCCAATCAGAATCGGTGAATGCTTTCAGTTGGAATGTGCCTTGAGATGGGAAGAAAAGACCCATAGTAGAGGCAGTCTTCAAATAGCGAAGAATTCTTAGAATAGCCTTGTAATGAGTTGTGTTGGGGTTGGACATGAACTGGCTTGCCTGTTGTGTAGCGAAGTTGATATCAGGTCGACTGGTGGTGAGGTAGATTAGCTTCCCAACAAGATTCATGTAGTGTTCTGGATCTTGATAGGGTGTGTCCACTTTACTTGAGATGGATTTTGTAATCCATTGGTGTTGCTGTTTTAGAATCAAGCAATCCAGCTTCTTTAATAATTTCTAAAGTGTACTTCCTTTTAGATAAATGAATGTCTTTGTTTTTGTGTGCCACTTCCATCCCTAAGAAATATCTTAGAGTGCCCAAGTCTTTGATGCTGAACTCATGATGTTGAAACTACTTTAATGTTTTGATCTCATTGAGATCATTAACACCAACCAACAAGTCATTAAAGTATATAAAAATACAGGTATAGGTAGAATTTGTCACCTTGTAGAACAATGAATGGTTTGTCATGCTCTAGATGTAGCCAAGAGTTTGGATTGTGTCTGTAAGTTTGGAGAACCATCGTCGAGAGGCTTATTTCAAGCCATAAAGAGATTATCTTAATCTGCAAACTGGATTGTTAAAACCTGGTGGAGGATCACACCCTTTAGGTAGATTCATGTAAACTTCCTCCTGCAGATCTCCATGGTGAATGTGCTAATTTTGAAGAGTTGCAATAGCTATAAATGTTCTAACACTAGTCATCTTAATCACAGGGGAAATGTTTCTTTATAATTAACATCCTCCTGTTGTGTATTTCTTTTGCTGGACATGAGTGATAGCGGCTCACTATAATTTAGTACTTGTGTCCCTTTAGGTTATGTTCCCCTTTTTCTCGCCTGTTATATTTTTTGGCTTCCTTTCCTTGTGCATTAACAAAGCTTTAATAATAATAATAATAATAATCATAATCATCGTATTGTTATCCCACATAAGCAAGAAAAAAAATACAAATACGTACATGTAACCGCCACCTGGCGTAGTAGTATTATATAATCCATTTTGACCTTAGGAACACCTCCATAAAATATCATCACCAACATTCATTAATACTTTATTTGTTTATATATATAATATCAACTTCAAAGAACCGTGGTAGAGATGACTATTGGACTTGCAACTTGGTGGCCGAAGGAGCCCTTCCACCACAACCAGCCGGCCAGCACACCGTCGCCGGGAGTCTCTACCACGGTTCTTTGAAGTTGATATTATATATATAAACAAATAAAGTATTAAGAAAACTGTACGTGGATTTGATATCGATCGATCCAATGCATGCAAGTGATAATTCATATGTACAAATTAAATATTCGCTCCCGTGGTCAATTAACCTTCAAGACTCTCAACTTCGTGAGGCAGTAGATAAGCTCAAACATGTAACATGGGAAGGAGTGTTTCTTCGCCACGCCACCTAGCTAGGGAGGAAAGTATGTCCGGTAATAATTATTAAGGAGAAATTAATATTCACTTAGACTGTTAGAGTCTCAATCACAACCACATGTTGCATGTCTCCGTCTTTTTCCCAACATACTTTAATGGCCATCTTTGATTTAAAGGATTAACAAACGTCTTTTAACTTTATTACCATGTATATATGTATCAAGCCATATTTCCCCTTTGCTCTCGTTAGTTTCGTGCATTGTAAATGGCTAAATATACTAATAATATGCAAATTATTTGAAAAAATTACGCGTTGTCGTAGTTGTTTTAGTGTAGGTGATTTAATAGAGCTGTTGGGCAAGCCATGGACATTTAACGGAAATTATTAACTGATGGATGTGGCTGATTATTCGGCATTGTGGAATTGGTATCTTCAGCTAAGTGATTATTCTTGTTGTCGATTGTTTCCATATTGATGTTTTACTGGCTAGCTATTGGACAAGCCATGATACCTCCATTTATCACGTAACTAGCAAATAGGACATATATAGCATGTGCTTAAAGATTATTGTAAAAATACAAATGAGTAAGATTATTCTGGACAAAGTGAGTAGCTAGGTAGCTTTCTAGTTTCTACCACTCTTCCCCCCCCCCCCCCCCCCCCCCCCCCCCCCCCCCCCCCCCCCCCAAACATACAAGTAGAATAACAAATCCAAATAAATGAACTTCTAATAAGCAATCGGGAAATTGATTGATACGGAAAGTCCTCGTTCAGCGAGCCAACGAGAATAAAGGGGAAATACAGTTTAATATGTCGCGAATGATGATTATAGATGAAACTCATTTCGGTGAAAATTTCGACCATTCATTTGCTATTTGAAGGCTTGTAACTAACGACTTGAGATTTCACAGGAAGTGCGCTGCCTCGCCTTGCTGTCTCCGGTGCCCTGGGCAAGTTGAATCAATTCTCCATTTACTGAGGGACTGTGCACCTGCAAGTTACTTTTGGTCAAGAACTGTTCCGCAAGGAAAGCAGCAAGCCTTTTTTACTTCCAATCAAGAAATCTGGATGCGCAGTAACCTTCTAAGCAAGGACTCCATGGCGTCGGGTATTGGCTGGGCGGCTTTTTCAGTATAGCGATTTGGCTGATATGGAAAAATCGCACGGTTGCCTCTTTCAAAGGAGTTGGGGCTGCCTTGTCCGCACCCACCCTCATGAACTCCATCCTGGTGAAAAGTAAGATCTGGTATGATTCCTGGAACTCCCCGAGTTTGGTTTTTGATCACAGGAAGCAGCAAGGCGAGCG